>OX422210.1:169978218-171178218 GCA_949130495.1 Sambucus nigra | reverse complement strand
ATATATATATAGAGAGAGAGAGAGAGAGAGAGAGAGAGAGAGAGAGAGTTTTAACATTTTACCTTTATAATCAAGGCCGAACCTAATTAATATATCGAGAGTTTTTTTAATATGGAGTTCTACAGTTGTTATGGGGTTTTTTCTTAGTTTATACTGCCCCCGATGATTCTAATATTGCTAATTTCAATATGAAGAGCCTGTACATCTGGTGAAATTTCTTTATGTTGTTTTGAATTTTGTAGAATTTGTTGTTTGTTATTTTGTTTCCTTTTTCATATTTTTTGAAGGAAAATAACGTTGTTCTGGTATTCAGTGTTAGGAGTTTGTACAATCTTACTGATAATATTCTTAGTATGGGAACTGATGCTAATAATTAAGAATAATATTTATAATTATACTTACTCTTAATATAATGTATGTTCTTAGTATGGGCCTAATAATAAATGTGAACCAGCTATCCGCTTTAATCGTTTATGCCGATTCCCTACTCTGTTTATCCTAATTCCTATATCATAGGTTAGTTTCAGGTAACATATTCATCTTATGCATATTTTTCAACAATAATGTTTGGTTTTGTAGGAAAGGAGTCTTAGGAAATGTCTACAAACGGGAATAGATAAGAAGTACACATACACTAGAATTGTATTTGTATGTTTCCCAAATTATCATCTAATTTTCGACTATAATGGCCTTTTCAATTTTTCATTCATTTTAGCCAAATGCAGGTGCCAAAAATGTTCCATATGCTTGAGGTTGAACTTCAATCTGGCACTCTATATTGTTGCAAAGTCCCCCAAAGAATCCATCCCCAACAAATCCTAATACCACTGTAATTCTTTTTCTCAAACTTATATCACCATGATAAAATATTAGAGGATAATATAAATTACCTGCGAATGTTATGTATAACTGTGCTCATCATGCCTATAGTGAGATTCGAGCCGGCCATCTTAGTGATGACTGCCACTACAAACAAGAATTGCTTCGTGGTTATGTGAAGATATGAGGTCACGAACAAAACTGTGTGAGAAGAAGAGTAATGAAATTTGTGATCGCTAACCCTTACTACTCAGACGCTGCTGCTAAGGATGCCATGGAAGCTATTTGGGACGCATGTTATAATGATACAAAACCTTTTGATATAGCTCCTTAAAATCCAAACTTTTTGCTCCCATTTCTTTGCCAAAATGGTCATTGATATATAATTGGACACTCCTTAAGAGTCAAGATTTTGCCCCGGTAGATCATGTGATTTATATATGAAGCCATTCGGCTAAAATGTGCATTTGATCCATTTTTTTCTTTCCTTTTTGACATATTATTTTCTCTTAGGTTTCGTTTGGTTGAGGGTGAAATATTGTTCACCTCGATGAGAAGTACTTTCGCATTTTCAAAATTAAATCTTTTCGTCGTGATAGAGTAATATGTGGCCCAAAATTATTTATTGAACAAAATAGCCAAATCACCATAAGGTATGAGGTTGCGTTACGTATATATAGTCTCATGGATCTAATACATATGTAACTTGACTAAACACCAACAATATCTTTGGACCCCTTAGAATTGTTTTTTACATGAACCGATAAGGTAGCATGTGATATGTTGGGTGTCGTCGGGACCAATTAACAAACATGTGGTATAACATGGAACTCATGATGTATATAGTACTAAAATAGTTTTAAACTATTACAACATACATCTTTTGAGCCTCACATATGATTGAATCTGTTTTGTGTTTACCTTTAATCAGATTTGCATAAGGGGACTGTGATCAAACCTACTCATGAAAAGAAATAAGGAAAATCAACTTTCTGACGTGATTATTATTTTAGACTCTGCTTTAATTCTCAATGTAATTGAAGTGGTAGTTTCTTCATTTTCCCCCTTCGTTTACGCAATCCTTTCGAATCAAGGTATGTTCTACAACTTTTCATTTATAATTGTTTTTACTTTTCCTTCTTTGCCAGACCTGGAAGAGCTCATGTCATGGTGGCTCTCCATTGTATTTTAGAACGCCATGCCCCATCTTTTCTTACAATGTTATGCCAACTTACAGGTCCACAAAGTGGCATGTTAAAACCTTACTCGAAATGCATCCACTTACAGAGACACTATAACTCTGTTACAATCGTCATACTAAACATAATTGACACTTTGAGGAACAAAAATAAATTATATCTTTGTTATTTAAACCCCAGAAGAATGTTGTGTATATTGTTACTGTTGATGTCATATGTATATTATAATTGCTGACAACAAAATTCGAATTTGTTGAATTTGCTAAAGATGATAATCATTGCAACAATGAATCCCAATTGTCAATTAATCTATTTGTTTATCCATTCTAACAATTTCTATAAAAAATAATTTTACCCTCACCATTGATGATCATCTTACTCACAATACAATCAAAAAAGACATAAGAGGATTCCTAACCGTTATCGGACATATTCAGGATCAAAATATGCGAGGCAACACGGTGAAGTGAGTAATTGAGATATGGGACATTAGGTAAGTGACTACTATTTGTTGTTTCTTTTCAATATATTTGATGATATTTATTATCTATACTTCATATAGCTTCAGCAATTACTTTTTTCCTTTTACAAACTGAACTTTATGTTGTACTGATAGATGTTCTTGAATTGGTATGTAATTGATATTTAAGTCTCTAAGTTAAATGCAAAAAACAGATCATGTCATTTCGCATATTTATATTCTCGAATTTCAATTGATATGTGTCATATACATTTCACAGTGTTCGTTATTTTTTATTTTTATTAACTCAAATGCATACTTATTCCATGATTTCAAATATTCATATTTATTTTACCCATATTACTTAACTAACTGTAGTACACATAAAAACTCCACTAAATAATATATAAATAAATGTCGGTTAACTATGTTCAATAAAAAAATGCAAATTAACGCCGTCTTTATGTTATATGCCTTTAGTTTCTCTGTTTTTCCTAATATTTACACTAGATGTTTGCAATATTTTTGTTTCTAGTGACAATCAACTTCAGATAACCCTCTTAGATGAGCGTTCTTTTGATTTAGACATCGTTGATTTGGAAAATAATGCTTGATAGCGGTTGTTTCTTTTACAAATATCAAGAAATTCCAAGGTAATTAATCACGTCTACATACATTACTTCTCACGAATACGAAGAATAAACATCATCATGTAGAAACTACCGCCACTTTTTTCAGGCCTAAACAACTGCAAATAAGAATTACATCAATCTTGACATTCCATAATCATCTGACTTGAGATGAGGGTTATAACCTACAATTTACAACACAAGTCTTTATATAAAGTACTTCAACATAGTAATAACCACTAACAATCATATGAAATAGTATTTGTAATAGATATCTCATTAATAACCCATACATCGGTTAAAATTTAAACCTACGAAGGAAATTTCATATGATTTAAAAAATATGGCTGGACTCCCTGTTCTCAAAGACGAATCTGACGATCAATTAATTTTAGTTCACTGATTGTTAGTACTCCTTCAATCTCAACAATAATTTTATTTCTTGATTTTGTTGATATTTTATATATAAGAACACTACGAGTTTTTTACTTCCAATTACAGAATTTTTTTATCTAGTGAAATCAACCAATTTTCCTACTATTCAACACAATAAACGTTTCTTGCATAGCAATGATTACAGGCATCAATACAACAAAAAAATGGTTTTACCCATCTTGCATAAATTGCAACAAAAATACTATCACTCTATCCTTTACTTTGTGGTGATAGATTTGCAACATCGAATTGAAATACCTCAAACCCAGGTCTGTGTACAACATGCAATCTATTTATATATAACGCATGCATTCATATTCTCATGTCTGCTGCCTACATATCTTGCTTGGAATGCCATGTTGATGACTGACCCGGTTCAACAATGTTTATCATCTTTGACACAATCATAGAATAAATTTTAGAAATTCATCATTTATGATACCGAAATTGATGAATCTTCAAACTGATTCATTATATTGTACAGGAAGTTAATAAACGCAAATATCCAGCAACATCATTACTGAGGCTACTAACACACCATTGGATGATACATCTACGGAGAAATGCATTTGCAACATCAAGTAAATGGAGTGAATTATTCAAAATTTTCTTCTTCAGAATTACATTGCATTTCTTTGCACGTCCTATATACTATTTGTAAATGGAGGTAACTTTGTCACATCCCATTTTGTTTTAATATTACCTAAAGATTTATGACTTTTTACTTTACTTCCTATACTAATTGTTGATACCAAATTTAGTCTGCTGACGTGGACCATTCACTTGAAGACACATGTCAACCTACGTGGCAATTACAAACACTTTCAATGAATAACATATTATCACCAAGCTACTCCAGTGCTTCGAGCAACTCAATCATACCGAGCAGCTTAGGTGTCCCAAGGAGCTTAAGTCTCCAAGCAACTTAAGCGTACCGAGTAACTCAGGCGCTCCGAGTAACTTAAGCGTACAGAGTAACTCAGGCGGTCCGAGAAACTCAACGTACGGAGTATCCAAATCAGGAGAATCAAAAAGATGACTGCGCATTAAATGCTCATTATTATCGTATAGATGTATATGTCTACTAGATAACAACGCATTGTCCTTACACATGTATAGCCTCATGGCTATAAATACATCGTAACCTCCTCATTAGAAGGGGACTGGAGATCTCTTGGTAAACCACTTATCGAGAATTCCAATGAAACAGTAACCTATACAAAAACAGTGGACGTAGGCCATTCTTATAAGGCCGAACCACTTTAAAAATATCTTGTCTTATTAATTTTATCTGTGATTGATAAATTAGGAACAATCTAATTTTTTACATCAACAGATTGGCTCCGTTTATGGGAAACGACTGTGCTTAGCGTTTTTCACCAAAATAATTCATCATCAATAGCTGATAATCCAGAATCTAGTAATCGAAACACTGGGAACCCTCCAAACCCTTCTATTCCCCCAAATGTTCAAGATTTGGCTGGCATACTGGCTAATTTAGCCCAAGGGCAAACGACCATGCAGGACACCATGCGATAACTTATACAAACTGTTCAAGGCGAAGTGCCAGCTCAATCAGAACAACGAAGTGCTTAGAGAAATATTTGTTTACCCTCTTTGCGAACTAGGCGAACGCTATTCCCAGAGGAATCTCGATCCAGACACACCGACTCATATCGTACTGAAAGATCTAATGATCTTTTTTATCAGCCTGGTCGCATTTCCTCAGTATGAGCTACAGACTCTCAATGAACCGTCACTTTATCATCAGAAAGGACTAGTGCTCTAGAAAGGTTGAGTAGAGTCTCTCCTTTTGATCGTTGGGACCTAGGAGGAATAGAAGTCCCCCTAGGATTATGTCGAGGAACTCTCAATGACCATCCGATCTAAGGGAAGGTTCTGCCCAATCACAACCAGCAGCTCGATCCCAAGATGCAAATTCGACGAGATCAGTTGCTCGAACCAATAGGCCTGAGGAGGTAAACGATGCATAGAAAGGCTCTATTCAGAGGTTGGAAGATAGATTAGGGGAAATGGATAAGGCTAAGAATCTTCTACAATGAACTTTTATCCAAGGGACACCATTTGTACAGGCAATTATGGATTTTCCCACACTATCAAAATTCAAAGCTCCTATGGTAATGCTTAAATATGATGGAGAAACTGACCCTGTCCTTTATATAAAACAATACAAAGCTGTTGCCGATATCTATGCAGTTCCAGATGAGATGAGATGTAGGGCATTTTTAGGAACTCTTACCGGATCTGCTCAAATATGGTACAACAACCTTCCTCGGGGAAAAATTGCAACTTTCTTTCAACTAGCAGAACTCTTTATTGGGAACTTCTGTTTTGGAGGGAAACCAGTTAAACGAGTAGCACACTTGCTCAACGTTAGACAAAAGAAAGGTGAAAGAACCAGGGACAATATTACTCATTTCAATAACGAGAAACTTGAGGTAATTGATTACGAGGAGAAAACATCAATTACTGCTTTGATGAGTGTACTATTGCCGGATAAATTATACTACACTTTAGCCAAGGATCCGCCTAGGACCATGGCTGAACTGATGGCAAAAGCAGCCAAAATCATGAATGCCGAGGAGGCCATGGCTGCAAAGAAGAATGCAGGTACTAAGGAAACCAAGGTCGAGGCTGACAAGACTGAGAAGAAGGATCAGAAGAAAAATGGTGGCAACAGACAGTCGAAAGCAAAGCACAGCAAGTCGTTGTGTTCAGTGATTCCCAGTTAATCGTAAATCTAATTCCGGGGGTGTATGTAGTAAAAGGAGAATTAATGGTCAAGTATCATGCCAAAGAAATGGAGGTTGTATCGAGTTGTACTACAGTATAGTTGATCAGAATACCACGATTGGAGAATGCAAGAGCAGATGCCCTAGCTCGGTTAGCATCAACCACACGCACCGAGCTACGAAAAAAAATACCAATAAAAATCCTGGTTGGACGAAGCATAGACAAAGATCTGATGATAAACTTCATTTCCCTCGATTTGGGACCATCTTTGATGGTCCCCATCAGGGCCTATATTGAAGAGGAGGCTTTGCCAAATGATAAACTCGCAGCCAAAAAATTGAAGTTTAAAGCTGCTCGTTATGATTGACCAATGTCATCTTGTATAGACGAGGAATTATAGCAGGGCTATAAAGATGTGTCCATCCCTCTGAGGTAAAAGATTTGATCGAAGAGGTTCACGAAGGGTCTTGTGGAGCCCATGTAGCAGGTCAGATGCTTTTACAAAGAATAACAAAGCAGGGGTATTACTGGCCAATGATGAGAGCTGATTGCGTAGCTTATGATAAGAACTGCGATAAATGTCAACACTTCTCCTCCATTCGAAGAACTCCCTAGGCATTATTGACACTCATAACGTCCCCTTGTCCATTTGCCATATGGGGGATAGATTTGGTAGGGCCTCTTCCAACGACCAAGGGAAGATTCAAGTACCTCGTGGTTGCTGTGGATTATTTTACTAAATAGGTGGAGGCTGAACCTCTCATTGATATGACGTACGACAAAGTCTATCAATTTATTTGGAAGAATATTATTTGCAGATATGGTCTCCCACATGCATTCATTACTGACCATGGAACCCAATTTGACAACGAGGAATTTGCTGCATATTGTCATCAATCATATATATTGAAGACTCACTCTGCACCAGGCCATCCCCAAAGCAATAAGCAAACTGAGGTGACAAATAGAACGCTACTGAATGGTTTGAAAAAGTGATTGGATGATGCAAAAGAAAATTGGATTAACGAGTTATACTTTGTATTATGGGCCTATCGCACCACACCACGAAACAGCAATAGGAGAATCCCCATACGTGCTAGCATTTGGGAATGAGGCTGTTATACCTGCTGAATTGGGTCTACCCACGCATAGGGTGCTTAATTTAAACTCTCCTGTCAGCGATTTGATGAGAATATTAGACCTGGATATGCTCGAAGAAGTTAGGGAAGAAGCAGCAATCAGAAATGCAGCATATCAACAACGAACAACTTTGTTTTATAACAAAAGAGTGAAGAAGTGTGATTTGAAAGAAGGGGATTATGTGCTGAAGAAAGTGATCCAAAAGCATAACAAACTGTAAGCCAACTGGCATGGACCCTACAGAGTAATAAAAGTTGTTCGTCCAGGGACATACAGGATTGAAACCTTGGATGGAGAAGAATTCAAGAATGCATGGAATGCAGAGCATCTGCGCAAGTATTATCAATAATTGAAAATTCCTATGTAATGCAGTTTCTTCAACATGAATAAAGTGATGTTTCATCCAGATTCTTTCTTTTGCTGAATTTTTTTCCGGAGTATTAGTGCTACACACTACACACCAAATTCAGAACAATTACCACCACTTCCGGTTGGTCGGGAATCAATTACCACCAACTCTTATTGGTTGGGAATCAATTACCACCAAATCCGATTGGTCAAGAACTTAATACCACCAACTCCGGTTGGTCGGTAATTCAATTATCGTCAACTCCGGTTGGTCGGGAACTCTATATCTCCAACTCCGATTGGTCGGGAAACAATTACCACCAACTCAGATCGATCGAGAAACCATTACCACCAAGTTCGGTTGGTCGGGAATCAATTATCACCAACTCCTATTGGCCGAGAATCAATTACCACCAACTCCAGTTGGTTGGGAATCACTTACCACCAACTTCGGTTGGTTGGGAACTTAATACCATCAACTTCGGTTGGTTTTGCAATTCAATTACCGCCAACTCCTGTTGGTCGGGAACTCTATACAACTAAATCCGATTGGTCGGCAAACTAAACAAGAAGATGGAAGACCTCCCGGGGCATCCACTGTCTAGACAACAAGGTAATCCATATGAGATTACTACAACTAAGCAGGAGCATGGGGTGCAAATCATTCCATTGCTTAGGCCCCAACTAAATATAGTATATACATACATATATTTACCAACTAACAAACAAAGACATTCTACAAATTATTTAGAAGACAGTGAAATGGAAAAGGAATAAAAATTTCTTCATTCAAATCAAGTAGAATTACATATGATGTGAAAAATATATTTCATTACATAAAAACCCTATTCTATTAGTTTTTTTCCTTTTGCCTTTGAAATGGGTTCTACCCCAGCAGGAGGATCATCCAATGCATAAGGGGAATTTATAAAATTTACATCTTGCAACATTCTAACATTAATTATAGATGGTTGATCAAGCAAATGTTCTGGGCGAGATATCTCAAAGTTGGCATGAAGACTGTAATCGCCAAGATACTTGGAGATCAAGCACTGAGGAATTGCCCGAGCAAGAATCCTACTAATGTTAAGATTAAAAGGAGGCATGGTTAAATCGATCACTCCAGGGTCATAATAATCCCATAAGCAACGGCCCTGCTCCAATTTTAGCACACACAGTGCATTCAACCGTACCCCTCGTTATTTGACTGCTGGATCCGAGCATCAAGATGGTAAAGGGCTTCATTATACCCAGCCATCAAAAACTCTCTAGCTTGTTTATGGAACTGATAGGTTAACCTCTTCAGTTGCTCGTAGAGACTCTTCGCCAAAATTTCCTTATTTTCCAAAGCAGAACTCTGGGAAGAGAGTTGGTCGGTAAAATTCAGAATCTTCTTGGACATTTCTGCCAAAGCTTGATTCTTCACCATTAGCTGAACTGCCTGATTCTCCAAAGCCGATTGAGTTCTTGCTTCTTTAATAGACATCCGACCAGCCCTTACTCATCCACGAGAAGAGGATCTTGCTCGTCCATGAGTAGATGTGGAGGGTCCAGCTCTTTTCAAAGTTTCCAACTTATCTCATAAGTTGGCATTTTCCACCTCCAAGAAAGAGAAACCTTCATCATTAACAGGGACCAAGTCTCCCGAAGAAAATGCATCATATTTGAGTTGTTTTATCTCTTCTTGCAAAGCAATGTTCTCCTACTCCAACAACTTGGCAATATGCCTGTGCTTTTCAACTTCAAGCTTTAGAACACTCTTTTTCTTCTCATAAGCAGAGATAAACTTGTCATACCCTTTGTTAGCACTCAATTGTTGATATCTTTTCTCGTATCCTTAGTGTAAAAGGGTAGAAGATTCTTTATATTGCTGTTGGAGTTCCTCGATAGTTCCTTGGAGATCTTCAATCATCTCGTAGTAGGCCACATTGTTGGCAACATCACGATCGAACAAACACTTTAAATATTGATAAGCTTCAACTACTCATTCAGAAGCATCAGAACCAAGGATATCAATGATTTGAGCCTCATTAAGATCTGTATGACCAGTTTTAAAATGGTCGTTACATTTCTTCATTAATTCTGTGTCATGACGTGATAAAGGCTCCATCCTGGCTATAAACTAACAACGAGAAGAAGTAAAAATAATCAATAATGATGCAGACAGAGAAAGTAAAAGAAGAGATTCAAGACGAACAACTAAAGTTTGAAATTTTATTCATCATAAGAAGGTATACATAGTTCCAAGTTATATTCAAGGAAATAGAAAAATAAAAAACCCTAACAACTCTACACCTTCTCCTTGTTTATTATGATTTCCTCAGAAGGTTTGGATGAAGGAGTTTGTTGCTCGAAAGGCAAGGGAAGCTGCTCGGCAGAAGTGCTAGTTAGGTGGAGTTTCTCGGATGGATGAACAACAGGAATAACAAGGACTTGATCTCCATTCATCATAGAAGATTCATCTGAATAATCTTCATCTTCTTCTCCAGGAGAGGGAGGAGGTCCATGAGTGTGTTGCTGGAATAACTCAGAATTCTCGACAACCTTCAACTCCTTTAAGGATGCCACCCATCCATCTCTAAAATATTTGATGCTGGCATACTCTATTGGGGAAGTCATAACAGCCAAGGCCTTGTTCCATCCTTTATCCCAACCAGCACTGAAAGATTTTTTAACTGCATTTTTCCTTTTTGCCTTCTCTGAGGAGGTCCTTTTCTTAAGAAGCTCCTCGGCAACCTTCAACTTCTCTTCCACCTCCGCTTTCTGTCGCTCGACATCTTGAAGCTTAACAACTTCCTCTTCAGCAGACTTGAGCTTAACTTCAAGATCTTTATTGCTCTGTTTAAACTTTTTGTTGCTCTGTTCAAACTCCTTCGACTTTTTGTCCAATTCCTTGGAGGCATTCACAACTTGATTTCTGTCCAGCTCAATGGACTTGAGTTTCTTCTCCCAAGCAACTTTATCTTCCTTGTACTTTTGACGAGAGTCTTTTAAAGATTGGGTCAGCCCAATAAAATCTTCCTCTACTCCTCTCGAGGAGCTTGAAGCCTTGATAGCTTCATCCTTCTTTAAAATGCTGTTGAAACACGTCACCAGCTGAAAAAAGGGAATCACCTAAAGTCAATACATGAACATATTATTAAAAAATAAAGGAGTGGAGCAAAAGATACTTACTGAGGTAATATGTTGAGAAGACAGGGTAGTGATTCTCTCACGAGAAAGAGTATCTTCAAGACCTTGGACTTTGGGGATAGTCCAAGATCTTACCAAGCCCACAACAGAACTCGGAGGAACAAAAGTTGGAACGTTACCTTCAACATTTAAAGGTTGAGAGATAGGTTCATCAGGTCTCTCAAAAGAGCTTTTCTTTAACCTCCTCAGAGGAGCAACAACTTTTTCAACTAAAGACATTGTCTTTATTGGTGATATGGCAATAACCTCCCTCAGAGGAGAGAGAGCAACAATCTTGCTCGGAGCCACAGGGGACTTCTCGTCAGCCTTCTTGGCAGCAGCAGGAGGGGGTACATCAGTAGTTTTTGTCCCTTCTTCAGGGACATTTTGTTTACTTTTCTTTTCCTCCACATTGGAAGAGGCAAATATGTCAAAAAAGGTAGTAGCTCGTCTCTTCTTCATCAGATCACTGATAGGAATATTCGACTCAGAGGAAAAAAACTTCCACACTAGTCTTAGAGGCTGGTACTTGATCAAGATTAACTACCACTAAACGAGGACGAGCAGTGAAAGATGAAGTATATATTTTCTACTTCAACAAGTAAGAAGAAAATATAATATGCTCCTCAGTAACAGATTGGTGAAAACTCCAGATAAGTTTTAAACGCTTTATATTAACATCAGTTTCCTTTGGAGGTTTCCTTTTACCGTCAACTGCAATAAGCAAAAATAAAATATCAGAGATGCGCTTTATCAAACACATAGAGAACAAGATTTCAAAAATAAAAACAACCTATCCCATTGCCATAAGGTGGACATCTGGGACCTTGGTATACATCATCTCCATTTAATGGAGGGTGTTGCCAATTTTTCATTACCACCCCATGATCAAAGTAATCCCTATTAGCATCGGGAAGATTTACAACTAACGCTTTATTCAAAAACCTAGTTTTTAAATAGAAATTACTATCGCTGATAACCCATCTGAAGCAATACATAATCTCTGGAATCCCTAAATAGGTTTCGCGAAGTTGATTCAACCTATGTATGCCATTAACGATCCTCCATGTATTTGGAGCTATTCTTGCAGGTATAACATCAAAATATTGGCAAAAATCCAAACACAAGGGATTTGGCGGGAAAGTAAAACCACATTCGGCTACAAAAAGACTAGGGAACCAATGACCCTCAGCCAAAGAAAAATGATCAGAAGGTTCAGAAATTTCTTCCAAAAAAACCCATGAAGGGATTGAAAATTCATATCGAAATTTGTCAAGCGACTCAACAAGGTAAACCATGATGAACAAAGTAAATAAAGAAGAAGGAAGAAAAATCTTACAGAAAAAGAGAGATTCAGTTGACAACGAACGATGGAAAGAATGAGGCGCAAGATAGAAAGAAAATGAAGAGTTCAAAAATACAGATTTGAAAAGTGAAAGACGATAGGATTTCTGTCGCGCTTAAATACTTTACCTCGAGAATAGAGAAAGGCAATGATTACAAGGGAGGACGTTTGCATCTCCGACGGCTAAAAGAAGAAAAAGGGGCACAAATATCGAAGCGGTCATGAAAATTTAAACTATTTATGAGGCCTGATACTACGCGCTCAAAAAAAGGAGTTTTATACATCGAACATTCTCCTAAAAACCATAAAAACCAATAATTTGAGCAGTTTTTGAGCAGAATATTCCACACTTTTCTTCAACCTCAAAGTGTGAAACATTGGGGGCTTCTGTTGATACCAAATTTAGTCCGCTGACGTGGACCATTCACTTGAAGACACGTGTCAACCTTCGTGGCAATTATAAAAACTTTCAACGAACAACATACTATCACCGAGCTACTCCAGCGCTCCTAGCAACTCAATCATACCGAGCAGCTTAGGTGTCCTAAGGCTCTTAAGGCTCCGAGCAACTTAAGCGTACCGAGTAACTCAGACGCTCTGAGCAACTTAAGCGTACCGAGTAACTCAGGCGGTCCGAGTAACTCAACGTACGGAGTATCCAAATAAGGAGAATCAAAAAGACGATTGCACATTAAATGCTCATTATTATCATAGAGATGTATATGTCTACTAGATAACAGCGCATTATCCTTACACATGTACAACCTCATGGTTATAAATACATTGTAACCTCCTTATTAGAAGGGGACTGGGGATCTCTTGGTAAACCACTTATCGAGAATTCCAATCAAACAGTAACCTATACAAAAATAGTGGACTTAGGCCATTCTTATAAGGCTGAACCACTTTAAAACTCTCTTGTCTTATTTATTTTATCTGTGATTGATAAATAAGGAACAATCTAATTTTTTACATCAACACTAATTGTTAAATTACCATGTCTTAAAAAAAATGATATTCATTATATTCTATGTATAGGGTAGACCAATAACATTGATAGTCAATTGGTGGACTCGAAATTATCTGGAATTTTTTTTCGATTTTGGTAAAGAATTCATCACAACATAAATGCGTATCATCTTTTATTCTTCGACAGTATATTCACATTTATCATACTTTACTCTTTTGGCCTACTATATTACATTTCTGATTTTTCTGGGACGTATATCTACTTACTTATGCATACTATTTCTATTTTTAACTACTTGGTGAACTACTTCTATTATATACTGGTGGTTATTACTTTCATTTTCTTATTAATTTATGTGATTAATTTTGGTGAAACTTAATTCTCATATATATATATCATTTGTGGGTGATATATGTTTTCATGGGTTTGATGTGATGAATGATGATTGTTGTTGATGCTCTTCCTGTACAAGTCAGAAGAGGAGCTCTCGAAGATTCAAGGTTAGTTTAGTTTCATTCCTACTAGATATTTATTATTTTATTACTTTCATAATTAGTAAATTTTGAGGAAATAATTTTGTTATAGTCCTTAATTGTGCACAAATTCGGCACTACAATCAACCAAATAGAAATAATAAAGATATTTTAAAAAATAATAATCTTAACTAATTCTGTGTTTTTTACTACGTGTCTTCAATTTTTTAAGTTTGAATTTCAATCCATTTTTACCTCTCAGGTATGCCTCTCTTTGTGCACTCGATGAAGGGTTTGGAGATCGTGAGACTTGGAGGGTGCGATTTAATGCAATACAGCAACGAGCTAAGGAAGTTTTCAATATCATTATACCAAAATGGGAGATTTGTGAGTGTTGTTTGCAGTCACAATTGACCTTTATAACTGCTATTTATCGTCATAATTTAGGGGGTGATAAAAGAAAAATTGTAACTCCTACGGGGTTATGACTGGTGACCCCAATTTATAACTGCTATTTGTAACTGCTGACAACAGTCACGAATATTAGATTCGTAACTACTCACAAAAATTTTGAATATTATATTTGTGACTGCAGACAGCAGTTACGAATCTTATATTTGTGATTGCTGTTAGCAGTTACGAAATTCATAGTAGTGACAAATTTTTTACTGCTATTAGTAGTTACAAAATTGAATTTGTTAAATGTGGTAAGAGCTATTATAAATATCTTTATATTTTCACAAAATGATGAAATAATGAAAGTAAAATAAATATCATGATAACAAGTCTAAAAATTTTGACAACATTTCATTTATATTTATATTATTCCAAATATTCAGTACACATAAAACTTGTTTAAACTTAATTTAACATCAAACAACCCATTCGTGGGCGCCAAGTACAAAATGAACATAAAATAAAAAATAAACTAAAAAAAATAACGACACAACACTTCGATGACATGAAATGTCATCAACATGTAACAAATCATTCTAAATCTAGACCAGGAGTCACCACGCAGTGGATATGCTTTGTGAAGTCTAGGTATAACTGCGAATAGGAGTCACAAATTAATTAAATGGAAACATTTGTGACTTCCATTAGGAGTGACAAATCAATTGACTCAAATTTTTCATTACCCTTTGATTTTATCACCACTAATGGGAGTTACAAATGATTTTGTGACTGCAGGCGAGAGTTATAAGTTTGTCACCCCTATTAGCAGTCACAAAAAAGCAGTCACAAAATTAGCATTTTGGTGTAGTGTATGAGCATTCCAGAAGTAATAAAGATAAAGAAGAGGAGGAGGATTCAGAAAATAATCCATATTATTTTTATGGTAGATGGGTGCATTTTTGTGATTTGATTATGATAGTTTTGCCTACTGCTCAAAAATAGGCTTTGTGGGTGATGGAGATTTTGTTGGTATTAGTTCAATAATTCGCATCTTTTTTTTATACTAATTTTAAATATATTATATATATTTTTTGTGTTTGGGTGTAAGGAAAAAATTACAGTTATAATGTTAAATTCAAAGATTATCCAGGCAGCTGGTTGAATTGTTAGTTTTGAGGTTTTGTTTGTAGCATGGGTTTGTTATTGTAGTGAGATTTTGTTTAGTTTTGTGGGCCTAAATATTAAGTTTTATTGGTTAGTTGGATTGTGCTTAGTTATTTTTTTTTTCGGGGGGGGGGGGGGGGGGGGGGGGGGGAGGGGGGGGCAACATGTCCATTTGAGAATTTGTTCCTTTTTATTTGGTTGTCTTGGCCTTTGGGCGTCAGTTATAATTTAGGGGCTTGCCTTTTCTAATTAGTTCACATTTCACCAAAAAAAACTCAAATCAAGATTCAGTGACAATGAAGCAATCAAAATGATCGTGATTGTGTAATCAAATACATTGGGGCGATATTAATATCACCTAACATAAATTATTTTTCATCACTTTCATTATATTTCTTTATGTTTAACATCAGCTGTTTTATCTTTTTCAGTACAATTTAAGTTGATGCTTCTTCGAAGAACCCATACATAATCGTCTTGGCCGCGCAATGCGCGGGTTTACAACTAGTTAGTTTAAAAATACCCATTTAAAAAAATCGGGGTTGTTACATACTTCCCCACTAACAAGGAATTTCTCCCTCAAAATTCGACAAAACCTAACACTCGAAATAAAATACTAATCGATTCTATTTCCCAAAAATCACAATACTAAAGTCCACATTGAATTCTACACGTTCTCACATCAAGATCACAAATCTCAACTTTGATGCCTAACACGTGTTCAAAAAATATTCTATCTCCATAGAAAAATACATCTCTCACACATGCTAGACCCAAAAATCCAAAGACCCGAGGGTTTTCGTATACCTAAGTTCTGATACCATTTGTAAAACCCCGCGTGCCCGAAAACACACGCGGCGTGCTACTGCGATAAAAACTAAACTAAATCCATCAATAATGAGTATAAAGCAATTAAATTCGCACAATTAAAATACAACAAGTTCATAATCCTTTTATTTTCACAATAATGATTACAACAAAGTTTCTCAAATACAAAATTCTCCAACTAAAATTACACCACTAATTTATACAAAAAATAAATCTTCTAATCCAAGCTCTAAAACAATTCTCCAAAATAGTCCATAGCGTCCCAGTCCACGCAAACCTGCCAACTAAAAGAAAATACGGGGAAATACACAATATGGCAGGAATAGATGCTCAAAGGAATTAGAATGATGAATAAATCGCAGCAATATGAATCACATATCAAAATCAAATTCAATACTCAAGCATTATATCAATATTAATTTCTCAACAATACATCTATGGGTCACCAGGCCTCACCTCACCTCACCTAGGCATCTCTAAGCCATATATCAGTTTGTGGAACTATTGGTGGGTGCCCATTCTCCGTGCCATATTAAAATCTCATGACAAGATGCTCAAATAACAATATAATATATCTCAATGAATCAAATAATAGATTCCAAAGTTTTTTCAGGCTTCCAATGAATATCACTATTTAGCATGAGTGGAATTGACACAGAAAACAAACGGAATACTCTCGAGAGAATTTAGGAGAATATTGTGTAAGTCCCGTACGTAAAAAATATCACATGAATCGTCATATAAATTTTGGCCTTAAAATCTAATCGCATCATCACATTCCTCTCTCGAAAATAATAAAAAATCGTTCAAGCCCAAGCTCGATAAAACGCCAAAGAAGCCTTCAAATATTGAGTCAAACACTTTATTAAGTTTGGGGCTAAAGTTTGTAGATGAAAGGGAATAATTTTGGAGAGGTATTCTGGTTGAAAATTTGTTGAAAAGTGACTTGAAAATCCAAGCCACGAATTTATTGTGATATATAAAGGATTAAAAGTTTGATTAAGAAAAGAGTTCTAATGAGGTACAAACACTAAAAAACATTCCTGACAATTGGATTGTTGGAATTTGTTGAAATTTAAGGGTATAGTATCTAAAGACGAGGAAAAGCTGTACAATTTTTTTTTGCTCGATCAGAAAGTCGAATATTTTTATATATTTTTTTCTAGAGAGTTTTATGTTTTGAGAACTCTTAGAGAGTTTTTTGTTTTCAGGACTCTTCTAAACACCCCAAGACTTATATATACTCATATTAGGAGTCGTATAATCTAGCTTTTAGAATTTCGAATATAAAAACTAATACATTTAATTATTAAAAATAATTAAATCCAAAATTTAATTTTTCTCAAATTTTCCAAAATTAGTTTAAAAATACCCATTTAAAGAAATCGGGGTTGTTACATACTTCCCCAGTAACAAAGAATTTCGCCCTCGAAATTTGACGAAACCTAATGCTCGAATAAATTATAACTCGATTCTATTTCCCAAAAATCACAACACTAAAGTCCACAATCAATTGTAAACGTTCTCACATCAAGATCACAAATCTCAACTTGGATGCCTAACACGTCTTCAAATAATATTCTATCTCCAAATAAAAACACATCTCTCACGCATGCTAGACCCGAAACCTTAAGACTCGAGGGTTGTCGTATACCTAAGATATGATAACATCTGTAACACCCCGCGTGCCCGAAAAGACACGTGGCGTGCTACTGCGATAAAAACTAAACTAAAACCATCAATAATGAGTATATTGCATCCAAATTCCCACAATAAAAGTACAAAAAGTCCATAATCATTTTATTTTCACAATATTGATAACAATAAAGTTTCTCTCAAATAAAAAATTATGCAACTAAAATTACACCACTAATTTATACAACAAAATAAATCTGCCAGTCTAAGCTCTGAAATAATTCTCCAAAGTAGTCCATAGCGTCCCAATCCACGCTAACCTGCCAACTAAAAGAAAATACGGAGAAGTACACAATATGACAGGAATAGACGCTCAAAGAAATTAACACGATGAATAAATCGCAAGAATATGAATCCTATATACAAATCAAATGAAATACTCAATCATTATATCAATATTAATTTCTCAACAACACATCAATGGGTAACCAATCCTCACCTCACCTCCCCTAGGAATCTGAAAGCCATATACCGATTTGTGGGACTAATGGTGGGTACCCATTCTCCGTGCCATATTAAAATCCCATGACAAGATGATTAAATCACAATATATATATCTCAATGAATCAAATAATGGATTCCAATAGTTTTTTCAGGATTCCAATGAATATCACAATTTAGCATGAGTGTAATTGACACAGAAAATAAACGGAGTACTCTTGAGAGAATTTAGGAGCGTATTGTGTTAGTCCCATACCTCAAAATCATCACACAAATTTTATCCATAAAATCTACTCGCATCACCACGATCCTCTCGCGAAAATAATCAAAACTTGTTCTAGCCCAAACTCATGAAAACACAAAAGAAGCCTTCAAATATTGAGTCAAACAGTTTATTAAGCTTGGGGCTAAAGTTTGTAGATGAAAGGGTGTAATTTTGGAGAGGTCTTCTGCTTGAAAAGTTGATGAAAAGTTATTTGAAAAGACAAACCACGAATTTGTTGTGATATATAAAGGATTAAGAGTTTGATTAAGAAAAGAGTTCTGATGAGATACAAACACTAAAACAAACATTCCTGACAATTGGATCGTTTGAAATGGCTGAAATTTAAGGGTATAGTAGCTGAAGACGAGGGGAGGCTGCACAAAATTTTTTACCTCGATCGAAAGTTCGAATATTTTTATATACTTTTTTCTAGAGAGTTTTATGTTTTGAGGACTCTTAGAGAGTTTTATGCATTGAGGACTCTTCTAAACGCCCCAAGATTTATATATACTCATATTAAGAGTCTTGTAATCCAGCTTTCCGAATTTCGAATATAAAAATAATAAATTTAATTATTAAAAATAATTAAATCCAAAATTTTATTTTTCTCAAAATGTTTCAAAATTAGTTTTAAAATATCGATTGAAAAACATCGGGGTTGTTACATACTTCCCCACAAACAAGGAATTTCGCCCTCGAAATTCAACGAAATGTAACATTCGAAGTAAAATACTACTCGATTCTATTTCCCAAAAATCACAACACTAAAGTCCACAATCAATTGTACACGTTCTCACATCAAGATCACAAATCTCAACTTCGATGCCTAACACGTCTTCAAAAAATATTCTATCTCCAAAGAAAAATAAGTCTCTCATGGATGCTAGACCTATAACCCAAAGACCCGAGGGTTGTCGTATACCTAAGCTCTGATACCATATGTAACACCCCGCGTGCTCGAAAAGACACGCGACATGCTACTGTGGGAAAAACTAAACTAAAACCATCAATAGTGATTATAGAGCATCTAAATTCTCATAATTAAAATACAACAAGTCCATAATCCATGTATTTTCACAATAATTACTACAATAAAGTTTCTCTCAAATACAAAATTCTTCAACTAAAATTACACCACTAATTTATACAACAGAACAAATCTTCCAATCCAATATCTAAAACAATTCTCCAAAATAGTCCATAGCATCCCAAATCACGCTAACCTACCAACTAAAAGAAAATACGGGGAAGTACATAATATGAAAGGAATAAATTCTCAAAGAAATTAGCACGATGAATAAATCACAATAATACGAATCGCAAATACAAATCAAATGCAATACTCAAGCATTATATCAATATTAATTTCTCAATAACACATCAATGGGTCACTAGGCCTCACCTCACCTCCCCTAGGCATCTCAAAGCCATATACCGATTAGGGGGACTATTGGCGAGTGCCCATTCTCCGCGACATATCAAAATCTCATGACAACATTCTCAAATCACAATATAATATATCTTAATGAATCAAATAATAGATTCCAATAGTTTTTCTGGATCCCAATGAATATCACAATTCGACATGAGTGCAATTGACACAAAAAAGAAACGAAATAATGTCGAGAGAATTTAGGAGAAGACTGTGTAAGTCTCGTACCTCAAAATCATCACATGAATTATCATATAAATTTTAACCTCAAAATCTAATCGCATCATCACATTCCTCTCGCGAAAATAATCAAAACTTGTTCTATCCCAAACTCGAGAAAACACCAAAGGAGCAGTAAAATATTGAGTCAAACATTTTATTATGTTTGGGGCTAAAGTTTGTAGATGAAAGGGATTAATATTGGAGAGGTCTTTTAGTTGAAAAGTTTATGAAAAGTGATTTGAAAAGTCAAGCCACAAATTTGTTGTGACATATAAAGGATTAAGAGTTTGATTAAGAAAAGAGTTCTAATGAGATACAAACACTAAAAAAAACATTCCAGACTATTGGATCAGTAGAATTGGCTAAAATTTGAGGGTATAGTAGCTGAAGACGAGGGGAAGATGCACAAAAAAATTTACCTCGATCAGATGGTCAAATATTTATATATATTTTTTTCTAGAGAGTCTTATGTTTTGAGGAATCTTAGAGAGTTTTATGTTTTGATGACTCTTCTAAACACCGCAAGACTTATATATACTCATATTAAGAGTCTTCTAATCCATCTTTTCAAATTTCGAATATAAAAAAGTAATACATTTAATTATTAAAAATAATGAAATCCAAAATTTATTTTTCTTAAATTTTCCAAAATTAGTTTTAAAATATCCATTTAAAAAAACGGGGTTGTTATATTCTTCCCTACTAATAAGGAATTTCGCCCTCAAAATTCGACAAAACCTAACGCTCGAAATAAAATACTACTCGATTCTATTTCCCAAAAATCACAACACTAAAGTCCACAATCAATTCTACACGTTCACACATCAAGATCACAAATCTCAACTTCGATGCCTAACACGTCTTCAAAAAATATTCTATCTCCAAAGAAAAACACGTCTCTCATGCATTCTAGACACAAAACCCAAAGACCTGAGGGTTATCATATACCAAAGCTCTGATACCATCTGTAATACCCTGCTTGCCCGAAAAGACACACGGCGTGCTACTGAGATAAAAACTAAACTAAAACCATCAATAATGAGTATAGAGCATCTAAATTCCCACAATTAAAATACAACAAGTCCATAATCCTTCTATTTTTACAATAATGATTACAATAAAGTTTCTCTCAAATACAAAATTCTCCAACTAAAATTACACCACTAATTTATACAACAAAATAAACCTTAGAATCCAAGGCCTAAATTAATTCTCAAAAAAGTCCATAGCGTCCCAATCCATGCTAATCTTCCAACTAAAAGAAAATATGGGGAAGTACACAATATGACAGGAATAGATGCTCGAAGTAATTAGCACGATGAATAAATCGCAACAATACGAATCGCATGCAATACTCAAGCATCATATCAAAATTAATTTCTCAGCAACACATCAATGGGTAACCAGGCCTCACCTCATGTCACACCCCAAACCCAATATACATACTAATCATTTGTTATTAAAATAATTGGATCATAATCTTCAGCCCATTGGAAAATGTACTTCATTTATCAATATTTTTCTGCACAATGTGCATAATGAACATAATATTATTCTTATACCATAAAATTCAATATCAGAGTCATAATTGAGCGGATATACAATAATGTGATTAACCATGATCAATTCAATCCATACTAAATCAATATATACAATGTGTGAGTATATTAAAATCTTCAGTGTGACAACGATAAAATCCCCATTTTTAAACCCCAGCTCTCTCCAACGGTGCAACTCCCAAAGTTACCGGTCATTAGGTATCCTAGCTGGCAGCGTACGAACTTGAAATTATTAAAATATAAACCGTAAGCATTAAGCTTAGTGAGGTACTCCTTCCCTACAACATAATAACAATTCTATATCGAATATGTGGATATAAAATCCGAACAATCCTGCCTATTGGCAGTAACAAATCATGGATCATAAGATCCAAATAATTCTGCCCGTTGGCAATAACAAATCCTGGATCATAAGATCCAAATAATTCTGCCCATTGGCGACAACAAATCCTGGATCATAAGACCCAAACAAATCCTGGATATTTTAATATCCAAACAAATCCTGAATACAGAAGTATTCAAACCAATCCTGGATCATGAGACCCAAACAAATACTGGATATTTTAATATCCAGACAAATCCTGAATACCGAAGTATTCAAACAAATCCTGCTCTTAGAGCTATATTCATATTTATATATGAAACAAATCATAAGTACACTCACCTCGACAGTTTAACTGGCTTTTCCCTTGACTTTATTCGGTATTTGTTCAATCAACTCTTCTTCCCTTCCTATAATTCTTAAAATATTAGTATCATCATGAGAATATCAATAATCCAAAGAATGATTTAAACATAATTCAATCCATAAGCATCACATGATTCCATTAAAATCATTTATCACAAGTGAAGTTCCACCCAAATCCATGTTAATATATTTAACATATCCAAATCATAGACCAAATATAAATTCATTTATTCTTGGTAATTCAATCCTTGTCTTGTTAGTATTGTAATACAAAAGACGGTACATCATTTCAAGTCTCTTAGAGAAAGATATGCCCATTTCTTTACCACATAGCAAATCTACCCTATATGCTCTTTTATCGTTCATTCAACTTCCAGGAATTTCCATGATTTTTCTACATCATAAATTTATATGATATTTAAACCAACATCAGTAAACATATTGAACAATACAAGATTAAAATTTCATAATTTTCTGAGTTCATTTCCTATGTCAAGCAAAACATCGAACACATGGCGGGCATACTTTCACCCTTAGGGCAGATTTCATACCCGAACTTCAAACTCTCACCAAAGACTCATTTCGTGGTATTTTCTCATTATTTTCGGATATGTCATACATATATGAGTCCAGGTTAATATCAAATTTTAATCAATCAATTCTAGTAAGTATAGAGAAATATATGGAAGTTTGAATAAACAAGGCTCCTAAACAAAATAATATCAAGGGTTTACACATTCAAGTTTACTTAAATTTGCATCTATACATAAGTACATATCAAGACATGGAATTTCAGTAAAAAAATTATTATTTCAATCATTTAAATAAGTAATACAAAAAAATAAACAAGATTTATGGATGGAAATACCTTAGGGGCTTTTACGTAATTTTTCTATGAATTTTCTACAATTTCTCCTCACACTTTCTTCCTAAACTTCAAAACTCTCTTTCCTTAGGTTAAAACTCTTCCATGGCTGAAATATGTTGAAGTAAGAGCTTAATTAAGGGTTTTAAGTCGGCATAAGGCCACCCCCTCTTGGTCCAATCAAAATATAACATGTGGCATTACATAAAACAAAATATCATTTAAGGCTAAATGACTATTTTACCCCTTGTTCGTAAAAAGGCAATATCTTCCCACTCGGATGTCCGTTCGATGAACCGTTTATTTTGTTATAAACCTAACTCATATATCTACAAATATCTAGTTTACACCTCAAGTTCATTGTTATGTCATAAAGGCCAAAACTAGCCTCCAACAGGAACATTCCTACCGAAAACTTTAAAATTTCACATTTGTAACTAATTCAATATTTCAAGCTTTATGAAGATAGGAATAAACTAAACATAATTACTTACATTATATATATACTAATAACATATTATTCATATCACATAAGCTACTCATGATTTAAACATGATTTATCATAATTATATTCGGGTTGTCACAATTCTCCCCCCGTTAGGAAATTTCGTCCCCGAAATTGACATACCTTGGTTGTCTGAATCAAACAAATAAGGATAACACATCTTCATGATATCCTCTCTCTCCCATGTATCCTGTTCCATGGAGTGCATTCTCCACACAACTTTCACAAGTGGTCTTACTTTTGATCTCAATATTTGTTCCTTCTTATCCACGATAGCAAGTGGTTCTTCCACATAACTCAAGTCTTCCTTTAACTCAATAGGCTATTACACCAACACATGTGAAGGATCCGCTACATACTTTCTTAACATAGAAACATGGAAAGCATCATGTAATCGAGATAACTCTGGTGGTAACGCTAACTTGTAGGCAACTATCCCGACTTTCTCAAGGATTTCATAAGGTTCAATGTAGCGTGGACTTAATTTCCCTTTCTTTCCAAACCTCATAACTCCTTTCCATGGCGATATACGAAGAAACACATAATCCCCTTTCTAGAATTCCAAATCTTTTCGTCGTTTATTCGCATAACTTTTTTGTCTTCTTTGAGCTGTTCTCATTCTATCTTGAATAATCTTCACTTTTTCAGTGGTGACTTCAATCAATTTTGGACCCTCTATCTTCCTTCACCAACTTCACCCCAACATATTGGTGTACGACATCGTCTACCGTACAATGCATCATATGGATCCATACCAATAGTAGACTGAAAACTATTGTTATATGAAAATTCTATCAAAGGCAAATATTCATCCCAATTACCTTTGAAATCAAGCACACAAGCTCTAAGCATATCCTCCAAAATTTGTATTGTCCTTTCAGACTACCCATCCGTCTGAGGATGAAAAGACGTACTAAACTTCAAGTTAGTACCCATAGAACACTGCAAGCTATCCCAAAATATGGATGTAAAATTAGGGTCTCTATCTGAAACAATAGATACCGGTGCTCCATGCAATCGAATAATTTCATTAACATACAATCTAGCATACCTATCAACTGTATACGTAGTCTTGACTTCTAGAAAATGAGCGAACTTCATCAATCTATCCACCACTACCCAAATCGAATCTGACCCCTTTTGAGATCGAGAAAACCAACCACAAAATCCATCGTTACATGATCCCATTTCCATTCCGGTATTGGTAATGGCTGAAGCAAACGAGTAGGCTTCTGATGCTCCACTTTCACTTGCTGACATATAAGGCACCTAGCAACAAAATCAGCTATTTCCTTTTATATATTATTCCACCAATAATGCTCCTTTAAATCCCTATACATTTTAGTACTACCAGGATGCATGGTATAAATGGAATTATGAGCCTCATCTAAAATTTCCTCTTTCAATCCACACACATTAGGCACGCATAATTGTTTCTTATACAATAAAGTGTCATCATTCACAATACAAAAATCTTCAGACTTACCCTCTCGAACATCTTGTCGTTTCTTCTCAAGAAAAGGATCTTGACTTTGCAAATCACGAATATAGGTAGCTAACAAAGGCCTCACGCTTACATGAGCAAAGAACCTGTCCCCATAGGCTATCTTCAATTCTACTCCCATCAATCTCAACTCCTTGATGTGGGAAACTCTAGCACATTGAATAAAAGATAACCTGCCCGAAGCCTTTCTACTCAGAGCATCTGCAACTACATTTGCCTTCCCTGGGTGGTAGTGAATTGTACAATCATAATCTTTAATTAACTCCATCCACCGCCTCTGCCTTAAATTCAACTCCTTCTGAGTAAATAAATACTTAAGGCTTTGATGGTCAGTAAAAATTTCATATACCTCACCATATAGATAATGACGCCACAATTTTAAAGCAAACACAATAGCAGCAAGTTCCAAATCATGTGTAGGATAATTACATTCATGTGTACGCAACTGCCTAGAAGCATAAGCAATAACTCTTCCATGTTGCATAAAAACACAACCCAACCCCTGGTGTGAAGCATCAGTATAAATAACAAAACCATCTCCACCATGTGGAATAGTAAGAACAGGTGCAGTTACCAACCTCTTTTTCATTTCATCAAAACTATTTTCACAATCAGAATTCCATTCAAACTTAACATCTTTCTGGGTTAATTTAGTCATCGGCAAGGCTATTTAAGAAAATCCCTTAATAAGCCTTCTATAATAATCATCTAAACCCAGAAAACTCCTCAGCTCAATCACATTATTGGGCCTCTCCCACTTTACAATAGCTTCCACCTTCTTAGGATCAACACATATACCATCTCCAGAAATAACATGGCCTAAAAATACAACTTTTGATAGCCAAAATTCACATTTGCTAAACTTAGCATACAATTGCTTATCTTTCAACACATTCAAAATAGTTCGAAGATGCTTTTCATGTTCAGCCATATCACGTGAATAAATCATAATGTCATCAATAAAAACTATCACAAATGAATCAACAAAAGGATGCAGTACCCGGTTCATAAGATCCATAAATACAGCTGGAGCATTAGTCACCCCAAAAGGCATCACTAGAAATTCAAAATGACCATACCGAGTACGAAAAGAAGTTTTAGAAATATCACTCCCCTTCACCCTTAACTGATGATAACCTGATCGCAAGTCTATCTTTGAAAACACTTTAGCACCCTGTAACTGATCAAACAAATCATCTATACGAGGTAAAGGATATTTGTTCTTAATTGTAGCTTTATTCAGTTGACTATAGTCAATACACAAACGCATGGTACCATCTTTCTTCTTCACAAATAAAACTGGTGCACCCCATGGAGATACACTAGGCTATATGAACCCCCTATCAAGTAAATCCTGTAACTGAATCTTGAGTTCTTTCAACTCAGCAGGTGCCATTCTATACGGTGCCATAGAAATATGTGTTGTCCCTGGTGCTAATTCAATACTAAATTCAACTTCTCTTTCTGGAGGTAACCCTGGAAACTCACTAGGAAACACTTTAGTAAAATCTCGTACAATAGGAACGTCGACTAATTGTAAAGACCCCTTCCTAGTGTCAAGAACATATGCAATAAAACCCTCACAACCCTTACTCAATAATTTCCTCGTCTGAATAGAAGAAATGATGCAACTGGGAACAATTTTCCTTTCCCCCACAAATTTAAATTCAGGCTCACCAGGCATATTAAAAATAACTTCCTTACAGAAACAATCCATAGACGCATGATATTTAGATAACCAATCCATTCCCAGAATTATATCAAAATCAGAAATATCTAATGGAAGTAAATCTATAACTGTATCTCTAGACCCCACAGTCAAAACACAATCACGAAAAGCATATTCAGCTACAACCATATCCCCCATAGGCATACAAATACCCAACCCCACATCTAAACGAGTACATGGTCTATTCAGGTATACAGCAAAAGCATAGGACACAAAAGAATGTGTGGAACCAGGATCAATCAAAACATAAGCACTTCTATCAGTAACAGAAAGTGTACCTATCACCACATCTAGAGTAATCTGAGCTTCTTTCATCGTAAAGACTCGTCCACCTGGCCTGGAACCACTAGCTTGTCCTCTACCCACACTTTTTGCTCCACTGCCTGGAGGTAACACTCTGCTTGCTATTTCACTAGGTGCTGTTAGAATCTCTGCCAACTGCGGACAATTCTTCTTAACATGCCCACTTGATGACAATGGTAGCATTCCACTCCCTTAAGCTTAGGACACTCAGATTTATAATGCCCTTCCTCTTTACAAAAGAAACATGTAACACCTCCTATTGGGGCCTCACCTTTCCCTGACTTTCTGGCTGAACCAAAAGATCCTCCACCCCTGGTATCTTTGCCCAATATCCCTTGACCTCTACCACTATCTCCACTACCTCTCTGAAATTTATGAGGTTCCATCTTAACACTTCCACCCTCACCTCCCTTGGAGTGAGATGCGTCGAATCTACTCTTCCTAAAACTCTCTACTCGCCACCCCTTGGTTCATTTGCCTTTCAGCTATCGTGGCTTTGTTTACCAGAGAAGCATAATCTTCTAACTCATAAGTGGCCACTCTATTTTGAATAGGAAAAATCGGTCCATCTTGAAACTAACTACATTTATCTTCTTCATCCTGCACATACTTAGTAGCAAATCTAGATAAAGAAGTAAATTTAGCATCATACTCCCTCACAGACATTTTCCCTTGGGTCAAATTTATAAATTCCCTTAGCTTCTCCCTCCTATAAACTTTAGGGAAATACTTAACATACAAAGCTTTAATAAATTCAGCCCAAGTAATAACATCAGTACCTTCCATCCTGGGAACCAAATAGTTGTCTAGCTTCCCACCAATAATTGGCCTCTCCTTTCAGCTTAAACACAGCTAGATTCATTTTCTGGTTATCTGGAACCTTCATAACTGCAAATATAGTTTCTATATCCCTGAACCACATCTCAGCTTCTGTAGGTTCAACTGACCCTGAATATTCTGGAGGGTTCAACTTCAAAAACTTCTCATGCATGGAATCCTTCATTTCCTTCCTTGCCTCTCTCTCAATCCTGGCCACAGTCTTTGATTCTAGATATCTAGCCTGTTGGTCTTCCATTAATGCCATATTTCATTCCTGTTGTTCTGACATCCTCAATATTGCCTGTGCCATTATTTGCATCTCTGTAGGCTGCTCCTGCACTCTATTCCTTCCAGCAACACTTTGCACTACTTCAGTATTGTCTGTACGAGAAGCTACTCCCTCTTCTTTAGGTTGTCCATTCTCAGGTTCCATCTGGAATTATCTGTAATACAGCAAAGTTCTAACAACCAACAATAACAGTTTATAATACTAAACTATTAGTTAGTACATAAACAATTCATAAATATCAAATCAATTGAATACTGCCATCTAACCGTCACACACGTCCAGAATTAACAACCACGCTCTGATACCACTAATTGTCACACCCCAAACCCAATATCCATACTAATCATTTGTTATTAAAATAATTGGATCATAATCTCGAGCCCATTGGAAAATATACTTCATTTATCAATATTTTTCTGCACAATGTGCATAATGAACATAATATTATTCTTATACCATAAAATTCAATATCAGAGTCATAATTAAGCGGACATACAATATTGTGATTAACTATGATCAACTCAATCCATACTAAATCAATATATACAATGTGTGAATATATTAAAATCTTCAGTGTGACAATGATAAAATCCCCATTTTTAAACCCCAGCTCTCTCCAACGGTGCAACTCCCAAAGTTACCGGTCATATGGTATCCTAGCTGGCAGCGTACGAACCTGAAATTGTTAAAATATAAACCGTAAGCATTAAGCTTAGTGAGGTACTCCTTCCCTGCAACAGAATAACAATTCTATATCGAATATGTGGATATAAAATCCGAACAATCCTGCCCATTGGCAATAACAAATCATGGATCATAAGATGCAAATAATTCTGCCCGTTGGCAATAACAAATCCTGGATCATAAGATCCAAATAATTCTGCCCATTGGTGACAACAAATCCTGGATCATAAGACCCAAACAAATCCTAGATATTTTAATATCCAAACAAATCCTGAATACCGAAGTATTCAAACCAATCCTGGATCATGAGACCCAAACAAATACTTGATATTTTAATATCCAAACAAATCCTGAATACCAAAATATTCAAACAAATCCTGCTCTTAGAGCTATATTCATATTTATATATGAAACAAATCATAAGTACACTCACCTCGACAGTTTAACTGGCTTTTCCCTTGCCTTTATCCGGTATTTGTTCAATCAGCTCTTCTTCCCTTCCTATCATTCTTACAATATTAGTATCATCATAAGAATATCAATAATCCAAAGAATGATTTAAACATAATTCAATCCATAAGAATCACATGATTTCATTCAAATCATTTATCACAAGTGAAGTTCCACCCAAATCCATGTTAATATATTTAACATATCCAAATCATAGATCAAATATAAATTCATTTATTCTTTGTAATTCAATCCTTGTCTTTTTAGTATTTTAATAAAAAATACGGTACCTCATTTCAAGTCTCTTAGAGCAAGATATGCCCATTTCTTTACCACATAGCAAATCTACCCTATAGGCTCTTTTATCATTCATTCAACTTCCAGAAATCTCCATAATTTTTCTACATCATAAATTTATATGATATTTAAACCAACATAAGTAAACATACTGAACAATACAATATTAAAATTTCATAATTTTCAGAGTTCATTTGCTATGTCAAGCAAAATATCTAACACATGGCGGGCATACTTTCACCCTTAGGGCAAATTTTATACCCGAACTTCAAACTCTCACCAAAGACTAATTTCTTGGTATTTTCTCATGATTTTCGTATATGTCGTACATATATGAGTCCAGGTTAATATCCAATTTGAATCAATCAATTCCAGTAAGTATAGAGAAATATATGGAAGTTTGAATAAACAAGGCTCCTAAACAAAACAATCTCAAGGGTTTACACATTCAAGTTTACTTAAACTTTCATGTATCCATAAGTACATATCAAGACATGGAATTTTAGTAAAAAAATTATTATTTCAATCATTTAAATAAGTAATACAAAAAATAAACAAGATTTATGGATGGAAATACCTTAGGGGCTTTTACGTAAATTTTCTATGAATTTTTCTTCAATTTCTCCTCTTACTTTCTTCCTAAACTTCAAAACTCTCTTTCCTTAGGTTAAAACTCTTCCATGGATGAAATATGTTGAAGGAAGAGCTTAATTAAAGGGTTTTAAGTCATCATAAGGCCACCCCCTCTTGGTCCAATCAAAATATAACATGTGGCATTACATAAAATAAAATATCATTTAAGGCTAAATGACTACTTTACCCCCTGTTCGTAAAAAGACAATATCTTCCCACTCGGATGTCCATTCGATGAACCATTTGTTTTGTTATAAACCTAACTCATATATATACAAATATCTAGTTTACACCTCAAGTTCATTGTTATGTCATAAAGGCCAAAACTAGCCTCCAACAGGAACATTCCTACCGGAAACTTTAAAATTTCACATTTGTAACTAATTCGATATTTCAAGCTTTATGAAGGTAGGATTAAACTAAACATAATTACTTACATTATATATATACTAATAATATATTATTCATATCACATAAGCTAATCATTATTTAAACATGATTTATCATAATTATATTCGGGTTGTCACACCTCACCTCCCCTAGGCATCTCAAAGACATATACAGATTTGTGGGACTATTGGCAGGTGACCATTCTCCGTGCAATATTAAAATCTCATGTCAAGATGCTCAAATCACAATATAATATATCTCAATGAATCAAATAATATATTCCAACAATTTTTTCAGGATTCCAATCAATATCTCAATTTGACATAGAAAACAAACGGAATACTCTCGAGAGAATTTAGGAACATATTGTGTAAGTTCAGTACCTCAAAATCATCACAAGAATCGTCACATAAATTTTAGCATCAAAATCTAATGGCACCATCACGTTCCTCTCGCCAAAATAATTAAAACTCGTTCAATCCCAAACTCGAGAAAACACCAAAGAAGCCTTCAAATATTGAGTCAAACAATTTATTAATTTTGGAGCTAAAGTTTATAGATGAAAGGGAATAATTTTGGAGAGGTCTTCTGATTGAAAAGTTGATGAAAAGTGATTTGAAAATCCAAGCCACGAATTTGTTGTGATATATAAAGGATTAAGAGTTGGATTAAGAAAATAGTTCTAATGAGATATAAAGACTAAAAAAACATTGCTGACAATTGGATCGTTGGAATTGGCTGAAATTTAAGGGTATAGTAGCTGAATATGGACAAAAATTTTTAGCTCGATTGGAATGTTGAATATTTTTATATATATTTTTTAGAGAGTTTTATGTTTTGAGGACTCTTAGAGAATTTTATGTTTTGAGGATTCTTCTAAACACTACAAGACTTGTATATACTTATATTAAGAGTCTTGTAATCTAGCTTTCCGAATTTTGAATATAAAAACTAATACATTTAGTTATTAAAAATAATTAAATCCAAAATTTTATTTTTCTCGAATTTTCCAAAGCTAGTAATAAAACATATATTTAAAAAAATTGGGGTTGTTATATACTTCCTCACTAATAAGGAATTTCTCCCTCGAAATTCTATGAAGCCTAACGCTCAAAATAAAACACTACTCGATTCTATTTCCTAAAAATCAAAACACTAAAGTCCACAATAAATTCTACACGTTCTTACATCCAGATCACAAATCATAAATCTCAACTTCGATGCCTTACACTTTTTAAAAAAAGTATTCTATCTCCAAAGAAAAACACGCATCTCAGGCATACTAGACCCAAAACCCAAAAATCCGAGAGTTGTCGTATACCTAAGATTTGATACCATATGTAACACCCCGCGCGACCGACAAGACACGCGGCGTGCTATTGCGATAAAAATTAAACTAAAACCATCAGTAATGAGTATAAAGCATCTAAATTTCAATAATTAAAATACAACAAGTCCATAATCCTTCTATTTTCACAATAATGATTACAATAAAGTTTCTCTCAAATAAAAAATTCTCCAACTAAAATTACACCACTAATTTATACAACAAAATAAATATTCCAATCCAAGCTCTAAAATAATTCTCCATAATAGTCCATAGCATCTCAATCCATGCTAACCTGCCAAGTAAAAGAAAATACAAGGAAGTACATTATATGACATGAATAGATGCTCAAAGTAATTAGGAAGATGAATAAATCGTAACAATACGAATCGCATATACAATTCAAATGCAATAGTCAAGAATTATATCAATATTAATTTCCCAACAACACATCAATGGGTCATTAGGCCTCAACTCAGCTCCCCTAGGCATCTCAAAGCCATATACCGGTTTGTGGGACTATTAACGGGTGCCATTCTTCGTGCCATATTAAAATTTCATGACAAGATGCTAAAATCACAATATAATATATCTCAATGAACCAAATAATAGATTCCAACAATATTTTTAGGATTCCAATGAATATCACAATTCATCATGAGTACAATTGACACAGAAAACAAACGGAATACTATTGAGAGAATTTAGGAGCATATTGTGTAAGTCCCGTATCTCAAAATCATCACATGAATCATCACATAAATTTTAGCCTGAAAATCTAATTGCATCATCATGTTCCTCTCGCGAAAATAATCAAAACTCGTTCTATCCCAAACTCGAAAAAACACCAAAGAAGCCTTCAAATATTGAGTCAAACACTTTGTAACAACCCTTCCTTTTGGAGACCATTAAATTCCATAATTGGATATAAATTGGCAATTTGGGGAATTTTCCTAAATAGTAATTTTTGGGATTTTCGAGGATTGAATGATTTTCGAAGGGTGTTATAAATTATTTTGGGACTATATAGGTCGAAGTAATTTAATTATATGTCGTCGTTGAGTAAAGCGACACGAGGTAAGATTTTTAATTGGAAAACCCGCATTTATTTATTTTGGGTTGGAATAGTGATTTGCAGTCAAGTACCTCGGATGGAAATTTTGACTGCGCCATAATTCTCGGAATGTCCGAGATAGTCGGAAAAGAGTGTCCGATTGTCGAAAATGAGTTTCGGGTAATTTTAGAGGTAAAAGTAACTCGTAATTGGGTAAACGAGTCGTTTTTGGGTTTTAAGGGTTAAAAACCCCTTTTCTTCTTATTTAAAGAGGGAGAAGGGAAAGAAAAGAGAAGAAAAGAAAGAAAAGAGAGAGAAGAGAGAGAGGAAGGAGAAAGGAGGAGAAGAGCGGAGATTCCGGCGTACCTCCGCGGGATTCGACTCGAGGTCGTCGGATTTTATCCACGAGGCAAGTGTTTACTTGCTTTATTTATCTTTTTGCATAAATATCTCATACCGTAGTTTGGTATAAACAAACCCAAATGGTTTTGGGGTGGGTTATCATGGATAAAACGGGTTTTGGGGAGTTAAAACAATTAAACCCCAATAATATTTCAATTTTGTGGAAATAGGGTTTTAATCAAAAATTAATTGGTGATTTCAGGTTCTAGGATGTTTAGAACCCGTGTTATAAGTGTATTTGTAGTTGGTTGAGGTTGTAGGTCGTTGGGTGAGGCGACAAAAGCTTGGGAGAAGCTTTAATGGCCGAAATCGTCTCGGAAGGGATGATGAATAGTAACATGTTACCTTAGGGGGCACTTTTGGCCAGGAAAGAATTGATTTAGCTTTCAGCCAAAACACGAAAGTTGTAGATCTTTTTGATACGGTCGCGTGGGCGCTGACCGTGTATTTTTCTGATTTTTCTACGATTTGATATGATTTTTACAAGATGGCAGCTCCGGGTTGGAATTTCCAACTCGGAAATCAAATCGGGAATTGGAAAAATTACGGCTAGAATTATTTCTATAGATGTTCGCGATAATTTTTGGGGTAGTTTAGAAACCCCGAAAATGAATTTGGGCTGTTGGTTAAGGGAATTGAGGAATTTTATTTGGGAGACCTGGTGTGACCGGTCGACCGCGTCAAGGAGAAAGGGCCTACTGCTTTGTTTCGTAGGCTTATTTACAACCCGCGGTCGACCGGGGGTATAGGACCGATCGACCGGTGCCCTGTTTTCAACCCAAGTTTTTGGAGATTAGGATTATTTCTCCTTTTTGAGTTTACGCTTAAAGTCCTACCAAATTAGAAATTTATGGAGGGTTATGTCCTAAAGGACTTGAGGAATTGGGAGTTTATATATGTGTGTATTCACTTAGAGTGAATTAGTATAATTGGAGATATCCAAATGAATCCGTAGATGGGATTTAAGTATGTATTATTTATTAAAGTAAGAATATACTTTGGGTTTAGTATTATGCATATATGAATGCATGATTATGATTCTTTGAGAGAATCTTTGGGATTATTGGTCATCGATAGACGGTTTGGCATATATGGCCATCATATAAAGTACATATATATATTCTAGGAGGGATATATGGTATATGTATATATTATGTGATTATAGTATATATATATGTATATATATATGTTATGATAGAAATGATTTTGAAAATATAAAAATGAATATTTTCAAAATGGAAAGATAAATGTTTTTCATAATTGATAAATTATGGATTATGGTTACACACCTCCCTAAATCGCTATCATAAGGGAAGTTTCGCGCTTTGTGGTGAAGCCTTCCTGGCTGTTGAGCAGGTTGGATATAGTCCCTAGGCCATATGGGCGGTTATTTATATTCTTCTGCGCTGGTTAGGGGATTCTGGGTGTGGTTTTGACTTTCCCGCAGGCAATATGGTCGCTTCCCGACGTTGTTAGGTTCCCAGGTTGCCATTTAGGGGCACGTCCAGTGGGGAAACCCGGAGGGGCGGTCTTAGATTTATTAAAGCAATTTATGATAATGGATTGGATTTATATTTACATTTCCTGAGTATAAAAAGGGAAATGGGATAAAGGTTTAGCTTCGGTAACACTCCCGGATGGAAGAAGGGATGTGGAAGCATTATTTGATCAAAGCATTTTCATGATAATGGAAATGGCTTTGGGGGATGACATATAAAGGAAAAGCATTTTTATGATAATAAAAATTGGCTTTTAAAAAGCATATGACTTGGTAAAGCAATTCATGATAATGAATTGGCTTTTATATTTACATTTCCTGAGTATAAAAAGGGAAATGGAAGTTTTGAGAAAATGAAAAGTATTGATAAATACTTGTATATAAATCCTCAATCCGGGAGATAGATCCGGATGTATATTGTAAAATGAATATGTATATATGGATGAATCGAGTACCGAGGGTCTAATGGATCCCGACGATCGACCTTGCCGCATAGTAGTGTATCAAGGGGGTTCCTTGTTTGGATTTCACTTCGCGAGACACCCCACGCACGAATATGGCAGTGTGTTGAGACTGGGGAGAAGTTTAATCCTTAGTGCTCTTATATTATTAATTCTTATGGTATATATATTATTATATATCTTTCTGTACTTAGGGACTGGCGGATCTCGACTATCGACCGTGCCGCGTAGTAGTGTATCAGGGGGGTTCCTTGTTTGGATTTCGCTTTGCGAGACACCCCACGCACGAACATGGCATAACGTTGAGACTGGGGTGAAGCTTAGCCCTTAGTACATTACTTGGACTATCTAGGGTAGATAGTGGTGGGGTGATAAACTAGTTTAGCAGGGTAGCTTGACTAGAATGTTCTAGATAGATGCGCTAGGAGTGCACTATTAGCGGAGAGGTGAGGGGTATCTCATGGGAGTGCGATACCAACCTTAAATATGAGATAAAACCTTTTTCAAAATCATAAGGCATTTATGCACTTGCAAAATATTTTCAAAATTCGGGGCTCTGACTCGTTTATCTACTTCTCCTTTCTTGTTATATTATATATATACATAGGTGTCCAGACACAGGGACGCCTGGATGGAAATTCTTTCGAGTCAGACGTCTGCTGCAGCAGCTGTGGATGCTTGCACGTTATCGGTAGACGTTTCCTTCCTTGTACTCTAGATAGGAGATATTGTATAAACTTTCGAGCCAATGGCTCAATTGCATTTATTTATTCTTTCAGTACAGCATTCGATATGGTTGTATATTTGGACCGAGTGTTCGGTTATTTTAGTTCCTTTCATTTTCATTTCAGTTCATTACGCATTTAATTGTGGATGTTGTAATTTATTCGTTAAAAAGAGTAGTTAAGTAAAAGTTTTTAACGGCCACCTAATAGGATATTAGTAATTAAATGGATTTTCGACAGTGATGCTAAGGATGATCCATATGTGACTCCTGTTTTAATTTAATATTGGAGTGATCGCCCGGTATCTTATTAGGCGGGTTATTACAGATGGTATCAGAGCATCAGGTTCTAGTGTCCTTAGGAATCTGTGTGGACGTACTACGCTTTCAGCGTTGCTCTTATTTGTTATAGAGCCTCAGGATTAGGATTGTTGGTTTCTCTTGTGAGATTTCGTTCTCCTGCCATATTATGAGATTATAGAAATCTTTTGCGCGCTCGTTTGAGAATCGTGTGCGGAGCTTGGATGGCAGCAGGAGGTGACGCTTAGCTAGAGCAGCTGGTAGAAGGTTGGGAGGAGGACCTTAGTAGAGGTCACTCTCCTTGTGGCAATTGCTAAGGATTTCGGTGGCGACTACTAAATAATGGTAGTTAGGATTACCGCAGTACCGCTGAAGTAGAGAATGGTGCTAAAGTCGAATTCCTCATGGAAATTAGGGGTTCGAAAGGGATCTTACGGATAGTTCTAACCGTGACTCCCCATAGTTTAGCTTGATTGAGAAGAATGCTGTTTTGGGTTATTCACATAAGGTTCGGCTAGAGGCCGACAGTGAATAAAGGTGAAGATGTTGTTCTGAGTTTTACCTCAATCGAGGACGTATATTTGGCGTGACTAGATAAAGTCGCGGTATTAGTTAGCCCTAGACTCGTGTGTGTAATTTGAGTTATGGCGGTCACGATAACATAATATCATCCTTCATTCGCCATAGAGGCGAGTGTTGATATATGGTGTATATATATGTATTGGTTGATCGGAGCGATAGCAGGCTAATGATGGCAAGACTATCGTGTCCATGGTTTCTCGAGGGAACAGGTTGTTATTTTGGTGTCTCACCTTGATAAAGGTTGAGTTCACCTTTATTGTTATGGATTGATGGAACCTCGATGAGTAGAGGCTTCCTTATTTTTGGGTTGGTATGTGTGGCAACCTTATAGATATAATGTAAGGCCCACAGGATTATTGTTGAGCTGTAAGATTTATCTCAGTAATGGTTTGCGCAAGGGCTTAGAAATAGTGCGAGCGCTGGGTGGTGTGACTCTTAGTTAGAGATAGGAGTTCAGACCACCTTTCGATGTTAAGGGATAGGATTATCCCGGTTGCATGTCTGAAATAACGGGACTCCGTGACCAACGAAGTCAAGTGTTAATGTGTGGAGGGGTTCCTTGTTTGGATTTCGCTTTGCAAGACACTCCACACATGACTCTTAACGGCGCCGGGCGTGGAGAGCTGTTATAGGATGCAAGGATTCGGGTTAGTCTTATAGTGTGGATGAACCACTATAGACTATGAGCCCTGTGATGATGATATGTTTATGGAGATATTGTGCTATGGAAAAGCAATAAATTGGTCCTCTCACCACAAATAGTTAGGTGGAGTGGGACTTAGAGAATTTGATTTGAGGATGATATCCCTGCCTTAATAAGAAGGCAAATTTGGAGAAATTGGGTTGAGGAATATAACCAGCCTTAATGAAAAGGCAAATTTTGAGGAGATACAACTTGGGCATTATGTTCGTGACACTTTCTACAGAAAGTGGGCACTTCGATTGATTAGGTTTCCTTCCGTGTGGGCGGAAGGATAAGATACTAGAAATGCGTTCGTAGGTTAGCATAGGCAAGATTTAGGATGTCCCGCTGGTGTGTCTTGGGCCGTTACATCTCGATGACCGACAACGCGAGGGAGTAGTGTAACGGGAGGGTTCCTTGTTTGGATTTCGCCTTGGTGAGACGTCCCACGCACGAAACCGAGCAAATGTCGGGATTCGAGAGAGGCCTTGGGCACTAGGGACATACTTAGGATTATATTAGTTTCGCGTAGGTAGGATAACGCATAGATAGTAACATTGTAGGATGTAGGCTCGATAGAGTTAGCGATACCGAGGTTAGGAGTTTGGAATTTCGCGGGTTGGAAGGACCCATAGGTGAGTATTACATTGAGGAAAGGAAACCCTTATTGGGAGCGAGTGTTACGTGTCTGACGTTCACTATATATGTGCAGATGTGCACAAGTTAGAAAGGTGTATGGGCACCTTGGCAAGTTGGTTTATATACCACCTGAAATATAATGGGCGTAGTATATAAGGTTGAAATTCATGCCGATAGGCATTATAGATGATGGGTATTATGTGACGTATTAGAGTCACTTTACGATCGTGGTAGTCGTATTGTACATGGTTGGGAACCATTGGGTTAGTGTCATTCCCTTTGAGGTATTAGGATTTTGAGTGATCCTAGGATTGGTGGTGTAGGTCGTATCTGAATTTCGAGGACGAAATTCCGTTGTAAGGGGGGGAGTATGTAACAACCCATCCTTTTGGAGACCATTAAATTCCATAATTGGATATAAATTGGCAATTTGGGGAATTTTCCTAAATAGTAATTTTTGGGATTTTCGAGGATTGAATGATTTTCGAAGGGTGTTATAAATTATTTTGGGACTATATAGGTCGAAGTAATTTAATTATATGTCGTCGTTGAGTAAAGCGACACGAGGTAAGATTTTTAATTGGAAAACCCGCATTTATTTATTTTGGGTTGGAATAGTGATTTGCAGTCAAGTACCTCGGATGGAAATTTCGACTGCGCCATAATTCTCGGAATGTCCGAGATAGTCGGAAAAGAGTGTCCGATTGTCGAAAATGAGTTTCGGGTAATTTTAGAGGTAAAAGTAACTCGTAATTGGGTAAACGAGTCGTTTTTGGGTTTTAAGGGTTAAAAACCCCTTTTCTTCTTATTTAAAGAGGGAGAAGGGAAAGAAAAGAGAAGAAAAGAAAGAAAAGAGAGAGAAGAGAGAGAGGAAGGAGAAAGGAGGAGAAGAGGGGAGATTCCGGCCTACCTCCGCGGGATTCGACTCGAGGTCGTCGGATTTTATCCACAAGGCAAGTTTTTACTTGCTTTATTTATCTTTTTGCATAAATATCTCATACCGTAGTTTGGTATAAACAAACGCTAATGGTTTTGGGGTGGGTAATCGTGGATAAAACGGGTTTTTGGGAGTTAAAACAATTAAACCCCAATAATATTTCAATTTTGTGGAACTAGGGTTTTAATCCAAAATTAATTGGTGATTCCGGGTTCTAAGATGTTTAGAACCCATGTTATAAGTGTATTTGTAGTTGGTTGAGGTTGTAGGACGTTGGGTGAGGCGACAAAAGCTTGGGAGAAGCTTTAATGGCCGAAATCGTCTCGGAAGGGATGATGAATAGTAACCCGTCACCTTAGGGGGCACTTTTGGCCAGGAAAAGAATTGATTTAGCATTCGACCAAAACACAAAAGTTGTAGATATTTTCGATACGGTCGCGTGAGCGCCGACCGCGTATTTTTCTGATTTTTCTACGATTTGATATGATTTTTACAAGATGGCAGCTCCGGGTTGGAATTTCCAACTCGGAAATCAAATCGGGAATTGGAAAAATTACGGCTAGAATTATTTCCGTAGATGTTCAGGATAATTTTTGTGGTAGTTTAGAAACCCCGAAAATGAATTTGGGCTGTTGGTTAAGGGAATTGAGTAATTTTATTTGGGAGACCTGGTGTGACCGGTCGACCGCGCCTCTATGGCCGGTCGACCGCGTCAAGGAGAAAGGGCCTACTGCTTTGTTTCGTAGGCTTATTTACAACCCGCGGTCGACCGGGGGTATAGGACCGGTCAACCGGTGCCCTGTTTTCAGCCCAAGATTTTGGAGATTATGATTATTTCTCCTTTTTGAGTTTACGCTTAAAGGCCTTCCAAATTAGAAATTTATAGAGGGTTATGTCCTAAAGGACTTGAGGAATTGGGAGTTTATATATGTGTGTATTCACTTAGAGTGAATTAGTATAATTGGAGATATCCAAATGAATCCGTAGATGGGATTTAAGTATGTATTATTTATTAAAGTAAGAATATACTTTGGGTTTAGTATTATGCATATATGAATGCATGATTATGATTCTTTGAGAGAATCTTTAGGATTATTGGTCATCGATAGACGGTTTGGCATATATGGCCATCATATAATGTACATATATATATTCTAGGAGGGATATATGGTATATGTATATATTATGTGATTATAGTATATATATATATATGTATATATATATGTTATGATGGAAATGATGTTGAAAATATAAAAATGAATATTTTCAAAATGGAAAGATAAATGTTTTTCATAATTGATAAATTATGGATTATGGTTACACACCTCCCTAAATCGCTATCATAAGGGAAGTTGCGCGCGTTGTGGTGAAGTCTTCCTGGCTGTTGAGCAGGTTGGATATAGTCCCTAGGCTATATGGGTGGTTATTTATATTTTTCTGCGCTGGTTAGGGGATTCTGGGTGTGGTCCTGACTTTCCCGCAGGCAATATGGCCGCTTCCCGACGTTGTTAGGTTCCGAGGTTGTCTTGGAGGCCCTGGAAGATGATAGCCATTTAGGGGCGCGTCCAGTGGGGACACCCGGAGGGCCGGTCTTAGATTTATTAAAGCAATTCATGATAATGGATTGACTTTATATTTACATTTCCTGAGTATAAAAAGGGAAATGGGATAAAGGTTTAGCTTCGGTAACATTCCCGGATGGAAGAAGGGATGTGGAAGCATTATTTGATCAAAGCATTTTCATGATAATGGAAATGGCTTTGGGGGATGACATATAAAGGAAAAGCATTTTTATGATAATAAAAATTGGCTTTTAAAAAGCATATGACTTGGTAAAGCAATTCATGATAATGAATTGGCTTTTATATTTACATTTCCTGAGTATAAAAAGGGAAATGGAAAGTTTTGAGAAAATGAAAAGTATTGATAAATACTTGTATATAAATCCTCAGTTCGGGAGATAGATCCGGATGTATATTGTAAAATGAATATGTATATATGGATGAATCGAGTACCGAGGGTCTAATGGGTCCCGACAATCGACCTTGCCGCATAGTAGTGTATTGGGGGGGTTCCTTGTTTGGATTTCGCTTCGCGAGACACCCCACGCACGAATATGGCAGTGTGTTGAGACTGGGGAGAAGTTTAATCCTTAGTGCTCTTATATTATTAATTCTTATGGTATATATATTATTATATATCTTTCTGTACTTAGGGACTGGCGGATCTCGACTATCGACCGTGCCGCGTAGTAGTGTATCGGGGGGGTTCCTTGTTTGGATTTCGCTTTGCGAGACACCCCACGCACGAACATGGCATAACGTTGAGACTGGGGTGAAGCTTAGCCCTTAGTTCATTACTTGGACTATCTAGGGTAGATAGTGGTGGGGTGATAGACTAGTTTAGCAGGGTAGCTTGACTAGAATGTTCTAGATAGATGCGCTAGGAGTGCACTATTAGCGGAGAGGTGAGGGGTATCTCATGGGAGTGCGATACCAACCTTAAATATGAGATAAAACCTTTTACAAAATAATAAGGCATTTATGCACTTGCAAAATATTTTCAAAATTCGGGGCTCTGACCCGTTTATCTACTTCTCCTTTCTTGTTATATTATATATATACATAGGTGTCCAGACACAGGGACGCCTGGATGGAAATTCTTTCGAGTCAGACGTCTGCTGCAGCAGCTGTGGATGCTTGCAGGTTATCGGTAGACGTTTCCTTCCTTGTACTTTAGATAGGAGATATTGTATAAACTTTCGAGCCAATGGCTCAATTGCATTTATTTATTCTTTCAGTACAGCATTCGATATGGTTGTATATTTGGACCGAGTGTTCGGTTATTTTAGTTCCTTTCATTTTCATTTCAGTTCATTACGCATTTAATTGTGGATGTTGTAATTTATTCATTAAAAAGAGTAGTTAAGTAAAAGTTTTTAACGGCCACCTAATAGGATATTAGTAATTAAATGGATTTTCGACAGTGATGCCAAGGATGATCCATATGTGACTCCTGTTTTAATTTAATATTGGAGTGATCGCCCGGTATCTTATTAGGCGGGTTGTTACACACTTCATTAATTTTGGTGCTAAAGTTTGTTGATGAAAGGGAATAATTTTGGAGAGGTCTTCTAGTTGAAAAGTGATTTGAAAATCCATGCCACGAATTTGTTGTGATATATAAATGATTAAGAGTTTGATTAAGAAAAGAGTTATAATGAGATACAAACGCAAAAAAAACATTGCTGACAATTGGACTATTGGAATTGGCTGAAATTTAAGGGTATAGTAGTTGAATGTGAAGGGAAGCTACAAAAAATTGTTTAGCTCGATCGGAAGGTCGAATATTTTTATATATATTTTTCTAGAGATATTTATGTTTTGAGGACTCTTAGAGAGTTTTATATTTTGAGAATTCTTCTAAACACCCCAAGACTTATATATACTTATATTAGGACTCTTGTAATCTAGCTTTTCGAATTTCGAATATAAAAACTAATACATTTAATTATTAAAAATAATTAAATGCAAAATTTTATTTTTCTCGAATTTTCCAAAAATAGTTATAAAATATCAATTTAAAAGAATTGGGTTTATTACATACTTCCCCACTAACAAGGTATTTCGCCCTCGAAATTCGACGAAACCTAACGCTCGAAATAAAACACTACTCGATTCTATTTCACAAAAATCACAACACTAAAGTCCACATTAAATTCTACACGTTCTTACATCCAGATCACATATCTCAACTTCGATGCCTAACACTTTAAAAAAAATATTCTATCTCCAAGGAAAAACACGTATCTCACGCATGCTAGACCCAAAAACCCAAGACTCGAGAGTTATCCTATACCTAAGATTTGATACGATCTATAACACCATGCGCGCCCAAAAAGACACGCGGCGTGCTACTGCGATAAACATTAAACTAAAACCATCAATAATAAGTATAAACCATCTAAATTCCAATAATTAAAATACAACAAATCCATAATCCTTCTATTTTCACAATAATGATTACAATAAATTTTCTCTCAAATAAAAAATTCTCCAACTAAAATTACATCACTAATTTATACAACATAATAAATCTTCTAATCCAAGCTCTAAGATAATTCTCCACAATAGTCCATAGCGTCCCAATCCATGCTAGCCTTCCAAGTAAAAGAAAATACGGGGAAGTACACAATATGACAGGAATGGATGCTCAAAGTAATTAGCACGATGAATTAATCGTAACAATACGAATCACATATACAAATAAAATGCAATATTCAAGAATTATATGAATATTAATTTCTCAACAACACATCAATCGGTCACTAGGCCTCAGCTCACCTCCCCTAGGAATCTCAAAGCCATATACTGGTTTGTGGGACTATTGGGGGGTGCCCATTTTCCGTGCCAGATTAAAATCTCATGATAAGATGCTGAAATCACAATATAATATATCTTAATGAATCAAATAATAGATTCCAACAATATTTTCTGAATTCCAATGAATATCACAATTCATCATGAGTACAATTGACACAAAAAACAAATGGAATACTATCGAGAGTATTTAGGAGCATATTGTGTAAGTCCCGTACCTCAAAATCATCACATAAATTTTAGCCTCATAATCTAATTGTATCATCACGTTCCGCTTGCAAAAATAATATAAACTCGTTTTATCCCAAACACGAGAAAACACCGAAGAAGCCTTCAAATATTGAGTCTAACACTTTATTAATTTTGGGGGTAAAGTTTGTAGATGAAAGGGAATAATTTTGGAGAGGTCTTCTGGTTGAAAAGTTGATGAAAAGTGATTTGAAAACCCAAACCACGAATTTGTTGTGATATATAAAGGATTAAGAGTTTGATTAAGAAAAGAGTTCTAATGAGATACAAACACTAAAAAAAATTGTTGACAATTGGATAGTTGGAATTGGCTTAAATTTAAGGGTATAGTAGCTGAATTGAAGGGGAAGCTGTACAATTTTTTTTAGCTCGATCGGAAGGTTGAATTTTTATATATATATTTTTCTAGAGTGTTTTATGTTTTGAGAACTCTTAGAGAGTTTTATGTTTCGAGGATTCTTCTAAACACCCCAAGACTTATATATACTTATATTAGGAGTCTTGTAATCAAACTCTTCGAATTTCGAATATAAAAACTTATACATTTAATTATTAAAAATAATTAAATCCAAAATTTTATTTTTCTCGAATTTTCCAACATTAGTTACAAAATATCTATTTAAAAAATTGGGCTTGTTACATACTTCCCCACTAACAAGGAATTTCGCCGTCGAAATTTGACGAATCCTAACGCTCGAAATAAAACATTACTCGATTCTATTTCCAAAAAATCACAACACTAAAGTCCACAATAAATTCTACACGTTCTTACATCCAGATAAAAAATCTCAACTTCGATGCCTAACACTTTAAAAAAAAATATTCTATCTCTAAAGAAAAGCACGTATCTCACGCATGCTAGACCCAAAACTTAAAGACCCGAGAGTTGTCATATACCAAAGATCTGATACCATCTGTAACACCCTGCGCACCCGAAAAGACACGCGGCGTGCTACTGCGATAAAAACTAAACTAAAACCATCAATAATAAGTATAAAGCATCTAAATTTCAATAATTAAAATACAACAAGTTCATAATCCTTCTATTTTCACAATAATGATTACAATAAAGTTTCTCTCAAATAAAAAATTCTCCAACTAAAATTACACCACTAATTTATAGAACAAAATAAATCTTACAATCCAAGCTCTAAAATAATTCTCCACAATAGTCCATATCATCCCAATCCACGCTAACCTGCCAACTAAAAGAAAATACGGGGAAGTACACAATATGAAAGGAATATATGCTTATAGTAATTAGCACGATGAATAAATCGTAATAATACAAATAACATAAACAAATGAAATGAAATACTCAAGAATTATATCAATATTAATTTCTCAACAACACATCAATGGGTCACTTGGCCTCACCTCACCTCCCCTAGGCATCTCAAAGCCATATACCGGTTTGTTGGACTATTAGTGGGTGCCCGTTGTCCGTGTCATATTAAAATCTCATGATAAGATGTTGAAATCACAATATAATATATCTCAATGAATCAAATAATAGATTCCAATAATTTTTTCAGGATGCCAATGAATATCACAATTCAACATGAGTTCAATTGACACAGAAAACAAACGGAATACTCTCGAGAGAATTTAGGATCATGTTGTGTAAATCCCGTACTTCAAAATCATCACATGAATTTTAACCTCAAAATCTAATTACATCATCACGTTCCTCTTGCGAAAATAATCAAAACTCGTTCTAGCCCAAACTCCATAAAACACCAAAGAAGCCTTAAAATATTGAGTTAAACACTTTATTAAGTTTGGGGCTAAAGTTTGTAGAAGAAAGGTAATAATTTCGGATAGGTCTTCTGGTTGAAAAGTTGATGAAAATTGATTTGAAAAGCCAACTCAAATTTTTTTTGTGATATATAAAGGATAAAAAGTTTGATTAAGAAAAGAGTTCTAATGAGATACAAACACTAAAAAAACATTCCTGACAATCAGATCATTGAAATTGGCTGAAATTTAAGGGTATAGTAGCTGAAGATGAGGGGAAGCTGCACAAAAAGTTTTAGCTCCATCGGAAGGTCGAATATTTTTGTATATTTTTTCTAGAGAGTTTTATGTTTTGAGGACTCTTCTAAACACCCCAAGACTTATATATACTCATATTAGGAGTCTTGTAATATAGCTTTATGAATTTCAAATATAACAACTAATACATTTAATTATTAAAAATATTTAAATCCAATATTTTATTTTTCTCGATTTTTCCAAAATTAGTTTAAAAATACCCAGTTAAAAAAATTGGGGTTGTTACATCTTAGAGAGAAAATTGAGTTCCCTCCACTTCTCAAAGATTAATGGAAGAATTTCAAAGGATGTCTTTTCTTCTTGAGAACGCTTCTAATGCTACGACTAGAGCCAAAACCATTAAGTGGAAATAAAAGCTTACCTCCACTTGGGTACCTAAGCAAGACAAAAAATCCCTTGTTGTTCACATTTCTCTCAAGGTTAAAAATACTTCCCATTAGTATTTTAATAGTGTGTGCTTGTAACACCCCACGATTTTGAGACAGAGAAATTAAATTTTTGGGAAAATAAAATTTAATTTAAATTGGAGAATTCCAAAATTTGGGAATTTAAGTCCAAAAATAGAGGACATTTTAAAGTATTTTGGATGATGATTTTGAGGGTACGATTGATCCCGGAAGGGTCGAGATAGTCAAAATGACTGTCATTGGGTTTTATTTCGGCTCCGGAATATTTTTAAGTCAGTTTGACTCGAATTAGAGTAAACGAGTCATTTAAAGTGTGTATTAACATTTAAAATTGGGTTTATTGTTTTAAAGGATTTAAGGCTTACGGATGAAGCCTTCACTTTTGAGAAAAAGGAGAAAAAGAAAGAAAAGGGAAAGAAGAAGAAAGAGAGAGAGAGAGGGAGAAAAGCTTGGAGATTCCGGCCCAATCGCGATATCGAGGACGAACCAACCTCTACAAATCTGAGGCAAGTGTTTAATCTTGCTAAATAGCTATCTGTGTATTTTCATTTCGTAATTTGTGGGTTAAAGAAATGGATTTTTGGGTACTAATATCAAAACCTAGATTTTTAGGTTAAATCTTGAAATCAATGTTTATATATGGATTTAGTGGTATAGAAATGGTTGGGATCAACTTTGGGTTGATTAATGGGCTTAAAATCATGATTTGATGAAGGTTTGTGGGTTAGAGTGAAAAATTTAGGGTTTATAATTCATGGGTTTTGATGAAGAAGAAAACCCCTTTCAAAATTTGCAGGCCCGAATCGATTCGCCCCCTTAAGCGAATCGATTCGGCATAGGAAAATTGGCAGGTCTGCATTGACCGAATCGATTCGGACCCAAGCCGAATCGATTCGGCCTGTGGAAGAATCCAAGGTCTTTGGACCCGAATCGATTCGCCTTGGAGGCTAAATCGATTCGCTAGGACGAATCGATTCGGATTAGGGCCGAATCGATTCGGAAACAGGGTATTTTGAGGTATTTTCTCCATAGTGATTCCAAACCCTTTTTGGTTGGGTTTATTGATTTGGGGGACTTCTCTTATGATGTAAGAGATATGTTCTTGGAGACATATAAGGAGTTTCCCACATATTAGGATTTTGGGAACTCCTTAGGGTAACTTGGGAGAAATGTATCCATGTATGTATTGGAGTTACATATGGTGATTGTGGGGAAACCTCATAGAGGTTGGAAATACCAATTTTAGATATAAAGGTATAAATATGATGTGAAGTTGAGAGCTCTTAGAGAGTGAGAGGTCTCATATCCTTAGACATATTTAGACTAAGGAAAAATTGATAACTCAATGGGAGTAAGGGTTCTTAAGATAAATTGAACCATAGGTGAAATTGGGAACGATTGGGATCCTACTATCGACTAGAATAAGCGGTGGCATAAATTCTAGTTAGGATAGTTTACACGTAATTGTGGGGATATGACCATTGAGATTCCAATACTTGTAACGAGGTTGGAATAATTTGAGGTTTTAGACTATTAAGTCATTGATGTGCCTATGGTTAAATAGTACTAAAGGAAAATATGTACTTTAAAGATGGATGAAATGTGTAGTGATGGATTCCTACACAAACTCTTGGGTGATAACCCTAATGTTGAATATATATGTATAGATATATACATATGGTTTTGGGAGACTATTCATCATAGGAAAAATGATTGAATATGTTTCAAGTGAGGGATTGTATTCACATATCAAGGTAAATGATATGAGTTTGTGGTGATGGCTTGTATATTGAGGATTTATGTATACTTATAGCCGGGTTTGTATATCTTATACATATGAACGAGAACTAGTTTATATATATAGATATATGGATATGTGAATATGTGTATATATATATATATATATATATATATATATATATATATATATATATATATATATATATATATATATATATATATATATGTATGCATGTAAATATATGGATATATTTATGTTGTGGACATACATGATATGGATATTTAAACCGTATATGATGGTCTACTATATTTGATCATATGATGGGATCATATGGATGTATGTATATTGCGCATGTGAGCGCTATATATACTTATGTGGTCAAGCATACCCCGCTCATGCTATCATTGGGAAGTTTCCGCGCAGAGGGTGAGCATCCTGGCATATAGAGCAGGGTGTGTATATTCCCCAGGTCATAGTCATCCCGTGTGTTATTATACGATAGATATATATTTTGGGATGAGACGTGGTGGGTATGTTTCGTCTCATTGCCGGTTGGAGCTATGACCGCTTCCCGAGACGTCATGTGTGTGAGTTATCACGAGGTGGGTGTCGTTGATCCCCACCAGGTGGTCCCCAGTTGCTACGTGAGCCGGGCACTGGGAAGATGATAGCATTGATGCAGTTTTATCGGCGATATATATAGCCGGGTGGATTATGTGCATGTCCATTGTACATCAGATATGATACGTACACTTGGTCATGGGTATGGATGATTGTTATATGTATATATATGGTGAGAATAAAATACCTATATATATATTTATATATCCTATAGATGAAAGGATATAGAATTTTGGTAAAGTACATCTTGGATGATTATGGTGTACTAGATTGATGGGGGTTGATGTATCGCATTTAAGGAATATTTCGGTTACATCATCCCAAGGATATGATTGGAGAAATGTTCTGCTAGTTATGGTATGTACATCATTATGGATCTCTATGATCGACATTGTCAAAGAGTAGTGTAACGGGGCGGTTCCTTGTTTGGATTTTGCTTTGCGAGACTCCCCACGCACGAAATGTAGTACATTGTTGAGAGTAGAGAGAAGTTCTATCGATATTTATGTGTGACATGATGGATCTCCAGGATCGACGTTGACATGGAGTAGTGTAATGGGGTGGTTCCTTGTTTGGATTTCGCTTTGCGAGACACCCCACGCATGAAACGCAGCGCAGCGTTGAAATTGGAGGGAAGTTGTGTTAATAATTATTTTTCATGCTTATTAATTAGAAATTTAAATTATATGTTTCAACCCAATTGCATATTGGGTAATTTATTAAATTATAATTGGTTAAAGTATAAACCGGAATCCACTAAGCCTAATAAGGCACATATGATTGAAAATAAATACTTAATTGTTTTTAGAAAAGGGGGTGGATTCTTGGGGTATGATAGGAAAGTAGATCTCGTGGGTATAGTCTAGGCCTATGATAAGTTAGGTTGTCCTTATAACAATGGGGGTAATTTAACTAAAACTTGAGGACGCGAATAGGTGCGCACCTTTAGATGAGAGGTGAGTTGGGGTTCCACGAGAGTGCGGTTCCACTTTAATTATGAAATAAGTGCACCGATGTTTATTATGCACGGTTAACACACTTGTTAAATATTTTTCACAATCGGGGCTCTGAACCGTTTACTTTTCTCTCCTGCCAGTATATATATATATTATTACAGGTATCCTACCGCATGGATGCCGGATGACCTTCTATCCAGAGTCTTGGGAGCCGTGACAGGTGCGGACTGTTGCGGGATGTATCTTGTAGCCGCTTCCTACTTCTTTAAAATTCTAGGTAGGATTCATGTTGTATATCGGGTTTATACCCAAGGGATATTTATATACAGGTTTATATTTATTCCATTTCAGTCATTGTATTGGCTGTGACCCGACAGCTTATTCGGGTATACTTTTTGTAGTACTTACGGTTGTATTTATTTATTTCATTTTTCTTTTAGCATTTCATTTATCTAGTTCTTTCATGCATCTTTCTTTCTATTATTAGTAGTGTTAGTTGGTTATCTGTTGCACATTTTATTAAATTTTAACATCTCGCCTATATGATATCGGGTAGTTAGTCCTATATTATATAGTACTGACAGTTGATGTTGAGACTGGACCATCTGAAACTCTTGATTTAATATAGTATAGGGCTGGCCACCCGTTATTATTTTAGGCGGGGTGTTACAGTGCTCTAGGCACACGACTAGTGATAAGTATTACTTTCCTGACCTTATGGATCGCACCGAATGGAAGGTCATCTTTAGAGATGGGAGCAGGTCTAGTATTTTAGGACGTGGTTGTGTTGAGATACCCGAATGTCCTAAACTATATAATAAATTATATGTCGAATGATTGAAAGCAAACTTGATTAGCATAAGCTAACTTTACGCTGCAAACTTTGCGATAAAGTTCAATTGATTTGAGTGTAACGTATATGATCAATCTGATAAATTATTACTTCAAGGAATGAGGACTAATGATAATTGCTATATAATAATTCCCAAATCCTGCTTTGTGTACTATAATGCCATTATCTCCTTTATGGACCTTTGGCATCAATGACTAGGTCATTTGAACTTTAAAGATATCGAGAGATAAGTGAAGAAGGACCTTGTTTGTGGCTAACCGTCACTTAGGAAACCATCTTCCTTGATTCATAGTCCTTGTAAATAGGGAAACGATATTTGAAGTTTCCATCGGAAGTTTAATACCATTACCACTTCTCATGTATTAGATTTGATACACATGGATCTTATGGGTCCTACTCATATGGAGAGCATAGGTGGTAAGAGGTGCATTCTTGTGATGTTCAATGAATTTTCATGATAATCTATCGTTGAGCTTCTTAGAGAAAAGTCCAATGCAATTGAGTTCCTAATAACCAAATATCATATCCTACAAAACAAACATAGTGTCACAATTATTCAGATGCATGGTGACAATGACACTAAATTTAACGAGCCCACCCAGAGTGGATAGCTATTGTGATAGAGTGGGCATCAAACACAAGTTTTGGGTCATTTGTACTCCTCAACAAAATGGGATTGTTAATAGGAAGAGATGTACGATTTAAGAAACGTCTAGATGCATGCTTCTTTGGAGAACCATGTCGAGACTTTTCTGGGAAGAGGCAGTTAATACCACATTCCATACGGTGAATTGAGTATATCTTCTTCCATACACGTTACACAGGCCATATGAGTTTTGGACTGGGAAGAAATCCAACCTATCATATTTTTGCGTCTTTGAGAATACTTGATACATCTTGAGAGATAGATATAACTTAGGAAATTTTGGCTCCCAAAGCAAGGAGGGGATATTTTAAGGTTGTTCATCATAGCGTAGGTTTTATAGGGTGTTTAACCTTGCATGTTTTAAGGTTATGGAGTCAATAAATGTCATAATTAGAAATAATGAGTCGTCGGTGTCTACTAACCCTTGCCCCGAGGTGAGAATGATTCATCCCCAGTGTTGATCCCATTATTCCGCGTACTACCCTGGTGTACCACACACTTGACTTAGAGGATTCATCCTTTTGACTTCAATAGAGGCATGGCCGTTATACTTGTTGATCCCACACTAGGTGTCTAGACTCGTGCTCAACTTGAGAATGTGGTTAGCTACCTTTACTACACCTACTTAGTTGAGCCCAAGAATGTGAACGAAACACTCAAGGATGAGCATTGGATATCCCCTATGGAAGCTGAGTTGTTTCAATTTCGCAAGAACGATGCCCGAGAGTTAATCCCACTACCTAGAGATATTAATATGATCGGTACCATGTGGATATACAAAAACAAGATGAATTAGAATGGTACTATAGTTTGTAATAAGGATAGGTTGGTTGATTAAGGCTAAACATTTATTGAGGGTGTATACTTTGAGGAGGCATTAGCATCTATTTCTAGGCTGGATTCCATCCGCTTACTATTCGCCATAGCATGTCATCTAAACTTCATTTTATATCAAATGGATGTCAAGAGTGCCTTCTTTAGACGAATTCTATCGAGGAAGTTTATGTGGAACAACCAAAGGGGCTAGACCAAAGAACTTGGGACACATCGTTTATCTTAAGAAATAATTATATGGTTTAAAGAAAGCACCCCATTTTTGGTATGAGAGGCTCACTTCATAAGACGTTGTTTGTGACAGGAGAGAGTGGTGCTATATTAATTGTCAATGTCTATTAGGATGATGAAGTATTTTGATCCACATGCTCCAAACATTATAACACTTTTGAGAAGGAAATGAAGAGCTAGTTTGAGATGAGCACAGTTGGTTAACTCAAGTTCTTCTTAGGTCTACAGGTATGTCAACTTATGGATGTATATTAATATCTCAATCCAAATATACTAGGGTTCTAGTGAATAAGTATAGTTTAGACTCCACTAAGCACTCATGCACCCCTATGAGCACGTTGACTAAGCTTAGAAAAGACACTTTAGGCAAGAATGGAGAGAAAATACTTTATCAGAGCATGGAGATTGAGAACACACTTAATGGTTGACTTACTTGAGTTTGTGCCATATAGGAGTTCCAACTAGTTTGGATATCGAGACAAAATAGTATTAGACTTTTTATGAGTTACTCTATCTCAAAAAGGTATCCAAGCTTCATAAAAAAGGAATCCCAATCTAAGAACCTCAAGATGAACTTCAAAAAGGGAAGTATTAAACCCTTCAACCACATTAGGACACACACTCTGCATATATGTGTTATTATTATTTGGTGGATTAGTCTCTTTAAAGATTTAAAAAAAAAAGAAATTCATTTAAAACATTTTCTAATCATTTTAAATAACGTTTTTGATTATTGAAAATTGTGTTTTAAAATGTTTGAGGCCAAAAGTAAAATTTCTTTTTGTAAAGAAAACTTCGGGGTTTAAAGTAAAAAAAATTTTATGGAGAAAAATCAAAATGCTCAAATTTTTTTTAAAATCTTGCTTCTGATTGTTGGTTTTTCCATATGCATTTTTATATTTTTACAATCTGAGATGGCCAAACTGAGACCCTTGATCCCGAACCAATCAACGGCTCAAACACTCTTTAGACTCAATCTGTGTGTCTACTCATCAACCAACCATCACCGGCTTTGTTTTCCACAGTTAGTTTTAACCGTTGGCTCTTTACGACCCCGAGTTTTTCACCATTTGATTTACATTCGGTTTGTATCAAAATTGTTTGTTTTCCATCTACCTTCTCCATTTATTTTAAAGCCTTGGATTTATAGTTCCTTTCAATGAAATCATTTCTTGACCATTGGATTGTAGACAACTTTTGATTTTCGTTGCCGAGTATATATATATTCATATATGGTTTTTTCTGTTGTTGAGAGATTAAAAAGAGAAGAGGACGGCGGGTCTAAAAATAGAAGAGAGAGGGGAGGCGAGATTACTGTAGAGAGAGAGAGAGTTCCTCTTCTCCAATAAAGCTGTAGAGAAAATCGAGAGAGAGAAAGTGAGAAACCCACCTCATATACACACTTCGTTTTCTTCTATTTCAAACCCATATACACCACATCTTCATTTCTTAAACAGTAAACTGCTTTGAGGGAATATGTTTGGGGTTTATGTGAGTTGAGGTATTGGTGGTTTGACTCAAGATTGGAGACCTTCTTCAATCGTATATCTGTCTAAGAACCATATTTTTTTTCACATAGAAGATATTTTTAGGTTCTTTATTTCTGTTTATTGAATCTTGATGTTGTTATTATTCTGATTCAATAATTTGTGATCTCAAATATTTTTTGAGAAATAATACTTCATTGTTGTGTATATATTTATATATGAAAAATATTTTTTTAGTTTCAAAATACAAATTCACAATTTGTGAAATAAGATTGAAGATCAATTATTTTGAAACAAGTTTTGATTTAAAAAGATTTATTCTAGATCTGAAATTTTTGTTGAAGTCTCATTATTCAAAGCATATTTGGAATTATTTGCACTGCATATAGAAATTGAATTGTAATTCATTAAAATTTTCTTGTATAATTTATTGAGAGATGTGAGATGTATTTATGCATTTAGTTTAATTCACAAACACTATCACTCTCATAAGAAAACTTAGAGATTCTGGTTCTTTTTATGGTATATTATTTGTTGGAGCTGCTATAATGAAGTGGATAAGGAAAAAGAAAGGAAGTTGTTGGAGGAAGATCATATCAAGTCAGAAACCTTTGAGAGTGGAGTAACTCGTGTAGGAAATTTTCCGAGCTTAGATTTAGGATCTTGCATTGCATGCTTAGTGTTGTAACTTGTGCCTTGTGATTTTAGTGGATTTTATTTTGTGGCGTAGATGTCACCATGGATATTTCCCTTATTTTAGGGCTTTGCCACGTTAAAAATCACGTGTCAAATTTTCTTGAATCGTCTTAATTTCTTTGATGAACATTATCACACTTAAGACTTAATTGAAGGTTTTAGTTTTAAAAACCTAAGGTAACCAAACTAACGAATCTATAGAATATATTCAGAAAAATGTTTTAACACATCTAGTGTTGTATTTTGAAAAGAATTTTGTTCAATGAGTTTATATCGGAGTTTACTCAACTTATAATATTATGTTATTAACTTAGTAAGAAGTTTTTCAGATAGGTAGTCTTCTCTACTTGGCCACTAGTTTTTCTGACATTGCCTTCAGTGTTGGAGTTTGTACGAAATATTAAGTGTACTCAAAAGAGTCTCACTTTCTTGCACATTAACGCATCATCAAATATGCGAGTGGCACTCTTTTTGAAGATATTTTGTATTCCTTTGATACCGATGACCATTTTCCACCTATTCGTATGCCGATTGGGTTGATGATGTTGATAATTGTAGGAGCAACACGGGTGGGTGTTTTTTCTTTGTGAGTGCTCTTTTCATTTATTTCAGAAAAAAGCAAAACTCTATATCTTAATCAATGAAAAATGTTGACTATATAACCGCCGGTAGTTATTGCACACAACTCTTATGGATGAAGCACGTGTTTGAAGATTATGGGATTTCCCTAGGCACAATAACTATTTCACTTGATAATACGAGTGCAATACATATATCCCGTAATTCGATTAAACACTCTCACACAAAGCAATTAAGATACATGAGTATTTTATTTCTAATCTCGTTGAGGACAAGGTCGTGTTCTTGAGATTTGTTAGCATTAAATGTCAATTTGCTGATGTTTTCACAAAATGTTTAGATGGACTTAGAATTGAGAATCCTAGAAACCTTTGGGTATTTGTAGCGTTGATTGAGTTCGGGACCCTTGTCTAGTATAGGGTGATTTTTATGCATATATCTCTTATCCCTATTGCTAGATTGTATTTCTATGTATTTACATGCTTCTTATTTTAAGAAAAAGTTCGAAAATTCCGAAATGATTTTATTTTTGATAATATTTTTGAAAAATATAAAAAAGGTTTTGTATTTTTGTTTTTCACCATTTCTGGATAGACATTTAAGATATTAGGATCACCCATACATTCCATCCATTCATGTGAACTTTTCATGGTGTTTTGAGTTATGGCTTGATTGATGATTACTTTCTTCATGCTAGACTCTTAATCACCTTTATTGCACATGTGCATGGAATTTTTTAACATTGTGCTTACTTATCACATGTTGAGTATGGTGTTCTCATCTCAGTTGTGCTTAATAATAAAGAAAATGAAAATAGAGATAAGTTGTGCTTCTAAGAACCATTGTTCGAATTTCATTTCTAAAAAACGATTGTTATATACTAGGCAATGGAAATGGGCTACAAAAGAGAAAAATAATCTTTACGTTAAAAGCCACCAGTTGTAAGATGATCCTAAAGATTAATGGGACTGAAAAAAAAAAGTACCAAGTCCATTTTCTTTACTACATTGATGCTTCACTATATATAAGCATTATGATATCTTCAAAATTGAGAGTGAATTTTTATATGTGTAAGATGTTGAGGTTATTATAAAGTATAAGATCAATGGGTTTGAACAATGGACTCTCTTGAAAATCATTAAATAGTTTGACATTATTGACTTGGGAAGCGTTTAAATTCAAGGAAATTACACAAGTCCAATCAATTTCATTTAAGTTCAATATTTTTTAAACCCAAGGTTGAAATTAATTTATTTTTTTAAAAGTATCTCATGACTTCATGCACCAATGCTATGAACATATTTTTTGATTTGCCATTTGAGAATTTTCACACAATTACATTATGCTTTCACGATTTGGATATTTTAGAGTTAGTCCATGTTAGGTTGTATTTGTACTTTTTATACCTTCTTTTTATATTTGAAAAATTAAAAATTTTCAAAAATATTTGGTATGCCATTTAGAATTTCATTGCATGTGCTTTAATGATTATCTTTTTGATGCTATATTTGATTCTTTGGGTGATATTAACACTTTCATGATTAATTTCTTACTCATTGTCTACTGTGGTAAAAAAATGGGGAGAACAAATTAAGGGACATTTTATTTATTTTTGTAAATTCGTACGCGTCATGATATTTTTGTTGTCTCATGTGTGTAGGTCATTCCGACTTGATTATAATTTCATGGACCACATAAGATGAAGAATTTTTAGTTTAGGACTTATACATTTATACATTTCCATTTCTTGATTTGGGAAGGAATTAGTTTTATTAGTCTTAGGAATCAATTTGGCGTGGGTTTGTGTTTTGTACCAGAATAGCCAAATGGGGAGATTTATAATAGCTAGTTTAATAATTGGTCATTTTTATTTTATTTAGTTCATCCTATTACACCCCACTCCACCTCCATGACTAGTTCCACATATTCGAAAAGAAGGAGTTGATGACTTTTGGAATATTGTAGATCGTTCGTCAAAACAACATTCAGATGAGTTATAAAGTGTCTTGTTAAATATTTTTAATATCGAGGGGTTATTTTTTAAAGATTTTACATTTATAATTTAATAAAAATGTTTCAAAATAATTTTTAAAGAGTTTTTGAAAAACTCGCTAGCTCATTGAAATGATAATTGGTACATCATTCAAATGAGTTTTGAAGTATCATTACGAAGTTTCATTGTATGTCATTCAAATGATATTGGGCATGTTGTTAGAATGAGTTTTCCAAGTTCGAATGAAAACAGAAGCTATGCCTTTTGGCAAGATCTAGAATGTTGTTCGAAGTTTGTTGAAAACGCAATCAAATGATATGGGGTACATCATTTGACCGAGGTATTAGTTCGCTCGGACGAGTACACGTCTTTTTTTAAAACATATCTTTTCAAATCTCTAGTGCTTATTTCTTTGCAACAACTTTCCTTATAAATAAATATACGAGATAAGATTTTGAAAAGGCCTTTTAGAGTTTAAAGATGCCTTTTTAGAATTATTTGTGTGATCTAACTTTATACTTTTTTCACCAAAATCTCTTTGTTATTTGAGGATCACTTTTCCAAATTCAAGAATAACAAATTTCATGTTTAAGAAACCTTTTAGACATTTTCTCGACTAATGAATTGTAGAATTGAGGCTCAACTGCTTAAGAATAAGGAAATTACCATTCCTGGGGCTGATCAGTTGATACCGAGGTATGAGCTACTTATTATGGATGGTGCTGGACTGTGACATATCTGTTAAAGATTTGAATGCATATACGCGTTATAATTAGTGGATCTCTATGTAGTTTGCAAGTTTTCTTGTGTCTGTCAAATTCTTTAATAGTTCTGAAATTAAAGGTTTTTGCCCAAAAGGAGTTTTTTACTCAAATTACTTCTTCTGGTTATTTGGTTTGGAATTTGGCTTCATAACTTTGTTGCATTTTCACTAAATTAAATTCGGATAAAATTTTCTCAAAATTTAATTTGTTCATTAAGCCTAAGACATAAGTAATTCGTAAAACCCTGCTTTCTCAACTCCGTTATTATAGAATACTTCCAATATAGGAAAATGGTATCTTCTATGAAATTTTAATTGGTAAAGTAGCCATTAACCATATTTGACGGACAAATTTGGGCCTCAATGAAATTATGAATTGGTACAACGTGATTTATTCCTCAAGAGTGGATTTATTTTACTTTCAATCGAGGGATAAGTCTCGTAACCTAGTTATATTTTTGCCCCGATCATAAAAAGATACTTCAAGGAATCTACTTATGTTTTCTGGGGAATTATATGGTGAAAATTATGATTTCCCCCGGTTTCCTTAAGGATGGGGAACTTGGTCAAATACATGGAATTTTTATATTCAATTGGTCGATTTTATTTCTAGGTGTAGATAATTTTTTTAACACTAAGCCATCCAATTACCAAGTTAATTTTATAGATTTAGAGATGGTTTGAAAAAAACTAATTCCAGTTGATGTTCGTTTGCATTAGAAAACAGCCAACGTTCTACTAGGTTACGACCTTATCCTTTCCTCAATCCAGAACTTAACCACCATTCCAGTCATCACAAATGTCAGTTACAAAGTGGTCGTTGACCATTCTATTCCAACTACCACCCCTGTTTCAAGTGAAGCTTTGAGGTGTGATCACTTATGGGAAGAATCTCTTCACGTCATCTCGATCGACTATAATATCGATTAGGAAGATACAAAGGGAGAAGTCGATTCATTCTTGGACGACTTTAACCCCTTTTTATCCTACGACACCAGTACCTCAAGATGTTCTTGGTAAGAAGTTGAAGTTGAGGAAAACTTTTATGCTAAAGACTTCTTTTTTCTTCCTATACCAGATAGTCTCGAAGAGATGAGCAACTAATAAAGGAGGACAGTTTATCTGGCAGTTGCCAAAAATATCTTGAGGAGGCAAGAGGATCCTCGTAACCAGACCAAACAAAATGCATCTGTCAGAAGAAGAAGGCCATTTAACTCAGGGACATATAAGACCAAGAATTGGAATGCCAATGAAATAATGAGGTCGAATAGGCAAAAAGAATAAGACTGACAAGAACCAGGGATAATCACCCTTGCCCCTAAGACAGTCCTTAATCATCCCATGGACATCAATGAGCCTTAATAGTAGAGGGATCGGAGGGAAATGGGATCACCCGTAGGATATCTCCTTTTTAAAAGGAAAAGATTCTTTAACTTCATCCGACTTGGACCATAGAGATACAAAGGTTGCATTATCCATTACTCAGGCAACTATGTTGTTGTCTGAGATGATTGATATGAGGGGCTTTCACTTGGAGGGTTTCCACAAAGAAGGCCTTCATCATAGCATTTTGGTAAGCTACTCAATCCTTTTAACTTTCTTCCTTTTTTGTCTTTCTTATGGCTAACTGGAATACCCCGTTATTTTAAGGACTTATTTATGAATAGTATATTAGATTTCAATAATATTATTTTTTATTAGTCGGGATATTTTATTTTAAATAGGAATATTTTTATTGATATTATTTATAAAAATAATTTATTTTGGTTTTAAATCAAATCAAACATTTAATTTAATATTTTATAACGGTTTAAATATATAAAGTAGACAATTTTGAATTAAAGGGAAATATGGTAATATGGGCTAGCTTAGGGTCCCAGCTAGTTTTGAGAGAGAATATTTATAAGGAATATTAGGGATGATTTAAGGAAAGGAAGAACAACTATGAATTCCAAAAATGAAATATAAATAGGCAAAAATGAGAGCAATGAGAAGAGTCAATTTGGAGTGTTTTAGATCTTCTTTATGAGTTCTTACAGATTAGATTTAAAAAGAACATAAAACATATACCTGACCTAATTTTTCTTATAGAATCTATATCTGATGTCGTATTGGTAATTTGGATAATGTTTGGATTTGATTTTTTTAAGTTTTTAAAACCTACCAACAATTGTGGATCTTAACTCGCTAGAGGTAGTTTTGTTCTCCCGTTGTTAATTTAGTATGCTACACATATTCAACCTTGATTCTATAGTTATATCCATTCTATGTGTTGAATTTATATATATGATATGCTCGTATACTATATCCATTAATGCACCAATTTTGTATGTGCTATTTTCATGCCGTGTAATTTGGAGTAACACCACTATTTTTTTTTTTATTATTATTATTTTTTTTTATGGAAGAGGACTAGCCCCTATTTATTGATAACTGAAAGCTTCCAAACAAACAATAAATCGGATGACTTTATAATGGAGTCACCTTTACAAAAGAAGCAAAAGAGACTACTTGTAAAATCTAAAATTTGGAAATCCCCAAGCATCCATGTTTAGAAGACCTTTTAACTCTCTAGGAAAATCATTCACATAGCTTGACTGAAGATGAATTTAAGATGAAGCACCATAGTTGGCAAGAAGATCTGCACATTTATTTCCTTCTCTAAGAACATGACAAAATTTGACATTGTATCCTTTAATCTTAGCTTTAATCTTGTAGATTATTGACTTGATGCACCATGGACATTTGGATTGATTTAAAAGAACTTTGATAATGACTAATGAATCTGATTCCACTTGAAGCCCTTCTAATTCTTTAAGAGTACATAAGTCAATACCTGTCCAAATAGCCATAGCTTTTGCTTGTATATTTGTACCATTTCCAAAAAATGAAGCAAAAGCTTTAATGAGTTTACCTTTTGAATTTCTCAAAACTCCACCTCCTCCCATATCGCCTAGATTACCTCTGCAACTCCCATCAGTATTGAGTTTTAGAAAATTATCATTCGGAGGTCTCCAATGAACTAGTCTAACATATTTGGAATTTAATTAGTTAACTTAACGAGCATTTTAGGTTATAGTAATTGGGTAGAAAACATTTACACTTGATTTATGGGAACTGAATGTAAATTTCTTTTGAATTAAGAGAATGGTATTATAATGATTATTATTGGAGAATGCATAGAGATTCCTTAACCAAACCACCTTCTGGATGGGGTGAGCTATCGGTTACGATTTTAATTATTATCCAAAGATTAGGCCACGTATCCCGGTTTGTGAGTATGCTAAGTGATATTACGACGGTGATGCCAATATTTTATGAAGGTGATGCCAGATGATGATGGGTTGTTTACCTTAGTTATATTGTTTATTTTTTTGCATCCATAGGATTGTTCCAAGGATAATTGATAAGATAGTTAACGGTAGTCCATACCGTACTGTGGGAAGTGCGATGGAAATTTTGATATGGGGTATTGGATTGTGTAGTACCCGTGGTGAGATCCTAGATTATGATTATGTTATTGTAAATTTAGTTTGAGTGTTCATATTGTATACACTCTTGTATATGATGCATGCACACACAAGTATGTGTAGTTACACTTGGAGTATTTATATTAACTACTATGTTTTTTCTCTCACCCCATAGTTTGTTGTATTTCAAGTTTGATGCAAGATTATAATTACGACATCGTTGGGATTGGGATTGTGGTTAGAACCTCTGGATATTTATTTTCAAAATTTAAATGTACTGCTTTGTTTATTGTAAATTGTTCTGTGTAAGGACATTTGAGATTGAACAAAATTGAGGCGTTCTATTCAGTTGATTTATATATTTATGGTTTTATAAATTTATTCTCAATCTAAATGGTATCGTAGATATATAAAAAAATCTCTAATTTATCAATATTTTTCAGTAGCACCTCTTGGGGTGTTACAAAGTGTTATCAGTGAAATGGTTATTCGTATTCTCGGGATTGGAGTTAATTGTTCGTTATGTTATCCATTGAGATAGATTTTATTGTGTCTTATTTGGGTGATATCAAACATTTATTTTGAATTTAGTGGAAGAAAAGTTTAAGAAAATTTCAAGGGAAAAATTCCTTTTGTAGGGGGAAGGATGTAATACCCCCATTATTTTGAGGACTTATTTATGAATATTATATAATATTTCAGTAGTTTTTTTTATTAATCGGGATATTTTATTTTAAATAATAATATTTTTATTGATATTATATTTTAAAACAATTAATTTTCGTTTAAAATCAAACCGAACATTTAAATTTAACATTTTACAACAATTTAAATGTGTAGAGTAAACAATTTTGAATAAAAAGGCAATATGGTAATGTGCATTAGCTTGGGCCCCAAACTTGGTTTTGATAGAGAGGATTTATAAGGAATATTAGGGATGATTGTAAGAAAAGGAAGGTGAAAATGAAATCTAAAGATGTAAAAATAAGAGGAATGAGAAAAGTCAATTTTCACTATTTTGGATATTATTTTTGAGTGCTTTTCGATGAGATTTGAGATAAAATAAAAATATATCTCACCCAAATTTTCATTTAGAATCCAAATTTGAAGTCGGATTGGAAAATCGGATACTGTTTGGATCTAATTTTTTGGGTTTCTAAAATAGTCCTACAATTATGGATCAAAACTCACTCGAGGAAGTTTCGTTCTCCCGTGTTAACTTAGTGTGCTACATATATTCAACCTTGACTATATATTTATAGCCATGCTATTATTGAATATTTATTTATTATATGCTCATGTACTATATTCGTTACTGCACTAATTTTTTATGTGTTGTTTTCATTTCGTTTTGTTTAGGGCGACGAAACTAATTGATTTTATGAGCATGTTGGGTTATCGAAATTGGGTAGAAAATATGTACGCTAGATTTATGATAATCTAATCTAAAATTTATTCAAATTAAGAGAATGGTATTATGATGATTATTATTGGATAATTCATAGGCATTCCTTAGCGAAACCACCCTCTGGACCGTGTGTGCTATCGGCTACGATATTTTTATTATCTAAAGACTAGGTCATGGACCCCGATTGGTATGAATGCCAAGTGTTATTATGGCGGGTATGCCCGATGATATCGTGTACTTGAGTTATGTTATTTATTTTGGGGGGCATTAGATTGTTCCGAGGATAATTGACAGGATAATGGACGGTAGTCCATACTGTACTGTGGAAAGTGTAGAATGAATTTTGATATGGGGTATTGGGTTGTGTAGTACCCATGGTGAGATCCTATATACGATTATACTATTAGAATTTTCATTTGAGTGTTCATATTTCATACTCTCTTGTATACGATGCACGCACGAACGAGTATGTGTAGGTACACTTGGAGAATTTATACGAACTACTGAGTTTTACATTCATCGACCACCCCAATAGTTTTTTGTATTTCAGGTTTAACGTGAGATGATATTTATGGCATAGTTGGGATTGGGATTGTCATTAGAAGCTCTGGATATTTATTTTCAAAATATGTATCGCTTCATTTATGGTAAATTGTTTTGTTTAAGGACATTTTAGATTTAATAAAATTTAAGCATTATATATTTACTTTAAAAATTTAAATAAAGGAAGATGAAAAAGGAAGGCCAAAAATGAAATCTAAATAGGTGAAAACGAGAGGAAAGAGAAGAGTCAGTTTGCAGTGTTTTAGATCTTCTTTATGAGTGCATTTAGATGAGATTTGGAAAAAACTCAAAACACATCCCTGGCCCAATTTTTTGGGTAGAATCCAAATATGAAGTCGTACTAGTAATTCGGATAATGTTTGTATCTGATTTTTTCATTTTTCTAAAGTTGTCCTTCAATTGTGGATTTTAAGTCACTCGAGGTGCTTTCGTTCTCCCATTGTTAATTTAGTATGCTACACAAGTTCAACTTTGATTGTATAGTCATAACCATGCTATTTGTTAAATTTATATATATTATATGCTCATATAATATATTCATTATTGCACCAATTTTGTATATGTTTTTTTCATGCCGTGTAGTTTGAGATAACAAAACTAGTTGATTTTAGCATGTTGGGTTATAAAAATCTGGTAGAAAACATTTAGACTTTATTTATGACAATTGAATCTAAAATTTATTTTACTTGAGAGAGAAATATTATGATTATTATCATCGAAGAATCCGTACTCATTCCTCAGCTAAACCACCCGTGTTACGGGGTGTGTTGTTGGCTACAATTTTGTTTAATATCCAAATACTAGGCCATGGACCTCGGTTGGCGAGTATGCCAAGTGTTATTATGGCGGTGATGCCAAGATTCTATGGAGGTGATGCCAGGTTATGATGGGTCGTGTATCTGAGTTATGTTATTTATTTTTGGGCGGACATTGGATTGTTCCGAGGATAATTTATAGAATAGTTTATGGTAGTCCATACTGTACCGTGGGAAGTACGACGAGAATTTTGATATGGGGTATTGAGTTGTGTATTACCCATGGTGAGATCCGAGGTTTTGATTATATTATTGGGATTTTAGTTTGAGTGTTAATATTGCATAAACTTTTGTATATGATACATTCACACATGAGTATGTGTTGTTACCCTTAGGGTGTTTATATGAACTACCGAGTTTCCCGCTCAGGCCCAATAGTTATATGTATTTCAGGTTTGTTGCAAGATGATATTTATGACACCGCTGGGATTAAGATCTCCGTGATTGGGATTATTATTAGCAGCTCTGGATATTTATTTTCAAATTTTTAATGTATCTATTTGTTTATTGTAAATTTTTTTGTATAAGGACATTTGAGATTCAATAAAATTGAGAGATTATATTCAATTGATTTATATATTTATGGTTTCATAAATTTATGATCAATCTTAATGGTATTTTTATATATAAAAAATTCTCTACGTTATTAATATTTTTACTTGAACCTCCCGGGGAATTACACTATCTTTTTTTTTTTTCTCTTAGAGTATGGGAGTAACTTAAGAGCTCTCCAATCATAGTTCCCACCTGAAGAATAGATAATACCAACTGCTTAATTCCAATAACGGTCTGAAGAACCTTATGAAAACAAAGAAGTTTGAGGTTGAGGAGCTATACAAGAAGCTGAAGGATGAGGTATTCGTAAAAAATAAGGTAGTGGACGTGTCCAAAAGACCTCAAAACAAATTCAGCAGGGTGGGCATCGAACTGTCCAAGTTGAAGACTTATTTATGTCATAAGGTCCTTTAGAATCTTATTCTTTAGAGGAAGAAGAGGGTGATGTATAAATCCAAAGGAAGAGCTGGAAATTCCTAGAAGGAGGATTTAAAGGGAGTCGTTCAATAGATCTCCTCACAACTAGACTACTACGAGTCCTTTACTTTATAAGGGCTGGGTGAACAACATGAAAAGGACAATATCCCCGAGGGAGACTAGTCATATGCTGAGCACCCATGATTAGAGAACACTTTGAGGGGAGAGAACTCCGGGGGAGACCTTCTGGTGACATATTTTCCACTAACCCAAGATGGTGGTACCGTTGCTGATCAATCTACTATGACTAAGGTTACACCTCTTTTAACTAGTCATGGGGAGGTGACCCCTAACCCTTAGGTTTTTCCCCTTTGATGTAAATTCTTGTAGATGGCTGAGGTCTATATCTTGTTGGCTTATGGCCATATTGTGATCATTGAAAAAAATGTTTAAGTTTATTTGATCTCTTCAATCTATGTTTGGCATATTAAGGATGGTATTTTCCATTTATATGCCTTTATAATTTATGTTAAGTAGATCATGTATAACTTTCATGAAGTGACACTTTAAGTCTTGAATTTTCCACCATTGTGGACGACTATCACTTGGATATTTTGATGAATTGACTTAAGTTATTAACCCTTTCTAGGTTGAATCAATTATCTTGATTGTACTGAACACATCTTTTTATTGAACCACTTTTGGTAGTTGGGCTCTCCTCTAACTCAGGAGATGTCCAACTAGTGTCTGTGTTAAGCGTTTCTTAGGCTGATCAACCCTTCTTAAGTTGTAATACCCAATTCTTCTGTGGGTTTATGCCTCTTCTAGTCCATCCAGATCAACTCAGTATGTGTTAATGTTTTCATGTCGGTTTAGTTCCAAACATAGGAGACCAACTCATGTATGAGTTATATAACCCAATTCATAGGTGGGATTATGCTTCTTCTAGGTCGATCAACTCAACTTGGGCTGTACCACCATTTTTAGGTGGCTTTAGTGCCAAGCACAGGTGATCAACTCATGTATGAGTTGTGACACCCAATTTTTAGATGCGTTTATGCCTCTTTTAGGATGGCCAACTAAACTTGTATGTAACACCTTTTTAGGTGGGTTTAGTGCCATGTTCTTAGGCAATCGACTTGTTTCGAAGCCGTACCATGATTTGGTTGGATTTTATGCCAAATATAGGCTGCCAACTTACATATAAGTTATACCAATAAATTCTTATGTGAGTTTCTGCTAGATATTCAGGTGGAAGACATGTTTCTAGGTAATACCACTACTTGAGTGGGTTAAAAAAATAGCACAATTGAGAGTGCACTTGCAATCAATGAATAAACCTGTTTAATTAAATTCCACTTTTATGCCAAGATTTTAATTAAAACCCTAACTCATGCATTTAACTGTGATCGACAGAATATACATAATCAAGCATGCACACAATCCTAAACACAGATTTGAGTAAAAATGTCGTGCAAGGGAAAAATCTTTATTTCAATAAATGTAACGAAACTTACAGAAATTTGCAATGAATATTCCTCAGAACACTTACATAGGCCTTAACCTAGAATCAACAATGGATTAACTGTAGCAAACCCACAAGAACTGAAACTCTATCTTTAGCAAGGGACACACTCAAGCATTCCCATGTGATTGAAGTCATCATCTATCAACTCCCTCAAGGGATACTAAGTCACCAGTAGAGATTCATCTCTACAAGAGAAACTTCAATAAGAGGGATCCGATTCCCCCACTAAGCCCAAATTTGTGGTTTTTATGGCTAGTGATGTGAGTGATAGTGAGCACTCTTCTATTGATGAAATTTTAACACATGACACTTCCAAGGTCAAAGTTTTATGATTCCCTTGTTTTTTATAGTAGTGAGAGTGGAGAAGAAAGAAAGAGTGAAAGTGAAAATGACGTTGATGGGAGTGAACTTCAAATTGAGTTTCAAGAATTATTTGAAGAATCTATTAAATTAAAAGGAACAAATTTGAAGTTAAAGCTAGTTTAAGAGAGTGTGTTAAGTTCATTGGTGAGAGTGCATTAGTGGAAGGCCTTAGAACACGTGAGAGGGCTCTTCGTGAGAAGATTGAATATGTAGAAGGCGAGAGAGATAGCCTTAAAGGTTTAATGGAATCCTTGAAAAAGGAGCTTCTCACGTTTGAAGAGCACAATATTTTATTAGAGTCTCACACTTTAGATTTAGAAAATAAACTAAAAGACTCTAGTAAAGTCAAATTTGATTTGGAGTGTCGTTCGGAGAAATTAGATAAAATATTAGGAACGATTCAAATAAAAAATGACACTTGTGGTTTAGGCTTCGATACTTGTAATGAATTAACTCATAAAGCCAAAACCAATGTTTTAGGAGAATCATCTAGGAACAGTGTTATAGATCATTCATTAGGAAAGTCTTTTCGTCGAGTCTTTAGGTGCTCACATTGTGGTCGAAAAGGTCATCTTAAGAAATTTTGTTTTGATCTTAAACGAGGTCCTAGAATATCCCATCGTAAAGCAACCAGGGTAGCCAAGATTTTGACACCCTGAGATCCTCAGTCGTCATTAGTTTGGGTTAGGAGATCCAAATTAGTATCTTTACAAAATAGATTTTTGATTCTCATTTACTTTCACATGCTTCCTCCCTTGCAAAATCTAAAGGTTGAATGTGTTAGTTGCTTTCATACAATATCTTTTGTACTTCATGCCAAATTATCATGCTAATTGTATGCTTCTTAGTCATTTTCTAGTCATTGCGTTATTACATATCACATGATAGAATTATGATTATTGTTTATCTTTTGTATTATAGTTCTTTCATTATAGTTTTCATTAAATGAAAAATACAAAAAGATTTTTGTTTATCATTTGTGTTTTACCATTATAGTAATTTAAGATTAATGAAAAATACAAATGATTTTTGTGTGTCTCTTGAGTAAATATTTTTGTTTTTGGTTAAAAGAAATTGTCCAAAACTCAAAAAAGATTTTTGGTATGTGTGTGTTTTAGTTTGACACACTCTATGTGGCATATACTTGTGTTTGAATCCTTTCTTTTTCTCTCCAATGTGGCTAGAACTTTTGTTTTAGATTATCAATCCTTAAAATGTTCTTTACCATGCTTACATGGAGTAGTTGGATTTTGTGTTCATATAATGGATTCTAATTTTATATGCATCAATTCACACATGCACGATCTCACTTGAAACTATAACTTCATATGTATATTTGAGCCTTGTGAGGTGTTCTCCTACCAATCTCGTCATCTACATGTAATGTGACCTAGGAGGAATAGTGCATGTTAAAATCCGTTGCACATGAGATTTGCGTGAGATATAAAAATGATGTATATAAATGTGCACGGGGAAGGGCTCTGAAAGGAAAAATCATCCTTTGCGAGTAAGCCATCATTTGTGATGGACCTAAAAGAAATACGTGGTCCAAAAGCCTAAAAATAAAACATGTCATTAAAAAGATAAATAATTGCCAAGGCCTATTTTTAATTGATATATTCATTCAAAAATGTATATGCTTATTGAGGGAGCTTGGATGGTATATCAACGGTTTACACGATGTCCATTTATCCTAGTTTTACTTTCAATATCATGACTCAATTGGTTCGTAGAATCATCAAAATTCTACGTTGGTATGCATTTTGTATGTTTGTTCATTGAGTTCAATATATATTGTCACATGATGTTATATTCAAATGTAATGAAGTTTGCAATCAATTGAGAACTCTGTGAACATATTTTAAGTGATTGGGTCTAAATTTAATTGTTTCTAGTTTACACCCCAACACTTCCGTTTCCATATGACACATTTTTGCCATACGAGTGTGAAAAGCTTATTTTATTTTGTGTCATGTGTGGTATTTATATCTAGTATATGTGAGTGTTCGTTAATGACATTTATTATGTTCTCATATACGAGGTATTCTATTTATCTTTGCCTTGTTTTCTAGTCCATCTATGCTTCAACTTCATGATTGGTATCTATCTTGTTGAATTCTTTGTTGATATCACATTCTTAATACTTTATGCTTTTGTTGCCTATATGCTTTCATGTTCTATGATTTGTATGCACTTTTGTTTTATTAGTTCTATCACCTTTGTCTATTCCTGAACAAAAAGGGGAGAATGATAGAGCGAGAAATGGTATCTAATCCTATTTTAATCTTATCTAACTTCAGGAGATTTAACTTAGGGGGAGAGCGCTATCTTCTTAGGTTGATCATAGTTGGGAGGAGTAATTATTGTAATTCCATTTAATTTTTTGATATTCCCTATGCGTTTGATAGTTTGCTTAAGTGTGCAGAAATTCTTCTGGCAACTTTCATCGTCGGCAAAGATATTGATCCTTTGTTTTTGAGTCAATGTATGTAATTTTTTATTTTGGGTGGGATATTTTTTAAGTCTAGTAGAGCTTGATAGCCCTTTAGGATTTTTGTTTGGTTTTTGTCCTGGAATAGACAAAGGGGGAGATTTGTAAGGACACAAGTCTTAGATTGAGTCTTAATGTTGTGTTGGCTCAATTACGAACAAAAACATTTGAGTCATACGATAGTGTTCAAGTGTATCCATCCAAGCCTATGACGTGTTAGTTGAAGACGTAGCGGCCAAGTTAATAAAGCTTCATCTTATGCCGAATTTATTGTGCCTCAATTTTAAGTCAACAACATTAGTTCCATGCACTCCTAAGGTATGAATGCATTACATATATATATAGGATCTTGGAACAATGTTTATTGGGTGTAATTTTATTTTAAACTAATGTTTATTTTCATAAGGTTTCTTTAAAACTTTAAAATAATGTTTCTGGGCTAAAAATTAATTTTATGCATTCTGGAACTTCATTCGATATTGTCGTTCGAATGAGTTTTTCGTTCGAACGAGAATGTCGTTCGAACGAGTTTACCAATGAATTTTCCCACTTGGCCACTGGAACTTTGTTAGAAGAGTTGTTCGAACGAAAATCTCATTCGAACGAGATTTATAATGGGAAATCTCTTGGCAGTTTTAATAAGTTTTTCCCCACGTTCCCACTTACGCTTACCCACTAAATCTTAACATAAGTTATATGTGCAGGAACCAAGTTTGAAAAAAAAACTTTTGACATTTTCTAGACACCTTTTTGAGAGAAATTTTTTAGAGAGAAACTTCTTATTTCAAAAGTTGATGTTTTAAGTGTTTATAATCTCAATAACATTATTCAAAAACACTTTTGTTTAAACCCATAGTTTGTTTATTCCAAGTTACGATATATATTTATATATCTTGCTTGGAGTGTTTGTCACCGGGTTTTACTCTACCGAGTTGAAGATTTTGTTTGGATTTTCTTCTACACCCCATAAAGAAGAAGTTCGTTGTTTTGCTGCGGCATTCTCACATGGTGAAAGGCATCATGTGTGGTTGAAGGTTGTTCCTAAAGTTCGATCGGTGGATTCCGAGACCGCGGTGAATCTTCGTGGTTATTCACTAGGCAGAGGTGTGTACGAGAAGGAGTGTCGGGGCTTGGACGAAGTCAAGTTGAGTGTTGTAAGTCTTACTGTCTTGTACTTGTAAAGCCGTACTTAGTGGATTTGAGGCTAGGGACGTTCGAGGTTTTTTTCTCGTTGTGGGTTTTTCCTCGTACATGATGGTGTAGAGGTTATTTGTTTATTTTATCTTTGGCAAAATTCACATTAGAGGCATGCTTAGGCAAAAAGATAAAATTGGTTTAAATCACTACTCATGCTTAAGTTGGTGATAAAATTAATTTGGGTAATGTTTAATTAATTTAGTTCAAGTCCTTAATTTTATTGGAGAAAATTTGGTTTGGCCTAATTTGCAAAAATGGACTAATTATTTTGTTAGGAAAATTTCTTGGACTTGGGTTGATTTAATATGTTTAAGTGAATAATTAATTTGTTATTTAATTTAATGTGACTTTGAGTTTGTTTAATTTTAATTTGAAAGAAATTAAAATTTGGTTTATGGAATTGTTTCATTGAGCCATCTCTATTCCGCATCAAAAAGGAAATTACATTTTGTGTAAGATTTAAAAATTTGGGGTCCTATCGTTTTCAACACATTGACTCAACCGAATCGACACATCAGAGTCTAAAATGATTTCCACACCAATAACGTCTAAAACTATGTAATGCTTTTTCGAGACTTTGTCAGGATGTACAAACCCGTTGTTTAATTTCCAACCAAACACACTTATAAATAATAAACCTTTTATTGAGTTGATCTAAAACCTAATAGCCCCTTTTTAGCATATATATCTTTTTTATTGCCGTTAATTTTTTATCGGGCTCTTTTCAACCTCTTTCGAACTTGGCTACATTTTAGAATGCCACACTTTTTTAGGACCGATTTAAACGGTGGCTTAATCGCAAAGGATATGTGTACATTTTATAAACCTTCTCCATTCACTCAATGTTTTAAACAAATTCCTCATGGGTAACGGTTCTTATGTGCACTACTTTTATTATCAAGTTTTATCGCATTTGGTTCGTTTTAAAGACGTGATTGAGATGGAAACACTTCGACCAACACGTGATATACAAGTAAAATTAACAAAAACATCCATGCAAGTTTGCGTTAAAGGAAATTGTGAGTCAAACACCTAGGTGGTAATCAACTAAAGAAATCTCAATGACTCCACACATTGTAAAGCACAAAAATGAAATGATGATGCATATGCAAACATTATCAAATAGACACAAGAATATGGAATGATGTTGTAACTTAGTTATCCTAAATGTCCATTCATAAACGGTGTAAAGATAAATACAAAAATCTTTTCGTCTTTTTTCCAAAAATTATATCAAAATAAAATCTTGGCTTTTTCATTTTTTCTAAAAAAAATAGAAAATATTTTGTATTTTTACAAAAAAATTCAGAAACAAAAATCTTTTTGGTTTTTCAAAAAATATATCAAAAATGGAAAAGATAAATATAAAGTTAGTACCCACTAGCAATAGGTAGAAAATATCATCCTGAAAATCATCCTATGCTATCAAACTCCATCCTATGAAAAACATCCATCAAATCAAGTGAAGTTTTGACCAAAAACTTAACTTGCTCATGAATATGTGAAAATTCTCTCATGTAATTATTCAGAGCATTATGTGTGGGTGCGTGTGTGAGAACATGTGGCAAAAATCTATGTGACACACTACCAAAAAGCAAAATTCCTTAAGGTGTGCTATCTTATTATAAGGGGTGCAAACATAGACGGGCCTAGGAACACCTTTCCTAAAATGTCTAGGACGCACTCTCCTATCGAGAACGGGATGCGTAGGTGGGTTGGTTGAGAGCCATAGGGATCTATCACAAACTCGGGAACCGGTTCGGGTCCAATATGGGAAGTGGACGCACCATCATGACCTATTCCTAGTCTCTCAACATTACCCAAAGCGGGATCGAGGACCATCTTACCAAAATTATTAGAAGTGTCCTCTATAGTGACCTTGACCTCCGAGGCATGTTCAAGATCTCTCTCTAATTGTACCACACGGGCTTCAAGTTTACTATTTTTTAGACCTACGACGATCAACTACTCACTCAAAGTAACCTTAACCTTCTTGAGTTGACTCACTGACATCTCAAATCCCCTCAAAATATCTTTATCTCTCTCCAAGTCTAAAATCTTAATACCTAATTCCTTAGTAAACTTCTTTGTCTTTCAGGTTTCTACGTATAAATCTCTAAATGCTATTTGGAGTTCACTTTCACTTTCACCCTCACTCTCAAACTCTCTCTAACACTTGCTAGAAACACTCAAAGCATCATCGGGGCTCTCACATGCATAAGTATCATCATTGTCGTTGGAAAAACTAGGTGTGCTCACGTGATTAGCTAAAGAGGAGACACACATCCCATGTGAAGACACATCCCCGAAATCATTCACCTCTTTCTCACTATCGCTAAGAGTGGTTCGCATGACAATCTTCTTGCCCTTCCTCCTAATGCTATGGGACACTCAAACGCTTTATGTCCCTTTCCCTCACACTGAAAATAGCTCTCCTCTTCCTCTTTCTATTTGTCATTCTATTTCTCGCTGCTCTCTTTGGCCTCATCTTTCGTTTCATTTTTCTCAAAAACTTTTTATTGGAAGAAATTTCTATTAAGACTTTGAGAAACTATTTGCAAGCATGGCCACATCATCAAAATCAAATTCTCCCTCACACTCGGACTCAAAAGCTTTCACTTTTTTTCTTCTCTCTCTTGGACACTTCCTCACTTTTTTTAGACTGGTCTTTAAGTGCTATCCTTATATGCTTAGGCTTGATAGTATCAGGAAACATGTCAATTTCATGTATCTGGAGGTCTCTTACTAGTTCTTCCAACTTAAGATTGCTCAAATTTCCTAAGGAATTCAACACAGTCACTTTCGGGACAAAATGTTTACGCAACGATTTCAAAATATTTTTGACCACTCGTGCATCAGGAATGTACTCACTAAGATTGAAACTAGTGTTGACAATATCAGACAAACGTTCATAAAAATCATCAAAACACTCAGATTCAAGTATGTTAATAGTTTCAAATTGAGAAATTAAATTTTGCAATTTAGACTCTTTCAGTGCATTCGTTCCTTCATTGGTAAGTGGAAGAACATCCCATGCTTCTTTTTCATGGTGCACATAATGATACATCGAAACTCGTTAGGGGTGATGGCTCCAGATATTGCACTTAGCCCACGATAATTAAAATTACTCCATTTAAATTCATCCTCAGTTCAGTGAGTCGCATGTTTAAGATTGGTGACATTATTAGCGGTGATAGTGGGAGGAGTCTACCCTCTTTCACAAACAACCCAAACATGCTCATCGATTGCTTTTAAGTCAGATTTCATGCGGGATTTAAATAGGCATAATTAGTTCCATAAAAAAATGGCAACCGATTATATATGTTTTCATTTGAAAACATTACGAAAATTTTCAAAATCAGATTTTTAAAAAGAAATCAATATCATAAAATTTTGAGAAAAAAGGAGCTCAAAGTAATTTAGTGAAACCTGATCTGATAACAATTTGAGAATGCCCTTGTAATAAATGAATAAACTTATTTAATTAAATTATAATTTTATGCCCAGATTTTAATTAAAACCCTAGCTCATGCATCTAACTGTGATTGATAGAATATACGTAAATAAGCACGAACACAATCATAAACACAAATTTGAGGAAAAATCCCCCATAACTGCAAAACCTTTATTTTAATAAATGTAACAACACTTATAGAAATCAGTAATAAATATTCCATTGAACACTCACATAGGCCTTAACATAGAATCGACAATGGATTAACTGAAGAAAACCCATAAGAACCGCAACTCTATCTTCATCAAGGAACACCCTCAAGCATTCCCAAGTGACAGCAGTCATCACCCAGTACCTCCCTCAAGATCTACCAAGTCACTAGTAAAGATTTTGTATCTATGAGAGAAACTTCAACAAAATCGTGTCTTGGGGTCCAAAATAATTCACTAACGTAATTGAAATGATTTTTGAATTGAAAAAAAATGTTTTTAATTCCTAAATGAGAAGACAATTTTTTTGCAGATTGCGGTTTTCGTGCATAAAAAATCTCAAGTCTTCTAAAGCGAAATGGAATCAAGAATCAACTATTTATAAAAAGTTGAGTCGGCGGGGTCGTTTGAACGACCTTGGTAGGTCGCTCGAACGAGATTAAATGTAATTCGAAACTTCTTCGTGCGACCCTTTTAACGTTGTTAAGAATGTAAAATAGTATGCTATCATTAGATGAAATCATCACGTGAGCTTCAAGTGACCCTTCACGCGACATGCAATGTCGTTTGAAGTTATCATTTAAACGAGCTTCTCTTTTCATTTGAACAACATGTATATGTCGCTTAAACGGCCTCAACGAAAAATATTTTTCTTTTAAAACTCTTCCTTTAGGACTTAAACATAATATTTTGACGAAAAAGACGCCTATGATGTTTAGAAAACATTTTAGAAAAATATCCCAACACGTTAAATGAAACATTAAGGTACTTAAACACAACCTTTACAAAATCTATCACGCAGATGCTCGTTTATTGAAGAACTTTGATATTCAGATTCGTCTTGATGCATGTATGATCTTGAAGTTCTTCGACAGTGTAGCGGTATATGAAATACTCTATTGTAAAGTAAAGACTATGTAAAATATATCCTCAGAATGATGAAATAAATTTGAACAAATTCATTCATTAACCATCAATCATTGTATTATTCAAAAAGGAAAAGAGACATGTCTCAAATTCATATCAAAGGATACAACTTTCTAAGAGTCATGGAATTCCTTGACCTTGAGACTACTATTCCATCTAACCGTAATAGGTTAAATGATCCTCCACCTCCCTTTGAAGCTACTCAGTATGGCCCCTACCAATTAAGCTATAGTTTCCCATCTTATGGCTTTTTGCTACATGCAATAGCTTTCTTAGTCCTAATTATCCAACCTATAATTATCTGGCCTTGACATTTTTTGCATGTTGTCTTACCAATTCTTGTTGGAATGCGGCCAAATATATCAGAGCACGTTCTTCATCTAAATCCAACTCATGAGCTTTTTGGTTGTTGTTGTGTCCATCTTCAAACTTTTCCAATCTAAGTTCTAGAAATGTAATCTTTAATGGAATAATGGCCTCTATATCATAAGTAAGAGAGTATGGACTCTTATTAGTTAGCTTTCTCGGTGACGTTCATCATGGCCAAAGTACAGTCGAGAATTCGTCCACCCATCTTTATATGGCATTCTTTATTTGGAACTTGATCCTTGAGAGAGGCATTTTGTTGGTTATTTGTTCTTAACCATTATAATGGGGGAATATCACCGACGTGTAATGAATCTTGATTCCCTTCTTTGCACAAAAAATCCCTGAAGAATTTATCATCAAACTCTGTTTTGTTGTAACCCTAGCAAAAACTCTGCTTATACACACAGTAGAGAGAGAGTGAGCTTATGTGCATTGTATCCAAGTCCATTAGTGCCCATATTTAGTGGATCACACACTCACAGTGGATGTAGGCCTGATTGGCTGAACCACTATACACCATTGCCTTCATTCCTCTTTTACTCATCCCCTTATATATATATATATATATATATATATATATATATATATATATATATATATATATATATATATATGGTTGCCATTGTTATCACTGTTTGAGCTCTCCACCTCTTATCTGGTGGTGTTAAATCCTAGCATCATCAGTTTGGCGCCGTCTGGGGGAACGAGAAGATATCTCTTCCTTTATACAGCTTGACCTCATCGGAAACTCTGGTGTTAAACCAGTTCTCCCTCTTCGTGTGGAGCTATTTCACCACTGAAAGAGGTCCATTAAGGTTCTCAAGCTCATCAGTCTTTTGATCATTCATCTTTTCATAGCTCAAACATATGGCACCAAAGATGCCACCACCACCTCTTCCTCCACCGGATAATGGAGTATGACTTAGTTCCAGTCATGAACCACCTCAGTCTGAAATGGATGATGTGGAAGTCGCCATGAAGTCTTTAGCGGCAATCCAGCAGATTATACAGGAGCAATTTACATCTCTTAGCCAAAACATACTAAGACCTCCAGGAGTCTCACTGGAAATGATTACTCCGGTAGCAGCTCCAGGGCAACATGAGGCCAGGGGACCACTCCAATCACCGCACAAAGACCTGCCACCTCCACAACGACAGAGGGATGTTGCTGACCCCCGACGTCTACGCTTGGGGAGGCAAGGAAACCCTTGCCCAGAAGACATATATGACGATCTGGAGGTGGAAGAGGCCCCCGTAGAGTGCTGGGAGCCGTATGAGGTCTCTAACAATACTATGCAACCTATCCAGGAGAGAAGAGGGAAGTGTGGAAGGAAAAATTCTGATGATCACCTAAGAGGCTCTGCTTTCGATCGCCTGAGCAGGGGATCAACCTTTGAGAGGCTAGGCCCAGTAAAGGACCTGCGGGAAAAATTGTCCCAGTCGAGAAGTATTACGAGGTCTGAGAGGGAGGAAGCAGATGACCGACCCCATGAGGGCGGACCCCACGGATGGGATAATGGTCATGGATAAGTAAACAACCGACAAGGACCTGCCGCAATAGAACCCTCTTTTCACCTCAAAGAGGTGGCAGGGGATAACATCGGCCAAGCTGACCCCACGAGGCCATGGAATGACTTGATCCATAGGCTGGAGGATAAAATTGGTGATATCCTGAAGTGCCAAGACCCCCTTCAAAGAGGATACTCCATAGGCTCACCCTTTGTGGCGAAGATAATCAACTTTCCAACGCCATCCAAGTTTAAGCCACTTGTGGTCACCCTAAGGTATGACGGGAGTACCAACTATGGCCATCATATTGAGATGTACCAATTAGCGACAGACATATACTCCATCTCAGAAGAAGACCAAACACTTGCTCTATGTTAAGCAGGGGAACAACGAGAGTCTTAGAGACTACATAGCCAGATTTAACAAAGAAAAGTTAGAGGTCGAAGACTATGAGGAAAGCATAGCCATGACAACCCTCATTAGAGGACTCTAGAAGGGGAAGATTTTATGGAAGCTTGCTGAAGACCCTCCGAAGATGATGGCTAAATTATTGTCAATAGTGAGAAAAGTGATAAGCGTCGAAAAGGTGATGGATGAAAAATACGAAGATGAAAAAGGAGGCACAAGTGGGGGTAAGTACTAGAAAAATAACAAAGAGGAGAAGAAGAGGTCTGCAGATGAAAAATTCACTGATTACACCCCTCTTATGGTCAGCTACGAACATATTTTGAATGAGATAAAGATCGAACGGTCCTTGAAGTGGCCTGAGAAGTTGAGGGTAGCTCCCCACAAGAGAAATAAAAACATGTGGTGTGAATTTCACTAATACCATGTCTATGTGATCAACAAGTATTTTGATCTGAAAGATGAAATCGAGAAAATTCTAAAAAGGGAAAGCTTAGGAAGTACGTTGACAAATGTGCCTTCAAGAGGGTCTGAGGGGACGACCCTAAAATGAAGAGAGGAGATGCATGCAGAGAAGATCCTACAAACAGAAGATATGACCCTTCTAATTATGAGAACGACCCTGACCTCCCATCGAGAGACGACTATGTCCCTGTAAAAGACTTAATATGATCTCACTCGGTATTGGGATAATCTTCAGGGGACTGGCAGGAGGAGGATCAGAGGTCGTAAACAGGAAGGCCCGTGCATCTGAAGCTAAGGCAGTAACAAAGACCATACACTCAACCTCTATTAAAGCAAAGTCAGAAAAGAGGAAGAAGGTTGATATGGATACTCTCATAGTGGGTTTCTCAAGAATTGACTTCAATAGCCTCTTAGCCTCGCATGATGACCCTCTTGTCATCACCACTAGGGTACACGGATGTGAGGTGTCGAGGATCTTGGTGGATGGGGGAAGTTTTACAGATGTGATATTCTGGTCATGTTTTAAAGCCTTAGGTCATAGTCGTGCAAGGATCGTCCCATACCGTCACCCATTTATTGGTTTCAGTGGGGAAAAAGTTCATTCTCTAGGAGTATATGAGGCTGACGTTAGGATGGGGGATGAGTGGCCGAGATGGCTTACCAAGAAGGTAAACTTCTTTATGATGGTTGAACATGTCTTCTCAGCCTACAAAATTATACTGGGGTGAGTGGCCCTCAAGGAGTTTGAGGCTGTGTCGTCAACAGTTCATTAAATGATAAAACTACCGACCCCTTACGGGGTAGGGGAAGTTCAGGGAGACCAGACGATAGCACGAGAATAATTCTTTAACTCCACTGAAGAAAGATAGGCGCACAAGAAGGTAATGACTACTTACAATATTGATACCCTCGACCCCAGGGATGAGTCAAAACTGAAGAAAGGAGAGGCCACGAAAGAGGTAGAATCCATCATCCTCAATGAGGATGAGCCAAAAAAACTATCCAAATTAGCAAAGCTCTGAGGACAGGCATAAAAGAATACCTCATAAAGCTACTAATAAGAAGATATGACGTCTTTTCATGAAGCTACACAGATATGCTGGGGATTGAACTCGAAATCATGAGCCACAAGCTTAACGTGGTAGAGGACGCAAATTCGATGAGGCAGAAGAGGAGAATTTATTCTCGAGAAAAATATGAAGTCATACGGGAGAAGGTCAAGAAGCTAGAAGATACTGAGTTTATCGGGGAGTTCATCTATCCCGAATGGCTGTCCAACGCAGTCATAGTCCCAAAATCCAACAGGAAGTGGAGGATGTGCGTAGACTTCACCGACCTCAATAAACATTATCCCAAATATAGTTTCCCTCTTCCCCGCATTGATCAAATGGTGGATGATACTGCGGGCCATGATCTAATGAGCTTCATGGATGCCTATTCAGGTTACAACTAGATTTTCATGAGCCCTGAGGACTCAGACAAAATGGCTTTCATTATCGACAAAGGGACATACTGTTATAAGGTCATGCCCTTTGGCCTAAAGAATGCAGGGGCAACGTATCAGCGCCTTATGAATAAAATATTTAAAGATAAAATTGGGAAGTCCATGGAGGTATATGTAGATGAAATGCTGACCAAGAGTTTGAAGGAAGAGGATTATATGGCCGACCTCGAAATGACCTTTAACACGATGGACAAGTACCGAATGAAGCTCAACCCAGCTAAATGTGCCTTCGGGGTTAGGGCAGGAAAATTCTTGGGGTTCATTGTCAATCAAAGAGGCATTGAGGCCAATACCGATAAGGTAAAGGCTCTATTAGAAATGAAGACCCCCAGGACCATTAAAGATGTTCATAGGCTCACAGGACGAGTGGATGCCTTGAATCTGTTCATGTTCAGAGCCACAGACAAGTGTTTATCGTTCTTCAAAATTCTCAGAAAGGCCTTTGAATGGAACGAAGAGTGTGACCAGGCTTTCAAAGAATTAAAGTCGTACCTAGGGTTTCCCTTGCTGTTATCATGACCAGTACAGGGTGAACGACTACTTGTGTACCCAGCTGTGTCAGAATCAACCATCAGTGCAGCCATTATAAGAGAAGAAGATAGGGTACAGAAGCCTGTATATTGCAACAGTAAGGCACTCCAAGGGGAAGAGCAAAGATACCAAAGGATGGAAAAGTTATCATATGCCTTGATCCATGCATCAAGAAAGATGAATTTGTACTCCCAGTCCCATACAATGGTCATCCTCACTGACTCTCCTCTTAGGTAGGTCTTATACAAGCCAGAAAAATAAGGGAGGCTAATGGCCTAAGCTATAGAGATGGGCGAGTTTGATATTGTATATCAACTTAGGGTGGCCATTAAGGGGCAAGCATTAGAAGATTTTGTGGTTGAATTTACTTGGGAAGATGATAAGGCAGAAGATGAAAGCCTCAAGAAGATTGATACCCAACAAGGCAAAAATTTTGACCCTTCCATAGATAAGGCCGAGACAAGCACCGCTTGAGAAAAAGTTATCGTAAATGAAGAGGGAAGATATATCTATAGACAGGGATCCCTCATTGAGGTAAATTTCTCAGAGGAACAGGTTGTATGGAACCTTTTTGTTGATGGGTCCTCTTGCGAGAGCGAAAGTGGGGCTAGATTAATTGTATCAACACCCGACGGCACAGACATCGAGTACGCCCTGAGGTTCAACTTCAAATCCTCCAACAAAGGGTATGAATATGAGGCCCTAATAGTGGGCCTCTCCTTAGCTAAGTCTCTTAGTGTCGTCCAGATCTTAGTCCACAGTGATTTAAGACTGGTAGTGAATCAGATACTAGGAGCCTGTGAGGCTAAGGATGAGATAATGGACAAATATCTTGAAAGAGTAAAGTCACTATTGAAGAGCTTCAGAGAAGTGAAATGAAAGAGGATACCTAGGCTTGATAATGGATGAGCCGATGTGCTTGCTAGGCTGGCCTCAGTAACTAGGGTAGATATCAGGAGGATAGTTCCAATGGAAATCTTGCTTCGACCAACGATTGAAGATGCAGACGAAACACTTATCACTTGCTTAAATATCAGCAAGGAAGCTTCGTGGATGGAACCTCTGATCAGATACATTCAGGAGGGGAAGATGCCAGAAGCAAAACAAGAAAGGAAGAAGCTGAGATATAGAGATGCAAAGTTCACCATCATCGGAGACACCTTGTACAAAAAGGGATTCCTTCTCCCTTTACTCAGATGTGTGCAACTGACTGAAGTCCCACACATCTTACAAGATGTGCATGGGGGGTATTATTCGAGCCATATTTGGGTCAGATCGTTAGCAAAGAGGATAGTCACCCAGGGATATTGGTGGCCGACCTTAGGGAAAGATGCCACGACATACGTAAAAAAGTGTGAAAAATGTCAAATTTTTGCCACCATAGCTCACCAACCCCGTCAACCTCTTACCTCCATCACATCCCCATGGCCATTCGTAGTATGGGGAATCGACCTAGTAGGAACCTTACCTAGGGCCATTAATAACTATCGATACTTGATCGTAGCAATTGACTATTTCTCTAAATGGGTGGAAGCGGAGCCGATGGTATTGATTACCAAGAAGAATACCTTCCAGTTCATCTGGAAGAACATTATATGTAGATATGGTCTCCCTAACACCCTCATCTCAGATAACGGGACTCAATTCAAGAATGCATCTCTAGAGAAATACTGCGAAAGGGTGGGTGTCAAACAATTATTTTCAACCCCAGGCCGACCTCAGGCTAATGGGAAAACTGAAGTTACAAATAGAATAATCCTAGATGGGATCAAGAAGAAACTCAAGAAGGAAAAAGGAAGAAGGGTTGAGGAGTTGTACGCTGTACTATGGGCCTACAGGACGACGACCAAAACTCCTATTGGGGAGACCCCGTTCATGCTGGCGTATGGCTTAGAAGCCGTCATCCCCACCGAGATTGGGTTTCCCACTCATAGAGTCCAAATGTATGGCCCCCAGAGAAATATGGAAGAAAAGAGACTTGATCTATACTTAGTCTAGGAGAGAAGAGAAGACGCAAAGATAAGGCAAGAAGCTTATCAGCGGAGGACTGCCATGTTTTACAACCAGAGGGTAAAGCAAAGGCCAATTGCCGTGGGGGACCTAGTACTCAAAAAGAAATGGAAGAAACCTAACAAGCTCCACCCAAATTGGCATGGCCCATATAGGGTTATTGATGAAGTTGTCCCTAGAACCTATAGACTAGAGAACCTTGAAAGGGATTATAAATTATCTAACATTAATTCCCGTGGTTTGAATGCAATTTTTGGACCCTTCAAATTCCACCGTATTATGACGTGCATTACGTCTAAAAAGGTATGGGATGTTTTAAAATTAACACAAGAAGTTACAACCGTTGTTAAAGACTCAAAATTGCAAAATCTAGCCACCCAATTTGAGACCATTACTATGTTAGAGTCCAAGACTTTTGATGAGTTTTATGCACGTTTGTCGGACATTGTCAACACTAGTTTTAATTTGTGTGAGGTAATTGATAACACGCGGGTTGTGAAAAATATTTTGAGATCCCTTCCAAAATATTTCATTCTGAAAGTCACTATTTTAAACTCAATGGGGACTTTCAGCACATGTAAGTTAGAAGAGTTGGCAGGTGATCTTCAAATTTACGAGTTAGATATGTTTTCCCAAACTGTCAAACCTAAAGATAAAGGGATTACACTTAGGTCACAGTTGAGATCGAGTGAGGATGTTTCGAGGAAGAAAGATAAGAAAAAGAAAGTGAGTTTATATGAGTTCGATTCTAATGAAGAGTCTGATTTTAACATGGCCTTACTTGCAATCTTTTTTAAAAAGTTTCTCGAAATGTCTAAAGAAAATTCTTCCAACAAAAAGAGATCTTTGGAGAAAAATAAAAATAAAGAGGATGCCAAAGAACGTAATACGGTATATGAGATCAGGTGTTTTGAGTGTGAGGGTAGAGGGCACATTGCTAAAGACTATCCTACTAGGATAAAGAGAAAGGGAAAAGAAACTGCCATGCCCACCACACATAGTGATAGTAATGGATATGAGGAAGATGAGGGAGATGAGTCCGATAAAAATTTATCACATGTTATGTGTGTAGCTTTTTCTAGTCGCATGAGCACACCAACTTTGTCCCGTGATGATTGTGTTCACGAGAGAGATGGTGATGACTCGAGTGTTTCTAGTGAGATGAGAGTGAGTTTGAGAGTGGAGATGAAAGTGAGATCCAAAAAGCTTTTAGAGATTTGTACATTGAGACCTTTAAAATGAAGAAGTATAATAAGGATTTAGGTGATTGAGTTTTAGATTTAGAGGGAGAGAAAGAATTTTTAAGGAGGGAAAAGTGTGATTTGATCGACACAGTGTCTAGTCTGCTGACCCGTATATCCCAATTCGAGAGTGATCTCGAGCATGCCCAGGAGGTCAAAGTTCCTTTAGAGAAATCATCTAATAAAGTTGAAAAGATGGTTCTCAATCCCGTTTAGGGTGTTGGTGACAGTTTAGGAAAAGCTCATGGCGGTGTATCCACTTCTTTTGTTGCACCCAAGCCGGTTCCCACTTTAGCAATGGATTCACATGGTTCTCATCCCAACCCACCTAGGCATCCCATTAGGAGAGCACGTCCTAGAGTTTTTTTATAAAGGTGTTCCTAGGCCTGTTTATGTTTTCTCCCATTGCAAAAAGAAAGGACACCTTAGGGAGTTTTGTTTTAAGTTAATTGGTTAATGTGTCTGGCTTTGCTTCTACACATGTTCTCACACATGCACCCACTCATGATACTTTGCTTGTACATAAAGATAGATAGTTTTCACATATTCCGAAGAAAGTAAGGTTTTTGGTCGAGGCCTCGCATGATTTAATGGAAAATTTCCATAGAATGTCACTTTCTTTGGAAAATTCCTCCGCACATAGTGGATGAGGTTTAGATTGTTTGCTAGCATAGGATGATTTTCATGATGAAATTTTTGCCTATTGCTAGTATGTATCATTTTTGTATTTATATTTTTTCATTTGGATATGTTTTCCAAAAATACAAAAAGATTTTAAGTTTTTAGAAATATTTTGAAAAATCCAAAAAGAGTTTTGTATTTTGTTTGCACCGTATATGAATGGACACTTAGGATGATCGAGTCACGAATTCATTCCATATCCATGTGACTATTTGATAGTGTTTTGAGACAATATGTTGTGTCATTCATGGGCTTTACAAAGTTTGGAGTCTTTGAGATGATATAGTGATTTCTACCTACATGTTTGACTCATTTGTCATTTATTGCTCACATGCAGGGATTTGTTTGACTTTTGTGCTTGTCTATCACATGTTGGTTGAGTGTTTCCATCCCAATTCTGTCTATACAAAGAACCAAATGCGATAAAACTTGACAAGACGTAGTGCATGATATAAAACATTTATGAGATTGTGTGATTTATTTTTGAAAAATCAGAAAAGGCTGCGAAAGGTATCTCAGTTTCTCCTTTGCGATAAAGCCCCCGTTTAAATGGACCTAAAAAAGTGAGGAATTGAATATTATCCGGGGGCCAATGAGGTTTTAGTTTCTTCACCTCATAAGAAAAATAAAAATCATTATATTTTAACGAGGGAGTGGGATGGAATTTATAATGGTTTGCATGTCCTTGGAAGTTAAGAAAAATCATTACATAGTTTTGGACGTTATTGGTATGGAAATCATTCATACTTTGATTTGTTGATATGATTAGGACAATGTCATCTAAATTCAACGATTTTACAACTAAGGACTATTTTGGATGTTCATTCGTTAGGAGTACACTTATACTTCATGCACACATGTCACGATTGAGTCGATTTTCCTATTGAATGTGTTCACACCCATTCATTCCATTTCCATGATTTGGTTGTCTTAGTGACAAATTGATCGTGTGTGATTCTGTAACATCATTTTTGCATTTTTGTATAAAAAATTTGAAAAATAAAAAATCGTTCGTTTTCCTTATTAACCAAGACACCACGATTTGTTTTATGTTATTTATTAGTTTCCTCGTCTATTTCGTACAAATTAAAAGGGGGAGAATGAATTATGATATTATGGGGTAGTTTATTTTAGTATGGGGAAGATTTGATATTGCTTTGATGTTTTTAGAGAGGTGCGCGTGCGTTCAAATTAAGAAATTATATAATTAAACACAGTTTAACCCAATTAAATACTAAACATTCATCTAGGTGTGATTGAATAAGATTTAAAGCATGCAAGAACATTCAAACACACACAAATGAGGAAAAATCCCCCAGAGGGGAAAAACCATTTATTTCACTATAATTTTGTAAAGTACGATTTACACGAATTACAATGAAATACAAGGGTGACACAGAATTACCCTCAGGCGTCGGATCTGTAGTCGGCGGCTGGAAGTTTTCCTTTCCCGGAGGGAAGCAATGAAGAAGAAGGTCGGTCTTCTCCACAAGGGTATGAGCAGCAAAAGAGTTTGTGTTCTAGGGTTTCAAAATGATTCACAAATAATTTGGAAATTGTGTGAATCTAAAAAACTATGAGTCTTGGGACTCAAAAGGTGAAGACTTAGAGTTTTGGAACTCTGAAAATCGTGTGATGAAGTCTTGCTAAACAAATCCCTGAAGTGGGATTAAATAGAAATCTTTCAGCCTAAAAAATCTCTACATGATCTGGCTGAGTTTATCCCAGGCAGACCGGGCCAAATCTGAGGCGGATCGGTCCGTGGGGGAGGATCGGTTGGCTACTGGTCCGGGGTCTACTGGATCTTTAGAAAGTAGATCGGTCCGGTTGAGGGCGGATCGGTCCGTAGGCGGATAGGTTCTTTTTTAAAACAGGCGGACCGGTCCGGTGTGTCAGAATTTTGATTCCTTTTCTTCTTTTGAAATTTGGATCTGTTGATGACGAAACGATCGGTATAACGGCTTATGACATACAATTTGATAGTGGACAAAATGTTCTTACAAATCTCCCCCTATGTCTATACCGGTACATACATAAAAACAAACATTCCAATTATCAAACAAAAAATATGCCTATACATATCTACCCTTCCATGAACCCAAAACTGGAACGATAGAAATGAATAAGACTTCATCATTTGCTCTTCGAATCTTCAGGAATCTCAACGCTTTTCTCATCAGGGTGTGCAATTCAGAGATCATCAACGAAGTACCTACACACATGAGATAAAGCAAAATACCAAGTGACGTATCGAGTTTGAAATGAGATAAACATAGATATCAACTGATGAAAGCATACTTTATCAAATCTCAAAAACTCAAAAAACTCAAAACTCCCCCAAAATATGACAATTCTTTCCCCCCCTTTTTATGATGTCCCCAAATAGACAAATGAGAGCAAACAATTAGACAATTAAAGTTGGGGTGTCACAAGAAATAAACAACTAAATTTTGAATTTTTCAAAATTTTTCAAACAAACAAGAACACACCATGAATGAACACAAAACAACCAAGTCGATGATAGCGTAAATGAATGGGTGTGATCAAATTCGATAGGAAAATCAATGCATACAATCATGACAAATGTGCACGATGAATATCGGATACTCCAAACGAATGAACTCAAATGCTTCCTTTGGTGTAAAATGTGCTAATATGAGACATTGACTCAATCAAATCAACAAATCAAAGCTCAAAGTGATTTCCACACCAATAACTGTTTCATGCTTTTTCAGGACTTTCAAGGAAGTGCAAACCCGTTTATATTATCCAACCAAACTCCCTAAGATTTTTATTTTGAATAGAGGCTTTCTAAACTCTCAAACTTTAGAGAATTGAGGATGAAACCTAAGGGCCTATATTTGGCATGAATTGCTTTTTATTGCCGTTACATTTTTCTGAGGCTCTTTTAACCTCTTTAGACCTCGGATAATAAAATTCCTCCATTTTTTAGGTCTTGTTTAACGATGGCTTTTGCACAAAGGAGAGATAATTACCTTTCGCAGCCCCTTCCCGTTGTCAATAAAACACACAATCTCACCAAAACAGTTTTTACATGCAGTCCAATCTTGTCAAGTTTTATTGCATATTGAACGTTGTATAGACAAAATTAAGATGGAAACACTCAAGCCAATATGTGATACATAAGTACAATAATCAAGTAAAGTTGTGCATGTGTGCAATAAAGGATATAGGAGTCAAACATGTAGGAAAATATCACTAATTACATCTTAAAGACTCCAAACAATGTAAACCACATGGATGAAATAATGTAGCATCTCACATCTCTATCGAGCAGTCACATGGATATATGAAGTGAAGTTGTGACTTGGCTATCGTAAATGCTCATCCATAAAAGGTGCAAAACAGAAATCTTTTTGGATTTTTCAAAAATTTTAACAAAATAAAATCTTTTTGTGCTTTTCTCAAAAATTTTCAAAAAGAAAATATTTTTGTATTTTTCAAAAGAAATATAAAAAGTAAAAAGAATAAATACACCAGGTAGACAATCTAGCAATAGGAATAAGAGGATATGATAATGACAATGCATCCTATGCTAGACACGGACCAACCCTTCAGTCAACTGTGAAAATCCCCAAAGACTCCCTAAGACTCTCGAATCTAAGGGCATCAAAAGGTTTCGTTAAAATATCGGCTAACTGACGGTCGGTAGGAACGAAACTCAGGGATACGACCTTCTCCTCAACTAACTGACATAGGAAGTGCTCGCGTAACCTGATATGCTTTGTGCTCTAATGTTGGGCGGGATTGCGGGATATGTGAATCGCGCTCGTGTTATCACAGGAAATGATCATGGTGTCCTGTGAAATCCCATAATCCTCCAATATTTGCTTCATCCACAAGAGTTGCATGCAACAACTCCCGGTGGCGATGTACTCACCCTCCGTAGTGGATAAAGAGATGGAGTTTTGCATCCGGCTCAACCAAGAGACAAGAGCAGAACCAAAATAGAAACAGCCACCAGAAGTGCTCCTACATCCATCTGCATCCCCGGCTCAATCGGCATACGAATAGGCGGACAAACGATCATTGGTATCAATGGAATACCAAATACCATATGAGAGAGTCCCAGATACGTATTTGATAATACATTTTAGAGCGAGTAAGTGTGACTCTTTCAGAGATGCCTGATATCGCGCACAAACTCCAACACTAAAGGCTATGTCGGGACGACTGGAAGTCAAGTAGAGAAGACTAATTATCATACTCCGATACAAGGTTCGCTTTACGTCCTAGCCTGAAGTGTCCTTACTAATCTTGATAGAAGTACTCATAGATGTACGTGCATGCTTAGAGGAGTCTAAAACAAATTTCTTCACTAGGTGTCTAGCATACTTGGATTGGGAGATGAAGATCCCGTCCTCTAGCTAACAAACCTATAGACCGAGGAAGAAAGTAAGCTCACCTACCATGCTCATATCAAACTCACTTTTCATCTCTTCCTCAAAGTGGTGAGCATGCTGGGAGCATGTGGATCCAAAGTCTATGTCGTCCATATAGACCTGGGCAACCAAAATTGCACCGTCATCTCTCCTGACGAACAACGTCATATCAACTCCCCCTCTCTTGAAGCCACAGTCTAAGAGATAGGTAGTAAGCCTCTCGTACCAAGCATGGGGTGATTTCTTCAATCCATACAAGGCTTTCCTCATATAGTAAACGTGCTCAGGGTGCTTAGGGTCTTCAAACCCTTTTGGTTATTCCACATAAACCTCCTCCTGTAGAATGCCATTAAGAAAGGCACTCTTGACATCCATCTGATATAACTTGAAGCGCAGATGACATGCGATGGCGAATAGTAGACGGACAGACTCAAGCCTCGCAACAGGAGCAAATGTCTCTCTAAAGACTACACCCTCTATATGTGTGTAGCCTTGGGCGACCAACCTAGCCTTGTTTCTGATTATGGTACAATTTTCATCAATTTTATTCTTAAAAATCCATCGGGTACCTATCACATTAGTATCACTAGGTCGGAGGACAAGTTCCTAGACATTATTCTTTTTAAACTGAAGCAACTCATCCTGCATAGAAGATATTCATTGTTCATCCTTGAGTGCTTCTTTATGATTCTTGGGCTCGAATTTGGACGTGTAGCAAAAGTGGCTAACGACGTTCTCTATCTGAGCACGAGTCTTAACCCCAAGAGTGGGATCACCTAAAATGGAGGCAGGGTCATGACTCTTGCGAACCCAAGAAGGTGTGTCCCCTATCACAGGAGTAGGGTCCATAAAGTGTGGGTGAGGGACAAGTAGTTCACTATCAGAATAGTCTTCATCCTCACACTGAAGGTTAGGATCAATAACCGTCGGAGGTTCGTCATCTTGCACGATGACGTTTATTGATTCCATTACCTTAGAGCTCTTTAGGTTAAAAACCCGGTACGCTCTACTATTCGATGAATAGCCTAACAATATTCCCTCGTCGCTTCGAGAGTTAAAATTTCCTAATTGCTCTCTATCCCGTAGGATGTAGCATTTACTCCAAAAAAGACGAAAATATGCCAGGTTCAATTTTTTACCAGTCCAAAATTCATAAGGTGTGTTAAGTGTGTGTGGACGCAGATAAACCCTATTCACCATGTGTCATGCAGTAGACACTGCCTCTGCCCAAAATCTCCTAGAAACATTATGACCTAGAAGCATAGATCTAGCCATCTCCTGGATCGTTCTATTCTTTCTCTCAAAAATCCCATTTTGTTGAGGAGTCTTCAAAGCAGAAAACTCATGTTTGATCCCAAGGCTATCACAATAAAAATCTACCTTTGCTTCCTTAAATTCAGTGCCGTTGTCACTACGTATCCTGTTAATAGTGACTCCGTGTTGATATTGTAGGACACGGCATTTGGTCGTTAGAAACTCTACAGCATCAGATTTCTCCCTCAGAAAACCTACAATAGAATATCTGGAGAAATCGTCTACCATCACGAGGATATACCTCTTGCTACCCAAACTCTCAGTACGAGTAGGACCCATAAGAACCATGTGAATCAGCTCAAGTACTCGGGAGGTGGTAATGGAATGCAACTTCCTATAAGGGCTCCGAGTTTGCTTTCCCAACTGACAGGGTCCACAAACCATGAAGTTGACTTTCCAAGAGATGGTAAGCCACGTACTAGGTCCTTTTTGGCTAAACGAGTCAAATCTCTAATGTTCACGTGACCTAGACGTTGGTGCCACAAATCCATAGGAGTGATCGTGGCACTGTTGCAGACAGGTGAGGATGTGGGCTCAGTCCCATAGCAATTATCATGTGTCCTCACCCCTTGCACTAAAAGTTTATCGGCTTGATTATAGACTTTACAAGCGTCCCGGTCAAACTTTACGGCAAAGTCATCGTCGCACAACTGGCTAATGCTGAGAAGGTTTTCTTTTAAACCTTTGACGTACAAAATATTTTCTAGCTTAGGAAATCCAGGTAACTCGACAGTACCACGTCCTATAATGCTAGACTTGCTCCCACATACAAAAGTGACTCTGATATCCTGATAATCCTCAAGAGATGTAAAAAAAGAGGCATCAACTGTCATATGTCTGGAGCACCCACTATCAAAATACCACTGTGAGGTATTATGTTCTTTGAGAGCGACATGAACAACAAAGGCCTTTTTATCTTTCTTAGGTACCCAAGAAGTGGTGACATTTTGTTTGCCTTTGATGTTGTTGGTTTTAGCTGGAATGTGAGAAGCATTCACAAATGGCAAAGACATCCATCGAAATTCCTCCATCAAACTCTGTGATGTGGCGGCCAAAAACTCAACACACTCTCTCAGACTGGAAAACTCATCAGTATGACGTGGTGGAGCATAAGTGTGACGTGTTCGACCCAAACTAAAGCCAAACTCCCTCAGGTGTCCTTTTCTTTTGCAGTATGTACAAAAGAACCCAGTCTTAGGCGGACCTTGGTTTGCTTTTCTTGGTCGAACTCTCCTTCATGGTGGTGATGACCATAAGGGGTAGTAGAACACTCAGGGACTGGTCCAGGTGCGATTTGAGACATGGAGGTACCATCATAACCAATTCCCTATCGATCACCAAAACCTAAATCGGGGTCGAGGAGCATCCTTCCGATCTTCCAGATCTGTCCTCGATTTGTACCTTGACTTCTCATGCTCTCTCAAGATCATGAGAAAGCTGAGCAACAAGGGCTTCAAGTTTCTTCCGAGTCTCCACGGAGGAATGGAGCTCACTCGTAAGACTAGCCACTTGTTTTGTCAAGTCCCCTCTCTCTTTCTCAAAACAATTCTCTTTCTCTCTAAACAAACTCTCTAACTTACCACAAACATACTCTCTCTCTCTCAATGCGGTGCAGGTGGAGGACACTTTATCTCTCATCTCTTCTAACTCTTCTTCTAACACAGTGATCCTAAGAACTAACGATTTGTTACACTTTTTAGTTTTAAATGACTCATTATATAACTCGGCGTAGGCGCGTTGAAGATTACTCTCGCTCTCACTTGCGTCATCCTCCCCCTCACTCACATCGCTCTCACTGTCAAGGTTTCCCTGTGAAGTAGCATCCTCATCGTCGTGAGGTGCACTAGGAGTAATCACATGACTAGCCATGAATGCGGTGAAGTTACACTCATGCGGTGACTCATCTCTCGAGTCCACCGACTCGACCTCATTGTCATCGCTAAGGGTAGCATTAAGAACATCTTTGCCCTTTTCTCTATTCAGACGATTAGCACACTAAAAAGATATATGTCCCCTACCGTCGCACTCATAGCATCTCTCACTGTCTTTCTTAGGAGGGTTTTTAGCTTCTTTCTCATTTTTCTTTTCAAACTTATTTTTCTGAAAATTCTTCTTATCTTTAAAATTTCCACTTTTCTTAAATTTGAGAATTTTCTTAAAGTTTTTAGCAAATAGAGCCAAATCATCTAAGGCAAAATCACACTCAGAATCAGAATTTTCACTATCTTTCTTTCTAGATGACTCTACTCTCTTTCTTGCCATCCGCTAACTTTTTCTCTCTTGGGCATTAAGTGCAATTCCCTTATCTTTAGACTTCACAGATTTAGGAAACATGTTAATTTCATATGTTTGCAAGTCTCTACAAGATCCTCCAATTTTAGCGTATTTAAATTACCCATAGAATTTAGCACAGTGACTTTAGGGATAAAACGCTTAGGCAATGATCTAAGAATCTTTTTCACAACTCTTGCATTAGGAATATGTTCACCAAGATTAAAGCTAGTATTAACAATATCAGATAGCCTAGCATAAAAATAATCAAAACATTCAGTTTCAAGCATGGTGATGGTCTCAAATTGAGTTGTTAAAGTTTGCAATTTAGATTCTTTCACAACATTAGTTCTTTCATGGGTAAGTTGCAAAACATCCCCTGCCTCTTTTGACGTGGTGCACGTCATGATACGTCAAAACTCATCAGGAGTGATGGATCCAAAAATAACACTCAAACCCTTAGAATTAAAAGAAGACCATTTAAATTCAGCTTCAGTCCATGAAGTGACAGGTTTTAAACTGGTCACGTTTTCAACAGTGACGGAGGGAGGTGTCCACCGTCTTTCAACAAGAATCCAAACACGGTCATCTATGGCCTTTAAAGCAGACCTCATGCGGGCTTTCCAATATGCATAGTTAGTACCGTCAAAAACTGGCATTTTATTATACGATTTCCCCATTGAACACACACTTTTTCAAAAATCAATTTTTTAGAAAATTGATATCTTGGAATTTTTTTCGAAAACTAGGAATACGCGATAGATTAGCGTAACCTGATCTGATACCAATTTAAGAGAGGTGCGCGTGTGTTCAAATTAAGAAATTATATAATTAAACACAGTTTAACCCAATTAAATCCTAAACATTAATCTAGGTTTGATTGAATAAGATGTAAAGCATGCAAGAACATTCAAAAACACACAAATGAGGAAAAATCCCCTAAAGGGGAAAAACCATTTATTTCACTATAATTTTGTAAAGTAAGATTTACACGGATTACAATGAAATACAAGGGTGACACAGAATTACCCTCAGGCGTCGGATCTGTAGTTGGCAGATGGAAGTTTCCCTTTCCAGGAGGGAAGAAATGAAGAAGAAGGTCGATCTTCTCCACAAGGGTATGAACAGTAAAAGAGTTTGTGTTCTAGGGTTTCAAAACGATTCACAAATGATTTGGAAATTGTGTGAATCTAAAAAACCATGAGTCTTAGGACTTAAAAGGTGAAGACTTAGAGTTTTGGAACTCTGAAAATCGTGTGATGAAGTCTTGCTACACAAATCCCCGAAGTGTCTTTAAATAGAAATCTTTCAGCCTAAAAAATCTCTGCATGATCTGGTTGAGTTTATCCCAGGCGGACTGATCCGGATCTGAGGCGGATCGTTCCGAGGGGGCGGATCGGTTCATTTTAATTTTGGCTTTATCGTTTCGCTACCGGTCCGGGGTCTACTGGATCTTCAGCAAGCGAATCAGTCCAGTTGAGGGTGGACCGATCAGTAGGCGGACCGGTTCTTTTTTGAAACAGGCGGACCAGTCCGGTCTGTCAGAATTTTGATTCCTTTTCTTCTTTTGAAATTCGGATCTGTTGATGACGATACGATCTTGATTTTCTTCAACGGTGTAACGGCTTATGACATACAAATTGATAGTGGACAAAATGTCCTTACAAATTTCCCCCTATGTCTATGCCGGTACAAACATAAAAACAAACATCCGAATTATCAAACAATAAAAATGCCTATACATATCTACCCTTCCATGAACCCAAAACTGGAATGATAGAAATGAATAAGACTTCATCATTTGCTCTTCGAATCTTCAGGAATCTCAACGCTTTTCTCATCAGGGTGTGCAATTTAGAGATCATCAACGAAGTACCTACACACATGAGATAAAGCAAAATACCAAGTGACGTATCGAGTTTGAAATGAGATAAACATAGATATCAACTGATGAAATCATACTTTATCAAATCTCAAAAACTCAAAAAACTCAAAACTCCCCCAAAATATGATAATTCTTTCCCCCCCTTTTTATGATGTCCCCAAATAGACAAATGAGAACAAACAATTAGACAAGTAAATTCGGGGTGTCATAAGAAATAAACAACTAAATTTTGAATTTTTCAAAATTTTTCAAACAAACAAGAACACACCATGAATGAACACAAAACAACCAAGTCGGTGATAGCGTAAATGAATGGGTGTGATCAAATTCGATAGGAAAATCAATGCATACAATCATGACAAATGTGCACGATGAATATCGGATACTCCTAACGAATGAACTCAAATGCTTCCTTTGGTGTAAAAAAGTGCTAATATGAGACATTGACTCAATCAAATCAACAAATCAAATCTCAAAGTGATTTCCACACCAATAACTGTTTCATGCTTTTTCAGGACATCAAGGAAGTGCAAACCCGTTTATATTATCCAACCAAACTCCCTAAGATTTTTATTTTGAATAGAGGCTTTCTAAATTCTCAAACTTTAGAGAATTGAGGATGAAACCTAAGGGCCTATATTTGGCATGAATTGCTTTTTATTGCCGTTACATTTTTCTTGGGCTCTTTTAACCTCTTTAGACCTCGGATAATAAAATTCCTCCATTTTTTAGGTCCTGTTTAACGATGGCTTTTGCACAAAGGATAGATAATAACCTTTCACAGCCCCTCCCTGTTCTCAATAAAACACACAATCTCACCAAAACAGTTTTTCCATGCAGTCCAATCTTGTCAAGTTTTATTGCATATTGAATGTTGTATAGACAAAATTGAGATGGAAACACTCAAGCCAATATGTGATAGATAAGTACAATAATCAAGTAAAGTTGTGCATGTGTGCAATAAAGGATATATGAGTCAAACATGTAGGAAAATATCACTAATTACATCTCAAAGACTCCAAACAATGTAAAGTACGTGGTTGAAATGATGTAGCATCTCACATCTCTATCAAGCAGTCACATGGATATATGAAGTGAAGTTGCGACTTGGCTATCTTAAATGCTCATCCATAAAAGGTGCAAAACAGAAATCTTTTTGGATTTTTCAAAAATTTTATCAAAATAAAATATTTTTGTGCTTTTCTCAAAATTTTCTAAAAGAAAATCCTTTTGTATTTTTCAAAAGAAATATAAAAAGTAAAAAGAATAAATACACGAGGTATACAATCTAGCAATAGGAATCAGAGGATATGATAATGACAATGCGTCCTATGCTAGACACGAACCAACCCCTCAGTCCACTGTGCAAATCCCAAAACACTTCCTAAGACTCTCGAATCTAAGGGCATCTAAAGGTTTCATGAAAATATCGGCTAACTGACGGTCAGTAGGAACAAAACTCGGGGATACGACCTTCTGCTCAACTAACTGATGTAGGAAGTGCTCGCATAACCTGATGTGCTTTGTGCGCGAATGTTGGATGGGATTACGGGATATGTGAATCGCGCTCGTGTTATCACAGGAAATGATCATGATGTCCTGTGAAATCCCATAATCCTCCAACATTTGCTTCATCCACAAGAGTTGCGTGCAACAACTCCCGGCGGTGATGTACTCAACCTCCGTAGTGGATAAACAGATGGAGTTTTGATTCTTTCTCAACCAAGAGACAAGAGCAGAACCAAAATAGAAACACTCACCAGAAGTGCTCTTACATCCATCTGCATCCCCAGCCCAATCGGCATCCTAATAGGCGGACAAACGATCATTGGTATCAATGGAATACCAAATACCATATGGGAGATTCCCACTCACGTATTTGATAATACATTTTAGAGCGAGTAAGTGTGACTCTTTAGGATATGCCTGATATCGCGCACAGACTCCAACACTAAAGGCTATGTCGGGACGACTGGCAGTCAAGTAGAGAAGACTACATATCATACTTCGATACAAGGTTTGTTCTACGTCCTTACCTGAAGTGTCCTTACTGAGCTTGATAGAAGTACTTATTGGTGTACGTGCATGCTTAGTGGCGTCTAAACCAAATTTCTTCACTAGGTCTCTAGCATACTTGGATTGGGAGATGAACATCCCATCCTCTAGCAGACGAACCTCGAGACCGAGGAAGAAAGTAAGCTCACCTACCATGCTCATATAAAACTCACTTTTCATCTTTTCCTCAAAGTGGTGAGCATGCTGGGAGCATGTGGATCCAAAGACTATGTCGTCCACATAGACCTGGGCAACCAAAATTGCACTGTCATCTCTCCTGACGAATAACGTCATATCAACTCCCCCTCTCTTAAAGCCACATGCTAAGAGATCGGAAGTAAGCCTATCGTACCAAGCACGGGGTGCTTGCTTCAATCCATACAAGGCTTTCCTCAGATAATAAACGTGCTCAGGGTGCTTAGGGTCTTCAAACCCTTTTGGTTGTTTAACATAAACCTCCTCCTGTAGAATGACATTCAGAAAGGCACTCTTGACATCAATCTGATATAACTTGAAGTGCAGATGACATGCAATGGCGAGTAGTAGACGGAAAGACTCAAGCCTCGCAACAGGAGCAAATGTCTCTCCAAAGTCTACACCCTCTATCTGTGTGTAGCCTTAGGCTACCAACCTAGCCTTGTTTCTGATTATGGTACCATTTTCATCCATTTTATTCTTAATAATCCATCGGGTACCTATCACATTAGTATCACTAGGTCGGGGGGACAAGTTCCCATACATTATTCTTTTTAAACTGAAGCAACTCATCCTGCATAGAAGATATCCAATGTTCATCCTTGAGTGCTTCTTTATGATTCTTGGGCTCGACTTTGGACGTGTAGTAAAAGTGGCTAACGACATTTTCTAGCTGAGCACGAGTCTTGACCCCAAGAGTGGGATCACTTAAAATGGAGGCAGGGTCATGACTCTTGCGAACCCAAGAAGGTGTGTCCCCTATCACAGGAGTAGGGTCCACAAAGTGTGGGTGAGGGACAAGTAGTTCACTGTCAGAATAGTCCTCATCCTCAACTGAAGGTTAGGATCAATAATCGTCAGAGGTTCTTCATCTTCCACGGTGACGTTTATTGATTCCATAACCTTAGAGCTCTGCAGGTTTAAAACTCGGTACGCTCTACTATTCGATGAATAGCCTAACAATATTCCCTCGTCGCTTTGTGAGTCAAACTTTCCTAATTTCTCTCTATCCCGTCGGACTTGTTGTGGAAGAGTTCATGTGAAGAAGAGTCCTTGCAATATAAACCACTCAACAAACATCCTCAAATGAAAAACAAATCCCTTGCTTCCTGAAGACACCAACCAGTCTAGTGAGGGAGTCTAACTGTTAGAACAAGTCGTGGCCCTGTTATAGAGGTGAAGGATAACCTTTATAGTGGATCATTCTCACACCTAGTTTCGTTTCATTTCTTCTACTTTTCATTATTTTGTGTTCTTCATTTCTATCTTCTGCAACCTTTTGAAAAACTCCATTGGGAACGTCCAACCCTCGCAAAACCCTATGGAAATCCTCTACAGCTAAACCCAAAATGTAGTAGGAAAAAATAAAATTGCATCCACTCATAAACTCCTCCATTAGAATGATTAAAAGAAATAATTAAAAACCATAATTATAACAACCAAATCGAATCTAGGAGAAGAGACAAAATGGGGATAAACCATCTTAGGATACCTTCACACAAAATACATTCATTTGACCATGATGCAAGGGATATAATAATTCACATCCGTCAAAGCCATGTTTGTACATAAATATAAACATCCACGCATATATTTCCTAACATGGAAAACTAGGGTATAATGGTGGATACATGGTTCTTTCTAAAACATGATCATTCTAAAACTTGGGTTCTGATGACAACTGTTGGGGATCGATATATGCAAAAATTTATCTGCCTAAAAAAATCAAATGATTATGGGGTGGTATTGGATATCGAACTGATAATCCTTCACAAATTCAAGCCACCTGCACTAATGCATGTTCAACTCCTTTTGGGTGAAGAGGCACTATAGGGACTTGTGATCTATGAATAAGCAAAATTTCTCCTCCAAGAGATAATGTCTCCATATCCGAAGTGAAAACACGACTGCCACTAACTTCAAGTCATAAGTGGGGTAATTCCTCTCATGAGACTTAAGGTTTCGGGAAGCATAAGCTACAGCCTGATCGTCCTGCTGAAGCACACCCCCGAGTCCCTGTGAGGACGCATCAGTGTAGACTAAATACTCCACTCCCAGCCTAGGCAGCGCTAGGACGGGTGTCAAAGTCAACCTGCCTTTCATCTCATCAAAGGCAAACTGATAGACGTCATCCCAGATGAACGACACCCCTTTGCGAGTCTGGTGTGTCAAGGGACCCACTATCTTAGAGAATCCCCTAATAAACCTCCTGTAGTATCCTTCTAGCCCCGAGAAACTATGTATCTCTTTCAGTGTCGTGGGTTTCCCCCACTCCCTCATCACTGACATTTTGCTCGTATCTATGGATATACGATTGTCTGATACTATGTGCCCCCAAAACTGAACGTTTTTCAGCCAAAACCCACATTTCTCATATTTGGCATATAACTCATGCTAGCGTAGTGTCTGTAACACCTATCATAAATGTTAGGCATGATCCTCCTCAGTCTGAGAATGTATCAGAATGTTATCTATGAAGATAATGTCAAACTGATCAAGGAACTCTCTGAACACCATATTCATCAAGTCCATGAATACGGTTGGTGCGTTGGTTACCCTTAAATGTCATAACCATGAACTCGTAGGATCAATATCTCATCAAGAATGCAGTCTTAGACATGTCCTGATCCCTGATACGCAACTGATGGTATCCTGATATCAAGTCTATGTTCGAGAAGAAGGCATCTCCTCGCCACTGATAAAAATAAGTCATCGATTCAGGGAAATGGATACCAATTTCATATTGTGACTTTATTCAACTCTCGGCAATTAACACACAACCGTAAAGATCCATTCCTTTTCTTCACAAATAGCACGGGTGCACCCCAAGGTGAGGTACTTCTTCGGATGAACCCCTATCCCAAAAGCTGCTCAATATGATCCCGTAACTCCCTCATCTCTGCCAGAGCCATACGATAAGACACGTGGGTTATTGGCTGAGTGCCCGATGTCAAATCTTTAACAAAGTTTATCTATAAATCTATAACAAAGTTTATCTCTCTACTAGGTGTCAATCCCGGTATATCCTGAAATACATCAACAAAATCTCGAACAACAGGAATCGAATTAAGTGGAATTACCACCTCCTTAGAGGTCTCATCCTCTATGTAATACAAGTTAGTGGACGATCGTTGCTCATGACGAGGCATCACCACCAGGAATATCTCCTGACCCGGTATAGAAGATATAATATTCCTAGCAAAGCAATCAATCATATCCCTATACACAACGAGCCAATCCATACCAATAATCTCATCATACTCGATCATATCTAATACAAGCATGTGTGCATGTGAAATAAATCTCCCAATCTCTATACCTACCCCCCGATATATAAAGAAAATCAGTGTCCCATTCCCCAATGGCGAGTCAACACATGTAACAGTACTCTCCGCTGTATCTAACAACCCCATAGTGTGTACAAAAATAGTGTCAATAAAAGAGTGTGAAGCCCCCGTGTCGAACAAAATACACCCCAAAGTCCCCTGAATAGAAAGCATACCCTCAATTGCGGGTGGAGCCTATGGGACTGCGGAATAATGAATGTTGTAAACACGCTTATATTATAACTGTCCTTGCAACTGCAGTTGCGTGGCCCTTCCCCTCTCAAGACAATCATGATGTTTGTGGACAGTCTTGCCATTTATGAAACACTTTCCACCAAAGTTTCCCCCTCTCTATCCATGCTGACCATTACCACCCCTCCCTTGTCCCTGTTGATACTACTGCTGTCCCTGATGGGTAAATTGACCATATTGTCCATGTCTATAACCTCACTAACTGTGTAAAAAACCTCCCGATATGAAACAATTAGAATCCCCCCATTGGGAGCTCTGATCACCCTGCCTCTGTTAGCCCTGAGCTAGCTGTGCCCCACTGGCACCACTACCTCCTATCCTGCCCTGCTTGCTGGACTCCCCGACAAACTTGCTCCCTATTAGATGGAAGTGGTTGTCCTGGAAATGAAGTAGTGCTGCATTAAGCACATTAGTATAGGTCTGCAATGAGGGGTTACCTGGAAAATGTTATCGAACCCTCCAAGTAAGGTCATCTATGAACATCTGTATTTTTTTTCTCCTTAGTAGGAACCTCTGTTGGTTCCAGATTATTCAACCTGGTAAATTGTAAGGACACAAATTTCCAATTGAGTCCTTTGTAGTTTTGGCTCAATTTCGGACAAAAGTGTTTGAGTCATAAGATAGAGTTATTGACCATCCTTCAAGCCTATGACATAGTAAAGATGGAGATGTAGCGGTCAAGAGTATAAAGCTTCATCTAATGCCGAGTTTATTGTGCCTCTTTTCTATGTCAACAACAATTGTTCTATTTACTCCTAAGGTATGAATGCATTACATATTTATATAGGAGCTTGGAACAATTAGTATTGGGTGTAAGTTTCGTTTAAACTGTTGTTTATTTTCAGAAAGTTACTTTAAAACTTAAAAAGAATGTTTCTGGGCTAAAATCTAATTTTTAGGCCTTATGGATTTTTGTTTGATATTGTAGTTCGAATGATTTTTTTGTTTGAAAGATAATATCGTTCGAACGAGGTTTGCTAACGATCTTGCCACTAGATCTTTGTTCGATATTGTCGTTCGAACGAATTGGTTTGTTCGAACGAGAATGTCGTTCGAACGAGCTTGGCAACGAGATTTCCCATTAGGCCACTGGAACTTCGTTAGAAGGGTCATTCGAATGAGACTTCGTTCGAACGAAAATCTTGTTCGAACGAGATTTTCGGCTGGAAATTAAAATGGCAGTTTTGGGCAGTTTATGACAGTTTTCCCACTACTTTTCCCCACTAACTTCTGACTGACTTATGTAGTGCGGGAACCAACTATTTTGAACCAACTTTTTCATACCCTTCCATCTCCAAGAGAGAGTTTGAGAGAAAAATTCAAAGAAGAAAAAGTTCATGTTTGAGTGTTTATGTTTCAAAGAAAAATCTTTAAAACACTTATGTTTTACACCCATAGTTTGTTTATTCCAAGCTTCCATCTAAACATCTTACTTGGAGTGTTTGGCACCGGTTTATCTCTACACCTTGAAGAAGAAAAGTTTGGGTTTACTTCTACATCCCTCAAAGAAGAAGTTCGTTATTTTGCTGCGGCATTCTCACATGGTGAAAGGCACCATGTGTGGTTGACGGTGTACCTAAAGTCTCATTGGTGAATTCCAAGATTTCGGTGGAGTTCCGGGGTTGTCGACTAGGCGGAGGTGTTTACAAGGAGATGCGTCGAGTCTTGAAAGGGGTCGAGTCGAGGAAGTAAGTCGTTTGTCTTGTAATTATAAAATCATACTTAGTGGACTTAAGGCTAGGGCCATCCGAGGTTTTTTCCCGTTGAGGGTTTTTCCTCATACATCGCGGCGTAGTGATTTATTTATTTATTTTATCTTTTGCAAAATCACCTACAACGCATGCTTAGGTAAAAGATAAAATTGGTTTAAATCACTACTCATCTTTAATTGGTGCTAACTAAAATTTGTTTTTTTTAATTTAGTTCTAGTCGTCGTTTAATTTGTGAAAATTGGTTTGGCCTAATTTGCAATATTGAAAATATGACTTAGGAAAATTTCTACGATTTGGGTTAAATTGGTTTAAGTGAAAAATTCATTTGTTCATTAATTTAATTTCATGTTGAACTTGATTAATTTTAATTTGAAATGAAATAAAAATTTGTAATTGTTTAATTGAGCCATCTCCACTTCCGCATCTTCAAAATGGAAATTGAATTACTTTTTGTATTAAAATTAAAAATTGGGGGCCTCGTGTTCCAACAAGTGGTATCAGAGAGGGATCGCTAAATTATAGCGTTTAAGATCCTTTAAATATTTTGTCAAAATTGGAATTTTCCCCATTTTAAAACTTTTCTATTTTCGAAGGTTCGAATTACGCGTATTGGAAAGCGCGGATGAAATCGGAACTAAAATCTATCGACGAGAGAGTTTGGTTATCTGTCGTTAGCGGGTGTGTAAGGTCAAATTTCCATTTGAGTCATTTGTTTATATTCGCTACATTCCATTGGACAAAACAATTTTGGGTCATTCCTCATCAAAGCATCATACAACGTAAAGATTCGAGCATTGCATCCAAAGTTCACGCGACATCAATAAGCACGCCATTTTTGATATCCTAAAAGGTATATGACTAAAATCAACTTTATGTGTTGGAGTATTTTTTATAAACGAGAAATTTTCATATAGAGTAATCTTAGTAAATAATTAATTTTCATAAAGAACCATTTTTAAAATTAATTTGAACATTTTATTTGAAAAACAGAAATCTCGTTTGAAGTATTGTCCAGGTCGTTCGAACGACATGGATCTAACAACATTCCTCAGGCTATACTGGAAACTCGTTAGAAGATCGTTACAAATGTCGTTCGAATAATCTCGTTCGAATGAGATTTCTAACGACCTATCTAATTTGACACTGGAATTCTGTTAGATAACTCGTTCGAATGACAAGTCGTTCAAACAACCTCGTTCGATCGACAAGTCGTTCGAACGAGTTCTGCCATATCTGAAATTTTTAACTTATCTTTCAGCAGTTATTTTCCAACAACTGTTTTGGTCCACTACTTTTTCAGTTATATCATATGGACGAAAATGAGTTTCTTAATCTAAGGAAGTTCAATATTCTCTAAAGAGCATTTTTCATAACTTCCCTCTTTTTAGTAAAATCAATCTCCAACACCATTTTCAACTTTTGAAACAAAACCCCTTCAATCATCTTGACATTCAACGAAAAAGTTTGGGGTGGATCTCTGCATTCAAGCTTAGTGACGACGTTGGTTTTGGGATTCGATGGATACCGCGACACGAGGAGTGTTGAGCAACGCGTTGGAGCTTTGCGTACTATAAATTCGGAGGTCGAGGATGGCATAAGCATGTATTGAGTAAGTCAATGTCTGTAAGTCTTTTGAGTCTCTTGTAAAACCTATTTTGTAGTGGATTTTATCTAGGTCCAGCCGTCTGAGGTTTTTCCCATTTGGGTTTTCCTCGTACATTGGTGCGTTGTGGTTGTGATTTTTGCAATTTACTTTATTAAATCACATAGATGTATGCTTAGGATAAAATGGATAAAATTGGAATAATTTTATTTTAATTAACCAAGTTAACAATCTCATTGCATTAATTAAAATTTGTTCTTGTGAATCTGCTACATAAATTAAAATTGGAGAATATCTCTTCTTAGATAATTTTAAATTGGATTGTTTGTGTATATTCCACGAAATAAACTAAGAACATATAACCTTGCTACTTCAAATTGGTATCAGAGCTAGTCTCTAAAAGTTATTTATATGAATCCTAGAGGTTATATGGATAGTTTTTCATCGAATAGACTTCCATTGTTTGATGGAACTAATTACACCTGTTGGAAAGCACGTATGAAATCTTCCCTTAAATCTATTGATGAATGTGTTTGGGTTATTGCTGAAAGAGGATGGTCCCCTCCTACTATGGTAGTTAATGATGAAATTATTATGACTCCTGTAGAACAGTGGTGTGAGGAAGAACTAAAATGGTGTAGCTTTAACTCTAAAGGTTTAAATGCCTTATTTGGTGTGGTGTCCCCCGATGAATTTCGTCGATTTATAATGACGTGCGAAACGTCAAAGGAATCTTGGAATATTCTCCAAGTTACTCACGAGGGAACTAGTATAGTTAAAGATTCAAAACTTCAAAACTTAACAACCCAATTTGAAACGATAACCATGAAAGAATCTGAAACATTTGATGAGTTATATGCTCGTATATCTAATATTGTTAATTCGTGCTTTAACCTAGGTAAAAAATACCTGAAGATCGTGTTGTTAAGAAAATTCTTAGATGTCTTTCTAAGAGGTTCATTCCTAAAGTCGTTGGTCTTAATTCATTAGGAAATCTAAATACATTGAAACTTGAAGAACTTGTTGGTGATCTTTAAACTTATGAACTAGATATGTTTCCTAAAGATAACAAAAGCAAAGATAAAGGTGTTGCCTTAAAAGTTAAGAAAGTCGATGTGTCTGAACCTGATGAGTCTAATATGGATCCTAATGATATAGCTTTATTTGCTAAAAAATTTAAAATATTTCTCAAATTCAAAAAGCAAAACTCTAAATTTGAAAAACTAAAATTTGAGAACAAAAACAAAGGAAATAGAAAATTCAATAATAAGGATCCGAAGAAGTTCAACAAAGATAACTTTAAAATGGATGATTCGGATAGATTCTTTGAGTGTGAGGGACGTGGTCATAGAGCATTTGAGTGCCCTACAAAACTTAAATTACAAGGCAAAGAAAAGGAAGTTTACAATGCCACTCTAAGTGACAGTGAGAATGAGTTTGAAGACTCTAATGATTCTACCCCATCTAGAAATAATTTCACTGCTTTTATGGCAAGCCTTGCGAGTAATTCAAGTGTGTCATACCCTAATGTTAACAATTCCGAGCAAAATCTTAAGGTTGCTTCCTCTCACTCTACTAGTAGTGATGAAAATGGAAGTGAAAGTGAAATAGATGAAAGTGAACTACAATTCGCCTATTCTGAAATATACACTGAATCTCTCCATATTCAAAAATTTAACAAAAAATTAACCTTTAAAGTCTTATCTTTAGAAAAAGAGTTGAAAGGCCTGAAGGAAAAGGAGGCTTTAGTTAGTCAACTCGAGGCAATTAAGATATCTCTTTCTGATAAGCTTATCTTGATAGCTAAAGAAAAATGTGACTTAATTATCTCCTTGGAAAGTGTCAACAAAGATCTTAATGAGTCTTTAGAGATTAGAAAATCTCTCGAAGCGAAAATTACCCAACTTGAAAAAGATCTCGAGTCCTCTCGTGAAGTTAAAGTCACACTCGAGGATAATTCAGGAAGAAAGGGAAAATTATTTCTAGGTCCTATTTTAGGATATAAGGAGAAAGGTTATCAAGAGAGAAAGGGTATAGGATATGAAGAAGGAGATTCATCAAAAGTCAAACCCGAACCCTTAGCTAAGTTTGTTACCAAATCTAATGTTTATAAAATACATCCTACTATGAAATCTTCAAAATCTAGTCCAAAATAACCCTATGTATGCACTTATTGTCACAAACGGGGTCATCTTAAAGATTTTTGCTACAAGCTTGGAAAGAACTCTCATTTCACTTCCTCTAAACCACACTATAGCTCCTTAGCTAGTCTTAAGAGCCAAGTTAAGTATCTAGTAAATAATTCTAAAGGTCTAATGAAAGATTTTCTTAGGTTTTCTAAAGTCCAAGGAAATAATTCTAATTATAACACTAGAGCCAACAAAGGAAAGAAAACAACTCAAGCTTGGGTTAAGAAAAATCATACCAATAAAGCTTTTGTTACTCATGTTGCACTTAAGGATCAAAATACTTCACAATGGTACTTTGATAGTGGTTGTTCGAGACATATGACTAGTGATAAATCTCTATTTACCACTCTTGAAAACTAGAAAGATGGTAAAGTCACCTTTGGGGATGGTAGCAAATCTCGAATCATGGGTAGAGGATCTATTGAAATCTCCGGGTTTCCTAAACTTGAAAATTTCCTTTATGTTGATGGTCTCAAGGCAAATTTGATAAGTATTATCCAATTATGTGATGAAAATCTTGATGTCAAATTTAGTCATTCGGAGTGCGCTGTATATGACCAATCGGGTGAATCTATTTTACAAGGTGTTAGAACTAGTGAAAATTGTTATGGAATTATTCCTAAATCATCTTTAGATTGTAATAGTGCAAAATCCTCGTCTGTCGATCTTTGGCATCAAAGATTAGGTCATGTAAACTTTAGAGATCTTGATAGATTAGTGAGAAAAGATCTAGTTCGAGGCTTACCACCATTAGGAAAGCCAACCTCCACTATTTGCGGACCGTGTAAATTAGGAAAGCAAATTAAGAGTCCTCATAAGAAGTTAAACTTTATAACTACCTCTCGTGTCTTAGAATTTATACACATGGACCTTATGGGTCCCAATCGTACCGAGAGCCTAGGAGGCAAAAGGTATATCTTAGTAATGGTGGATGATTTTTCTAGATACTCCATAGTAGGCTTTCTAAGAGAAAAATCTTAGACAGTTGATTTTCTTACTGTTAAGTGTAGAACTCTTCAAAACCAACACGGTTTTACCATAAATCGCTTTAGGAGTGATAATGGAACCAAATTCAAGGAATCCCGTGTGAATGCCTTTTATGATAAAATAGGAATTAAACATGAATTCTCTGTCGTTCGAACTCCACAACAAAATGGTATAGTTGAAAGAAAAAATTGAACGATCCAAGAAATGGCAAGATCTATGCTCTTAGGAAGAAATGTGACCCCTAGGTTTTGGACCGAAACGGTTAACACATCATGTCACACCGCAAATAGGGTTTATTTGCATCCTAATACTAACAAAACACCATATGAATTATGGATGAGTAAGAAACCTAATTTGTCCTACTTTAGAGTGTTTGGTAGTCCGTGCTATATTCTTCGAGATAGAGAACTTCTAGGCAAATTTAACTCGAGGAGTGATGAAGGTATATTCCTAGGATATTCTCAAAACAGTAGAGCTTTTAGAGTTTTCAACTTAAGTAACTCTAAAGTCATGGAATCAATTAATGTTGTCATAAAAGATGATGCTCCGGTGACATCGATTGATAATGAGGAAGATTTATCTTGCGAATGTGATGTTGTGTCTAATGTTGAAAATATTGAGTCTCACAATGACTTAGTTGTTCCCACTACTGAGAAAAAGGATCCTTCTCCTTGGGTGTGTAAAAGCCATAACACTTCAAAAATTATAAGAGATCCTGAAGTAGGTATCAAGACTAGAGCGCAATTAAAAAATGAAGTTACCTATTTATGCTATACTTCTAAAATTGAACCTAAAAACTTTAAAGAAGCATTAAAAGATGAACATTGGATTAATGCTATGCAAAAAGAATTGTTTCAATTTAAGAAAAATGATGTTTGGGAACTAGTACCTAGGCCTTCTAATACTAATGTCATTGTCACCAAATGGATTTTCAAAAATAAAATGGATGAACATGGTGTCATTACTCGTAATGAAGCAATATTGGTTGCACAAGGATACACCCAAATATAAGGTGTTGACTTTGATGAAACTTTTGCTCCTATTGCTTGGTTAGAATCGGTTCACCTTTTACTCGCCATAGCATGTCACCTCCAATTTAAATTATATCAAATGGATGTAAAAAGTGCCTTTTTCAATGGTATTATTCAAGAAGAAGTCTATGTTGAACAACCGAAAGGGTTTGAAGACCCAAAGAATCCAAATCATGTCTTCTTCCTAAAGAAAGCGCTATATGGCTTGAAACAAGCACCACGTGCTTGGTATGAATGACTCACTTCTTATATCCTTTCTCGTGGCTTTTTAAGAGGGGGAGTAGATATGACACTTTTCGTTCGTCAAGATGAAAAATCTATCCTAGTTGCTCAAGTATATTTCGACGACATAGTGTTTGGGTCTACGTGTGACAAACATACTCAAATTTTTTGAAAGAAATGCACAATGAATTTGAGATGAGTATGGTAGGTGAACTTACTTTCTTTAAGTTCGTCAACTCAAAAGTGGGATATTTTTTCCCCAAACTAAGTATGCTAAAGACCTTGTTAAGAAATTTAAACTCGAATCCGCTAAACATGCACGCACTCCTATGAGTTCATCGATTAAACTTAGTAAGGATACCAAAGTAAAGGATGTAGAGGACACGCTTTTTAGAAGTATGATAGGTAGTTTACTTTACCTAACCGTTAGTCATTCGGATATTTCCTTTAGTGTAGGAGTTTGTGCCCGTTATCAATCCTTCCCAAAAGAGTCTCATTTACTTGCTATTAAACGTATTATCAAATATGTTAGTGGGACCCTGTCTTTTGTAATTTGGTATTCTTTTGACACAAATGATTGTCTATCGGCGTATTCAGACGACGATTGGGTAGGAGATGTTGATGGATGCAAAAGTACCTCTAGCGGTTGTTTCTACTTTGGAAGTCCACTTGTCTCATGGATGAGCAAGAAATAAAATTATATTTCCTTATCCATGGCGGAGGCCGAATACATAGCCGTCGGGAGATATTGCACTCAACTCATTTGGATGAAACAAATGTTAGAAGATTATGGTATCTCTCAAGGCACTATGACTATCTATTGCGACAATACTAGTGCCATTCACATTTCCCGTAATCCCGTTCAACACTCTAGAACCAAGCATATTAGGATCCGTGAACATTTCATTCGTGACTTGGTTGAAGAGAAAATCATTTCTCTAAGCTTCGTTTCTACCGATCAACAACTGGCCGATATCTTTACTAAACCTCTAGATGCCCTTAGGTTTGAAAACCTTAGGAAATCCATTGGGGTTCCCTCAATTGATTGAGATCGAAGACGTTTATCTAGTTTAGGTTGCTTCTCTTGTATATTTTTATACCTATGAACTAGATTGCTTTTGTATATATTTTATTAAAAATCTCAAAAATATTTTCGTCTTTCTTATTTTCAAGGAACACGAGAATGGTTTGAAAAGATTTCACAAACTTTTTTCCAATGGATTTGTGTTCGATGTGTTCGAATCACTATCCTATTTCATGTCCACGTGGCTTTCGATGAGTAGTTAATCCAGACCTTGTTTATCTTGTGCATAAAAATGCTCTTTCATGATATATATTTCTGTCATTTCCTCACACCTTTGCCTTTTTGCACACACCGTTCACGAAATATTGCGGATATCTTGTTCACATTGTACTGGCAAAGTGAGATTTGGTGTTGTCTTATCAATCCTATCAAATCTATTATAAGCAATCGAAATTTTGCATGATCATCCATTGCCCGGATTGAAACAAAAATGATTATATTCTTCCGGTTGGTTTCCGTTTCAAGCAATGGACTCGGGCTGCGAGAAACATAAAGATTTTGGTGAAAAGCCTCCATTTGCATTCTCGATTGTGTGCCTAAAATATAAGCATTGAACATGATATATATAATTCCAAGGCCAAAATAATTAGCTTGATTGATTCTTCAAAAAAAATAGTCTCAATCTATTCTTGCTCATGGGAGATATAAGTTGAAGATCAATGGGCATGCACATTTAATCGATTCATTACTTTCTCATTGTGACATTATTGCCGAGAGAATCATCTATTTTGTATGCTTGTTACATTCATGTTTAAGTGTTGTATAATATTTCCTTTTGCATAAGGCTAATGTGAGTGAATATTGCGTTTATATATTGTTTGGCCTTCCGCACTTGTACATTGTTTTGGCTACAAACTCTCACTCGTATTGTTCACACCCTTACATTCTCGCTCCCACTATTTGGATATGTTGACATAAGCTAGGACTATTAAAATCCTTATTTTGGCATATTTCTGGCCTTCCTAATTCCTGTTCTTATGCTATTTTTAAAATCTAGCTTATTTTTATTTAAAAAAAAAAAGATTGATTTTCATCAAAAATTCTCATTCAAACGAGATTTCTAACGAAATTTCTAACCCCCATTCTGGAACTTCGTTCGTAATGTCATTCGAACGAACTTCTAACGAGATTTCTAACGAAATTATTAATCCGATTTTGGAACTTCGATCGAAATACATCGTCCGAACGACATCACTCGTTCGAACGACCCGGGTTTAAAACCTGTGATTTCTCTTCCCCAAAAACTGCCGCCTCAGCATTTTCCCCTTATTTTTGCTCACGTTTTCCCATGCACTCACTTTCCCATATTTTTTCTCCCACTATCTCTTCCATTTTCTCACTCTCTCTTCCTATATCCCTTATCTTTCTCACCCCCCATTATTCCTCTCTCCCACTCTGTCATTTTCCCACGATTTCAACTCCCTTCACCTGCTCCATTAACCTCATTTCGTCCACCCCTCGGCTCTGTCAATTTGTAATTTTGAGTCTCCCTCTTCACTTCGAGGAACAATTTTTTACATAGTTCTCCATATATATATATATATATATATATATGCTATTGGGTCACATTTTACTCCAAATCGATTTCTTACTTGGTTACCCAACTTTCATATATCTATGTGTGTATATCACTACAATTTTTTTGCGGCCATTTTATTTTACCTGATTTTTGTTTGTGTTGCCCCTGGTTAAGCTCTATTCCATGATATTATCAGTTTTCTCAAATTCAAATAAAATGCCCAAATTCAATTTTTTTTAATTTCATGGAATTTATCTTAAATACATTTTTTTTTATTTCTTTTATTTTTATTTATACCTAACGGCAGATGGGCTTATTACTGATTGGTTTGTTGGATTGTTGGTGTGTTTGGTGGTTTGGTCGGCATTTTGTTCGGGTAGGTTCTAGTATCATTCTAGTTTACCATGGCCCGTAACCCTCACCCACGCCGCATTCATGACTTTCTCGAGGAACGCTCCTTTTCCTCTGATGAGGAGTCCAATTCTAATGTCGCCATACCTGACCTTAGGCTGTGTTGGGGATCACTCTCAGCACACACCCAGTATCATACCCAAGGTTTCTCTACATGCTCCATTATTCGGGAGAAACTTGTCAATCTCCAATCTCTCCACAACACAACTATGAATTCATGGATTTCTGATTTAGGATGGGACCCTCTATTCTCACTCACGGACCCTATTTTTTTCGACCTCATTCAGGAATTTGATTTTTGGATGCATGATAAGGACAATCACATTTATTCTAAGGTGCGCGGTAGGGAGATTATTGTCTCTCCCGAATCCATTGCTCATCTCATTCCCTTACCTAAGGTCAATAATCCCTCCTTCCCATGGACTTTCAATACTCGACCTGACCCTTCCCTCGTTATAAGAACCATTTTTAGGCTCCTACCTCCCGGCACTGTCACCATCTTTCACAAATATTTACATCCTGATTTTATGGTCCTTAATTGGATCGTGTGTGCCTATCTTATTCCACGTGCGAACACAACCCAAATAACCAAAATGCAAGTGGACCTTATGTTTGTCATTAGCATTAGGGCTGCCATAAACCTCCCCGCCTTCATCTTTAGTGGCATTCGGACGATTAGGATCCTCCCTTCCAGTCCCGCTCGCCAATCCCTCCCATTTGCGACTATTATTAACTAATTTTGTCTTGTCGCCGGCTGCCCCCTCCTATCCACCAATGTCCCCGTCACCAAATTCCAAACCATTGACATGTCCTCGGTCAGCCGGTCTCGTGGTCATTTACCCCCCGATACCCCTCACCTCACTCCTTTCGCTTTCCCTTCCTCTCACTCCGCCACTTCCTCCCACCCTGACTCTAGTCGTCCCGCACCCTCTCGTTCTATCCATCACCCCTCTTCTTCCTATACTCCCGCACCCATAGAGTCGGAGGATATTTTGTTTGTCCGTTCACAGGTTCAGCAAATTCAAGAAGATGGGCGTCAAGATAGGGCACTAATGCAAGAGCTTTTGGTTTCCATGCAGCAGGATAGAGAGGTTCAAGCTCACCGGGAGGAGGCTCAAGCGCACTGAGATGAAGCAGGGGCTCATCGAGATTCTCTTCTGATGGAGCACCTCGAGGCCATTCGCTTCATGGAGATGCATGATCATTCGATTTCGGCTCCGTTCTCGATGGTTGTCATGATGATGCTCCCGCTCCTTGATTTCCTGTGTCTTTACTCTACTTTATCTTTGTATTTGTGAGGCTGAGTGGAATATTTTCTTTCTTGTATTTGGTTTGGCATTTTTGTTCTTATGTCATGAATGCATATTGGATATTTGACATTTCCCATTTTGCTTAATGTATTATCAAGATATTCCCTTTGTCCCTTATCCTTATTTGTTTTATTGCCTATTGTTCTCTCGCTTATCTTTTATCATACAGGATATTCCTCCCTTTATCTTTTTCGGACCAAAAGGGGGAGAAACGTTGATAATGGGAATTAATAACTTAGGGGGAGTTTTATTAATTAATGGGAATTCATAATTTAGGGGGAGTTGGGAGTTAATTTCTTAATATTCAACATATGCATATTTTAGGGGGAGTTCATGTAATATTCACATCATATCCTAACACATTGTTTTATATATATTCCATTCTTTACTTCCCCATGCATTTATGAATTTGTTGTTTCATGTGTGTAGGATACATCACCTACTCTTTTGCAGCATCGTCAGTCGTGTTTCTGAGTCTGTTTTTTTTTTTTGGTTTATTGGGACGGGCTTTAAAATCGATTTCATGGCTGGCTTAGCAAATTCAGTCTTTTTATTTCTTTTTTATTATTCTGTTTTGTCCCGGAATAGCCAAAGGGGGAGATTTGTAAGGTCAAATTTCTAATCGAGTCATTTGTTTATATTGGCTACATTTTGTTGGACAAAACAATTTTGGGTCATTCCTCATTAAAGCATCATACAACATGAACATTCGAGCATTGCATCCAAAGTTCACGCGACATCAATATGCACGCCATGTTCGATATCCTAAAAGGTATATGACCGAAATCAATTTTATGTGTTGGAGTATTTTTTATAAACAAGAAATTTTCATATAGAGTAATGTTCATAAATAATTAATTTTCATAAAGAACCATTTTTAAAATTAATTTGAACATTTTATTTGAAAAACATAAATCTTGTTCGAAGTTTTGTCTAGGGCGTTCGAACGACCTGGATCTAACGACATTCCCCAAGCTATACTGGATCTCGTTAGAATCTCGTTAGAAATGTCGTTCGAACAATCTCGTTCAAACGAGATTTCTAATGACCTATCTAATTTGACACTGGAATTCCGTTAAATAACTCGTTCGAACGAATTCTGCCAAATCTGAAATTTTTAACTTACTTTTCAGCAGTTATTTTCCAACAACTATTTTGGTCCACTACTTTTTCACTTATATCATATGGACGAAAATGAGTTTCTCAGTCTAAGGAAGTTCAATATTCTCTAGAGTGCATTTTTCATAACTTCCCTCTTTTTAGTAAAATCAATCTCCAACACCATTTTTAACTTTTGAAACAAAACCCCTTCAATCATCTTGACATTCAACAAGCAAGTTTGCAGTGGATCTCTGCATTCAAGCTTAGTGACGATGGTGGTTTTGGGCTTCAGTGGATACCGCGACACGAGGATTGTCTAGCAACGCGTTGGAGCTTCGCGTACTACAAATTCGGAGGTCGAGGACGGTATAAGCATGTCTTGAGTGAGTCAATGTCTGTAAGTCTTTTGAGTCTCTTGTAAAACCTATTTTGTAGTGGATTTTGTCTAGGCCCAGCCATCCGAGGTTTTTCCCATTTGGGTTTTATTCGTACATTGGCGCGTTATGGTTGTGATTTTCGCAATTTACTTTATTAAATCACATAGATGTATGCTTAGGATAAAATGGATAAAATTGGAATAATTTTATTTTAATTAACCAAGTTGACAATCTCATTTCATTAATTGAAATTTGTTCTTGCGAACTTGTGAATCTACTACATAAATTAAAATTGGAGAATATCTCTTCTTAGCTAATTTTAAATTGGATTGCGTGTGTGTATTCCACGAAATAAAATAAGAATATATAACCTTGCTACTCCAGGGTGGTCCTCACCTACACATTTAGTAGATAATTAGCGTGTCCCAAAACCCGCCGATAGATGGAGTGAGAATGAATTTAAACTTTCAAATTTTAATTCCCGTGGTTTAAATGCCTTGTTTAGCGTTGTCACATCAGATGAATTCTGTCGCATTATGACGTGTGAAACCGTTAAAGAAGCTTGGGATATTTTATAACTCACTCATGACGGTACAAGTGTCGTTGAAGCTTTGAAACTCCAAAACCTCACCACTCAATTTGAAACCATCAAAATTAACAAAAAAGAAACTTTTGATGAATTTTATGTTAGACTTTCCGATATAGTTAATTCATCTTTTAATTTGGGAGAGAAAATACCCGACAATCGAGTAGTAAAGAAAATTTTAAGGTCCCTACCCGATAGATTTATTCCTAAGGTGATCGTGTTAAATTCTTTACCCAGTTGAGCCTCTAAAAAATTAAAACAGCTCAAAGGTGATTATAAAACCTATGAACGAGACATGTTTCCCTCCAAAACTGAAAAGAAGATAAAAAAGGGCGTTTCTTTGAAAGTCCGAAAGGAGGAAACACAAGTATTAGAGAGTGAGAGTGAGAGTGACTCGGAAGATATGGCCTTGTTTGCTAGGAAGTTTTGAAAATTTCTTAAATTTAAAAATAATTTTAAGAAATTTGAAACTTCTAAGCTTGACAAAGCCGAAAAGATCCCTAAAACTCTTAAAGAAAATTTAAATAGGGACGAGTGAAATATGTGTTTTGGTTGTGAATGGTATGGCCATAGGGCAAAAGAGTGTCCCACTAAACTAAGGAGAGAGGGTAAGTAACCAATTTCTTTTAATGCAACCCTTAGTGATAGTGATAATGAAGAGGGACCCAATTCCCCCACTGAGCCCAACTTTGTGGCTTTTTTTGTTAGTCATGTGAGTGATAGTGAGAATTCTTCTATTGATGAAATTTTAACACATGACACTTCCAAGGTCAAAGTTTATGATTCCCTAGTTTTTTATGGTAGTGAGACTGAAGAAGAGAGAGAGAATGAAAATGATGAGGTTGATGTGAGTGAACTTCAAAATGCTTTTCAAGAATTATACGAAGAATCTATTAAATTAAAAAGAGCTAATTTGAAGTTAAAAGCTAGTTTAAATGAGCATGTCAAGGTCGTTGATGATAGTGTGTTGGTATAAGACCTTAGGACACGTGAGAGGACTCTTCGAGAGAAGCTTGAATATATAGAAGGCGAGAGAGATAACCTTACAGGTTTAATGAAATCAATGAAAAAGGATCTTCTCGAGTTTGAAGAGAGAAATGTTTTATTAGAGTCTAACATTCTAGAAATAGAAAATAAATTAAAAGACTCTAGTAAAGTCAAATTTGATTTGGAGTGTCGTTCGCAGAAATTAGATAAAATATTAGGAACGATTCAAATCAAAAATGACACTTGTGGTTTAGGCTTCGATACTTATAATGAATCAACTCATAAAGCCAAAACCAATGTTTTAAGAGAATCGCATAGGAAAGGCTTTAGAGATCAATCCTTAGGTTCCACCTTTCGACGTGCTTTTATTTGTTCACATTGTGGTTGAAAAGATCATCTTAGAAAATTTTGTTTTGATCTTAAAAGAGGTCCTAGAAAATCCCAACATAAGGCAACCGAGGTAGCCAAGATTCCTACTTCCCGAGATCACCATTCATCATTAATTTGGGTTAGGATATCCGACTTGGTAGCTTTACAAGATAGGGTATTTGATTCTCATTTACTTTCTCACGCTTCCACCCTTGCAAAATCTAAAGGTTGAATGTGTTAGTTTTATTTGCATACTTTAGCTTTTGTACTACATGCTATACTGCCATGCTAATTGTATGCTTCTTAATCATTTTATAGTCTATGCTCCATGCTTAATCACATGCTAGAATAATGATTTATGTTTATCTTTTGTATTATACTTCTTTCATTTTTGTTTGCATTAAATAAAAGAATACAAAAATATTTATTTTTATTATTTGTGTTTTACCTTTTTAGTAATTCAATATTAATGATAAATACAAATTATTTTTGTTTGTCTTTTGAGTACATATTTTTATTTTTGGTTAAAAAAATTTCAAAAACTAAAAAAGAATTTTTTTTTTGTGTATATTTTTGCTTGACACACTTTATGTGTCATATAATTGTGTTTGAATCCCATCTTTTTCGCTCCCATGTGACTAGAACTTTTGGTTTAGATTGTCAATACTTATTATGTTCTTTACCATGCTTACATGGAGTAGTTGGATTTTGTGTTGTTATAATGGCTTCTATTTTTATATGCCTCAATTCATACATGCACGAACTCTCTTAAAATTTTAACTTCATATGTATATTTGAGCTTTGTGAGGTGTTCTCCTACCAATAATGTCATCTACATGTTTATGTAACCTAGGAGGACTAGTGCATGTCAAAATCTATTGCATGTGAGATTCATGATATATAAAAAGATATATATAAATGTGCATGGGGAAGGGCTCCGAAAGGAATTATTATCCTTTGCGAATAGTAAGCCAGCGTTTGTTTGGACCTAAAATAAACACGTGGTCCAAAGGCCTAAAAATAAAATATGGAATTAAAAAGAAATAGAATTTCCAAGGCCTAATTTTTATTGATATATTCATTCATAAATAATATATGCTTATTTTGGGAGATTGGATGGTATATCAATGGTTTGCACAATGTCCATTTATCCTAGTTGCGCTTTCAATGTCATGAATCTATTAGTTTGTAGAATCATCAACATGCTAGGCTTGTATGCATTGTGTATGTTTGTTCAGTGAGTTCAATCTATATTGTCACATGAGGTTATATTCAAATGTGTTGAAGTTTGCAATCAAATGAGAACTCCATGAACATGTTTTAAGTGTTTGGGTCTAAATTTAATTGTTACTAGTTCACACCCCAACACTTACATTTCCTTATGACATATTTTTGCCATACGAGTGTGAAAATATTATTTCATTTTGTGTCATTTGTGTGTTTATATCTATATATACGTGCATGTGCATTATTGGTATATTTAGTCTATTTATATATATGATATTTTTCTGTCTTTGCCTTGCTTTCTAGTCCATCTATGTTTTAATTCATAATTGGTATCTATCTTGTTGCATTCTTTGTTGATATCACATGCTTAATACTATATGTATCATTTTCTTTCAGCCTAGTTGGTATCCATTATTATTTTTTGGATTAGTTATGATTTTTTTGCCCACGTGCTTTAATTTTCTCATCACTTTATGCACATGTGCATGTTTAGCTTGTTATCCCTTTCTATTTATCCCTTCTTTTATTTTAAGGGGTGTATATGCTTTTATTGGGGGAGATAAGTTAATTTTTGGGGATCTTCCTATTAAGTCCCGTTTGAAGGGGATATTTCCTATTAGGTCCTATCACAATATTTTTTCCTTAATTGGTCCCATTTGTACATATAGTGAATATTCACTGTATGTTTACAAATAGGACCTATTGGAACAAAAATCTTATTTCATGGGTCATGATGGATAAAAAAAAAGATGTTAGGACCTATTGAACAACATACTTAGTAAACGGGACTAATTGGTAAAAACCCCTTAATTTTTTTATTCTTTATCCTTTCTCTATTCCTGAACAAAAAGGGGGAGAATGATAGGGGGAGAAATGGTTTCTAATCTTATTGTAATCGTATCTAAGTTTGGGAGATTTAACTTAGGGGGAGTCGCAACCTTCTTAGGTAGAACATAGTTGATAAAGGGGAGAATTAATTTAGGGGGAGTATTTATTTTATGCATTTAATATTCTTGATATTCCCTACGCTTTTGATAGTTTGCTTAAGTGTGAAGGAATTCTTCTAAATGGAAACTTTCATCATGAGCAAAGATATTGATCCTTGGGTTGTTTGAGTCAAGCTATTGTATTTTTATTTTGGGTGGGACATTTTTATTAGTTTAATAGAGCTTGATGGACTTTTAGGATTTTTGTTGGCTTTTTGTCCCGGAATAGCGAAAGGGGGAGATTTGTAAGGACACAAATTTCCAATTGAGTCTTTTATAGTTTTGGCTCAATTTTGGACAAAAAGGTTTGAGTCATTGGATAGAGGTATTGACCATCCTTCAAGCCTATGACATACGAAAGTTGAAGACGTAGCGGCCAAGAGTATAAAGCTTCATCTAATGCCGAGTTTATTGTGCCTCATTTCTACGTTAACAACATTTGTTCCATTTACTCCTAAGCTATGAATGCATTACATATTTATATAGGAGCTTGGAACAATTAGTATTGGGTGTAAGTTTTGTTTAAACTATTGTTTATTTTCAAAAAGTTGCTTTAAAACTTAAAAATAATGTTTCTGGGCTAAAATCAAATTTTTAGGCTTTCTGGATTTTCGTTCGATATTGTCGTTCGAACGAGTTTTTCGTTCGAACGAGAATATCGTTCGAACAAGTTTTGCCAGCAATCTTGCCACTGGAACTTCGATCGAAATTGTCGTTCGAACGAGTTGGTTTATTCGAATGAGAATGTCATTCGAACGATTTTATCAATGAGATTTCCCATCAGACCACTAGAACTTCGTTAGAAGGGTCGTTCGAACGAGACTTTGTTCGAACGTAAATCTCGTACGAACGAGATTTCCGACGGGAAATTAAAATGGCAGTTTTGGGCAGTTTTTGATAGTTTTCCCACTACTTTTCCCCACTAACTTCTGACTGACTAATGTAGTGCGGTAGCAAACTATTTTTAACAAACTTTTTCATATCCTTCCATCTCCAATAGAGAGTTTGAGAGAAAAAATCAAAGGCAAAAAAGTTCATGTTTGAGTGTTTATTTTTCAAAAAAAAAACTTTAAAACACTTATGTTTTACACCCATAGTTTGTTTATTCCAAGCTTCCATATAAATATCTACACCTTGAAGAAGAGAAGTTTGGGTTTACTTCTACATCCCTCAAATAAGAAGTACGTTGTTTTGCTGCAGCATCCTCACATGGTGAAAGGCACCACGTGTGGTTAACGGTGTACCTAAAGTCTCATTGGTGAATTCCAAGATTCCGGTGCGTTTCCAGGGTTGTCGACTACGCGGAGGTGTTTACAAGAAGATGCGTAAAGTATTGAAAAGGGTCGAGTTGAGGAATTAAGCCACATGTCTTGTAATTGTAAAACCATACTTAGTGGACTTAAGGCTAGGACCGTCCGAGGTTTTTTTCCCGTTGCGAGTTTTTCCTCGTACATCGCGGCGTAGTGATTTAGTTGTTTATTTCATCTTTTGCAAAATCATCTAGAACGCATGCTTAGGTAAAAAGATAAAATTGATTTAAATCACTACTCATCTTTAATTGGTGCTAACTAAAATTTGGGTATATGTTAATTTAATTCAAGTCGTCGTTTAATTTGTGAAAATTGGTTTGGTCTAATTTGCAATATTGAAAATATGACTTAGGCAAATTTCTAGGACTTGGGTTAAATTGGTTTAAGTGAAAAATTCATTTGTTAATTAATTTAATTTCACGTTGACCTTTATTAATTTTAATTTGAAATGAAATTAAAATTTGTAATTGTTTAATTGAACCATCTTCGCTTCCGCATCTTCGAAAAGGAAATTGAATTACTTTTTGTATTAAAATTAAAAATTGGGGGCCTCGTGTTCCAAGATAAACTCTTCCTCGTACTCAGCTACAATATTCCTTTCATGGGTGTGGTTTAGTAATTTCCACCTCATCTGAACGACGGAAGGGAAATATTTGCAGTCGAACCACATCCAGAAATCCTAAATAGTAAAGACATCTCTCTCCTGAGCAGTGGTAATAGACTACCACTACCGCAGCGATACTCCAACTAGATTAAATTTAGCTAGTATTAGCCTCTATATATATGTACATTCATACATCATCAAGTGCCTATATATGTCCTTCTTGCATTGACTTACCACTAAAACATCGGAGCTCCCTGCAAACTCCAGAGGATGTGCCTTCTAAAAGGAATCTCAGATTCGTTCCCAAGAAGACGAGAATTCATAAGCCTAAACTGTGCCACCACCGGTGCCTAAGGTGGAGACTTCTACACTACTGCTAAAGTTTCATTTACCATATGTGCTACTACAGTAACAACTTCAGCGGCGTCCATAGTACCCTGAATTGGTGCTGGCTGAGAATCGGGTTAAGCACCCCTAGGAACTCGTGGGGAAAGTAGAGGAGGCATCTGAAATGAGAAAGAAGATTTATAATTCTACACTTAATATCACTGTAAGAGGGTAGTTTAGATTAGATGGAGGCATAATACCTTTTGAGTATAGTAATGATAAGTTAAATAATCACTCCATCACTTAACTAGAAGACACGCTAACACAACTTAGTGAAGATAGATTGCGTTTGAACTCAGAAATTTCTCGTGTCTAACTCAAAAGGTAACAATGCATTCAGAAGCAATTTTTCTTATAGGGAAAGAGAAACTGAGCCCCCTATATACATCTTGGCAAGTAGCTAAACACCCTCACCACCCTCAATGATCTCTGTCAGGTAGTAAAGCTTCGTAATAAATGACAATGGTGCGTGAGTGTTGATGTAAAAAATTAGATCACTCTAATAATTCAATCACAGATAAATAAATGAGACAAAGAATTTTAAAGTGGTTCAGCCCTATAAGAATGGCCTACGCCCACTGTTGTTTTATTGCTGAGTGTTTGGGAATTCTCGATTACAAGTTATCTCAAGAAATTCCGGTCTGGGGGCCCTTTTACAATGAGGATTGTACAATATATTTATAGCCCTGAGGCTGTAATGTGAAAGGGTAATACATTTAATGCCCTTTTTGCGTGCGCGTCCAAATGATAAGCATTAAATGAGCATTTAAACTGTTCGTATCCTGCTTCGAGGTGCAGCTCGGACCGCCATGAGTTGCTCGGACATCCTAAGCTTCTCGGTATTTAAGAGTTCCTCGGAGAGGCATTGTTCCTCGGAGCTTGTGAGTTCCTCGGGGAACTAATCTTCCTCGTTGCAGTCTTGTTCCTCGGAGCGAGTGGGTTCCTCGGAAGTGTTTGCTGTTTCCATGTAGATAGCCACGTGTCTTCATATGATTGGTCCATGTCAGCAGATTAATTTTGGTATCAACAGAAGCCCCCAATGTTTCATAGTTCGAAATTTGAGGAGTATGGAACATTCTTTTTCGAATTATGGTAGCTTTAAATAGTCTTCCTGATTTTTAGGAGCGTTTCCCTTGTATTTATTTCTCATTCCCAATTCGTAGAAACTGGACCGAATCCCATTTTTATGATCACAGATAAATAGATGAAAGAAATCCAATCAAGAACATAAGAGATAAATATTTTTAAAGTGGTTCGGCTATGAATAAAGCCTACGTCCACTGTTATTTTATTCCCAGGGGTTTACAATTGCACCATAGGGTGTAGAGAGAGAAATGATGTGTATCTTGTGTATGGGGTTTCTAGGTTCTCTTGGATCTCTCTTTGTCCCCTCCTTCTTGGCTAAGGGAATACATGTATTTATAGTGATGGGAGATAAAGAGATTCATTGTATGTAGACATTTATACATTATGTCTATATTCAAGGAATCTAATTATTGAATTGCTTGGTATGCTATGTGTTGTCATCTACAGTATAAATGTACATTAAAGCTCATTAAATGCATAGTTATCCTTTGATCTTACTGGTTGGTATGCCGACTAACTCTCCTCGGGGGCCGACCAACTCTCCTCGGGTGCCGACTAATTCTCCTTGGGTACTGACTAACTCTCCTAGGGTGCCGACTAACACTCCTCGGGTGCCGACTAACTCTCCTCGGATGCCGATCAACTCTCCTCGGGTGTCGAATATTGGCACGTAGGATGACATGTGTCCTTTTCTGATTGGTCCTCGTAGATGGAGAATTTTTGCGTTAACAGAAGCCCCCAATGCTCCATGCTTGATGGTTTACTTGAAAGGATGGAGTATTTATTCTGCAGTGTTGCTCGGTGCTCGTGAAATTCTTGATCTACCTTCTTGATTTGTTCAATAAAAAGTGCATTATCTCCTGGATGACATATAATGCAGGATGATCGACGGTTGCTAATTTTTCTTTTAAGGAACTCCGTATGCTATGTATCACCCCTGGGAATTTGGATGCAGCCATGACATAGTATGCAGCTTGTAGCTTGTCATAATCTTCAAGTATGTTGATTGGTTCGCTAGCCGACTAACTGCCTCCTGTGCCGAGCCACTGAGTGCTAACTTCACATGCTTGATTCTTCTGATTTATGATCCTCTGAATACTTTATCGAGTAACATACTAGCTTTTGAACCCAACTCTTCAATCTGATTAGTACCAAGCTAGTGGTGGACTTCGAAATATTTTCATACAACTTCTTCTTCAATATTGGTCGGGATAGTAGTAGTAAAGATCTCAGTGCTGTAGATGCTAAATTTGACATCTTAACTTCAATAGTATGTGCATAATAACTCCTGAATATGCCTCCTGAACTTCTGAATGTACCTCCTGAGCTTCTGAATACGCCTCCGTGTGAGTTTGTGAAATTGAATTTGGTGCTCGACTGCATGATGTTATAAGAATGTGCCACCAAATGAACAAATATATCTGTAATAGAAGCCCCCAAATGAACAAATACTTTATCGAGCACCTCCTAGATCGACCATCCGTGATGAATATCAGGATGCTCAAAGATCTTAACTTCATAAATTCTCCTCTTGCTTTAAATGATCCACCTGCTGGCGAGGAACATGTTTCAAAAGCAGAGGGGAAGAAACTAATAGAATGGGAATATTGATGTCATAAATTTGTATTTCATTCCTGATGTATTTTGTTTTTGATTTTAATGAAAGACTTTCATTTTTGTTCGCAATCTTAGTTGTTATTGTCTTGTAAAATACTTTACATCTGTGCATATGTATCTGTTAAAAAGATAACAATATTGTGTTGTTTGTCGACCAACTCAGTAATAATTAAAAAGTTTCAAGTTTCAACAAATATTGCTCGATCACTTAATAATAAAGTCACGAGTATAAAAATGTTTAAAATTTTTCCAACCAACCAAGGTCGTTAAATTATGCTTGTCGACCAACTACAGTTAGTGGGTTTTTATCCCCGACCAGCCATAGTTGGTAGACTTTTCTCTTAAATGTTTCCGAACAACCAAGGTTGGTAAATTTTCTTTGTCGACCAACTACAGTTGGTGGGTTTTTATCCCCGACCAGCCATAGTTAGCAACTTTTGCACTTTCTGGAATAATCTTACCTCCCGACCAACATAAGTTGGCATTTGCGAGAATATTTGTACTTCCTAACCAACATAAGTTGGCATTTTTAGGAATATTTTGTTTCCTAACCAAACAGGTTGGCATTTTTAGGAATATTTTGTTTCCTAACCAAACAGGTTGGCATTTTTAGGAATATTTTGTTTCCTATCCAAACAGGTTGGCATTTTTAGGAATATTTTGTTTCCTAGCCAAACAGGTTGGCATTTTTAGGAATATTTTGTTTCCTAACCAACCGAGGTTGGCATTTTTAGGAATATTTTGTTTCCTAGCCAAACAGGTTGGCAGTTTTAGGAATATTTTGTTTCCTAACCAACCGAGGTTGGTATTTTTAGGAATATTTTGTTTCCTAACCAACCGAGGTTGGCATTTTTAGGAATATTTTTGCTGAGTAGTCTGAGCTTTGCCGAGTTTTGCCGAGTAGTGTGTAGCACTAGTATTCCCCGAAATTTTTTCAATAAAAGGAGCAGGTATAACAGCTTCACTTCCAAACGCCAGCATATATGGTGATTCTCCAGTTGCTGCTCGGGGAGTAATACGATAAGCCCACAGTACAGATTGTAACTCGTTGATCCACTTTGCTTTTACGTCACTTACTCTTTTCTTCAATCCATTTAGCAATGTTCTGTTCGTCACTTTAGTCTGTCCATTGCTTTGAGGATGTCCTGGTGCCGAGTGGATCTTTAAGATAATAGACTGATGGCAATAGGCAGCGAACTCCTCGTTGTCAAATTGTGTTCCATGGTCTGTGATGAAGGCATGAGGAAGACCATATCGATAGATGATATTCTTCCAGATAAATTGGTACACCTTGTCGTATGTCATATTAATGAGAGGATCCGCTTCTACCCACTTAGTAAAATAATCCACTGCGACGACGAGGTATTTGAACCTTCCCATGGTCGTTGGCAGTGGCCCGACCAGATCTACTCCCCACATGGAAAATGGCCAAGGGGAAGCGATGGGTGTCAACAATTCTTGTGGAGTTCTTCGGATGGAGGAACAGCGCTGGCACTTATTACATTTCTTGGCATAGGCTATACAATCAGCTCTCATCGTTGGCCAGTAGTATCCCTGCGTCATCATCCTTTCCAAAAGCGCCCAACCTGCTACATGGGCTCCACAAGACCCTTCATGGACCCCTTCAATCAAATCTTTCACCTCGGTGGGATGCACACATCTTTACAAACCTTCCATAATTCCTCGTCTATATAGAATACCGTTAATTAATACATACCGAGCAGCTTTAAATTTCAATTTCTTGGCTACGAGCTTGTCAATTGGTAATTCTCCCTCCTCAATATATGCCCTGATGGGATCCATCCAAGATGGTCCTAAATCAAGGCTAATAAAATTCATCGTCAGATCTTCATCTATACTCCGACCAACTAAAACTTCAATTGGGATTGTTCTTCGTAGCTCGGTACGAGTAGCTGATGCTAATCGAGCTAAGGCGTCTACTCTCGCATTCTCCATTCTTGGTATTCTGACCAGCTGAATAGAAACAAATTTTGATACCAACTCCATCACCTTTGCATGATACCTAATCATTGATTCTCCTTTGGCTGCATATATTCCCAACATTTGACTTACGATCAATTGAGAATCACTTAAGACAATAACCTGCTGCGCCTCCATAATTTTTGCCAAATTAAGACCTGCAATCATGGCCTCATACTCAACCTCATTATTGGAAGCTTTGAATTGGAATCGTAGGGCGTATTCCATGTCGACCTCGTCCGGGCTGTTCAAAACGATCCCTGCCCCACAGCCTGTTGTGCAAGATGAGCCATCTACATATAGCCTCCATATAGGTAACTCGTCCTCAAATTTCTGATCTGACAGAGTTCCTCGGTGATATATTTGTTGCTTCCTTTCATCCTCCCCTGATATTTCTTGCTTCTCGTCGATCATCTTTTCTTTCCCTTTTACCAACCGGAGTTGGTCTGAGCTCGAAATTGATGATCCTGTAACATCCACTCGCCCTTTTACCAATCGGAGTTGGTCTGAGCTTGTGTCTGTTGATTCTGTAACATCCACAGGTTGATCAGCGAGAAACTTTTGCTCCTCGGGGGTATCAGGATAGGTGAACTCTGCTATAAAATCTGCTACAGCCTGCCCTTTTAGCGATTATCTGGGTTCATAAACTATATCATATTCACCGAGCTCTATTGCCCAATACATCAATCTCCCTGATTTTTCTGGTTTATGAAGGGCTTGCCTCAACGGCATATCAGTATATACTACTATGGTATGAGCCTGGAAGTATGGCCTCATTCTCCTACTTACCTCAATCAACGCCAGTGCTAATTTTTCCAGCCTCGGATATCTGATTTCTGCTCCTCGAAAGGCCATACTCGTGTAATAAATTGGTTTTTGCACTCCATTCTCCACTCTGATCAACGCCGAGCTAACTGCATTCTCCGATACTGCTAGATAAAAGTACAATTTTTCCCATCACCGGCCTGAACAACAGTGGAGGTGCTCCCAGGTATTTCTTCAAGTCTTAAAAGGCCTTCTCACATTCATCATTCCACTCAAAAGTCTTTCGGAGCGTTATGAAGAATGGGAGACATCTATCAGTTGCTCGCGATACAAATCTGTTGAGTGCTGCTACTCGTCCTGTGAGACTCTGTACTTTTTTCTTCATCGTTGGAGATCGCAGCCCTAATAGGGCTTTGATCTTTTCAGGATTTGCTTCAATGCCTCGTTGATTGACAATGTACCCTAGAAACATGCCTTCTCTAACTCCAAATATGCACTTCATCGGGTTCAGATTCATTTGATATTTATCCAGTTCATCAAAGGTCTGGCCTAAGTCAACTAGATGATCGGCAGCTTTCTTGCTCTTTGTCAGCATATCGTCAACATAGACTTCCATATTGCAACTGATTTGTTCAGCAAAGACCTTGTTCATCAGCCGCTGATATGTCGTACCTGCATTTTTCAAGCCAAAAGGCATAACATTATAACAATAAGTTCCCCTAGGGGTAATGAAAGAAGTACTCTCCCTGTCTTCAGCTTTCATTTTGAGCTGATTGTAGCCAGAATAAGCATCCATGAAGCTCAGTAACTCGTGTCCCGAGGTAGCATCCACCAGTTGATCAATTCGGGGCAGTGGAAAGTGATCCTTTGGGCATGCTTTGTTGAGGTCAGTGAAGTCTACACACATCCTCCACTTGTTGTTTTTCTTCTTTACCATCACCACATTGGCTAACCAGTCTGGATATTTAACATCTTCAATGAAACAAGCCTTCTGTAGCTTCTCGACTTCCTCCTGTATAGCTTGATTCTTCTCGGGACTAAATACTCTTCTTCTCTACTTCACAGGCTTGATCTCCTTATTAACATTGAGTTCGTGACATAAGAAGTTTGGGTCTATCCCTGGCATATCTTCATGACTCCACGCAAAAGTTTATTTTCTGCTTTTAAGGAAAGTTATTAATTCTTGTTTTAATGAGGCTTCCAATGACGAACCTATTTGAGTAGTTCGCTCAGGGTGCTCGTCGTCCATAATGATGTTTTCAGTAGCTTCCACCACTTGACCCTTCACAAGTTGCGACTCATCTCGAGGATCCAATGTTTCAATCTCTGCACCTTCATCGACTTGATAGGTAGTAGTCTTTTTCTTTGATTCCTCAAATTCTTCTTGCTCGGCGGATGAATAATAGCATTCCCGAGTTACTTTCTGATCACCTTTCACAACTCCTACTCCAAAGTTTGTTGGAAATTTTAGGCACTGATGCACAGATGGTACAGCCTCGAACTTCTTCAATCCTACTCTTAACTCGATTAAGTCAAGTATGAAGCTCTATGCCCAGGATTGTGGCATGTATGAAATGAATCTGATGGTGCTAATTGAATTGTTGTTTGCAGTCTTGCTGTTGTGTTGTGTGCAGTCTAGTTGCGTTGTTTTTGTTCGGTATTGACCTTTTAAGGTCTTTATGTGCTGTTGATGAGCATCCAAGAATTGTACTGGGCAGATAATTTTTCCTGAGCACCTGTTGAGGCTGAATCATATAAAAATTACGATTAGAATAATTATTCAGCCGACCAATATATAGTGTGCATTGGCTTCAATATTGGACAATTTAAATTTCCAGATAATAATATGAGAGATAACAATCAAAATATCTCGTGTTCTCATAAAAATATGATGTACATAAACGTGTCTCCATAAAAATATTTAACGGACTTGTGATTATGAAATTTTCGTTTATTCATATTTGAAATAAAAACCGATCCACTAATTTAATAAAATCGTGATTTGCAATATTTTGCAGATTTGATAAATGAAAAATTGGACAACTAATTTATGTTTATAATCATAAAAAGCATGACTGAATCAAAAGATGTATGTATGTATGTACAACATATAATTGATTATTCATATATTGATAAAATTGATCGTATCAACACAATTACATAATATGATTATTTGTGTAGAGAACATAGTTTTCTTGAAGAGAGAGAAAATGGGTCTGATTCAATTCATGTTAATATCGAAATGGAAAATACATAATCGTTCTTAATGCTTATCCATATCCTAACATATTTGTTCAGAAAATCTTCAAGTGGATCCATAGATGCAAGGATTTGTATAATATTTATGAGTCTAAAATTCACCAGATCCCCAAATTGAATTCGATCACACAGTTAGTGCATATAAAAATTATGACTAAATTAAAAGATTTCCAAATGAATCAAATTTGTATATACTCATATAAAAGAGATTTATGAATATAGAGAAATTATTTTATCTCCTTAAAGAAGAAATAATATAATATGTACACAAATTTCTCAAACTTTGTGATTATGAAATGTGCATTTATGCAGATTTGTAAAATTAGGTTCAATAATTTGTAAATATAAAATCATGATTGAATTAAAAAATGTATGCACAATATATAATTGATTTGATCTCTAATTTTATGGATATAAACATATGAGAATCATGATTTGAAAAAAAATATAATGGGAATTTGAATAATCATCAAAGATCTTTCACAAATTATTTCAAAATCAACAAAGAAAATTATCAAATCTTATCATCATCGTATATATTGGTATATTTAATCATTTAAAATATTTATTCCATGATATAAAATTGAAACTTGAGAATCAAGCAAAAAGTTATGATTTATGAAATCCACTATTTTTCAAATATCTAAATAAGAATTAATCTAGCAGTTATGATTTAAAAATCATGATATGCAACATTTTGCAGATAAAAATTGGACAATTAATTTATGTATATAAACATAAAAATCATGATTGAATCAACAGATCTATGTATAATATATAATTTATTATACATATAGAAAATAAAAACTTAGCTTTTGATGGAGAACAATGCTTGTAACACGTTCCCACAGACGGCGCCAATCTGTTGATGCAAAAAACTGGACCGAATCCCATTTTTATGATCACAGATAAATAGATGAAAGCAATCAAATCAAGCACATAAGAGACAAAGATTTTTAAAGTGGTTCGGCTATGAATAAAGCCTACGTCCATTGTTATTTTATTCCCAGGGGTTTACAATAGCACCACAGGGTGTAGAGAGAGAAATAATGCGTATCTTGTGTATGGGGTTTCTAGGTTCTCTTGGATCTCTCTATGTCCCCTCCTTCTTGGCTAAGGGAATACATGTATTTATAGTGATGGGAGATAAAGAGATTCATTGTATATAGACATTTATACATTATGTCTACATTCAACGAATCTAATTGTTGAATTGCTTGGTATGCTATGTGTTGTCATCTACAGTATAAATGTACATTAATGCACATTAAATGCATAGTTATCCTTTGATCTTCCTAGTTGGTATGCCGACTAACTCTCCTCGGGGGCCGACCAACTCTCCTCTGGTGCCGACTAATTCTCCTTGGGTACTGACTACCTCTCCTCGGGTGTCGACTAACACTCCTCAGGTGCCGACCAACTCTCCTCGGATGCCGATCAACTCTCCTCGGGTGTCGAATATTGGCACGTAGGATGACATGTGTCCTTTTCTGATTGGTCCTTGTAGATGGAGAATTTTAGCGTTAACAGTGAGTAAACTCAATGGTTGGTAATAAATCTCTCTTTGATGTATATCCTCTCTAGTAATGACTTCTGAACTCTCAAAAAGAACCTCCTCTCCCTAGAGGTGGTTGGGGTCCTTAAATAGCCCACACACCACTCCCTAGGTAACTCAGTCATTAATACATGTGAAATACATCCCTCATACTTTATGTCACAAACATTAAATTCCTGATGAACTAGTTAGTGCCACGTCATAAACATTAAATGCCAAGACATGCCTTTTTGCCTAACCACTATGTGTCAGTTGGCTATCGTCATAGAGGTGGCTCACCAACTGTCTGACATCCCCAAATTCGATGGTGGTTTACTCAAGATAAAATTTGCATTGTCTATCTACCTTGTGACATCACCTACAGTATATGTGACATTAAATAGAGGATTATTTGGTTCACAACTCAATGCTCGATGGAACTCAAGGGTGCTCCGCCCGGGGTTCCACTGTCAGGGTCTTTTGGTGTTTTACTAGGTGTATCTAATATGGTCAGGACAAGCCCCAATGATGCCTCACTTCCCAATCCTCCAAACTATGTCCCTCTAAAGTTCCCACGATGAGGTCGTTCGATAGACCATGAAATCTGTCCCAGGCCCTGCCAAGCCTGGTCTCTCGCGAGTACCGTTCGACCTCACACAAAAATCATTATACTATTTACATATTTAGAATCGTTATAGCTCATACTGAATATAAACAAAAGATACAACAAGACTAAATTAATCAACAGGACTAAAGGTCGAGCTCCCTCGGTCTGTTTCTTCGCTGGAAGGTCCCTCTGGGCTGCCAAGCTGAGATGCCTAGCTGAGTTGCCACGCTGACCTGCCTTTTACCAAATACTATTATTAATGGGGGTATTATCTCTAACATCAAGATTACCTTCAAGCCCCCCTATACATTTGTCCCTATGTGAAGAGATTTGTTGTGGAAACAAGAAATGTCTACACAAAAACTTCTCAATCCGATGAACCTTCTCTGTGAAATTTTTTTGGCATCTTTTCCTTCATTGCAACCAACTGCAATTAACGCCTCCAGGAAAAAGTGAAATTCTCCCTGATGTACCCGAGTCAAAGCGATGTGGCTTATTGTCACTTTGGCAAAGGGACATCGAAACTTTTTCTTGTTATTGAGTTTCAACCGTTGTAACTTGACTATTTGAAATTCTCCCCATAAACCTACTAACTTTCCCAAATACTCATTTTGACTTTGGGGAAGTGATATTCTACAGTTTTTGATGTGGTGCAGTATAGTTGTACGCAGTGAGTTTTTCGTTAGGACTTCCCCTATCATTGTGGCTTGTGGAATTCTCCCTTGTAACGTTTCGCCAGGTTCGAAAAAGTAGAAATTCTCCTCGATGAAGCTGGGTCTCAATTTAAATAACATTTGGACTTGTGGTGAGGGACATCGTAGCTTTTTTAAACCATTGAGGAAGATTATTCGTTTGGAGTTATTGCATATGTCTAACAAAAGAAAAAATTTTGGCACTAAACACTAAAACTTATCTTGGAAGAAACCCTTTCTACCCCCATGAGTCGCTTCATTAATTATGTAATGCCGTCTTTTCAACTGCCAGGACACTTCCTGAAGTGCCACGTGTCTGTTTGAAATGATTGCAGGAGGATTTGCACATGTGGTGGTGGGAAACTCAAAAGACGGGTTAAAGATTTCAAACGTCTATATTTCAAAACACTTCTTCTTTCTTCGTCTTCTTCAAACTCCCATCTACTTTAAAGAGATAAACTCTGCCAAAATTCCATTATTGCCAAGATTTTCTTTAATCTTCACTGTCATCTTCAATGGCCTCCTAAAATAATCCTACTACGTCTGCCACCAATGCTCCACCTGCCACCCCTATTGTCACCACCTCTGCTGCCACCTCTTTGCCTGCTTCCCGCCAGGACCAGCTACGTTTCTACCGTCGATCGCTATATTTGGCAAGGGTGATGATTTTTTTGGGTTTTGCAAAACTTCTGTTTTCAATGCTAAGTATGAGGCCATGACTCTTGGTGATGAAGATGAAAGTTCTGCTGACTGGGGCTTTCTCCCCCCAGAAGGGACTCTTCAATTTTGTCTTGAGCGAGAGGACTTCTCGTGGTCCCATATTAACTTCGAAGGTCCTGGAGGCTCTCTTTCTCACTTTATTGCCTGGAACTCCCACATACAGAGTTCCCATGCTGATATCCTCAATAAAATTGGGCTTCATCGGGCTAAGTGGTTTGGTGAGCTTACTCTATCTAAGAATATTGTTGCCCTTCATGTCCTGGTGTCTCGCTGGAACGCTACTACTCACACCTTCATTACTGCATGGGGTGTGTTTACAATAACATTAGAGGACATGTGTGAGCTTCTGGGCCTTCAGGAAACTGTCCATGAGCCCTATTCTGATGAGGCCCTGGATGCCCAAGAGGTTGCTGACCGTTTGGAGTTGGACCGTATGTGCTGAAGGTTCATCGATTCTTTAAACAAAGCCACTTCCACTCCTCTCATCAACTATTTATTCAAGGATCCTTCTGAATGTAGTTCTTCTGAGGCTTCCCCTGATCAAGGTACATAGATGTAACTTACTGCCTACATCCTTGTCATTCTTTTTCATTTCTTTTTAAAGGGGGAACCTAACGACCAACCTCGAAGGGACCTAATCAACATATACCTCCGTTTGGCCCGGGCTATCCAACTTCCTCTAGCTGCAATCTTCTGGGATCACTCTACACTGGCTTGACATAACTCTTTTTGATACAAAACGATCTCTTGGTCGTTATAACCTAGCCAATTTTTCCAATTGTGTCCTTCTAATAATCTTCCTTTATGTTTATTTCCCTGCCGTAGAAGCCAAAACCAACCGTCCTCCTTTGGGGGAAGAAATTCTGCCTCCACGCTCCTTCGTTTATCATAAGAAAAAAAGTCGAAAGGAGTTGATCTATGTTATCGATCAACCTGGGATTTTTGTGATGAGGCCTTACGAAGAGGAGGGTTTCCTTCATACTTTGGGTTTTTTCAAACATGGAGCAAGGGTGGTCATGGAAGCTACTTTGGACCTCATCGTTTAAGACCCTTCGTTGGCTATAGTCCTTCTACTTTCATCGGGGTATTTGCCTTCCTACACCGAGTGGGGATACACCAGTGATAATTACAATCCCAATCGATGCAACCGTCAATTCAGTTTTGATCAGAGGGCTCCTCGCCCAGTTTTCCAATTATCTCACCCCAAAGTCGCTTTTAGCGATGCAAATTCCCTGTTCTCATTTACTACTTCATGGAGGGTAAGTTCTACCATGGTTGGGCGAGTCACCATTTCGAGCATCATAAGGCAAGGGGATGTGACCCTACTATTTGCAACAAAGTACTGGCCGAGGCAGTTGGACCAAATTTTTTAATTCATCCAGGGGATCCCGTGTATCCCCTAGTTCTTTCATTTTATGCTTTGGAGCTGGGGCTTAAAGGTAATTGCGTCCTTGTAATCGAGTTCCGTCTAATCAAAACTCCCAAGGAACCTCCCCCTTAGCTTTCTCCACATTACTCCATGATTCATGTTGCTACCCCAAGGCCCAAAAAAGCCCCAACACCCAAAAAGCCTACCCCTTCTAAGGGTATTTATGGTGAAAGGGTTTCAACTGAGGTATCCTATGGCGAAGGACCTTCTCAACCACCAGACAAAAAGATAAGGAAGTCCAAGAGTGGGTTGGTGCCATAATTGAGGTAAGTAACACTTAGAGGTATTTCTCACTTCTTCTATACTTAAGTCCCATTTCTAACACTTAGCTTCATTTTTTTTTCAGTTTTCTCCAGATCTTGCCCCACCGTCCTCTCTTGGTGGGTTGCCTATTCCTAAGGCCAGGGTTGAAATTTATGCCCAGCATGGTGGTTCCTCTGCATCCACCAATTTTGGGAAATTACTTGGAGGTCAAACGTCCTCCTCAGTTGGGGACCCTGTGTTGTCCTTGGTACCTTTTGTTGGTGAAGGATCTTTACCGACCGTTGAGGCTTCTGTAGTTAGGGGTGACGTTGAGGCTTCTGAGGAGGTAAGCCTGCCCCCAATAATTCCCACCGTTATGGTCTTCGTGGTGACTCTCGTTCTTTCTCGATCTACTGCTGAGTTACTTCTCCAGTTTCTCTTTGTTTCTAGTTGTTTATCTTTTATTCTTGACAATGTACGATCTGGAAGAGTCTCGTTTCTCAACCTTCCAAACTTCACCTATTGTGGTGACTTAACAATGAAAACATTTCTTAAGATTTTTTGCATTCTCCACCAATGACGGTGACTTAACAATGAAAAGACTTGTTAAGATTTTTTTCACAAACTTCACCTGTATCGGTTACTTAACAATGAAAACACTTGTTAAGATTTTTTCCACAAACTCCACCTGTAACGATGACTTAACAGTGAAAACACTTGTTAAGGTTTTTCATAAACTCCACCTATATCGGTGACTTAACAATGAAAACACTTGTTAAGATTTTTTTGGCAAACTCCACCTATAATGGTGACTTAATAATGAAAACACTTGTTAAGATTTTTCGCAAACTCCACCACTGTGACTTAACAATGACAACACTTATTAATATTTTTTCGCAAACTCCACCTATGACGGTGACTTGACAATAAAAATACTTGTTAAGATTTTTCATAAACTCCACCTATATCGGTGACTTAACAATAAAAACACTTGTTAAGATTTTTTCACTTAACTCATTATTTCTTCTACCTGTTCTCAGGTTGGTCGTGAATCCTTTTCGGTGGGAGAGAAATCTCCAATAGTCCTTTTGCCCATCGCTTCACCCCATCTGGAACCCATTATCTCAGAAGATTCTAGTCATGACCACTAAGGTTACAAGATGGGTGATTCCGCTAACAATGAATCTGGTTGTGAGCTTCCTTTGCCTGACTTAGCTCCTCATGACTTTTGCCTCACGGTTCTTTAGTGTTCTCCTTAAATGCCTGCCAGTCATCGTTTGGTGATGGAGCAGCTTGCAAGAGACCATCCTGAGACTTTTACTATGGATTTCCTGTGTTCCAATATCTTCGTGATGACCTATAGGCTTCAAGGCATGGCGACCGTTATTGTTGATAGCGTCAGTACTCCTAAGGTGAACATTATCAGACCTCTTCTCAACCAATTTTTGGGCTATCCGAGGGAGTTGGGTCGAGATGGTTTTCATTTTGACTGGGTGATTGCGAACTTAAAAACTTTGAAGAGACAATGACTGGATAGTCATAGGGAACTACTGTAGAAATATCGGGATTATCAATAGGATGAGGAAACTAATTTGGATGAGCTAGCACCATTACTTGAAGTTGTCAACAAGGAGGTAGAGAACGCTGAAGAAGCTCTGCGTCTGATGAAGCTAAAATGAGAGAAACTCCCCATCGAGCGTACACAAGCACAAACGAGATTGGAGGTTTCTATTAATGCCCAACAGTTTTACCTAGCAGCTTCTTCCGGCCTTCCTAGAGATTTTTTCTCTGCTCCATATTTGTGGTTCCTCTTAGGCCAACGAACTTTTGTATACATTTTTCTTTTCTTCTTCTTATGTAATTCTTGGGCAGTACCTACCAATTTTGTAGTTCCCTAAAGTTTGTGAAGGAATGAAAAAGATGTATGTTTTTTCATGTCATTTCTTTGTGGTATAACTATTTGCATATATTATGGAGTTATACAATTCTTTTATCCCCACTCGAGTTATAATAGAAAAACAACTTGTATATTCATAACAACGGTTATATACAACAATGGTCTAAACTTAATTGCTTACACATGATAGACTTTCAACCATTTATTGTTAATGTCAAATGGCTTATCTTCTTCCATCTTAGAGATTAAGCAATAAACTGAATCATGAGCTTCTTTTACAATAAAAGGTCCTTCCCAATTCTCCATAAATTTAGGTAGAGAAATCCCCCTGATGTGATTCACGGCTGCCTTCAAAATGAGGTCTCCCTCCATGAACCTCCTTAGTCTCACCAAGTTATCATACACCCTAGAGAGCTGCTTTATTTAAATTTAAAAGTGCTACATTGCATTGCCTCTGTGTTCGTCCAACCCTTTTAACTGAACATGTCTATTCCGAGGGAGCATGCTACTTCGCAAGGCATATCGAGCAGAGGGAACTTCTAACTCTACCCACAGGATCGCCTCATCCCCATAAACAAAGGAGAACAGAGTATACCCCATGGGCTTCTTCTTGGTTATTCGATAGGCCCACAACACAACTGATATCTTATCATCCCACGTTCCTGGGAAATCCTCCATTATTTTAACCAAAATATTAACAAAGGTTTTGTTAGTTGCTTCGACTTGATCGTTTCCCTTTGGGTATGCCACCGTTAAAGTATGATGAATAATGGAGTATTTGTTTGTGAGCATTGTTACCTCTGACTTAATGAAGGGGGTTCCGTTATCTAAGAGAATAACCATTGAAATCCGAAAATGGCAAATGATGTATTCCCTGATGAAGTTCCTCACCACCCCTATTGTTTCCCTTCTTAGTGGTATCGTTTCAGCCCATTTTATAAAGAACTCCGTTGATACTAGTATCCAGATCTTCCCCTCAAAGAAGGATGTATTTCCCCTACTAGGTCAAATTCCCAAGTGTGAAAAGGATAAGGCGTTTGCAAGGAGATTAAGTCCATCGATGGGCATGGATCGTATTTCTATGAAGTTAGCAAGCCTTGCATTTTTGAACGAACTCAGCAGATTCCTACTCAATCGTTGGCCAATAATACCCCAATGTCAACAACTGGTCATACAACTTGGACCCTCCTATGTGAGCTGGATTATGCTCTTATTTGAGGACCTCAGATGATTCTTCCTTCGTGATGCAATACAATGGCCTGTTGAAGTAACCCCTTCGATAAAGCTTCCCCTCCTGAATGTAAAAACTCGGGACCCTTCATTTTAGTCCCATCGTATTAATTTTCTCTATTGGGACAACTCCATATTTAATGAAGTCAATATAGGGCTGCCTCCAGTCAGGTTGAGCATCTACAAAATGATATTCAGCTTCTTCAAAGAATAAGTGGCACTTATCGCACTTCCGTTGTAACTTTGATGTGTCCTGCTTCATTCTAAGCTAGAAATATCCCTCCCTTTGAATTCTCCTGTAAAGAGGTGTCTCAATTATTTCGCAGTGCTCTTCGTGTGTTTTCTTCAACCTCCGCTCTGCGTCTTCTGGGTTGATGCATCTTGACAACCATCCTCCTGTATTTCTGAAGTAAAGGTTTCCCTGGTTTGTAAAGTATTGGGCTAATTCCCTCAGATCCATCATTCCTTCCCCAAATTCTAATTATTTTCCAATTTTTCCCCTCCAGTCAGTGTCCTCCTCCATCGATAAAATTATTTGTACTACCGAGGGAGCTGTTCTTCGTTGGATCACAACTGTGGTTGTATCGTCTGTCATGACCATCTTCTAAGCAATGGTGGAATAGGCGTCTAGATGACGGTTCATCATTTGGGGATGTATCTTGATCTTGGTCTGATGGAACTGTCTGAGAAGTCTCTGAATGATTATTTTGTATGGTGCCAGACTTAGGAGTTTCAACGTGTATTCTGCATTCACTTGCTGAATCACCAAGTTTGAACCACCCTTGATGCAAAGTGAAAAAATTCCCCTTCGAAGAGACTTTAGAAACCCCAGTACCAACGCTTCGTATTCTGCTTCATTATTGGAATAAGGGAAATCTAACTTGTAGGAAAGACAAATATCCTCCATTCCTTTTGAAAGAATAACCCCTGCTCCTCCTTTCTTTTTTACTGAAGTTCCATCGAACTACATTGTCCATTCTTCATCACTTGCATCTACGTAGTTAGCCTAGAAGTTAATTCCTATAATACTTTCTTTAGGTGGTTCAAACGTCCCAGAGGGGAAGATTCCCAAAAGATTTGTGTACACCTATCTTTTGATCGCGCGAGGAACCACGCATTTCAAGTCATATTCTCAGAGGATGAGGAACCACCTTGCTGCCCTACCAATCAATATAGTTCCTGGAATCAAATATTTAATAGGATTATATCTGGTTACAATATGAATTGTAAAATATAGCATATAATGTCAAAGTTTTTGTGCTATAAAGACTAAGGCTAAATAATGCCTTTTTAAGATATTATACCCGACCTTTGGCCCATGTATGATTCTACTGAGATAGTAGACTGGCTATTTTTTCCCGCCAATCTCTTGCGCTAACAGAGCTCCAATGGACCTCGTGGTGGATGTGAGGTACAACTGTAAAGGTATTCCTACCTTTGGCGGAACCATGGTTTGCGGTAAATCGAGCAGTTTCTTCAGCCCAGTGAGAGACTCCTGGTGAACCTCCTCCCACTTGAATTTTGCATTCTTTCATAAAATCTAAATTAATGGGTACGTCATTTCGGCTAATCTAGTCACAAATCTCCTAAGGTAGGAAACTTTATCGAGGAAACTCTTTAGCTCCTTCGTCGTTCTTGGACTTGGCATCTCCAAGATCGCTTGTTGTTTGTCCTAGTCCATCCGCACCCCCTATCCATCAAACACAAAACCTAAAAACTTTCCACTTGTCACTCCGAAGACACACTTAAGTGGATTCATTTTCAGCTTATACTTCCTACATCAGGCAAACACTTTCCTCAAGTTGCTTAGATAGGACTCCTCCTTCCTCGATTTGATGACCAAATCATTTACATAGAATTCCACAAACTTATGAAATAAGTCATGAAAAATGTCCATTATTGTTCATTAATAAGTAGCCCCAGCGTTCTGGAGTCCAAAGGGCATTACTTTGTACATGAAGTTGCTCAATGGGGTTCTAAACGTCATTTTCTCTGCATTCGTGGGGTCCATCTTGATCTGGTTGTACCCTACATACCCATCCATGAAGTTTTACATCTCATGACCAGCCGTTGTATCTATCAAGCTGTCGATGGAGGTTAGAGGTAACTCATCCTTGGGGCAAGCCCTATTCAAGTCTCTAAAATGCACACAGATCCTTATTTGATTTTTGTCTTTCTTTCCCAACGGAACAATGCTAGACAGCCAAAGTAGGTGTTGTATAAGTTTGATGAACCCTGCTGTCAGTAAGCGTTGGACCTCTTCCTTAATTCTCAAGTCTAGCTCAGGCTTGTACGTTCTCGTTGCTTACTTCACCGGGATGGCTGAAGGCATCACGTTCAATTTGGGGAAGCTAACTTCCTCATCCAACCCCTCCATCTCTATGTAATTTTGTTCAAAAATGCCTATGAACTCCTGAATCAACTCAACCAAGGCCTCTCCATTCTCCTTACTGAGATCTTTCAAGATAAAAATAGGCCTTAGATCCTCCCCTTCTTTTTCCAGGTTCAATTGCTCTAACTCTTAGGCATATGGCTTGGGTTGATCTACCGTGTAGTCTGGTTCTTCGACGACATCTTCCACAAACTCCTGTATGTTGGAGTTTTCTATTACCATACATTTCCCCCGTTGATCCACCAAAAAACACTGATATATCGAGTCAGACTCATCATCAATTTCTTTAGTCACCCGTACCCATAATTATAATCGATAAACAACATTTCCTTCTTCGATAATCACCTTTTTACACTATCTGCTGGTAGTCGACACTGCCTTCCTCTTCTTCCCTCTAAAAGCCTCAGCAATTCTTCCTCTCAAAAAATGACCCAGCACACTTTTTCATTGAACCTCATGCTCTATTGGATCCACGCTAGGCCTCATCCCATCTTTGAGTTGCTGTAAGATGTTTTGGGGCTGAGGGACCACCTGGTGGACTTCTTCTGTCATCACTCCTTTACTGTTTGAACTTTGTTATTCTGCTCATTCAAGGGCCCCATCTTTTCTATGATCGAGGGAACCAGGCTCCTTTTATTCTTCTCATTAGGACTCTGACATCCTCCTCCAATTCTGTATAAAAGGATGTGTCTACCAGGTGAGCTTCTTCTACAGCGAAGGGACTCTTCGTAGCACTAATGGTCACCTCCGCCCCCTTGATATTCGTCATGGCGCATTGGTGATATGTTGAAGGAACTAGCCCTTGGTTATGAATCCACATCCTTCCTATTAGCATATGGTAGGAAGTTTCACTCTCTATTACGTGGAATTTGATGTGGGAACTTAGATTTCCCATCCCAATCCCAACGTTCACATACCCATGGACTTGGAGGACTAGTTGTCATAGCCTAAAATCACCAAAGGTCTTTTCCAAACAATCCTCGCTAAAATCAATCTCCATAATGCCCCAAAATCCGCGCTAACCTGCCACTAAAAGAAAATATGGGGAAGTACACAATACGATAAGAAAGATGCTCAATAAATAAATTAGAGATGAATAATGCGTAACAACACGAGTACGAATATTCAAATCAAAATGCAAATCTCAATAGCATTTCATCATTATAATTTCTCAACAGCTGCATGGAAAGAGTTTATTGTCATGATATTGATGGAACCTCCCCCATCCATAATATCCCTTGCAAAGCTAACTCCGTTGATGCTAGCAGTCACATATAATAGCCTATTATTAGGGAATCTCATGGCCCTATCTGCGTCATTAAAATTTATCTCCGATAAAAACCTCTTTACCAACCTGGTCATGGGTCCCTTTCGTCTCAACGAAGGGACTGTGTTCTTCCTTACAATATCAAGGATTTCCTGGGTTATCTACAACCTACTTTCCTTTGGTATCCCTACCAGGTCGAAGAACCAAGAAAACTTTAGGGATTTTAAAATTGCATAGTATTTTATCTCTTGGTCTACTTCCTCACCTTCAACTCTATATACGTTCTCCACATCTTTAGCAATTGCTTCATTATAATCTAACACTATGTTATCCATTCCACTCATGCGATCTTCCAAATATGCTTCAAACTCCTCCCGCACCGTCATTAGCCCCCTTGCTTCTCTCTCTACCTCCTCTACATAGGCCATCACCAAATTGGCCCCGTGTGCTGGGAGTGGGCTATTGTTAACATTTCGCGAAGGGATTTGCATCAATCCTGCCTTCACATACTTGGCGATGATTCTTCTTAGCGTGAAATAGCTCTCCGTTGGATGTTAGATCTTTTGATAAATATGGCAATATTTTGGATCCGCCCTAGTTTTCGTGTCTGGTTCCCCAACGGGGATACCCTTTGGTTCATACACCATTCCTCCTTGAACTATGGCATTGTCATAGCTGACGCCCTCTTCTACTGTACAAGGCAACGGTGGTGAGTCTTTTCTATCTCTCCTAAACTTCCTCTTATTGTCCCTCTTCACTACCTTGCCCCCATCTGCTCCTTCGATATATCCTACCAGTGGGGGCTGAGACCTTCCCCCCACAGGTTGTATTGATTTCCTGAACATCATGGGCACTACCACTGGGTTTGGTCGTATAACCAATGAGATATTCCTTACCACTTTTATGAATGCCGCAAAAATCCCCTCGCACGTCTCATTAATAATATGGAAGATGTACTCAGGAAGTACACCTTCTGCACACATCTGCAGTAGGTTTGACACCTTCGCCTCCTCCCTCACATCGAGGTATCTTTACATGAACCTTCGAACGTATGCAACTGCATCTTCCCCTGGTCGTTGCTTCTCTCTCCCCAGTTGGGTCAAGGTGAACTAATTTTTTGCCAGAAAGAACTTCTGGACGTACAAAACATGAATCTCCTACCACATAGAAACACTTTTAGGAGCTAAGTGAGAATACTAGGTATATGCTTTATCGGTTAAGGATTTAGAAAATTCCCTCAACCTGAGTTTCTTGTTATTGTAATGCGCCCCCAAATGTTCAACGAAGCATTTTATATGCTCCTTCGGGTTTCCACCCTTTCCAGTGTATTTTTCGAAGATAGAAGGAATATAATCTTTTGGGTAGGGCTCATCATTGTACTCCTGAAGGTAGGGTGTTCAAAAATCATCATAAACGAAAGCTACCTCACCAGCAGATTGCGAGGAAGCTTGCATGAACTTCAGCACCTTTTTCTGCATCTATTTCCTCATCTCTTCCATAGCTAATGCCATTGAAGGAACGATCATAGGGACCATAGTCGGAGCGCCAATTAAAGCTAGAGGAATCATCACAGTTGGAACCGTTGACACTCCTGGAATTCCCATTATTGTATTTACAACTGAAGGTATACTTACCGGGACCATTCCCATTAGAACTTCACTTGGTGGGGCCGTTGGGGCTGCCCTTGGTGTCACGAAGGAGTTGGCCTCAAACCCCTTTGGTTCATATACCGTTGAAGCTATGGGAGTTTGCAAAATCTCATAAAATTTGTTCATGAGGAGTGTCAGTTGGGCTAGTCCCATCCCAACGCTCGTGAAAGCTTGTGTCACCCCTAGAACGCTTGTCGCCATTTTAACTGTAGGCTCCTTTATTCGAGGAGCCCCGTCCCTTGAAGCCTCCAACTCTCTCGCCTCATGTTCTTCATTGTGTTGAATGCAATCAAAGTTAAGTCTTCGATTAATGTTATCTTGTGCCATACTCCTTTCTTAGAAGACTGTCTCCCCAGCGGAGTCGCAAAATGTAAGAGGGTTGTTTAGATTAGATGGAGGCGGAGCCCCTTTTGAGTATAGTAGTGATAAGTTAACTAATCATGCCATCACTTAACTACAAGACACGCTAACACAACTTAGTGAAGATAGACTCAGTTTGAACACAAATCTCTCGTGTATAACTCAGAAGGTAATGATGAACTCAGAAGCAACTTTTCTTAAAGGGAGAGATAAAATGAGCACCCCAGATACACCTTTACAGGCAGCCAAATACCCTCACCAACCTCAATGATCTCTGTCAGGTATTAAAGCTTCGTAATAAATGACAATGGTGGGTGAGTAAACTCTCTGGTTCATAATAAATCTCTCTCTGATGTATATTCTCTCGAGTAATGACTTCTGAACTCTCAAAAAGAACATCCTATCCCCACAGGTGGTTGGGGTCCTTAAATAGCCCCCACACCACTCCCAAGGTAACTCAGTCATTAATACATGTGAAATACATCCATCATACTTTATGTCACAAATATTAAATCCCTGATGCCCTAGTTGGCTCCACGTCATAAACATTAAATGATAAGAAATGCCTTTTTGCCTACCCATTCTGTGTCAGGTGGCGGTCGTCACAGACGTGGCTCACCAACTGTCTGGCATCCCCAAATACCATGGTGATTTACTTAAGTACATATCGGACATTGTCTAGTTGGCTAGTGACATCACCTATAGTAGATGTGACATTAAGTAGAGGGTTGTTTGGTCCACAACTCAACGCCCGATGGAACTCAAGGATGCTCTGCCCGGGGTTCCACAATAAGGATCTTTTGGTGTTTTACCAAGTGTATCTAAGATGTTCAAGACAAGCCCCAACGATGCCTCACTTCCCAATCCTCCAAACAAAGTCCTCTAATGTTCCCGAGGCGAGGTCATTCGATAGAGCATGAAAGCTCTCCCAGGCCCTACCAAGCCTGGTCTCTCGCGAGTACCATTCGACCTCACACAAAAATGATTATACTCGTTACATCTTTACAATCGTTATAACTCATAGTCAATATAAACAAAAGATAAAATATGACTAAATTAATCAACAGGACTAAAGGATGAGCTCTCTCGGTCAGTTTCTTCACTAGAAAGTCCCTCTAGGCTGCAACACTAAGCTGACTCACTGAGTTTCCATGTTGATTTTCCACGCTGAGCTGGTTTAATCCCAAATACTGTTGTGAATGGGGGGATTATCTCTAATCTCAGGATTACCTTTAAGCCCCCTCTGCAATCACAAATGGATGAACACATAAAATGCGCAATTAAAGAATACGACAGTCCAAAAATATAGGGATCTATATCTATGAACATTATGCGCAGAGCATAACAAGTCGTACATATCCTAAAGACTCTATAACTTGATTCTCTGATACCATTCTATAGCACCCCACTCTTCCACCACTAATATTGTCCCCACTTTAACCACCACAACCAACGGTATGGGGTATTTATTAGTTTTATATCCATAAACTGGTGTCAGTGGGGTTTGAACCCCTGACATGTTCATCGTCAATCACATGACTTACCAGTAGAGCTAAAATTCCTCGGTGTTAGAAGAGTGTAAATCTACATATATGAACCATTGCTTTCCATCACCCAGGCGATGTGGGATGTAACTCTCTGGCTACCAAATCAACCATATCCCAGTATGTTACATGCTATCCCCTTAGGTAGCCCAACGTCCTACTTGGGATGAAATCAATCATCACCCAACATATTGGCACACTTATTCCGATTGGGTATTGGCTCTGATAGCACCCATAACACCTCGTATAATTAAATATCGGGTAGCTACTTCTTTATTTAAATTAATACAGAATATCAAGTTGGTTCATTCTTAGCATCACTATCGAAAACATTTTATGTAACATCAAGAGTTTTAATTAATTGAATTTAATTAATTTGGAGTAAAATAAAACTTTGGAGTTAATAGCCTTTAAGAATTTAACTTGGGTTAATTAGTAAATTTTTCCATCGGGAATTAATTCGGGACCTTTATATAAAAAGTTTATAAGGTTTGAAACATTTAACGAACATGTGCATATATGTTCAAGCTAATATAATGTTATTCAGATAATTAAGTTGGATTTTAAAAGATTTAATTTTGGGAATTGTGGGGATCTTTCGAACGACTTGCCCTGTCGTTCGAACGACGTCGCATTGTCATTTGAACGACAAGTGTGCTCGTTCGAACGACAGTGGTGGTGGATGGATGGGAGACTCCTAATATGGTTTTAACTCTTAAACCCTTTATATGCTAAACTTATACGGGGATGGGACTTCAAAAATCACTTCTCTCTCAAGCTTTCTCCAGAAAGCTTTTCCAAAACATATTTCTCTCATCTTCAACCCCTAGACCCTACTTTTCACTAGTTTTGAAGAATCTATTGGTGTTTTCTCAAGAGGATTTAAACCTTCTATTCATATTTTTATTCAAGTTAAGCGCAGGCATGAATACTCTATTCGTTTCCTTTAATATTACGTTTTAAGTGTTGCCTAAATCTTAATTCAATGTTTTCTTAAAATCAATTAGTAATCTAATTAGAGAAAGAGAACACTATAGTTTGGGGTTGTTTTTATGAAATCTTTTAATATGAATAATATTCATAACCTGTGGGTATGTAGGATTCATGAGTGATTTTGGGTTTTGTTGGTGTAGGTTGCATGTAGAAAAACCCTAGTTTTGAATTAAATGAATTTGGGGCGTATAACTCACGTAGTTTATGTAGAGATAATGATATTGGAATTTTGAAATTTTTATGATGAAAAATCAGTATATTTAATCGAAATAATTAAATGGGATCAACTGGGTATTTATGACGAGGTGATAATTAAATTAAGATTTAATTGAATTGGACTATCATGCGTAAGTTTATACGATAATATATCCAATTCTTAACTATCACGGATAATATATTTGATTAATCATAATAAGTTAAATCACTTGCCTTAAATGGAAGTTTTGATCCTTTAGAGAAGATGATATAGGGACGATTCGCTCTTTTCGATCACAAATCCGGTGTGGTGTAAGATGGTTGTTTGGCCCTAGCAACCTTTGGAAACCCTTCCTTTCTCTCTACTTATCTCTCTGAAGTTTGTTGAAGCCAATAAATCTTATGATCCTAAGGGTTGGATGATATATTTAACCTAAATTTCGTAGGTCACTATTCATCAAATAGTCAAATGACTAAAATACCCTCCCGTGTTGTCGGTTTGGCCTAAAAATGCCCCGGGACCCGTAGTAAACCCCCATGTAGTCTTTTCTAACTCTCTCGACCCTTTCGTACACATTGGCACACTCAAAATGATCATAAGGATGGCATACAAATAAAGTACTTTATAATCCATTAAATTGGTCCCGACACGACTGATACACGCGTCCCAATTTTATCGAAACCATCGTATATTCCACTCGTGACCATTTTAATAAGTTCAAAATATTATATTACTATACCCGTTCAGTAATATTCAACATAATTATCATAATCAAATACTAACTCTCGTCTCGCTACTATTTAAATCCAAATTAATTACCAATTAATTTCCCAATTAATTCCATTAATCATATAATTAAAATTTGTAAAAAGACCAGGTATTACATCCAGAATTAGACTTCCTAGAACCTTTTCTAAGATCTAATAAAAACTTACAAAGGTGACCCTTTCTATCGCAATGTGTGCAAGTGTGGACATGGGGAATGTTACATTTGGGTTGATCTTTTCTAGCGTCCCTATCAACAACTGACTTTCTTAAATTGTTGGTATTGGCATTAGTAGTAGAAGCTTCAATAATATCAAAGAGAATTTCCAAATTTTCATCTTTGATTGGGATAGTGCCTAAAATTCTATCTAGCTTCTCTGACCTATATTCCAAATCAAATTTGACATTACTCGAGTGTCTCAATATCTCCTATAAATCGATAATCAAAGTCTCTAGAAAACACTTAGTCTCTTCAAACTCAAGAATTCCTTTTTTTAAAATTACATCAAACCACTAAGGTTATCTCTCTTGCCCTCAACATATTCGAGATTCTCGCTAAGAGACTTCTCACGTGTCCTAAGATCCTCAATAAATTTTGAATCATCATTACTATGGCATGTTCTTTAATCTTAGCTTCCAAATGTAAGTTATCCCATTCTAATTTTAATGACTCGATGTCCAACTACAGAAAGGCCACTTGAGGTTAATTCACTTTCTCTTCTTCTTCTTCTTCTTCTTCTTCTTCTTCTTCTTCATCATTGTTCCTCACTTAAGAATCACAAGACGAGACTTTGAGCTGTCATGCAAATGTAATCTTCAATGACGTAAGACTTTTCATCTAATCCCACATGATTATTCATAAATGCAGTGTATTTATGCTAAACATAGGAATCACATTCCTATTTCGACTTACTATCACTAAGGGTGGCATTGTATACCTTTTACCTTTACTTTCTTGCACTCCTTCCTCGGTTTACCGGAACACTCACGAGAATAATGCCAAAATCCTTGGCATTCAAAGCGCATGTCCCGGTCATCAACCTTTTTAGGACCATCCCTTTTCTTCCTAAAAAGATCATAAAATTTCTTAGGTTTCTTCTCAAAAATGTTATCTTATCTAATCTTAAGAAACTCCTTGAAATTGCTAGCAAATCTAGAGATCTCTCTAGCATGAAGATCACCATCACCATCAGAATCTGACACATCCTCCATTTGGGCTTTCAAAGTAACACCCTTATCTTTCACTTCATCCATTTTCTTCGGAGAACACATGTTCATTTCATACGTTTGAAGGTCACCTAGAAGTTTTAGGACTCTCATAACTTCGACACCACATAAGGAATGAAAGAAAATGACTTTGATAATAAATCTTTAGGGCAATGACATTAAAATTATATGGACCACTTTAGGCTCGGGGATAGGCTCACCTAAGTTGAATGAGTAATTGCAAATATTCAACAACTTGGCATGGAAATAATAAAAGGGCTCATTATCTAAAATCTTAATCTCTCAAATTTAGTCATCGGATTTAATAACTTAGAAACCTTAGCGGTATTTGTACCCTCGTGTGTGAATCGTAAAATATCCTAAGCATCCTTTGCGCTCTCACAAGTCATAATTTTTGTAAACTCTTTGGAGGACGCAGCATAAAAACTAGAATTCACACCTTTGGAAGTGAATGTAGAGGCACTCTTTTCACCCATTGACCTGGCGATATATGCTTTTAGAGCACCATATTTGTTGGGAGGAGTCCACCCATACTTAACCGAGTTCTAAACATTCTCTTAGAATGATTTTAATAAAAATTGCATCTACGCCATTCAATAGGGATAGTTTTCCCATCAAATCCATGGGTTACTTTTATACCTCTTACAATCTTTGTTCATGTCTCTAAGCCTCTTAGTTATCTATTTTATTTTATATCCTTTACAACTACTTTTTAACCCCCAAAGCAAGAAAACACTATAATTTAGGAACCTAGGGATTCGATGAGGACACGATCACTTCCCATATGTTACTTTTGTATCTCATGGGGGTGGTTGTTCTCTTTTCAGGGGAACTTATTACTTGTTTTCAGTCTTTGCCCTCACAAAATCCATTTACAATCTCAAACAAGTGTATACTAGTCAATTTCGATAACCAAGAGTTCGATGAGGACGCAATCATTTCATACGAGTTATTTTGGTACTTTTTGAGGTGTTTGTACCTCTTTTGGGTCCAATCATATACTATTTTGAGTTTCTAATTCGAAAGCCCATTTCAACTTGCAAACGAGCATATACTATTTAATTTTAACAAACAAGTGTTCAATGTGGATGTGGTCAAATTGCCATAGGTTACTTTGGTACTTGTTTGTATGTACATGCCACTTTATGGCCCTCTTAGTTATCACTTTGAGTTTCACGCCCTAAAGCCTATTGTCCCACCAAAATAAGAATATCTCGATGAATTTTTAAAATTAGGTGTTTGACTAGGACATGGTCACTTCCATCAAGTTACTTATGTAACTTTAGGGGCGCTTGTATCTCTCTCTCTCAGATCCACTAAGTTGTTATTTTGAGTATTCTCCCTCTAAATCCCAGTTTTAACCCCAAATGAGTATATAGTAGTTAATTCCAATAATCGGGATCCCAATGGGAATGGAGTCACTTCCTATGTCACTTTGGTACCTCTTGGGGTGTTTATGCCTCTTTTTTTTCCACCTTATGGTTGTTTTATGTTTTTTATGCCTAAAACTCACTTTTAACCCTAAAACACATGTATATGATATCATTAATGCTTCGATGAATCATTATCTATATATTTTTAATTTATTATTGAATTTGTAACAAACTATAATCCTATGGTATCTCCGAACAACTCCAACCGACTGCCAAACTACAACCACAATGGGGGTAACAACCCAACAAAGCACAGGAATAAAAAAATGCACATAACAGCTAAAAAATGAGATTTTTCCTACCATTTTTTAATATATAAAATATATTCTAGGGGCTAAAAATCTCGATACATCTATCCTACTTAACACTCCCTCACATACATATATAGAAAGAAAAAACTATTAAATAAGGAAAAAATACATGTGTAATTTGCAACAAATCTCTCTATATATAGATAAATATGAGTAGTGTATATATATATATATACACACACACACACACACACACACACACACACAATTTATATATCAATAAATAGATAAAAATAATGAAGATCCGACTTAAAAGGATAAAAGATCCACACAATGAGTGAATAATGAATTCTTTCTCAACGAACCTCACCAGAAACGAGAATAGCCACTAATTAACAAATTATTAAAGAACAAAAGTAGAAAACAATTAACAAAGAAAAGAGCTAGTTATATCTCACCTATTACAATGACCTACTTACGTGAACATGTTGTTTTAATTAGAACAAATGCAATAAATTGTTTATATTGTAAACAGGGGTACTAACAATATTTAAATTAGGCTAAAATTAACTTTCTTTGAGCATATATCAGGTCAGCGCCGTCTTCCTCAAACGGAAAGACTATGCAAACTCTAATTAATAATGGGCTACCTTCCAATTTAAAAAGTTATTCAAATAACCAAGTTAACTAAAACAAAAATAACAATAAAACATCCATATCATTATACATTCAAACAAGATCAACCATAACAAATGAATTTTAAAAACAAAATGTCAATTCATGGCTGAAAAATCAAGGTATTAGTATTTATTGTGACACAATTCAACACATCCAAATCAAAATACTTCGAGAAATAATAAATCAAATGAAAAAATAAGTGTTACTGTAATATTTAGTTGTGATGACTTGGGCAATTTTCCTATTATTTGTTCATGGGATATGTGAGATGCTCTTAAGAGTATGTGAAGCAAAGGCACATAACCTAATGAATCTACAATTACGATTCAATCATACATATACATACACACATAATACAACACCTACAACAATATTTATAAATATATTAAGATATTAAAAAATTTGAAGTTGAATTTTTGAATTATGGAAACTCGGGTTTAATTTCAAGCTCAACCATGATAGGGTTCAAATTTGAGGTTCGATATATGATTGAATGGGAAAACTAAAACCCCTATTTCATTGTCATCGTGTTATCTATGGTGATTTTTGCAACAACATACAAAAAAATTCCATATCTTTTTCTTTGTTTTTTTTAGTATTTTCATCCATATTGTGAAATTTATGTTGATAAAAAAAAACTTCCCTTATTCAAGCGTTTAGTTAAAGGGAGTCCCCATATTTCTCCTTAAAAGTGAGTCCCATTGAGTAATGTCATAGTGTAATGACTGAAATTCGAATAAATTTATCAAATAAAATTATAAATAGATTAAATAAACCAATGAATGAGCAAAATAATTGTTACCTTCAACTTCATTTCCATTGTCTGGAGTATAAAAAACTTAGCTATCTTTTAGAATCTTCTTTATCAATACTTTCTTTTTTATCTCTTGTGCTTCTCCAACTTTCATAATTTTCGGGTATTATCAAAATTACTATGAAATAACTATTTCTCACACCCGTGTAAATAGTTGCTCCTCTAGTTCGTTCATTATGGTCCACTGATAAAATAATTATCTCCTATTAATATTCTTCCAATCCCTCAACAACTCTCAAACCATAAATATACGGATATGCCTTCTGTCTCACAAGATCTTTCTCCGCTACTTTGTCAACCTCATCCACTTTGGGGGATGTGCTTTTAAATTTATAGGTCCACATTTAAGAAAATATGACGAAGTTTCAGTAGTCCAAAAAATTAACCATAGGACTTCTAAAACATTATGTAAAAGTATAGCATCAGCATTATCTGATTGTGATCTAGTATACATAAAGTCTACATTGAACAAGAATTGACCTACTACTCTAGTTATACTCTAAAATAGTGGAAATTTTGGATTTTTGAAGCAAGGAGATACGTAATTCAGTGGAAGAATAAATATTTTTCGAAGATAATTGTACGATATTCAAAATCCAATCACAAAACTAAATTAATTATTGATGTAAAAAATTAGATCATATCTAATTATTCAATCACAGATAAATAATTGAGACAAAGAATTTTTAAAGTGGTTCAGCCTTATAAGAATGGCCTACGTCCACTGTTATGGTATTGCTGATTGTATGGGAATTATCGATTACAAGTTATCTCCAGAAATTCCGATCCCTTTACAATGAGGATTGTACAATGTATTTATAGCCCTGAGGCTGTAATGTGAAAGGGTAATACATTAAATGATGTACATATGAAAGGGTAATACATTCAATACCCCTTAGCCGTATGCGTCTGAATGATAAGCATTTAATGAACCGTTAAACTGTTGGTTATCCTGCTATTAATGCTTTGTTCGAGGTGCAGCTCGGACCACCTGAGTTGCTCGGACCGCCTAAGCTTCTCGGTACTCAAAAGTTCCTCGGAGAGTTCTTATTCCTCGGAGCGTATGAGTTCCTCGGGGAATCAGTGATCCTCGTTGTACTATGGTTCCTCGGAGCATGTGAGTTCCTCGAAAGCGTTTGTTGTTGCTACGTAGATTGCCACGTGTCTTCACTTTATTGAGCCATGTCAGCAGACTAAATTTGGTATCAACAGAAGCCCCCAATGTTTCATAGTTCCAACTTTGAGGAGTGTGGAACATTCTTTCTCAGAATATGGCAGTTTTAAATGGTCATCCTGAAATTTAGGAGTCTTTTGTATTTATTTCTCTTTCCAAATTCGTAGAATCAGGATTTTTTGAATTTTTATAACCGCCTCGATCTCCGTATACTTTTTGTCCTTCTAGCCGCCGGTAGCGTAATCATTTCTTTTTGTAATCATTACTTTTTCCTTTTCCCAAGGCAAGGTATTTCAGCGTCACAGACAACCCCATCGTCTTCTACTTTTTTAAATTTGCATCTTCGAATTTTCCATTGTCTTACTCTCTTGTACGTTCATGTTTTTCATCGTTCGTTGTCAACAGATCCACTCTTTTTCTGTAAGATCTTCTTCCTTCTTCTTCATTTCTTTTATTCATGATGGTTTACCCTGTTGAATCTCTTGATAAGTTTCGCTCTGATTTTTCTATTCCCTCCTGGGTTGTTCTGGAAGAGCTTTCTGAGCCTTCTGACTATTTCCATTTGGCTGAGGGACATTGGTTCCCCAGTCTCTTTGTTGTTGAGTGTGGGTTTTCTTTTCCACCCAATCCCTTATGTCTGGAATTCTGTCAATACTTTGACGTTGTTCCTGCAATAGTAGCCCCCAATACATGGAGAATAGTTAATGGGGTTCATAGATTAAATCAAATCCATGGAACTCGCATAGGAATTCCAGAAATCATGTTTTGCTATAGATGGGCAGTTGGTGATAACACCTTTTATTTAAAAACTAGATTTTTAAATAGGGCTTTAGTGGTCAATCTCCCGGATGCCAATAGGGACTATTTTGAGAACGAAGTTGTTATAAAAAATTGGCAGCATGCTCCTTTATCAGGAGATGAAGTGTATCAGGGTCCTAGATGCCCTCCCTATGGAAATGGGATAGGTTATTTTTACTTCATTTTATATATTTTGAAATTATGCTTCTTTCATGTTTGATAAAATGTGCCACTGATATTTTAATATTTATTTATTTGCAGTTGACAGCAAAAGAAAGTGTCCAAAAGAAGGAGACGTGAATATAAGGCACTTCAAACTTATCTGGAGTTTGCATCAGAGTGTTGCCGACGAGCACATTAGGTTAGCTTCGTATTTGCTGCAGTACAAGAGCTACACCACTTCTTTCACTGTTCGTCCGGTGATAAGTGACGTAGAGCCAGTACTAGCTTCTACCAGTTCTTCGCCTGAATCACATATTCCTTTAAGTGAAAGGATGAAGAAGAGAAAACCTCCCACCCTTTTTGAGAAACCTGCCTCTGGTGCTGGAGAGGCAAAAAGAAGTAAGATTGACGTCCCAGGGGAGGGGACAAAGAAAACGGATGCACCTTCCTCGGCTGCCCCTGTTGTGAAGGTTGTCGAGAAGCCCCAATGGCCCCGAGCAAGGATGCTGTTCCAAGAGAAGTGATTGTAATATCACCGACCAAGAGTTCCTCCTTAGTTGAATCTATTCCTGCTCCCCCGAGGAAGCTGAAGAAAATCTCCTCGGTCAATTTGGCTGACACTGTCTCTCAGCCCCCGACTAGTGGAGTTCCCACTTTCGTTCCCCCGAGCTCTGCCATGAGCTCGGTGAAGACTTGGATCATTCTCGAGATCCAAGGTATCGAAGGAAACCTTTCTCGGGATATGGTTACCTCTTTGGCACCTCGCCACATTGCTTCTGTAAGTCCTTTTATTTTGAATTTTTCATTTTTCCTTTGTTATATCTGTCTCTGACTTGCTTTCATTTTCTTTTCACAATTGGTGAGCTGCTTCAATACAATTTTGAAGAAGGATGAAGCTATCAAAGCTTCAAGCTCCTCGTCTGGTGTAGAGGAAGCTTTGATGGGCGTGAGGCAGTCTTTGGAAGATTCTCGTCAGAAATACGATGCTGACAAGGCTGTTTGGGAGAAGAAACTTACCTCCACCGAGCAGTAGAAGGCTCGAGTTGTTGAAGTCTCCAAGGAGTTGGAGAAGAAAATAAAGGACTTGGAAGGGAAAAATAAATAGCTCGACAAGAAGATCAAATATGCTGGAGAACTTGAGAATAAGCTCAAGGTTGCTGAGGAAGAGTTGGGTCAGCTTCGGGAGGTAAATCGGCAGAAGGAGGAGGTTGAAAATAAATTGAAGACTGCTGAAAACCTTTTGTCCGAGAAGCTTTCCTCGGAGAAGTTGAAAAGAAAATTGGTTGTGAAGAAGTCTTTCAGCGCTGGCTGGGACAAGGGGTGAAACAAGGGCTTGGCTGCCATGACGTCACAAGTAGAATATGGCAGCCTCAAGTACTTCAGGGATGGATGGGTCGCTGCTCTACAGGAGATGAAAGTGGATGACAATTCCGAACTCTTTCAGCAACACATCCTGGTCCCCCTCCAACTCCTGAAGATGAAGAAGAGGACGAAGCTGCCTCCAAAGATTCTTCTATGGTGATGGGAGATCATCCCCTAGCCATCCAGCCTCCTACCGAGGAACTTCAGCAGTTCGCTACTTCCTCCGAGCAACCTCCAGTGCTTCCCCAGCTACTATCTGTTTCTTTCGAGCAACCTAATTCCTCGTCCCAACCTCCCGAGAAGTTTTTGGGAGACAAGGAAAAGGTGTAGAGTTGTTAGGGTTTCTCTTTATATTTTTCTTTTGTCAAATGTAACCATGAACATGTAACTCTGAACCTTGATATAATAAAACTTGAACTTTTGTTCTTGCATACTTTTGTCTCTTCTTCATGCTTAGTTGGTACTTTTATTGATTACTGCTTCTTCTTTCTCTACTAGTTTCTGGCCAGGATGGAATTACTATATGCTCATGATACCAAGTTGTTGAGGCAATGCAATGATTATTTTAAGGCTGGTCACACAGATATGAGTGCAGCACAAATTTTTGACATCCTCGGCCAAGATGCTTCGGAACAGGCGGTTGAGGCCTACCAATACTTGAAGACCCTGCTTGATCGTGCAGTGGCCAATAATGTGGCTTATTATGATATGATCGAGGATCTCCAAGGCATTCTTGAAGACCTTCACCAACAATACAAAGAATCCACTGCCCTTTTGCACGAGGGGTGTGAGAAGAAGTATCAGCAACTTAATGCTGACAAGGGGTAAGAGAAGCATTTTGCTGGCTACGATGTGAGGGAGAGAACTCTGAGGGGTGAGGTCGAGGAGTGCAGACAAATAGCTGAACTATTAGAGCAAGAAAATAACAACCTGCAAAAAGAGTTATCTCAGTTGAAGTCTGCAGCTTCCACTTTAAATGCCTTGATCCCAATGAATGATGAGGGATTCTCGTTCTTGGAGGTCGAGAATGCCAACTTGAGGGACGAATTGGAGACCTTGAAGAGAGCTGGTCCCTCTACATCTTCTCGTGGATGAGCAAGAGCTCCTCGGGGACGACCAAGAGCATCTCGAATTCCTGTCGAGGAACAGAGGACTCAATCTGCCTTAGATAACTAAGCCTTCCAATTAATGGCAAAGAACTAGGCGTTGGTTGAAATGTCAAAGAAGATCAGGGACCTGGAAGAGCAGCTTTCTGTGCAGCAGTCAGTCTTGGAGAATAAGGAACTCTTCATCAAAAGTCTCCACGAGCAGCTGGAAAGACTGACATATCAATTCCACAAATAGCCCAAGGAGTTTTGGATGGCTGGGTACAACGAGGCTCTTTACCACTTAGACGATCGTATCCAGAATACCAATAATGAGGGCTACAAGCAAGTCTGGTTGAACGCCTTAGGTGTATTGTAACTCGAACAGGGTAATTACCTATGGGATTACCATGATCCTGGGCTGCTCGACCTACCCGTGCCACCATTCAAACTTGATATGAGCTGGATCCCTGCCCAGGCCATTCCTCGATGCTTAATTTCAAAGTATCTCGGCGACTACAATCTCCATTCAAGTGTTGAGATATCTCGTCCCGAGCACCTTATAGATCTACCATCCGTGATGAATATCAGGATGTTAAAAGATTTGAACTTCATAAACTCTCCTCTTGCTTTAAATGATCCGCTGCTGGCGAGGAACCTGTCTCAAAAGCAGAGGGGAAGAAACCAATAGAGTAGGAATTTTGATGTAATAGTTAGTATACATTTCATTATCAATGTAATATTTTCTTGGATTTAATGAAAGACTTTTATTTTTTTCGCAATCTTAATCGCTATTGCCTTGTAAAATACTTTACATTTGTGCATGTATGTCTGTTAAAAAGATAACAATATTGTGTTGTGTTGTTTGTCGATCAACTTATTGTCGACTAGCTTGAATTTGTGGTAGTCATAAAAAATTACTAAGTTATTCCTCGACCAACTTACTAATAATTTTAAAAAGTCACGAGTATCAATAATTTTGCTTGATCATTTTCTCGTATTCATAAAATGTTTCGACCAACTACAGTTAGTGGGTTTTTATCCCCGACCATCCATAGTTAGTGGATTTTTCCTCTGCGAGCAACTTTTAGCACTTTTTGAAATAATTTTACCTCCCTACCAACTCAAGTTGGCCTTTTCGAGAATATATTTACTTCCTAACCGACATAAGTTGGCATTTTTAGGAAAACTTTTACTTCTTGAGGAACATATAGTTTTATTTCCCGTAGGAATACAAGTTTTACTTCCCGGAGGAATACAAGTAGCTTTACTTCCTGGAATAATACAGGTAGCTTTAGTTCCTGAAGGAATACAGGTAGCTTTACTTCCCGGAGGAATATAGGTAACTTTACTTCCCGGAGGAATACAGGTAGCTTTACTTCCCGGAAGAATACAGGTAGCTTTACTTCCCGGAAGAATACAGGTAGCTTTACTTCCCGGAGGAATATAGGTAGCTTTACTTTCCGGAGGAATACAGGTTTTACTTCTCGGAGGAATACATTTGTTTCTCGACCAACCTTAGCTGGCGTTTTTGAGAAAAATTTTGAGTAAGCCCGAGTTTTGCCGAGTTTCACTAGTAAGCCCGAGTTTTGCCGAGTTTCTCCGAGTAGTGTGTAGCACTAGTATTCCCCGAAAAACTTTCAATAAAAGGAGAAAATACACATCACTGATAATACTTGCGCAGGTGCTCTGCGTTCCATGCATTCTTAAACTCCTCCCCTTCTAAAGTTGTTATTCGGTAAGTTCCTGGTCGAACAACTTCTGTAACTTGGTATGGTCCATACCAGTTTGCCTCCAGTTTATTGTGCTTTTGAATTACTTTCTTCAGCACATAGTCTCCTTCTTTCAGGTCGCACTTCTTCACCCTCTTATTGTAGAATAAAGTTGTTCGTTGTTGGTATGCGGCATTCCTGATGGCTACTTCTTCTCTAACTTCCTCGAGCGTGTCCAAATCCAATCTTCTCATTAAGTCGCTGACAGAGGAATTGAAATTCAGTACCCTGTGTGTTGGGAGGTCCAACTCGGCAGGTATAACAGCTTCACTTCCAAATGCTAGCATATATGGAAATTTTCCAGTTGCTACTCGGGGAGTAGTTCAGTAAGCCCACAGTACTGACTGTAACTCATTGATCCATTTTGCTTTCGCATCGTCTAGTCTTTTATTCAAGCCATTCAGAAGTGTTCTATTTGTCACTTCAGTTTGTCCATTTCTTTGAGGATGGCCTGGTGCTGAGTGGATCTTCAAAACATTTGATTGATGACAATAGGCAGCGAACTCCTCGTTATCAAATTATGTTCCATAGTCTGTGATGAAAGCATGAGGAAGACCATATCGACAAATGATGTTCTTTCAAATAAATTGGTACACCTTCTCATACGTCATATCAATGAGAGGCTCAGCTTCTACCCACTTAGTAAAAGAATCCACTGCGACGATGAGGTATTTGAACCTTCCTCTGGTCGTTGGCAGTGGCCCGACCAAATCTATTCCTCACATGGCAAATGGCCAAGGGGAAGTGATGGGTGTCAATAATGCTTGTGGAGTTCTTCGGATGGAGGAGAAGCGCTGGCACTTGTCACATTTCTTGGCATAGGCTATACAATCAGCCCTCATCGTCGGCCAGTAGTATCCCTACGTCATCACCCTTTGCAAAAGCGTCCGACCTGCTACATGGGCTCCACAGCACCCTTCATGGATCTCTTCAATCAATTCTTTCACCTCGGAGGGATGTACACATCTTTGCAAACCTGCCATAATTCCTCGTCTATATAAAATACCGTTAGTTAATACATATCGAGAAGCTTTAAACTTTAATTTCTTGGCTGCGAGCTTGTCAATTGGTAATTCTCCCTCCTCAATATATGCCCTGATGGGATCCATCCTAGATGGTCCTAAGTCAAGGGTGATAAAGTTCATCGTCCAATCTTCATCTATACTCCAACCAGCTAAAACTTCAATCGGGATTATTTTTCGTAGCTCGGTATGAGTAGCTGATGGTAATCGAGCTAGGGCATCTGCTCTTGCATTCTCCATTCTTGGTATTCTAACCAGCTGAATAGCAGCAAATTCTGGTACCAACTCCATCACCTTTGCATGGTATTTGATCATTAATTCTCCTTTGGCTGCATATATTCCCAACATTTGATTTACAATTAATTGAGAATCACTGAAGACAATAATTTGCTGCGCCTCCATAATTTTTTCCAAATTAAGACTTGCAATCATGGCCTCAAACTCAGCCTCATTATTGGAAGCTTTGAATTGGAAACGTAGGGCGTATTCCATGTCGACCTCGTCCGGAGTGCTCAAAACTATCCCTGCCCCACTGCCTGTTGTGCAAGATGAGCCATCTACATATAGCCTCCATATAGGTAACTCGTCTTCAAATTTCTGATCAGTCAGAGTTCCTCGGTGAAATATTTATTGCTTTCTTTCATCTTCCCCTGATATTTCTCGCTCTTCGTCAATCATCTTTTCTTGCCCTTTTACCAACCGGAGTTGGTCTGAGCTCAAATTTCATGATCCTGTAACATCCACTTGCCCTTTTACCAACCGGAGTTGGTCTGAGCTTGTGTTTGTTGATCCTGTAACATCCACACGTTGATCAGCGAGCAACTTTTGCTCCTCGGGGGTATCAGGATAGGTGAACTCTACTATAAAATCATCTACAGCTTGCCCTTTAAGAGATGATCTGGGTTCATAGACTATATCGTATTCACCGAGCTCTATTGCCCAGTACACCAATCTTTCGGATTTTTCTGGTTTATGAAGGGCTTGCCTCAACGACATATCAGTATATACGACTATAGTATGAGCCTAGAAGTATATCCTCTTTCTCCTACTCGCCTCAATCAGCACCACTGCTAACTTTTCCAGCCTTGGATATCTGATCTCTGCACCTCGGAAGGCCTTACTTGTGTGATAGATTGGTTTTTGTACTCCATTCTCCACTCTTATCAACGCTGAGCTAACTGCATTCTCTGATACTTCTAGATACAAGTATAATTTTTCTCCCATCATCGGCCTGGACAATAATGGAGGTGCTCCTAAGTATTTCTTTAAGTCTTGAAAATCATTCTCACATTCATCGTTCCACTCAAAAGTCTTTCGGAGTGTCTTGAAGAATGGGAGGCATTGATCAGTTGCTCGTGATACAAATCTATTGAGTGCTGCTACCCGTCCTGTAAGAGTTTGCACCTCTTTCTTCGTCATTGGAGATCGCATCCCTAATAGAGCTTTGATCTTTTCAAGATTTGCCTCAATGCCTCGTTGGTTGACAATGTATCCGAGAAACATGCCTTCTCGTACTCCAAATATGCACTTCGTCGGGTTCAGCTTCATTTTATATTTATCTAGTTGATCAAAAGTCTGACTTAAGTCAACTAGATGATCGGCAGCTTTCTTGCTCTTTGTCAGCATATCGTCAACATAGACTTCCATATTGCAACTGATTTGTTCAGCGAAGACCTTGTTCATCGGCCGCTGATATATCGCACCTGCATTTTTCAAACCAAAAGGCATAACATTATAATAATAAGTTCCCCTAGGGGTAATGAAAGAAGTACTCTCCTTGTCTTCAGGTTTTATTTTAATCTGATTGTAGCCAGAATAAGCATACATGAAGCTCAGCAGCTCGTGTCCCGAGGTAGCATCCACTAGTTGATCAATTCGGCGCAACGGAAAATGATCCTTTGGACATGCTTTATTGAGGTCGGTGAAGTCTACACACATCCTTCATTTGTTGTTCTTCTTTTTCACCATCACCATATCTGCTAACCAGTCTGGATATTTAACATCTTCAATAAAGCAGGCTTTCTGGACCTTCTCAACTTCCTCCTATATAGCTTGATTCTTCTCGGGGCTGAATACTCTTCTTCTCTGCTTCACTGGCTTGATTTCCTTATTCACATTGAGTTCGTGACATAAGAAATTTGGATCTATTCCGGGCATGTCCTCATGACTCCACGCAAAAGTTTTCTTTCTGCTTATAAGGAAAGTTATCAATTCCTGTTTTAGTGAGGCTTCCAACGACGAACCTACTTGAGTAGTTCCTTCAGGGTGCTCGTCGTCCAGAATGATGTTTTCAGTAGCTTCCACCACTTGACCCTTCACGAGTTGAGACTCATCTCTAGGATCCAGTGTTTCAATTTCTGCACCTTCATCCACTTGATAAGTAGTAGTCTTTTTCCTTGATTCCTCCAGTTCCTCTTGCTCGGCGGATGAATAATAGCATTCCCGAGCTACTTTCTGATCACCTTTAACAACTCCTACTCTAAAATTTGTTGGAAATTTCAGGCACTGATGCACTGTAGATGGTACATCTTCGAACTTCTTCAATCCTACTCTTCCCATGATGATATTGTATGATGATTGAACATTCTTATCCATTACAAAAAAATGTATTCTTTATGTCCGACAAGCAGGCCACGTACCAATGAATATAACCAACTTGATCGTCCCAAGTGGAAATACTTTCTGGCCAGCAAAACCGAAGAGGGGTCTATGATAAGGCTCCAGTTGAGATAGTTTTAGATTTAAACTATCGAAGCACGAGTAGAACATGATGTCTGCCGAGCTACCATTGTCGACCAGTACTCTTGAAATTATTACTTCCTTCATCCTCATTTTGATCACCAATGAGTCATCATGAGGATATAGAACACTTGCGAGGTCATTCTTTGAGAAACCGATGACCAATTTCTCTTTGTTCACCTTTCTTGGGCGATCCTCCTCAGCGAGATTTATTCGTTGAATGTACGAGCAAGCTTGAGCCTTACAGAGGAAAGCTTTTCTCTCGGCAGTAAGGTCTCCTCCTCCTGCATCTCCACCTGTAATAACATTACAATCAAAAGACCCAAAGCGTATTGAAAATACCTCTCGTTCTGGCTGCCTTGGTCTCTTGGGAAGATCGGGGTCATCTTCGGGACCAACTTCACGGTTTCTTTTTCTCCTCTGCTCGACGAGGAGATCTAGACCTCTCTCTTGTTCGGTCTTTGTTTCTTCTTTCGCTTCCACGATCAACATACTTTGCCAGCTTTCCTCGTCTGATGAGTGTTTCAATTTCATTCTGAAGAGCTATGCAATTTTTGGTCATATGGCCATGATCTTTATGAAACTCGCAATACTTTGCCTTATTCCTCTTGTCAGGGTCTGCCTTCATTTTCTCTGGCCAGTTTAATTCCTCGTTGCTCTTGATTTCTTCTAGAACATGGTTGTTATCCTTCTTCAAAGGAGTATAATTGTCGAATTTCTTCATTGCGTCCCATACCGATCTAGTTCTTGAATGTTTGTCATTACGATTGTTCTTATGCTCTTTCTTCTTGGCTTTATCACCTTCCACCTTGGTTTCTTTGGCATCCATATTCTTCTTCGCAGCCATAGCCTCCTCGGCATTCCTAATCTTGGACGAATCAGGGTATGTAAACTCTGCTATAAAATCTGCTACAGCTTGCCCTTTTAATGATGATCTGGGTTCATACACAATATCATATTCACCGAGTTCTATTGCCCAGTACATCAGTCTTCCTGATTTTTCTAGCTTGTGAAGGGCTTGTCTCAATGGCATGTCGGTATACACGACGATTGTATGGGCCTGGAAATATGGCCTCATTCTTCTACTTGCTTCAATTAATGCCAATGCCAATTTTTCTAACTTTGGGTATCTAATTTCTCCACCTCGAAAAGCCATACTTGTGTAATAGATGGGTTTCTGAACTCCATTCTCCAATCTAATCAATGCTGAGCTAACTGCATTCTCTGATACCTCCAGATACAAGTACAACTTCTCTCCTGTTATTGGCCTGGACAACAATGGAGGTGCTCCCAAATATTTCTTCAAGTCTTGAAAGGCCTTTTCACATTCATTAGTCCATTCAAAAGTTTTTCGAAGTGTTTTGAAGAATGGGAGGCATTTATCCGTTGCTCGGGACACAAATCTATTGAGCGCCATAACTCGTCCTGTAAGACTCTGCACTTCTTTCTTCGTCGTTGGGGATCGCAGCCCTAAAAGAGCTTTGATCTTTTCTGGATTTGCCTCAATACCTCGTTGGTTGACGATGTATCTGAGGAACATTCCTTCTCGTACTCCAAAGGTGCACTTCGTCGGGTTGAGCTTCATTTGGTATTTATATAGTTGATCAAAGGTCTGACCTAAGTCAACAAGATGATCAGCAGCTTTCTTGCTCTTTGTTAGCATATCGTTGACATAGACTTCCATGTTGCAACTGATTTGTTCGGCAAAAATCTTGTTCATCAGCCGATGATATGTTGCACCTGCATTTTTCAAACCAAAAGGCATGACATTATAACAATAAGTTCCCCTTGGGGTAATAAAAGAAGTACTTTCCCTGTCTTCAGGTTTCATTTTGATCTGGTTGTAGCCAGAATATGCATCCATGAAGCTGAGCAGCTCATGTCCCGAAGTAGAATCCACTAGCTGGTCTATTCTGGGCAATGAAAAATGATCGTTCGGGCATGCTTTGTTGAGATCAGTGAAATCAACACACATTCTCCATTTATTGTTCTTCTTCTTTACCATCACCACATTTGCTAACGAGTCTGGATATTTCACATCTTTAATGAATTGGGCTTTCTGGAGCTTCTCGGCCTCCTCTTGTATGGCCTGATTCTTCTCGGGACTAAATACTCTTCTTCTCTGCTTCACATGTTTGATCTCCTTATTCACATTAAGTTCATGACATAAGAAGTTTGGATCTATTCCTGGCATGTCTTCGTGACTCCATGCAAAATTATTCTTCCTGTTTCTCAAGAAAATTATCAACTCTTGTTTTATTGAAGCATCCAACGACGAACCTATCTGGGTTACTCGTTCAGGGTGCTCCTTGTCCAGAATAACATTTTCTGTAGATTCTACCACCTGTCCTTTTACAAGTTGGGATTCATCCCTGGGATCAAGAGTTTCAATTTCTGTACCTTCCTCCACCTGGTAGGTAGTAGTCTTTTTCCTTGATTCCTCAAGCTCTTCTTGCTCGGCAGATGAATAATAGCATTCCCGAGCTATTTTTTTATCACCTTTCACAACTCCTACTCCGAAGTTTTTTGGGAATTTTAAGCATTGATGCACTATAGATGGAACTGCTTCGAACTTCTTCAAACCAACTCTTCCCATGATGATGTTGTAGGCTGACTGCACATTCTTATCCATCACAAAGAAGCGTATTCTTTCTGTTCGACAAGCAGGCCAAGTTCCAATGAATATGTCCAACTCGATCGTCCCAACTGGAAAAACTTTCTCGCCAGCAAAACCCAGAAGGGGTCTGTGATAAGGTTCCAATTGAGATAATTTCAAATTCGAGCTATCAAAGCATGAATAGTACATAATGTCTGCCGAACTACCATTGTCCACCAACACCCTTGAAATCACCACATCTTTCATCCTCATTTTGATCACCAAAGGATCATCGTGAGGGTAAAGAACACCTGCCAAATCATTTTTTGAAAAACCAATAACTAGATTTTGTTTATTTACCTTCCTCGGACGATCATCCTCGGCAAGATTTATTCGTTGAATATATGAGCAGGCTTGAGCCTCTCTGAGATAAGCCTTTCTTTCTGCAGTAAGGTCTCCTCCTCCAGCATCTCCTCCTGTAATAACATTACAATCAAATGACCCAAAACGTATGGAAAATACCTCTCGTTAAGGCTGCCTTGGCTTCTTTGGAAGATCGGGGTCTTCATCTGGATCATCTTCAAAATCTCTTTTCTTTTTCTCCTCCGTCCGACGAGGAGATCTGGAACGATCTCTAGTTCTATCATCATTCTTCCTTTCAGCTCTGCGATCTATAGACTTTGACAACTTTCCTCTTCGGATGAGCGTTTCAATCTCGTTCTGAAGGGCTATGCAATTTTTGGTCGTATGGCCATGATCTTTATGGAACTCGCAATATTTGGCCCTATTCCTCAGGTCAGGATTGGTCCTCAGTTTATCTGGCCACTTGATTTCTTCGTTATTCTTGATTTCTTCCAAAACATGATTAATACCCATTTTCAATGGAGTATAATTATCGTATTTCTTCAGGACTTCCCATGACGTCCTATTATTCTTGGAGTTCTTATCACCACCATTATCTTTTTGCTCTTTCTTCTTAGATTTGTCAACCACCACCTTGGTTTCTTTATCCATATTCTTCTTCGCAACCATAGCCTCCTCGGCATTCATGATTTTGGCTGCTTTTGCCATCAACTCCGACATAATTTTAGGTGGATCTTTGGCCAAAGTGTAGTATAACTTGTTAGGCAGCTATCCACTCATCAAAGCAGTGATCGCTATCTTTTCCTCGTAATCTATGACTTCCAACTTCTCGTTATTGAAACGAGTTATGTAATCTCTAGTACTCTCACCTGATTTTTGTCTAACACTTAACAAGTGCGCTACTCGCTTTACTGGCTTTGCTCCAAAACAGAAATTGCCAATGAACAACTCGACTAACTGAATAAAAGTCGAAATCTTACCCCGAGGAAGATTGTTGTACCATATCTGTACAGATCCGATAAAAGTTCCCGAGAATGCTCTACACCTCATCTCGTCGGGAACGGCATATATGTTGGCAGCAGCTTGATATTGTTCTATATGAAGAACAGGATCTGTCTTTCCATCATACTTAGGGGTCACTACAGGTGCTTTGAATTTTGATGGTGTAGGAAAATTCACAATGGCCTGCACAAAAGGTGTCCCTTGAACAAAAGTTCTCGTTAAGGGATTCCTTTCTTTAACCATTTCTCCAAGTCTATCCTCCAACCGCTGAATGGAACCTTTCCATGCTTCATTTCCTTCCTCAGGCCGCTTAGTCCGAGCAATTGATTGTTCTGACATAGCTTCCTGAGATCTATCTCGACGAGTAGCTGGTTATGATTGTGCTGATCCTTCTCTCAAACCTGATGGTGGTCGAAAGCTTCTGGATGGGGCTCTAGGTGGACTCATATTTCTCCTTGGTCCTAACCGACTGAAAGGAGACACCCTGCTTAATCTTTCTAGGGCGCTGGTTCTCTCCGGAGAGAGAGTGATATGTTGATCTGTATCCGTAGCCCGTATCGATGAAGTTCGCCCAGGTTGATAAGAAAAATCATTAGATTCTTCATTACGATATGACCCAGTACGCCTGGATCGCGATTGCCCATGATCACTCCTTTTCCTTGAATGTGTAGGTGCACCGCCGTGAAGAGTTTGAATGAGTTGCCTCATTGTTTCTTGCAAGGCGGTTTGTCCTTCAGCCAGATTCGTCATAATTCCAGCCAGATCTGGAGGTGCAGATGGATTTGGAGGATTTCCAGCATTTCCAGCATTTCGATTACTGGATTCTGGATTATCTGCCATTGATGATAAATGATTTTTGGTGAAAAATGATAGCAACAGTCGTTTCCCACAGACGGCGCCAATCTGTTGATGTAAAAAACTAGATTACTCTAATTATTCAATCACAGATAAATAAAATGAGACAAAGATTTTTAAAGTGGTTCAGCCTTATAAGAATGGCCTACGTCCACTGTTATGTTATTGCTGAGTGTTTGAGAATTCTCGATTACAAGTGCTCTCAAGAAATTCCGGTCCCTTTGAATGAGGGTGATACAAGGTATTTATAGCCCTTAGTCTGTACATGCAAGGGTTGATACATTAAATGATATACATATGAAAGGGTAATACATTTAATGCAGTGTGTGCGTCAAGATGATGAACATTCAATGAATAATTGAACTGTTGATTATCTGGCAATTAATGTTATGGTCGAGATGCAGGTCGGACCGTCTTAGTTGCTCGTTGCTCAGGAGTTCCTCGGAGCGCTAGAGTACCTCAGAGTGCTGAAGTTCCTCGGTGTATCCATGTTGCTCGGAGAGACAATGAGTTGGTCGGGGAAATGAACTTCCTCGTTACTATTGTGCCAAGTAGATTGACACGTGTTCTCATATTATTCGTCCATATCAGCATATTAATTTTGGTATCAACAGAAGCCCCCAATGTTTCATATTTCGAACTTTGAGGAGTATGGAACATTCTTTTTCAGTATATTGCGATATTAAATGACTTTCCTAGGTTTTAGGAGCCTTTTCTTCATATTTGAATTTCTTTCAAATTCATAGAATCCGCCTTTTTTGAGTTTTTATGAGTGCTTCGATCTTCGTGCATTTTTGTCCTTTTAGCCGCCGGTGGCGTATTAGTTTCTTTTGTGTAATCATTTCCTTCGCAGCTTCCCAAGGTAAAGTATTTAAACTTCTTAGGTAACCATACCGTCTTCTACCTTTTCCAATTTTCTGCATTCAAGCTTTCTATTCTCTTTTTCTCTCTTGTGCGTCCATCCTTGTTTTCGTTCGTTGTTGATAGCTCTCCTTTCTTCCTGTAAGCTTTTCTTCCTTCTTCTTTTATTCACCATGGTTTATATTATTGAATCTATTGAAAAATTTCGTTCTGATTTTTCCATCCCTTCTTGGGTGATTTTAGAGGAGTTTTCTGAACCTCAAAATTACTTTCGTTTGGCTGAGGGACATTGGTTTCCCAGTCTTTTTATTGCTGAATGTGGGTTTTCCTTTCCACCAAATCCATTATGTTTAGAATTTTTTCAGTACTTCGATGTTGTCCCTGCAAAAATAGCCCCCAATACATGGAGAATAGTTAATGGGGTGCATAAGTTAAATCAAACTCATGGATCTCGTTTAGGAATTCCTGAGATTATGTTTTGCTATAGATGGGCTATTCTAGACGATGTTTATTATTTAAAAACTAGATTTTTGAATAGGGCTCTGGTAGTCAACCTCCCTGATGCTAACAAGGATTATTTTGAAAATGGGGTCATTATAAAAAATTGGCAACATGCCCCTTTGCCCGGAGATGAAGTATATGATGGTCCCAAATGCCCCCCTATGGCAATGGGATAGGTTATTTCTGTTTTATTGACATTCTGAAATTTTGATTTCATCTTGTTTGTGTAAATGCGTGATTGACATTTCAACTTATTTTTGTTTGTAGTTGACAGCAAGAGAAAAACTCCCAAGGAATTAGAGGTAAATATAAGGCAATTGAAACATATCTGGAGTTTGCATCAGAAAGTCACAGATGAGCATATCAGGTCTGCCTCATATTTGTTGCAGTATAGGAGCTATACGTCGTCCTTTACTGCTCGCCCTGTGGTCAGCACCAGTGATCCAGTGCAAATTCCTGAAGACTCTGATCCAGAATCTCATATCCCTTTGAGCCAAAAAATGGGCAAGAGAAGAGTACCCACTCTCTTTGAGGAGAGTTCCTCTGCTGGCGATGGGAAGAAAACCAAGGTTAATGTCCCAAAGGGGACAAAGAAAATTGATGATGCTCCTTCTGTTGCTATTCAGAAGGTTGCCGAGAAGCCCCAAGTGGCTCCTGTGCAGAAAGATGCACTTATTGAGGTAATCACTATCTCACCAACCAAAAGTTCCTCGTTGGTTGAAGTTACTGAGAAAGCACCAAGGAGATTGAGGAAATCCTCCCCGGTCAGTATTTCTGGAACCAATCCCCAGCTCCTAGCTGGTGGAGATGGTGTTCCAATTATTGTTCCTCCAAGCTCTACGACGATCTTGGCAAAATTTTCACCTATCCCCGAGATGCGAGGTACTGAAGAAGACCTTACTCGAGATGTGGTTATTTCTCTGGCTTCTCGTTATTTAGCTTCAGTAAGTATCTATACTCTGAGCTTTTTATATTTTCCTTTGTTGTTTCCCAATTTTATTTCTGATTTCATTTTCCTCTTTTGATTGCAGTTGACGAGCTGTTTTAATTTAATCCTTAAAAAGGATGAAGCGATCAAGGCTTCTTGCTCCTCGTCCACTGTAGAGGGAGCACTGGAGAAAGCTATTAAATCCGTGAGTGAGTCCCGTCGAAAGTATGACGAGGATAAAACTGAATGGGAAAAGAAATTGGTTGCGTCTGATGCAGAGAAGGTACAACTGGGTAATAAGGTGAAGGATTTGGAGAGAGAGAATAAAGACTATGCCGAGAAACTTTCAGGCTTTGGGGAGCTTAAAAATAAAATGAAATCAGCTGAAGAAGAGCTGACCCTTCTACGAGAGGTAAATCGTCAGAAAGAGGAGGTAGAAAACAAATTGAAGGCCGCCGAGAATCTTATGTCCGAGAAACTATCCTCGGAGAAGATGAAGAGAAAAATAGCTGTGAAGACGTCCTTTAAAACTGGTTGGGACAAAGGGTGGGACAGTGGGGTGGCAGACATGACGACCCAAGTGAAATATGGAAGTTTGAAATATTTTCATGATGGTTGGGTTGCAGCACTGCAGGAGTTGAAGGTGAACGAGGACTCCGAGCTATTTCAACAACATCTCCCTGGTCCTCCTCCAGTTATTGAAGATGAGTCTTCAGACGAAGCTGCATCTGAAGAATCTTCAATGACAGTGGGTGATCAAGTCCTTGTTCCACCACCCAACCAGATAGCCACCGAGGAGATTTCATCGTTGCCTGCTCCTCCAGAACAAGTCCCAGCTTCTAATAATCAGACCATTGTTCCTACCGAGCAACCGAGCTCCTCGTCCCAGCCTCCCGAGAAAGTCTTGGGAGACAAGGAAAAGGTGTGAAGTTGTTCGGTACTCTTTTTATGTTCCTCTTTGACTTATCCTCTGTACTCAAAACGATGTAATCTTGTTTGATGATGTAATAAAATCACATCTTTCTGCATTTTGTCTTCTTTTTTATGATTTCTTTTTCTTTCTTTGTTAGTTTGTGGCTAGAATGGAACTGATATCTGCTCATGATACAAAGCTGATGCGGCAATGCCGTGAATATTATAAAGCTGGTCATACAAATTTGAGTGTATCAGAAATTGCTGACATCCTTGGCCATGATGCTTCAGAACAAGCAATTGAGGCTTATCAGTACCTGAAGGATTTACTTGACCGAGCTGTGGCCAACAACGTGGCCTACTATGACTTGATTGAAGAGCTTCATTATTCCTTAAAAGATCTACAACATCAACATAATGAATCAACTGCTTTGCTGCACAAGGAGTATGAAAATAGATATCAACACCTTTCTTCTGAAACAGGCCATAAAAAGATCCTTGCTGGATACGATATTAGGGAGAGAACCCTAAAAGGTGAAATTGAAGCCTTTAGGCAGATTGCTGAGTTGCTGGAACAAGAGAACAATAATTTGCAAAACAAGTTGGCACAGTATGAGTCTGCAGCTTCATCTTCCACTGCTTTAATACCGGTTACCGATGAGGGTTTCTCTTTCTTAGAGGTTGAGAATGCCAAATTAAGGCAAGAGTTGGATACTCTGAGAAGATCTGGTATTTCCACTACTGCTCGGGGACGAGGAAGAGGGTCTCGTGGGTGAGGAAGAGCTGTTCAAAATGTTGTCGAGGAGCAAAATTCTCCACCTGCTCGGAGTCGATCAAGAGTTCTCAGCCGTAATGTTGAAGAATCTCGTACTCTGTCAACATTGGAAACTCAAGCATACCAATTGAACGCCAAAGATCGGGCTTTATCTGAAATGTCCAAGAGAAATCTATCTTTGGAAGATCAACTTACTGCAACGAAGTCTGCTTTGAATGATAAAGGTGTTTTTGCCAGGAACCTTCACGAGAAACTAGAGAGAATAACTTTCCAATTTCACGAACAACCTCGTGAGTTTTGGATGGCAGGCTATAATGAAGCCCTTTGTCACTTGGATGCTTGTCTTGAAAGTGCCAATAACGAAGGTTATAAACAAGGATGGTTGAACGCCCTGGGTGTGTTAAAGCTAGAGCAGGGCCATTTCTTATGGGATTATTATGCTCCCGGACTACTAGACTTGCCTGTACCGCCTTATAAACTTGACATGGAGTGGATCCCAGCTCGTGCCATTCCTCGGAGTTTAATTTCAAAATACCTTGGTGACTATAGTCTTCATTCTCAGATTGAATTATCTTGTCCCGAGCATCTCTTGGATACACCTTCTGTAATGAACGTCAGAATGCTCAGAGATATTAATTTCATTAATTCTCCTCTTTGCCTGGAGGATCCTCCTGCTGGCGAGGAGCCTGTTTCAAAAGCTAAAGGAAAGAAACCAATAGAATAGGTTTTTTAATGTAACAGTTAGCACATATATGTAGATTGTAATACATTTTGACCTTAATGAAAGAATTTCATTTTTGTTTGCAAATCTGTATTGCTATTGTTCTGCGTTAAACACTAAGTATGTATCTGTTAAAAAGATAACAATTTTGTGCTATTCATTGACCAACTTAGTAATAAATATGAGAAATGTTTCTCAATAAAGTAATGAGTATAAAGATGTTTAAAATTTGGCCAACCAACCAAGGTTGTTAAATTGTGCTCGTCGACCAATTATAGTTAGTGAGAGCTTATCCCCGACTAACCATACTTGGTAAATTTTTGTCTTTTTTATAAAATGTGTCTGACCAACTAAGGTCGATAAATTCTTCTTGTCGTCCAACTATAGTTAGTGGGTTTTTATCCCCGACCAACCATACTTGGTACAGGGTTTTTATCCCCGACCAACCATACTTGGTACAGTTTGGAATATTTTGTTCTTCGAAGAACTTTTGTAATAATCTTACCTCCCGACCAACATAAATTGGAATGTGAGAGCATATTTTCAAATCAAATAATATTGTTCTTCCCTCAACCGTAGTTGATTATTGAACTATCAGGCTCTTTCGAACTATCTGTCCACTAGTTATCTTACCAACCTTAGTTGATCACGCTAGTGTACGCCTCCTAACCAAAGGAGTATATTTTTTGGTTCTTTCGAACTATCTGTCCACTAGTTATCTTACCAACCTTAGTTGGTCACGCTAGTGTACGCCTCCTAACCAAAGGAGTATATTTTTTGGTTCTTTCGAACTATCTGTCCACTATTTATCTTACCAACCTTAGTTGGTCACGCTAGTGTACGCCTCCTAACCAAAGGAGTATATTTTTTGGTTCTTTCGAACTATCTGTCCACTAGTTATCTTACCAACCTTAGTTGGTCACGCTAGTGTACGCCTCCTAACCAAAGGAGTATATTTTTTGGTCTCGCCCTTTTACCAACCGGAGTTGGTCATGGGTCTGAACTATCGTCTTCTTTTTGCTGTCGAGCAGCGTAGTGTACAACACTAGTATTCCCCGAAAAACTTTCAAACAAAGGAGAGGAAAATGGTGAAAACATCATCGTTTTATTCATATTGATGGAACCGTTGTACATTTTACATCATTGATAATACTTGCGAAGGTGTTCAGCATTCCAAGCATTCTTGAATTCTTCTCCTTCTAGAGTTGCTATTCGGTAAGTTCCTGGTCGAACAACTTCTGTAACTCGGTAAGGCCCATGCCAGTTTGCCTCCAATTTATTGTGCTTCTGAATTACCTTCTTTAGAACATAATCTCCTTCCTTTAAATCGCATTTCCTCACCCTTTTGTTGTAGAAAAGAGCTGTTCGTTGTTGATAAGCAGCATTCCTAATGGTTGCCTCTTCTCTGACCTCCTCGAGCATATCCAAATCCAGTCTTCTCATCAAGTCACTGACAGGAGAATTGAAATTCAGTACTCTATGCGTTGGAAGACCCAACTCGGCAGGTATTACAGCCTCACTTCCAAATGCCAGCATATATGGTGATTCTCCAGTTGCTGCTCGGGGAGTTGTTCGGTAAGCCCACAATACTGATTGTAGCTCATTAATCCAGTTAGCTTTAGCTTCACTTAGCCTTTTCTTCAAACCATTTAGCAGTGTTCTATTCGTCACTTCAGTCTGTCCATTGCTTTGAGGATGGCCTGGTGCTGAATGAACCTTCAAAATGTTCGACTGATGACAATAGGCAGAAAATTCCTCGTTATCAAATTGGGTTCCATGGTCTGTGATGAAGGCATGAGGGAGACCATATCGACATATGATATTCTTCCAAACGAACTGGTATACCTTCTCGTATGTCATATCAATAAGCGGCTCAGCTTCTACCCACTTAGTAAAATAGTCAACTGCAACGACGAGGTACTTGAATCTTCCTCGGGTGGTCGGCAGTGGTCCAACCAAATCAATTCCCCACATGGAAAATGGCCAAAGGGAAGTTATTGGTGTCAACAATGCTTGTGGAGTTCGTCGGATAGAGGAAAAACGTTGGCACTTATCATATTTCTTAGCATAGGCTATACAATCAGCCCTCATCGTCGGCCAATAGTATCCTTGAGTCATTACCCTTTGTAAAAGTGTTCGACCTGCTACATGAGCTCCACAAGACCCTTCATGGATTTCTTCAATCAATTCTTTCACCTCGGAGGGATGTACACATCTCTGCAAACCTGCCATAATTCATCGTCTATATAAAATACCATTAGTTAATACATACCGAGCAGCTTTATACTTCAATTTTTTGGCAGCGAGCTTATCCTCTGGCAATTATCCCTCTTCAATATATACCCTGATGGGATCCATCCAAGATGGTCCTAAATCAAGGGTAATAACATTCATCGTCAGGTTTTCATCTATGCTCCGACTTTCCAGTACTTCAATTGGTATCGTTCTTCGCAGCTCGGTACGAGTAGCTGATGCTAGTCGGGCCAGTGCGTCTGCTTGTACATTCTCCATCCTCGATATTCTCACCAATTGAATGGCATTAAATTTTTTCAGTAACTCCATCACCTTTGCATGATACTTCGCCATTAAGTCTCCTTTAACTGCATATGTTCCTATCATCTGATTTACAATTAATTGAGAATCACTGAATACAATTACTTGCCGTGCTTCCATAACTTTTGCTAAGTTTAAACCTGCTATCATGGCCTCATACTTAGCCTCATTATTGGAGGCTTTGAATTGGAATCGCAAAGCATATTCCATGTCAATATCGTCTGGGGTGTTCAAAACAATTCCTGCCCCGCAACCTGCTGTGCAAGATGAGCCATCTACATATAATCTCCATATGGGCAACCCGTCTTCAAATTCCTTATCCGACAGGGTTCCTCGGTGAAATATTTGTTGCTTCTTTTCATCCTCCCCTAACACTTTTTGCTCCTCGTCGACCATCTCTTCTCGCCCTTTTACCAACCGGAGCTGGTCTGAGCTCGAAGTTGATGATCTTTCTTCATCCATAAGCCCTTTTACCAATCGGAGTTGGTCTAGATTTATGTCTGTTGATCCTGTAACATCCACAGGTTGGTCAGCGAGCACCTTTTGCTCCTCGGGGGTATCAGGGTATGTAAACTCTGCTATAAAATCTGCTACAGCTTGCCCTTTTAATGATAATCTGGGTTCATACACAATATCATATTCACCGAGTTCTATTGCCCAGTACATCAGTCTTCCTGATTTTTCTGGCTTGTGAAGGGCTTATCTCAATGGCATGTCGGTATACACGACGATTGTATGGGCCTGGAAATATGGCCTCATTCTTCTACTTGCTTCAATTAATGCCAATGCCAATTTTTCTAACTTTGGGTATCTGATTTCTCCACCTCGAAAAGCCATACTTGTGTAATAGATGGGTTTCTGAACTCCATTCTCCAATCTAATCAATGCTGAGCTAACTGCATTCTCTGATACCTCCAGATACAAGTACAACTTCTCTCTTGTTATTGGCCTGGACAACAATGGAGGTGCTCCCAAATATTTCTTCAAGTCTTGAAAGGCCTTTTCACATTCATCAGTCCATTCAAAAGTTTTTCGAAGTGTTTTGAAGAATGGGAGGCATTTATCAGTTGCTCGGGACACAAATCTATTGAGCGCCGCAACTCGTCCTGTAAGACTCTGCACTTCTTTCTTCGTCATTGGGGATCGCAGCCCTAAAAGAGCTTTGATCTTTTCTGGATTTGCCTCAATACCTCGTTGGTTGACGATGTATCTGAGGAACATTCCTTCTCGTACTCCAATGGTTCACTTCGTCGGGTTGAGCTTCATTTGGTATTTATATAGTTGATCAAAGGTCTGACCTAAGTCAACAAGATGATCAGCAGCTTTCTTGCTCTTTGTTAGCATATCGTTGACATAGACTTCCATGTTGCAACTGATTTGTTCGGCAAAAACCTTGTTCATCAGCCGATGATATGTTGCACCTGCATTTTTCAAACCAAAAGGCATGACATTATAACAATAAGTTCCCCTTGGGGTAATAAAAGAAGTACTTTCCCTGTCTTCAGGTTTCATTTTGATCTGGTTGTAGCCAGAATATGCATCCATGAAGCTGAGCAGCTCATGTCCCGAAGTAGAATCCACTAGCTGGTCTATTCTGGGCAATGGAAAATGATCTTTCGGGCATGCTTTGTTGAGATCAGTGAAATCAACACACATTCTCCATTTATTGTTCTTCTTCTTTACCATCACCACATTTGCTAACGAGTCTGGATATTTCACATCTTTAATGAATTGGGCTTTCTGGAGCTTCTCGACCTCCTCTTGTATGGCCTGATTCTTCTCGGGACTAAATACTCTTCTTCTCTGCTTCACATGTTTGATCTCCTTATTCACATTGAGTTCATGACATAAGAAGTTTGGATCTATTCCTGGCATGTCTTCGTGACTCCATGCAAAATTATTCTTCCTGTTTCTCAAGAAAGTTATCAACTCTTGTTTTATTGAAGCATCCAACGACGAACCTATCTGGGTTACTCGTTCAGGGTGCTCCTTGTCCAGAATAACATTTTCTGTAGATTCTACCACCTGTCCTTTTACAAGTTGGGATTCATCCCTGGGATCAAGAGTTTCAATTTCTGTACCTTCCTCCACCTGGTAGGTAGTAGTCTTTTTCCTTGATTCCTCAAGATCTTCTTGCTCGGTAGATGAATAATAGCATTCCCGAGCTATTTTTTGATCACCTTTCACAACTCCTACTCCGAAGTTTGTTGGGAATTTTAAGCATTGATGCACTGTAGATGGAACTGCTTCGAACTTCTTCAAACCAACTCTTCCCATGATGATGTTGTAGGCTGACTGCACATTCTTATCCATCACAAAGAAGCGTATTCTTTCTGTTCGACAAGCAGGCCAAGTTTCAATGAATATGTCCAACTTGATCGTCCCAAGTGGAAAAACTTTCTCGCCAGCAAAACCCAGAAGGGGTCTGTGATAAGGTTCCAATTGAGATAATTTTAAATTCAAGCTATCAAAGCATGAATAGTACATGATGTATGCCGAACTACCATTGTCCACCAACACCCTTGAAATCACCACATCTTTCATCCTCATTTTGATCACCAAAGGATCATCGTGAGGGTAAAAAACACCTGCCAAATCGTTTTTTGAAAAACCAATAACTAGCTTCTCTTTATTTACGTTCCTCGGACAATCATCCTCGGTAAGATTTATTCGTTGAATATATGAGAAGGCTTGAGCCTCTCCGAGATAAGCCTTTCTTTCTGCAGTAAGGTCTCCTCCTCCAGCATCTCCTCCTGTAATAACATTACAATCAAATGACCCAAAACGTATGGAAAATACCTCTCGTTCAGGCTGCCTTGGCTTCTTTGGAAGATCGGGGTCTTCATCTGGATCATCTTCATGATCTCTTTTCTTTTTCTCCTCTGTTCGACGAGGAGATCTGGAACGATCTCTAGTTCTATCATCATTCTTCCTTTCAGCTCTGCGATCTACATACTTTGACAACTTTCCTCTTCGGATGAGCGTTTCAATCTCGTTCTGAAGGGCTATGCAATTTTTGGTCGTATGGCCATGATCTTTATGGAACTCACAATATTTGGCCCTATTCGTCAGGTCAGGATTGGTCCTCAGTTTATCTGGCCACTTGATTTCTTCGTTATTCTTGATTTCTTCCAAAACATGATTAATACCCATTTTCAATGGAGTATAATTATCATATTTCTTCAGGACTTCCCATGACGTCCTATTATTCTTGGAGTTCTTGTCACCACCATTATCTTTTTGCTCTTTCTTCTTAGATTTGTCAACCACCACCTTGGTTTCTTTATCCATATTCTTCTTCGCAGCCATAGCCTCCTCGGCATTTATGATTTTGGCTGCTTTTGCCATCAATTCCGACATAATTTTAGGTGGATCTTTGGCCAAAGTGTAGTATAACTTGTTAGGCAGCAATCCACTCATCAAAGCAGTGATCGCTATCTTTTCCTCGTAATCTATGACTTCCAACTTCTCGTTATTGAAACGAGTTATGTAATCTCTAGTACTCTCACCTGATTTTTGTCTAACACTTAACAAGTGCGCTACTCGCTTTACTGGCTTTGCTCCAAAACAGAAATTGCCAATGAACAACTCGGCTAACTGAATAAAAGTCGAAATCTTACCCCGAGGAAGATTGTTGTACCATATCTGTGCAGATCCGATAAGAGTTCCCGAGAATGCTCTACACCTCATCTCGTCGGGAACGGCATATATGTTGGCAGCAGCTTGATATTGTTCTATATGAAGAACAGGATCTGTCTTTCCATCATACTTAGGGGTCACTACAGGTGCTTTGAATTTCGATGGTGTAGGAAAATTCACAATGGCCTGCACAAAAGGTGTCCCTTGAACAAAAGTTCTCGTTAAGGGATTCCTTTCTTTAGCCATTTCTCCAAGTCTATCCTCCAACCGCTGAATGGAACCTTTCCATGCTTCATTTCCTTCATCAGGCCGCTTAGTCCGAGCAATTTATTGTTCTGACATAGCTTCCTGAGATCTATCTCGACGAGTAGCTGGTCGTGATTGTGCTGATCCTTCTCTCAAACCTGATGGTGGTCGAAAGCTTCTCGATGGGGCTCTAGGTGGACTCATATTTCTCCTTGGTCCTAACCGACTGAAAGGAGACACCCTGCTTAATTTTTCTAGGGCGCTGGTTCTCTCCGGAGAGAGAGTGATATGTTGATCTGTATCCGTAGCCCGTATCGATGAAGTTCGCCCAGGTTGATAAGAAAAATCATTAGATTCTTCATTACGATATGACCCAGTACGCCTGGATCGCGATTGCCCACGATCACTCCTTTTCCTTGAATGTGTAGGTGCACCGCCGTGAAGAGTTTGAATGAGTTACCTCATTGTTTCTTGCATGGCGGTTTGTCCTTTAGCCAGATTCGTCATAATTCCAGCCAGATCTGGAGGTGCAGATGGATTTGGAGGATTTCCAGCATTTCGATTACTGGATTCTGGATTATCTGCCATTGATGATAAATGATTTTTGGTGAAAAATGATAGCAACAGTCGTTTCCCACAGACTGCGCCAATCTGTTGATGTAAAAAACTAGATTACTCTAATTATTCAATCACAGATAAATAAAATGAGACAAAGATTTTTAAAGTGGTTCAGCCTTATAAGAATGGCCTACGTCCACTGTTATGTTATTACTGAGTGTTTGAGAATTCTCGATTACAAGTGCTCTCAAGAAATTCCGGTCCCTTTGAATGAGGGTGATACAAGGTATTTATAGCCCTTAGTCTGTACATGCAAGGGTTGATACATTAAATGATATACATATGAAAGGGTAATACATTTAATGCAGCGTGTGCGTCAAGATGATGAACATTCAATGAATAATTGAACTGTTGATTATCTGGCAATTAATGTTATGGTCGAGATGCAGGTCGGACCGTCTTAGTTGCTCGTTGCTCAGGAGTTCCTCGGAGCGCTAGAGTACCTCGGAGTGCTGAAGTTCCTCGGTGTATCCATGTTGCTCGGAGAGACAATGAGTTGGTCGGGGAAATGAACTTCCTCGTTACTATTGTGCCAAGTAGATTGACACGTGTTCTCATATTATTCGTCCATATCAGCATATTAATTTTGGTATCAACAGTGGTAATCGTTGTCTTCTCCTCATAATCAATGACTTCAAGTTTCTCATTATTAAAACGAGTTATATAATCTCTAGTACTCTCACCAGCCTTTTGTCTAACACTTAACAAATGTGCTACTCGTTTAACTGGCTTGGCCCCAAAACAGAAATTCCTAATGAATAACTCAGCCAGTTGAAGAAAAGTTTAGAACTTACCCCGAGGAAGATTATTATACCATATTTGAGCAGATCCGTTAAGAGTTCTTGAGAATGCCCTACATCTCATCTCATCTGGAACAGCATAGATGTCGACTGCAGCTTGGTATTGTTTTATATGAAGGACAGGGTCTGTCTTTCCATCATATTTGAGGGTCACAACATGTGCTTTGAACTTTGATGGTGTTGGAAAATCTACAATGGCCTGGACAAAAGGTGTTCCTCGAACAAAGGTTCGTTGTAGAGGGTTCTTAGCTTTAACCATTTCCCCCAATCTATCCTCCAGCCTTTGAATAGAGCCTTTCCATGTATCATTTCCTTCCTGAGGCCTATTGGTTCGAGCAGCTGATCACATTGAAGTGTCTTCCTGGGATCTATCTTGACGAGCAACTGGTCGCGACTGGGCAGATCCTTCCCTTAAGTCTGATGGTCATCGAAAACTCCTCGATGGGGCTCTAGGAGGACTTTTGCTCCTCCTAGGACCTAATCGATCGAAAGGAGATACTCTGCTTAATCTTTCTAGTGCACTGGTCCTTTCTAGGGAGAGAGTGATACGTTGTTCAGTACATGTGGCTCGCACTGACGAAGTTCATCCAGGTTGATAAGAAAACTCTTCAGACTCCTCATTGTGATATGAATTGGTACGCCTAGTATGCGAAGAAGATGCACGAGTATTTCTTTGAATACTTCGTGGTCTTGAATGGGTTTGTGCACCGCCATGGAGGGTTTGTATGAGTTGACGCATAGTTTCTTGCATGATGGTCTGGCCCTGAGCCTGATTTGTCATTATTCCAGCCAGATCTGGAATATTTGGCGGAGCAGATGGATTTGGAGGGCTTCCAGTGTTTCGATTGCTAGATTATGGAATGTCATCCATTTGTGATGGATTGTTTTCGATGGAAAACGATATTACCAGTCGTTTCCCACAGACGGCTCCAATCTGTTGATGTAAAAAATTAGATCATGTCTAATTATTCATTCATAGATAAATAAATGAGACAAAGAACTTTTAAAGTGGTTCAGCCTTATAAGAATGGCCTAGGTCCACTGTTATGGTATTGCTGATTGTATGGGAATTCTCGATTACAAGTTATCTCCAGAAATTCCGGTCCCTTTACAATGAGGATTGTACAATGTATTTATAGCCCTGAGGCTGTAATGTGAAAGGGTAATACATTCAATGGCCCTTAGGCGTATGCGTCGGAATGATAAGCGTTTAATGAACAGTTAAACTGTTGGTTATCCTGCTATTAATGCTTTGTTCGAGGTGCATCTTGGACCGCTTGAGTTGCTCGGATCGCCTAAGCTTCTCGATACTCAAGAGTTCCTCAGAGAGTTCTTGTTCCTCGTAGCATATGATTTTCTCGGGGAATCAGTGATCCTCGTTGTAGTATGGTTCCTCGGAGCATGTGAGTTCCTCGGAAGCGTTTGTTGTTGCTACGTAGATTGCCACGTTTCTTCATTTTATTGATCCATGTCAGCAGACTAAATTTGGTATCAACATTAATCAACCAAACTATCATAAATTATATATACCATTGACACACATTAATTCCAAGAGATTCAAATTGGGGTTTTATTCTTAAAACCATGTATGGTGTTTACTTTTCAGTAAATATGACTCAGATCGTTTTGAAATGAGAATATTGTTTGTGAGAATGCCTTAGTTTCATCTGATATATATATATATATATATGTTAACGGGACGTAATAGGAATTCTGGTGAGTTAGATTAGGCTTGATCATAGAAGATTAAAATTTCGATTCTAGTTTAATTGAATAGTTCACAACCTCGATGGGATGGGACATCCCATCAGCATTGTTACGTGTGACATCCTAATAGTTTGTCGCAAACTATAGGAACATGTATGAAGGTTCGAGAATTTGTTGAATAGTCAAAATAGGATTGTGACATGTACATTTAGGAATGTATTGAACATGACCACCTATGAGATTCAAGTCTAAGGGTTCTCGATATTAGAGTCGAGAAATCGCTCACAGTTTGTAAAAAAACTGCATTAATTCTTAGTCCCGAGGGTTATGCGAATTGGAATGTTTGCAAACTTGTTTGTTTGATTTCTATTGGCGCTATTCAATTATATATTGGATCATTAGATCCTGGAAAGTTAGGAAATCTTTATGCGAGTAGGTATGAGATAATAGTTAAGAGGAATTCTCATCCAATAAATATCTTGTATTATGATACCCCCTTGATAGACTTATATGTTTTGCTTCTACCAGTTAAGCCCAATCGGTTGATTATTTTATAATCGAGTGGAGTAGAAAATAAGTTAAGTCTTAGAATCAAGGAATTGATTAGATGTTGGTTAATATCAATTAGCGATAAATTTATTACACCAAACGGGTATCTGATACGTAACGTTGGTAATCATATTATGTACCAAATTGACTTTACAAACAATACCTTTTATTCAGAGTGATTTAGATATTATTAAATTGGAGTGCAGTCCCGATTATTTAGTGGCATTATATAAAGAAAGGAAATAAATTACACGGATGTAATTTAGGATTTTTCAGTATTTATTTGGAAGCCAATTTAATTATTTAGTCTTATGTCCCTTGTATAGTCCATTTCCCAAGTAGTATGCTCAGAACTCTCTGGAAGCCTAGTTTATATAAAGACCATGACTTATACCTATTGAAGGGAATATGACTAAATAAGTGCCACGTGTCTGACACGTGGCTCCCAAAGACTAGACAGAGTACTCGATCGAATACTTAGGGGAAATAAGTAGGAATCTAGGAAGATCAATTAAGCGAAGCAGATGATCGGTCCTCATAGGATTCTTGAACTTGTAATTAGGATTAACATGGAAATGACTTGAAAGATATAACTCTTATACTTATAAAGAAGGGCGACCTCACCCAGTTTTGTGGTATTGATTGTAACATGCACATGGTGACTTAGACTCTCAGCTAGCAACCCTAGAACTCAATTCCCCATTAAATATTTTTCAAGAAAAAGACTAATCTCCCTCCTTAGGATGACTTGTCAAACCACGTACATCTTATGTCCTTTATTTTTCCGCACTCACAATTATTTTGGGGTATAAACTCTAAATATTTATTTTATTATGGGCGAATGTCCCTACATATATATATATATATATATATATATATATATATATATAGAGAGAGAGAGAGAGAGAGAGAGAGAGAGAGAGATGTTGTTGTAAGCTATGGTTTTAATATAATGATTCATTATGGATGGTTAGAGAGGTAGAGAAAAAAATACTATTCATGTTTTTGTGAAGGAGTGAGGAGACAGAAATGATATCTATCATATTTCATCTTCATATCCAAGAGTACCCACATACAAGTCTTACTTTGTGTGGATCATATACTAGAAGATTCAATATGTTCATAGGATTTTAGCTAGCCTTTTGGAAATCTTGGTAGGGCACCGGTATTGGACCTGTGTAATGAAATAAGTGGATTCATTGATCTCCCTCAATAAGAATAAAGGGGTATCCTTTAGGAAGTATGAATAAGGGTATCAGGAATTATATAACGAAATTGATGGTTGCAATGAGTAATTGACAATCTCATCCTTCAAGTTTGACCTTGATTGGTCAAATGATATTTACTAGTCTTTTACAAAAAAACCCGACATCAACAACGATAACCTTTTGTCTCGCATTGAGAATTATGCAAAATTCGAGGAAGAACTTATCGATGCATAGGTTCCAACCATTAAAGGTCTTACGAAACCTGAAGAACAATGATACTAAGAAACTCTCTGAGCAAGGAAATCAATTCGCTTTGATAAAAAGAGGATCGGGAAATCAATTAATGAAAATAGATTTTAGGTAGAAAATACATTCTTAAAATAGAATATCTACAAGTTGATTCCACGGATTAAGGACAAGCCTTACATGATGAGGTTTACCAAGATGTCTAGATACTCGTGACAGGTATACTAGCCTCAGATGCACCTCTCAGCGGGATCATGGTCACCTTATAGAGAATTGAAAACTGTTCAATAAACATATAAAGGATATTATCGAGGATAGGAACCTCAAATATTATATTGAAACTTCCAAAACCAACACTACAATCACTATAAATGTGGTTCGGAAGGAGGGCAATGAGCTCCCAACTAAAGGTCTGATCAATGTCATTCATAGTTATATTGATCCTTCATAGTTCACTCGCAAGAATATTGGGGAAGGAATCAGGATTACCGCCAATATACATGAAGTTTTCTAGGTACAGATACCCAAGCCATCCACACTAAAAGGGATCAAAAGGATATCGATGTTGATCGAGTTATTATATTCACAGACGATGATCTGGTCGGTTTAAACCTTCCATACAAAGATTCTCTAGTCCTTAATTTGTGGATTGGAAATTTTCACATGAAAAGGATATTAGTCAATCAGGGAATCTCATCGTAGATCATGTATTTAACCTTATTGTACAAGATTGGTTTCAGGATCAAATATATAGACACCAAAGCGACGCTGCTTGTTATCAAATTATTAAAATGACCACATGTATATTGGCTATTCTAGTATAACTTATGCAAGTTTGGGTCGAACCCACACAGATTTGGTTAGTTCATAATAAATTTTTGAATTTAGAACTAGACGGTACAATGTAGAGACAAAAATTATGGTCCAATACCAAAGTTAAAAAGATAACAAGTAACAAGTAATGAGAGCAACCCAAGATATATACTCAAATACAGGAGAAAGGTAGGATTTCAAATGCATTTATCAATTTTAAGTAATAATTCACACTAATTTATTTATGTCATTTCCGATTTTATAACTCAAAATGAACCGACACTTGTCACATTTCATTCCGAAAAAATAAGACATTCACTTTTTTTAAATAAATTAACTACTCTCAATTTAAACGGCTTAAATCATTATTCCCTTAAAAATATCAATTTTAAGTTTTAAATATACTCATTATGTATGAGATATAAATTAATTTAATAAAAGCATAACCCATTCAAAATTACTCACACCAAAAAATAAAATATGAATTACCAAGAATTTTGAATGTTTAAAATTCACTCGCATGTCATTTTAAGTGAATAACAGATTTTTAAAACATTTAAAACATGTCGGTAATGAACATAAAATTAAAGTAACTACAAAATAGTAACCAAGCATGATAAATTTCACCTAGTCCTATAAGAGAATTTACGCTAACATATAATAAACAACATAATAAGATTGGAAGCAAGAACAATAATTTTCATTAATGAATCAAACTTAAAACGTAACTATATATCGTAATTAATCTTGATAAAATTCTCCCCACAAAAGTACAATTCTTGTCCCTTAAATAGTAATAAGCTCTCTTAAAATTTACTTTAAAAAATTTTGTGTGAAACATTGAAATAAGGGGTCATTTTTATAGGCTAAAAGGTGAGGTATTCAGTTTGGGGTGAACCTTTCTTTAATTGGCCCAAAACTATTTTGTAATAACTCAAATAACTCTGTTGAAACTGAACACTCCACCTCCTTTGGTCCTTGGATTGAAATAAGGTACCCAATTTCCTCCAACCAGGGGGCTCTTATTTTTTCTTGCGGAACATGCTTGCAGAATTTCGTCCAATTCGGAAAATAAAAATTCCAGAATTTTTTCTCGAATTCACAAGCCTAAAAATAGTTTTTTTTCTAATGACCGTAAAAATAAAAATTTTCACGCTGTTCTCCAGTTAATTTTCAATTGGGTCCAAATTCCATCATTCCCTATAAAATTTTCACTAGGAAACTTTTTTCACAAATAAGCTCGAGAAAATTATGAAAATATTGAAAAGCCCATTTTTTGCCTTTAAAATGATCATTTTGAATTTGAGTTCAATCTTTCTCGCATTTATTTCCTTTATTTAATAAAATATCCAATAGAACGTATGAAATAAAATAAAATTGGACTAATAGAGTATAAATTTGAGTAAAAATATAAAAAATAATGCACTCATCGCCCCTGATAGGCTTCAAGGGAGATATAAAAGCCGTTTTTGGTAAAATGAAGTTACTAGTTGAGGTCTTCCCAGTGAACAACGACATAAAATTCCATGTTATCCAGTCGAGGTCACCTTATAATGCCATCAAGTGTTGTTCCCTCTTCTCTTCAATGAAAAATCAAGTTCCTAAATGACCAAGGAGTGGTAGAAGTTAGGGGAGACTAGGCAATAACTCGTAGTTTCTTCGTAGCTTTCGTCAAAGAAAAATAGAATCAATATAAGAAGAGTTTGAATGATGATGATTAATAGTACGACCAACCAAAGTAGCAACCAAAGAGTGTTAGACCTGAGGTAAAAGATACCATGTAAAGGTTACGCAATATTCCAATGGCGTTAACTTATTAAATTCAGAAGACAATTCGCTCCATTTTTTAAGTCTTATAGCCCTAGAGCATGCAACTATAGGATTCAAAACATAAATCAAGAAAGCATGTCATGAAAACATATTTTTAGAAAGAAAAAAAAATGTTCGGGTAAAACCTTCTATTCACTTTATAAAATTTATGAATCGAAACTTACAAATTTTATAAATGAATCTACTATGATCCTCTTAAGAATCACACAATCGCAGTCTTCCCTCAACAATGATCCTCCCAAAAATCACAAGAACCATAGTCCTCCTTTAGCCTCAGCCCTTATTTTCAACACTAAAATCCTTAGGTTTCACAAGTCAGATGCCTTCTCAACATAGGTTATATATTCAAGGATACAAACTATAGGGTCTATACTTAATTCACTCAAATATATTCTAGTAATATGATTAGTGAATAAATATATTTTTCAAAATTAAATGGTTGAAAACTTTTGCTAAAGGTATGCATAAACATTTCTAGAAAAAGTCTTAACGAAAATAAATATGAGACATGTATTTATATGACGTTTATAAATTTCGAGGCGACTGCTCGTTCAAACACATTTTAAAGCTTGTTCGAACAAGAATAGTAGTTCTTTCAAACAAAAATGAACTCATTTGAACAACTAAGCTATCTCATTTGAACGAAGTTCAAATGAGCTAAAACAGTACGTCGTTGTTCGATGTTCGATCGAAGTAAACTTCAAACAAGACATCAAACGAAAAAGATATCTCGTTAGAACTAGATTCCCATCTCGTTTGAACGAGATACGCGAACTTTGAAAATTTTAAAATAAAGATAAATGCCTCAACTTTTAAATATAAAATCATGTTTCCTGTTTTAATAAAAATAAACATCCAGAAATAAATTCTAGGAATAAATTTAAACCTAATAGCATTATACCTTCATAGTATGGAGATGCTTGAAAGCTGGAGATATTAGATCTTTGGATCTTTATGTCGGCTCGAATCAAACGGCGACGGGATATGCCAAACACTATGATAGCCTAAGATATGAGCAAATTACGCGCTTACAAATCCCCCCTTGTTGGCTATTACGGCACAAACATAAAGTCGAAATCTAAATTACAAGAAAAATCCCCTAAGACAAATACAATATCCTAATACCCTTCCAAACCCTAAAATGAATAGGTACAAGATAAATATGTCTTTAAAAATAGAGTCTTTAAATCACCACTTCTTCTTGATCTTCTCTTCGGCACTTTGTCTTTATTGAGTGTAATGAGACTATGCTTTTCTAAAAGAACCTACACACATGAAACAAAGTAAATACCCCGTGATTCATCGAGTTTGACATACAAAAAAAATCATAAAGATAAAATCTCCCCATAAATCAAACTCCCCTGTAAGTTGTTCTCCCCCATTTATTTTGTCTGTTATAAACAAGGAGTACAAACTAATCATAAATAGGGAACATCACCAAGAATTACAAGATATGATCATAAAAACAATATGAATGAGTAATCATGCAATGCCTCAAAGGCTCAACAAATTTTCAATTTTCAATTTTCAATTTTCAATTTTCAATTTTCAATTTTCAATTTTCAATTTTCAATTTTCAATTTTCAATTTTCAATTTTCAATTTTCAATTTTCAATTTTCAATTTTCAATTTTCAATTTTCAAATACAACTCACCATGGAGAAACACACAAATAATTGAATCGTGGAAACTGAATGTAGGGGTGTGAACATATTCTATAGGTCAAGCAACGAAGATAAACATAACATATGTGCATGAAGCAATGAGACACCACTAACGTGAGAATGTATCTTAGGTGTAAAAATGTTGAACTCAAGAGAAATTGACTTAATCTAATCAACTAATCAAGACTGTGAGTGATTTTCACACTAATGACGCCCAAAACTATGTAATGATTTATGAGATTTTTAACGACGTGCAAAGCCATTGATCTTCGACTTAACTTCCTCAAAACTCACATATTGAATTATTTCTCTCAATATTTTTTGAAGAAAATAATGCTTTATGTAGTGAAGAATCAATGTTCTCAGAAACTAGACTGACACTATCTTTTTGTTTTTATATTCCTTTAATCTTTTAGGCTATTTTTCTTTTTACAAATGGTGGCTTTCACGCAAAGTCAACCTGTTTTTCGCAGCTCGATTCCATTGCTTAAAATATACCAAATTTATGGGATAAATGGTTTTTTATATTTTTCAATCTGGGAAATGATTCTTACAAGCACTACTTTTATTATCTCATTTTTCACATTTGGTTCATTTTAAAAGAAGGATTGATATGAAACACTACAATCGACACGTGAAAGGCAATTGTAATACTCAAATAAGTGTCTGCTCTTATGCATTAAAGGTGACCAGCAATCAAACATGTAGTAAGTAGTCATCATATCACATATTAATGAATCCATACATTATAAAGAAGAAAAATGAAATGATTTCACGTCTCAAAACACTACAAAATAGTAACGTGAATGAAAGGGTGACTTGGATATTTTTAATTTTCATCCACATATAGTGCTTTAAAAAATACAAAACTATTTTTATATCTTTTAAAAACTGTATAAAAAATAAATTACTTTTTTTGTCTTTTTCACTTTTCTCTGAAATAAACTGAAAATCTTTTTGTATTTTTCCAAAAAAATTCAAGGCAAAACAAAACCCTTTTTGGATTTTTTGAAAAATGTATCAAAATGGAAAAAGTTAAATACAATGATAATACAATGGTAGTACAATCAACCAATGAGGATATATGATATAAGCATGAAAAAGACCCAATTCTAGCAAACAAGTCTCAACCTCAATTATTAGACCCAGAGGAGCTCTCCAAATTAGAAGACATCCTATGAAAAACCTCTATCAAATCTTGTGAAGTTTTTACTAAATACTCAACTTCCTCTCGAGAGATCTCAAAATCTCTTATGTGATGTGTGGGAGCATGCGGGGTAACATGTGTGGGAGTTCATGCAAGAAGTCATGTAGTAGAATGTCATGGAAGATACCCATGAGTCACTCTTTCCCAACTTAAAGCAAAATTCCTTGAGGTTAACTCTTTGCTTGTAATGGGAACAAACATACACGACCTTGTGTCCACTTTTCTCAAAGCGTCTAGGACGAGCTTTCCTATAGGAGTTCGAACGCCTGGGTAGGTTAGGTCAAGGGAAATATGGATCTAACACAAACTCGGGAATCATCTCAGGTGCAGCATGGTAAGTGTACGCACTGTCATAACCTATTCCTAACCTCTTAATGTTACGTAAAGAGGGAACGAGGAGCCTCTTTAAAACCTTCTTAGACGTGTTATCTAAAGTAACCTTGACCTCCTGAGTACGTTCAAGATCTCTCTCGAGTTGGGAAAATACGGGCTTCAAGTTTCTCACGAGTCTCTAATGAAAATTGGAGATCTCCCGCAAAACTAGCCACGGTGTTGGTAAACTAAATCTTTTCCCATCCTAAAATGATTAACTCCTCACACAAAGAAACCTTCACCTTCTCGAGTTGACTCGTCGATTCCTCACACACCCTCAAAACTTTCACCCCTTTCCATATCTAACACACTTAGAGACAAATCATTATTTAGCTTCTTAGTTTTCAATGTCGTGGTGTACAAATCAATAAAGGAGTTTTGGAGATCCCCTCCTTTCTCATTTTCAATATCATCCTCGCTCTAACTCTCTCCCGAATGAATCTAAACATCATAGAGTCTCTCACCTTTAGATATGTCCTCATCGACATGGGAAAAACTAGAAGTGCTCATATGACTAGCCATGAACTCAACGCATTGTTCATGTAGTGATTCATGCTCTGAATCAACCGACTCGATGTCACTATCTCTAAGAGTGGCTTTATTTGCAATATCCTTGCCCTTTCTCTTTCTCATAGTGGGTCGCTTATATGAGTTGTGCCCTTTATGTTTGCACTCAAAACACCTTATATCTCCCTCTTTCTCACTACTATCATTGACCTCATTCCTATTTTTATTTTCCTCAAATATCGTTTTATTGGAAGAATTTTCTTTGGAAAAATTGAGAAACTTTTTCAATTTTTTTTTGCAAACAAGGCCAAGTCATCAACATAAAAATCTCCCTCGGACTCATACTCACAAACTCTCTAATTTTTCTTCTTCTTAGCTTGATTCTGTAAAGAAAACCTTATATCCTTAGGCTTAATACTTTTAGGGAACATATCTATCTCATAAGTCTGAAGGTCTCGTACGAGTTCTTCTATCCTAAGACTGTCTAAAATCCCTAAAGAGTTAAGAATCGCAACCTTGGGAATGAGTTTGGAATGGAGTGACCTCAAAATATTTTTACCGACCCTAGTCTCAAGAATTTTCTCACCCAAATTGAAACTAGTGTTTACGGTTTTCAACAACCTAGCATAAAATTAATCAAAATTCTCGGACTATAACATAGTATTGGTATCAAATAGGGTGGTCCAATTTTGAATCTTAGATGCCTTGACAACATTAGTACATTCATGTGTCAACTGGAGGATGCATCCTTAGACGTAGTGCACGTCATGATGTGTCAAAACTCATCAGGGGTGACATCTCCAGAAATAACACTAAGGTTGCGAGAGTTGTAAGCACTCCATTTAAACTCATCATCAGTCCAGGAAGAGACGAGTTTAGGATTGATGACATTATCAATAGTGATCGTGGGAGGAGTCTACCCTATTTCACATACTAACCAAACCCTTTCATCTATGCCAATTTTTAATGTATTGAACTATGCATATCAGAAATCCCTATAGGTTCTCGATCAAAAAATTTGTGATTTTTCAAAACAATTGATATCATAGAAAAACTTTACAAAAAATAGGATGTCATGATATTTGGGGAAACCTTCTCTGATACCCATTTGTAAAGGGCACGTAATATTCCAATGGCATTAACTTATCTAATTCAGATGACACTCCACATAAATTTTTAATTCTTATACCTCTAGAACATGCAACTATGTGATTCAAAATTTAAGTCTAGGAACGTGTAATCAAAACAGAGTTTTAGGAAAAAAAACTTTTGGGTAAAACCCTTTATTCACTTTATAAAATTTACAGATCATAACTTACAGTTTTTATAAATGAGTCTACTATAATCCTCTCAAGAATCACACAACCATAATCTTCCTTCAGTAATGATCCTCTCAAGAATCATAAGAAACGTTGTCCTCCTTCAACGCCAGCCTTCGTCTTTAGTAGTCAACCCCTAGGGTTTCACAAGTAACTCATGGAGATTCCTTTTCCACAAAGGTTGTGTATGCAAGGATACAAACTATAGGGTTTAAACTTGAATCGCTCAAATATATTTTGGGAATGTGATTTTTGAACCAAAAATATTTTCCAAAATCAGAAGGTTGAAAGTTTTTTCTCAAGGTATACAAAAAAAGTTCTGGGTAAAGTATCAGCGAAAACAAACATGAAACAAGTATTTACATGATGTTTACAAGTTTTGAGGCAATGACTCGTTCAAATGAATTTTGAAGCTCATTTGAACAAGACTAGCAGTTCATTCTAATGAAAATGAACTCATTCGTCTGACCAAGCTATCTCGTTTGAACAAAGTTCAAACAAACTTCAAATGACCTAAATAGTACGCCCTCATTCAATGTTTGATCGAAGTAAACTTTAAATGAGACTTCGAATGCAAAGAAGATCTCATTAGAATGCGATTCCCACCTCGTTTGAACGAAATACACGAACTTTGAAAAAAAATGAAGAAAAATTCCTCAAGTTTTAAATAATAAATCATGTTTCCCGTTTTAATAAAAATAAACATCCCAAAATAAATTCAAGGAATAAATTTAAACTTAGTAGCATTATAAGTTCATAGTATGGAGATGCTTGAAAGTCAAATATGTTGAATCTTAAAATCTTCATGTCAGCTCGAATCAAAGGGTAACGGGATAACTATGATATCCTAAGCTATGAGAAAATTATGCTCCTTTATACCTGATTGGGTCCGATCAAATGAGTAATAGAGGAACGCATCATCGTCCCTCTAGATTCATCTCAATCGAAAAATTCATTCCTAATCGAATTAGAGATACAAAAAGAAGAAACTGAGAAACTCATCCACTTTCTCAAAATGAACTCCGACCACTTTGCATGGCAACCATATAATCCTTCACGGATATATCTAAAAATCTCCGGTCATTCGTTGCGTGTGGAACCAACAATCAAACTGATTAAAAATAGGAAAGTAAGTCAGCCCCAGATAAGGTCAAAACTATAGAAGCCAAATTTGAAAATCTCCTCTAAATCGACTCCGTTAGAAAGGTCCAATTCCTATACTGGATCTCGAATACCATTATGGCCAAGAAGGAGAGTAAAAACTAGAGAGGTTGTTTATACTTCACCGACCTCAGTAAGCACTACCTGAAAGATAGTTTCCCAATTCTCTGGATCGATAAGCTCGTGGATTTCATAGCCGAACATTATCCATCTCTTGTTATCATTGAATAATGTTATTCGGACAACATCAGGAAAATACATCCTTCATCATGACCTTGGGTCTTTAATTTTATAAAGTAATTTCATTTAATTTGAAGAATGCTACAGTGACTATCAGTGCCTTATAGCCAAGATTTTTAAAAGGCAGCTCTACGTAACCATGAAAGTGTATATCTACGACATGCTCATTAAAATAAAATAGACAGTTGATCATATTAGATAACTCACAAAAACCTTAAAGACCCTTGGGGAATATATGATGAAGCTGAATGACTCCAAATGTGTCATCGTAGTTGGATAAAAATAATCTCTTGGATACCTAGTGACCTAGAGAGAAATAGAAGCAAAACCAGATCAAACCAAGGCTTTGTAGGATATCAAAAGTCCGACCACTATCAGAGACATTCATGCCTTGAATCGCTTCATATCAAGGTCATCAAATAGGTTATAAATGTTCTTCTAAACATTAAAAAAATTAAGTTTAACCATATCAATGGAGGAATGCGACCTATAACTCAAACGAATAGTAAAATACTTGGGAACCCCTCCCTTTCTATCAACTCCTAAAGTTGGGGAAGGCATGTAACTTTATTTAATTGTCTCGTAGCATGCAACCAGCACTGCATTGATGCGATTACAAGATGGAGAGAAAAGGATAGTCTACCACGTTATCCATACTCTTCTTGAGTTATAAAACATATACTTACCTATTAAGAAGATGGTTTTGGCATGAGTAACGGTGATTAGAAAGTTGAGGCACTCTTTTGACGCTCATATTATAGTCATTCTGATACACTACCCATTGAAGGAAGCTCTTAAAAAACTAGATCTCTCAAATAGAATGACGAAGTGGTCCTTAGAACTGGCAAAATTCGACATCAGATATGAGCCATGAACTTTAATCAAACGGCAAGTCTTGGATGACTTTGTGGTTGAGTTCTCAATGTCAGCATAAGGAAAATATAAAGAATCGAATTAAATTCTATAAACTTTAGCCATTAATGAAGATGATAAAAGATGGTAGCTCTTCATTTATAGAGTATCCAACGAGTGTGGAATAACAGTTGGGATCATCTTTGTTTCACCACAAGGTAGTGATATCGAGAAAGCAGTCAGATTGAGATTCAGGGACTCCAGTAACGAAGTTTAATAAGAGCCCGTAATATATGGTATCCATAGGGCAACTAACTTGGAACCAACCATATGGACTTATATTTTGACTTCAGACTGATGGAATACAACTGAGTAGCGAATAAGAGGCCAGAGACTTTAAAATAAAAACCTATAGGGACAAAACTAGAGTCCTTCTTCAATAGTTTACATCCTCCTTAGTGGAACATCTCTCAAAGAGTGACAAGAGCCATGCAAATGCTCTGGCTACGTTCGCTTCAATCATTGAGACGGACTAAAAACTCATGGTCAAAGTGGAGTATATATATTGACCAAGCATCGAAGAGCCAGAACCATGTATAAGTAGAGGAAAATCTATCATGGATGGATCTCATCACTTTCCACTTGAAAAATGGTGAGCTACCTTAGATGGTGATGATGATGCTAGGATTTAGTGCCACCAGAAAAGAGGTGGAGAGATCAAACAGTGATAACAATGGCAGCCATATATATAAGTCTATAGAAGGCGATGAATATAAGAGGAATGAAGACAATGATGTATAGTGGTTCAGCCAATCAAGCCTATGTCCACTGTGAGTGTGTGATCCACTAAATATGGGCACTAATGGCCTTGGATACAATGCACATAAGCTCAATCTCTCTATTGTGTGTATAAGAAGAGTTTTTTCTAGGGTTATAATTATCGATCCTTTCACAAGGTTGTAGATGATAAGTATATATAGGGCTTGGGGGTGTAGTGTACCCCCAAGCATGCATGTTGCATGTGTATGATGATCTAGCCAATCCCCTATTGACAGCTGGATGTGCCACTTGCAATTAATGATGACATAATATTCCCTCATGTGAGGGTACGATATTGTTAGAAAGGTTTAGTCCACATGCTATATGAGTCCCACGCGCATTGTTCCACGCGTCTCCCAAGTCATGCGTTGTCATGATGTCACCCTCAGCCTGGGATGCCTAGCCGAGGGTAAATTTGATGCTGACATTAAGCCAAGCTGGATATGGACCTCATACTATCGTCCCCTCATAGGGTCGTCTGGCCCATGATGAGGGGTCGGCCCCTTGTAGTGTCATCTAGTCCATGATGAGGGGTCGGCCCCTTGTAGGGTCGTCCGTCCCATGATGAGGGGTCGTCCCCTTGAAGGGTCATCTGATCCTTACTGAGGGGTCGTCTTAACCGACCCTTACTGTAACAGAACTGTGGTGATTGGACTCGTCCTGGACCTGAGCCCTCGTCTGGGTGGAAGACACCCTCAGCCAGGATGAGGGTATATATGGGTATATTAATCACCCCCAACCCTTAGCCATCGATGTTATTAAGATGGCTGAGGGAATTATTTCCTTTGAGTGCCAACTATGTGATCAGTTTGATGAGTGACATTTGTCAAGTTGCTTGACACCTTGTCAGATATCCATCATCGTTTACGTTTCCCAAGTATGACAACTGCACACCATTCTTGGGCTTCATGCCCTAATGATGCCTCTCCTCATGGGTTGTGTCTTGCATTGATTATTTGGCCCACTAATAACAAAGTATATAAAGTATTTTTAAAATGTTTATTTTCTTCTTCTTCTTCGCGTGCCATCTTTCTCTCTCTAACTCCTTAGCAGTTCCAATCACCATTTCTATGACATCTTTTGTGCCTCAAGCTTTGCTCACTCTTCGTCTTCATCCTCAGGTAATTAGTCTTCCTAAGACTCCTCCATTAGCCTTCAATTTCTATTTGTTTCTTGCATTTGCATTTGAGTTTCTTTTCATTTTTTCTTGGTTCCTTTTCTTTTTTGGCGTGTAGACCCACCTTGCAGTGGTGGTTGTTGGACAGCATTTAGATTTTAGGGTCCTCAGAGTTCATCCCCCATCTTTCAGTGGTGGTTTAGTGCATCTTTGTGGCATTTCTTGGGTTTCTTGAATTTTTTGGCGTGCTTCTCCAGTGAACTGTTTTCCCTTATTCTTGGGTTTCATCAACAAAACCCTTTATTTCTTTGCTTTGATCCAGAAGTCAACTTGGTCAAATACCAAACCCATTTGTAGTTAATTTGAACAAATTTTTCAAGTGTAGGGTCCTCCCCTTGATTCTCAGAAGACTTTATGATTTAGCTAAGGAATTTCCAACCTTGAGGGAGAAATTCTTCACTGAGATCAGACGCTTAGAGGAGGAGCACGAGCGAAGAAGAGGGGCTGACCCTAATTGGGTACGACCAATCTTCCCCATTCTTTTAGCCATGATAATACCATCTGAGTCATGTGGTTCTTCCTGTCGTCCAGCCGAGAGTAATACATACTAAGGAGAGATGAATGAGAGATCATCGTCACCAATAGGTGATGGGCCTTTTGGGAGGAGGGAGACGTCCACTCTTAGCCCAGGCCAACAGGCCGAAGGCATGGCACATTATGAGGCCATCCCTGTAATAGCCCTGTCCCCTCTTACCTTCCAGGTGGCCTTTCCATATGGACTACCGACAGGAGTTGAGGCTGAGAGATCTGGGGATGAGGGGCATGAGGATGATAGTGAGGATCTGAATTCTGATCAAGTTGACACTTCTAGTGCCTAGGCTTACGTCTCATCCGTTAGGGATCGTGACCTCTTGTTATGGAGGCACACATTTGGTATTCAGCCCAATGTGACTATGAGGGTCCCAAATGCAGACGAGAGAGTCTTCCAGTGGAATGAGGGGGAAGTTACTATTTATTATCAGATGATCTGGGTAGGTGTTAGGTTCTCTCTTCACCCTACATTAGTTGACATAATATCTTCCCTTAGGGTTGCTCCTTCTCAACTTCCTCCCAACTCTTGGAGAATCATCCTCGGCTATATCTCCCCATGCAATAATACTTTCATTGATGAGCCCTCAGATGATCATTTTATAGCCAACTATATTATCACTTCCTCGTCCAAGTAACCTGGGAATTGTTATCTAGGGCCGAGGAACTCTGACAAAAGGCTCCTTCATGTGGACCAAACTTCAAACCAAGATTGGAAGAAGCGATTTTTCTTCATCTCTTGGTATTAGGAATTTACCGCTGAGGTAGAGCCTTTAGAAGACAGCTCGAGGGTTCCAAGGTTATGGTGCAACCCTTCAATGAGAGCACGGTTAGACCCCGGACTTAGCTTGGATGAGAGGGACGTTGTTAACTATCTGAGGGAATAAGGGAAAGAGGGTGAACTTCATAAATTTAAAGATTTGATGGACCCTCGTTTTCTCAAAGAAGTTGGTCTGAGGGTCGGCCTCCTGAGAGAATTATATGAGTTAATTTTTGCTCCATTCTTACTTTTCTTTAAGTGTTTCCTCTTTGCCACTAGCTATTTCTGATGTATCGTCTCCTTTTTAGGTCATCCTTCAAACATATATGATCAACTCTGGGAGATGACTTCTCCAAGTTTAATGTATGGCCTAGGGAAGAAAAAGGGCAAAGAACCCCAACAGACTCAAAAGAAGAAAAAGGTTGTGGGGCCGACCCAGGTGGAGCCAACCATCGATACTCGCAAACGGAAGGAGCCTCAAGTCCCTGGGAGCTCTCTACCAGACTCACCGATGAGGGAGAGGGTAGAGGTGTCTCAGTCACACACTGAGGGGACTAGATCCTCTTCCAGCATGGGCGCCTATTGGTCTCAAAACCTGACTTTCCTCAGATCTGAACCCTCCTCCCTCATAGCTAACCTGAGGGTGACCAAAGCCTCAATGTTCTCTTCACCGTCGACCGCAGACTATGAATTCTTATCAAATATTCCCCCGATCAAGGTTTATGACTACAGTCTGCACACTCTGGCTTAGGTATCTCCTTCATCTTCATATTTTTTTATTCATAAACTGTTCCATCGGCCCCTTAAATATGTGCTTGTTAGTGCAGTCTATCTATACCTTCACCTCTAAGTGGATGGATTCCAGTCAGCAAAAGTTCCATGAGGCTGAGAGAGGTATTCAACATAAGGCCAACTTGAAGACCGAGCTGGAGACTTCTAGGGCTGAGCTAGAGAGTGGAAGGACTGAGCATGCAAGGGTCTTGGATGATATGGTGAAGCAGCACGAGGCCAAACTTAAGGTGAAGGACACCCTCATCAAGGACAGGTAAGAGGCCTTGACTAATCAGGGGGTCCAATTCAAGGCAGAACTTACTAAGGCAGTCAAAAAAGGCGAGGTCGATGCTGTGGAGGCTTACAAGCTTTCGGACAAGTTTCAGAGCTTCGGCCTTGAGTATCTGGAGCGGGGGATCAGGACGGCCTATCGATGGGTCGTCCTGAAGTTTGATGATGCTTTGTCGTTCGTTCGCCCCTCTCTGGATGTAGTGGAGTTGGATGACCCACTTATCGCTGAGGCTCTGGCCCATGTGGATTCTTAAGTGAATGTTGAAGGCACCGGCACTTCCGAAGATCGCCATGTCTTGGTCAATGAAGAGACTCCTCTAGTGGACGTTGAAGCCTTGCCTGCTGATATTTCCCAATAGGGTGGTTGTCTGTAGACCATACCCTCTTCTTGTAAAAAATATTTTTGTACTTTGTTTTTGTTGGACAAGCATTTGTAACACTTGATTTATATTATAATGTATCTTCCTATCTTCTATGCTTGACTTAGCTTATGATATTTGAATTAACCATCCTATGAACTCCCCCTCGCCTTTATTGAGAGTGAATGGGGGGGGGGGGGTCGTCCCCACCATTTACCCTCATCATAGCCGAGGGTGGTTACCACCAAATTAATGATGTTTTCAATTATTTCAAGTCCCCCCTCATCTTTCTTCAGAGTGAATGGGGGGGTCTTCCCCACCATTCACCCTCATTATAGCCGAGGGTGGTTTCCACCAACTTAATGATGTTTTTAATTATTATAAGTCCCCTCTCGTCTTTCTTGAGAGTGAATGGGGGGTCTTACCCACCATTCACCCTCATCATAGCCGAGGGTGGTTACCACCAAATTAATGATGTTTTCAATTATTTCAAGTCCCCCATCATCTTTCTTGGCGGTGAATGGAGGGTCTTCCCTACCATTCACCCTCATTATAGTCGAGGGTCGATTTTCACCAACTTAATTATGTTTTAAAATCCAAGTCCCCGCTCGTCTTTACTGAGAGTGAATGGAGGGTCGTCCTTACCATTCACCCTCATTATAGCCGAGGGTGGATACCACCAAACAAATGATGTTTTTTAATTTCAAGTCCCCCCTCATCTTTCTTGAGAGTGAATGGGGGGTCGTCCCCACCATTCACCCTCATCATAGCCGAGGGTGGTTTCCACCAAATTAATGAGGTTTTTTAATTTCAAGTCCCCCCTCGTCTTTCTTGAGAGTGAATGGGGGGTCATCCCCACCATTCACCCTCATCATAGCCGAGGGGATTTAACGAGGATAACCCCAATCATACTAGAATTAACAAACACAAGATGAAGGGATAAATATAACATTCTCGTTAACATTCAAAGTGTTCTGTTGGAGCAACACACTCCTTATAACTGTGGTCCGATAGGACATTACAACATAACTGATAGCATTTCTTCAAATGATCTACATTCCAGGGGTTGGAAAAGGGTTCGTCTTCAGTCCAGTTCAACATAGGTTTTAAATAGGTGATATTACCAATAGTCATGTGGAGGGACTCCAACCATTTTTAACCAACAACCAAACTCGCTCATCTATGGCTTTTAAAACAGATTTATTGTGTGCTTTCCAATAGGCATAATTATCGCCGTCTAAGATGGGCACCCAATTATATAAGTGGTCCATTTAAAAACCGACGACAAAATCAAATTTTTGAAAAAGGATTTATATCAGAAATTTTTTGTGGAAAATAGGAATTCATATTAACATAGTGAAACCTGCTCTCATACCAATTTGTAAAATCAATATCAATCGAGTTTGCAAATCTCTAATGGAATCAAACAAACTTATTTAATTAGGTGTCTAAATTTTAACAAACCAAATTCAATTTTAATTCAGCCCCTATGCATGCATCTAAGTGTCATAAAGCATTAAATCATTCAAATCATGCATATAAAACAAAGATGAAAAATTCAGGAAAAAAAACCGTTTCAGGTAAAACCTTTTTAACACTTTGAAAAGTTTACAAGACCATTGACTTACATGCAACCTGATAATCTCCCACAAGTGTAACGTACGGTGTCTTCGTCAAACCTTAAAAGATACGAGTGACAGTGAAAAACCCGCAGGTGTGGGTTCGTTGTCTTCGGCTCGTCCACATGCAGAGATATACACTCGGTGTTCGTCGATTAGTAGTGAGTTCCCTCCAGTAATCACAAGTTCTGGATATGCCTTGTCCACAGAATTTGGACAATAGAAAAGTTTTTCTAGGGTTCCAAAAGATTCATAAAAGTAATCCAGAATTTTATATGTATATCGAAAAGATGCTTAGGACATAAAAAACGAAGTCTTGTTGTGTTTGAACTCTCAAAAACATTTTCTCAAAGACTTACCAAAATACACCACCGAAATATGTATATATAGGTTTTTAGAAAATCTGAGGCGGTGCAAAATTTATCAGGTCCGGACCAGTTCGATTTTAATCATTATCGGATAGGTCCGATCAAACAGAATTCTCTACATAAAAATGATAGCCGGATCGGTTCGTTTTTCTTCTTAAACGGATCGATCCGGTCTGTAAAAAAAATTCTAAAATTTCCTCGGTTGTCTATAAAAACAATATATAAAAATTTCCTAATACTTAAAATGAAATCAAGGGACTAAAAACCCAACCGTACTAAAGTTAATATCGTCAAGGCTTGATTGTTGAAGAACCTTGATAATTCGGATCCATCTTGACGTGAATGTGTGCTTGAACTTCACTGACGGTGTAGCAGTATATGACATACTAAATGGTAATGGATAAAAATGTCCTTACAAACAATAACATAATGCTCGATGTATGAGGAAAACTCAAGTGGAAAAAACTGTAAAACGTAAGAATGCTCTCACACCACTTTGAAAAAGTGGAAAACTTTGATACCAATTTGAGAATGCGAAAATAGATGTGCCCGTAGAGGATGGTCATAAACAAAGCAAATATTTTTTTGTTTTTAAATTTAAAAGTCAAATCATACAAAACAAATTTTAATATTTGATTAAATTAGTTATTAAGTCAAATATGTGTTCAAAACAATATGAATATGTTGCGTATTTAAGAACACAACAATTGAGAAAAAATCTCTTACAAGCAAAACCTTTTTATTCACCACTTCAGAAATATTACAAGAAAGTTGACATACCATATTTCTTGATAACTTCTACAAGCATAACACGCTAGTCTTCATATATCTCTAAAGAATACTACTTGTCTCCGAGAAATTCACAAGCGATAGATTTTCTATCATTACTCACTGATCAGCCTCAGCCTTCTTCTTCAACAGTGATCCCCTCGAGTTTCACAAGTCATCTATGAAGATTTCTTCTCCATAAAAGTGTGCAAATGTGACACCCTTCCTAATTAAAGATCGGGTGATTAGGACTTTATTAAATTAAACAGGATTAACAAAATGGTTCATTCTTAGCATCACTGTCGAAAACAAATTAATTACTAGTCACCTAAATAGATAATTAAGTCGGTGCCAAATTTTATCTTAAATTAAACAGATAAATAATATGCGCGGAAAACTAAATTACAACATTCACATAATACTAGACCCCAAACAATCTCAGGTAAATAAATAAATAATATCTTGCCAAATAAACCATCATCTAAAAATACCAAAACAAATAATAAATTCAACAGATAAAAATTTGAATACAAGTTTGAAACTGAAATACTGAATAAATAAGGTCTCAAATGGGGAAACATGCCCAAACTGGAATACTGAAATACTGCTGAAGGTCCTACACTAGAAATGAAGGAATTATGCATCTAATCAAAACCCTGGAAGCCTCCACAACACTACAGTTATACATCCCTATTCTATAAAGAATCATTAAGTCTCGCGTCCTAGTGGATGTACAGCTAAAAGGTTTTGAAAAGATTTTATAGCAAGAGTTAGAACCCAAAACATTTTGAAAATATTTAGCAAGTATTTATCACATTTTCAAATCAGTCATTGATTACACATGTTAGGTTCACATACACTCGCTTGAGTTTCCTCACCCCTCAACTATTATGCACGCCTGAAGTTTCTACTTAGCCCACCTAGATATTTTACCAAATATAACTAGACTTAAATATTTATGAATATGAACACGTCTCTATTTTCATACTGCCCATACAGTACTTCACCCGTTAATTAATGTTTCTCATACGTTATAATAGTTGAAATTATCATTTCACTTCTATTCTCAGTTTTCAATTAATTAAGTTTCACTACTTTATTTTATCTTTAGATATTCACTATCTAATTGTCTATTGTCACACATAAGTGTAATATTCACATCGGTATATATATATATATATATATATATATATATATATATATATATATATATATATATATATATATATATATATATATATATATATATATCATTACCACATCTCTCAAAAGGACGACCGTGAAACACGGGCATACTCTGCAATCAGTTCAAGTACCTCTCATACAAAATAGGGACGAATGGTTCGGTACTTCTCCTCGAACCCAAAATCAAATAACAAATATATATATATATATATATATATATATATATATATATATATATATATATATATATATATATATATATATATCATTACCACATCTCTCAAAAGGACGACCGTGAAACATGGGCATACTCTGCAATCAGTTCAAGTACCTCTCGTACAAAATAGGGACGAATGGTTCGGTACTTCTCCTCGAACCCAAAATCAAATAACAAATAGTGGAGGCAAACATAGTTGTAAGCCTTTGGGCTACGCACATAACTAATGTACCCAAACAACATGCCAGACACACTAATAAACGACACATAGTGAGCCGCCCTAAGTTCTATGTTCTAGGAAACAAATCTAGACCTCTATGGAATCGGCAAGGTGGGATCGCCCACTAGACGGGAACCTCCGTGATAGCAGGCAATGTAGGTATGTTAACATATATCATCAATCATATAATAATTACACACACAACCTATATATATACAGTATGTATTCACATAACCTAATTATCATCATTTGTACATAGTTCATGACTCGAATACTCACCGTACATTTAATTTACGATTATTCTCACTATCCCATTTAATGGAGTATGATTCTCTACTCTAAGGGTCGTAGTTACCCCTTATCTTAATTCAGTAGCTAAGTCTTCCTTACCCTAATGGTCATTTGATAAGATCACTCACTCTTTCCAGTAATTACATTATCATTCTCACGAATTAATAACAATTTAAGCCTAACTCATTCTTGTCTTGACTCTCTCCCTAAGACTACCATATGCACTTATGAAGGTCCTACTGTTATCCCATAAATCTCTCATAATGATTAAAGTGGCCCCAACAGTCACCAAAACATTTATACGAAGTTTCAAGGCTTAAATAAGAAAAATAGTCAAATCTGACAGGGCCGAATCGATTCGCCCAAATACATAATCGATTCGCCTTGCCGAATCGATTAAGTCTTGGGAAGAATCGATTTTATTTGTACCACGTTGTCTTCTTCCCCTACGCATGTGCATTTTTTACCATTAACACCCACATAACTTACATGTTTCTCCACCAAACATAAAACCAATTGTCCCAAACCTTTGCCATATGTATTAGGAAAGTTTTCAATGTAATTTTTATATCAAAACATTATGGATATCATTCAAGAATGAATGTAATCATCCAATCCTCAAAAACCATAAGATTTAGTATTCTCCATTAATCTTCAACATAAACCCATAATTAATTCATGGATGACAACTCAAAATATCTAATTTATTATCCTCTCCTGATATCAAATCATTCTACATGCAATTCCTACCCAAACATGCGTTTAAATCATTCTTTTCTTCTAAGAATTATCACTTTAATCAAAATATGATGAAACCCTAGTCACATGGGTATTATAACTTCAAATCACTTGTATATATACACTTGACTTTGATCAGTAATGTTTGATTTTGTGGCTTGGTGATGGATTTGATTGTCATCTCTATGAATCCTCACTCCTAGGTTGTTTGTGGTGCAATATTGAGATGAAAACCTCCAAAAATCTCCTCAAAATCTCTAAGGACTCTCTCCTTTTGTTCTCCATTAGACTCCCGTTGTATTTTAAGTTTCTAACACTAGCCCCTATTATCTAACATTTGATAAAGGTGTTAGAAATTCGTAGATATCCTAACCATCATTTCCAAAGTGACTAAAACGCCCCTAAACGACGCTGCTTTAGCCTAAAAATGATTCGGGACCCAATCGACACTCCCGGGTATACTATTTTGACTATTTCGACCCTTTTGGAGCCCCAAAATTATCATACGAGTCAATCTACATAATTATTCCATATCTACCCCAAATTAGTCTACACGCAACTCCCGGTTCAGATAATTCCAATTACGCCAATATCACTCGCTATTACGCATAATAATTTGCATACGTTATTTACTATTTTCACTTAGTAAATTAATTCATAATTCTAATCATTACCTCTCTCTCGATTAATATTAAATAATTACATTATCATTCAATTAAATTAAGTTACTTCTCTCGCGTAATTTAAAATAAAACTAATTAATTACCGAATAAATTAAATTCAAATACAAAGAAATCTGAGGTGTTACATACTTTCCCACTTACAGGGAATTTCATCCCGGAAATTAGGTCATACTTGCGGTAAACAACTCTGGATACTGCTCTCTCATGTCATCCTCTCGCTTCCAAGTATACTCATTCATAATGTTGTGTCCCCGCTTAGCTCTGGCTAGTGGCACCACCTTAGATCGCATTGTACGCTCACTAGGATCCAGAATATCCATGAGTCTCTCCTCATTTGAGACATCTGGCTGCAAATCAATCTCCTCGAGTGGAATGTTCTAGAAAGCTCTCTCACTCCTCGCGTACTTCTTCAGCAGAGCTATATATAATACATCGTGTATTCGCTGAAGATTCATTGCTAATCCCAATTTACATATCACTGATACTACTCTCTCAACAATTGGGAAAGGCCTCACATATCTTGGTGCTAGCTTCCCTTTCTTGCCAAATCTCATGATTCCCTTCATGGGAGACACACAAACCAACACCTGGTCCCCAACCTCTAACTCCACGTTCCTCTGGAAGGCATCATCATAACTCTTATACATATCCTTAGCAATTCGAATAGGTACCCAAATTAGCTCAATCTTGGCAGTCATCTCATGTATCATCTATGTCCCTAATAACTTGTTATCCCCCACCTATAACTAGCAATAGAGTTAACGACAAGGTATCCTATACAATGCCTCAAATGGTGCCATGTCGATAGTGAATTGGTGAGATTTATTATATGAAAACTCTACCAATGGAAGGTATCGCTCCCTTCCTCTCCCAAAATCCAGAATTCACATCCTCAACATGTAGTCTAGCATCTGATTAACCCAGACAGTCTGCCTCTGTGTCTATGGATGATAAGTGGTACTCAACCTCAAGTCTATACCCATGGCTTCCTGGAAGCTCTACCAGAAGTGAGACACGAAGATCTTTTCTTTATCAGAAACAATGTTAATAGGAACCTCGTGCATCTTAAATATATCGTCAATGAACAATTGTGCATACTGACACGTCTCATAGTCGGTGCGGATCGATGATAAGTGGGCCACCTTGGTCAATCGATACTCTATTACCCAAATGGAATCGCGACCCCTCTGTGATGTCGGTTGCCCTATAATAAAATCCATCTAGATACTTTCCCACTTCCACAGGGGAATATCCAATGGGTGTAGCATCCCTGAAGGTCTCTTATGATCAACTTTTACAAGATAATAAGTAACACACTTTCAGACAAAGTCTTATATGTATTTCTTCATTCCTACCCACCAGTACTATCTCCTAATATCCTGGTACATCTTATCCCCATTAGGATGTACAGCAAACCTCGAACTGCGAGACTCAATCATCATAGCATGCCTCAAATCCTCATCACTAGGCATAAATAATATCCCATTAAAATGTAGACCTCCCTCCGAGCTGATCGAGTAAGACTCTTCACCCTCAGCTAAAAATTGTCGCACCCTGTCCTAACAGAAATGATCCTCTGCCTATACTTTCACTATTCGCATCATAATCTTGAGAGTGATAGATAACACTATCATACATGCTCTGGAGACCTCATTATCATGTCGAAGCTAACTCCACTTTTCTTTCCAAATCTCCGCTAACTTTCCAACAGGTCCTCGACTTAACACGTTTGCTACCATGTTAGCCTTACCATGATGATATTGTATATCGAACTGGAAATCCTTCATGAACTATAGCCACGGCCTCTGCCTTATTTTCATATCCTTCTGTGTGAAGAGATACTGAAGTGAATTATAGTCTGTGAATGATGTAAACTTATCTCCCAATAGATAACGCCTCCATATCCTCAAAGTAAAAATGACTGCTACTAACTCAAGGTCATGGGTGGGGTAATTATTCTCAATGGTCTTAAGATTTCTAGATGCATAAGATATAACCCACTCCTCCTGTTGTAATACACCTCCAAGTCCCTATAAGGATGCATAAGTGTAGACCCGATACTCCACCCAACTTTTAAGAAATGCAAGCCTTGGTGTTGACATCAACTTACCCTTCAGCTCATCAAAGGCTAGCTGATAGTGGTCACTCCACACGAATGGTAACCCCTTGCAAGTTAGGTTTGCTAATGGACCCACAATATTTGAAAATCCTTTAATGAAGCAGTGATAATACCCGAACAAACCCAAAAATCTATGAATCTTCGTCGATGTCATGGGGTGTCCCCACTCCCTCACCGCCGATACCATACTCGGATCCACTGCAATACCCCTGTCAAATATGATGTGTCCGAGAAATTGCACCTCCCGTATCCAAAATCCATACTTACCAAATTTGGCATACAACTGATGGTCCCGAAGTGTCTATAAGACCATACGCAGATGCTTCACATGCTCCTCCTTAGTACGAGAGTAAACCACAATGTCCTCTATAAACACGATCAAGAACTGGTGCAAGAACTCCCTAAATACTTTGATCATGAGATCCATGTAAACTGATGGTGCATTGGTGAGCCCAAATGACATCACCCTGAACTCTTATGACCCGTATCATGATGAGAAAGCGGTCTTAGGAACGTCCTCCTCCCAAATATGTAGTTGGTGATAACCCAATCTCAAAATCTTTGAGAAGTAGTCAACCCCTCTAAACTGATAAAACAGGTCATCGATCCTCGATAATGGATACGTATCGTAACCTTATTCAGATACCTGTAATCCACGCACAAGCGAAGCGAATCATCCCTCTTGTAAGGACATGTTTGTCCATTATCAATTTGTATGTTGTACGCCGTTACACCGTTGAAGAAACTCAAGATCGCATCTACATCAACGGATCCAAATATCAAAGCGTCTTCAACATCATAGCCCCTGCGAGAATGAACTTGGTAAAATTTTGTTTTTACGTTCCTTAAAGTTCATATTTAGTATTGGGAAATTTTTATAAAATATTTTTTATAAAAATAAGAAGTAAGTTTTTTAAAGCAAAATGAGGCTTTTAAAAGGATTTTATTTTTCTGGGAAAACCGGACCGATCCGTCCCTCAACCGGACCGATCCGCTTGCTGCAAATCCAGTATACCCCGGACCACAAGCGAACCGATGAAGACCAAAATAAAATAACCGATCCGCTTGACCGGACCGATCCGCCTCAGAACCGGACCGGTCCGTGTGGGATAAATTCGGCCAGATTCGCTGGAGATTTTTTAGGCTCAAAGTTTTCCTATTTAAAGCCATCTTTGGGGAGTTATTTTTTAAGACTTTTAAAGACGATTTTCAGAGTCCTAAATGCTCTAAGTCTTCACCTTTTTGATGTGCAAAACATCTTTTCGATTCACACAAAAAATCCCAATAACTTTTGTGAATCTTTTGGAACCCTAGAACACAAGCTTTGCTGCTGTTCATCTTTGTGGGGAGATCTTTGCAACCGAGGGCTGTGTGTCATTGCTGAGGGAGTCTCTACAAAGTTTTATGGCTGCGTGTCATTGAGGAGAGCTGCGGTTCTTCCTTCGTTGTTTGGGCTGCGAGTCCTTGGAGGGTGCTGCGTGTATTCTCTTGCTGAGTTCAAGACTGCGTGTCTTTGTAGGTTGGCTGCGCGTTGATCCATTGCAGATTTCTCTATGTAATTGTAAGTTGCGATTTATGTATTCATAGTGAAATAAAGGTTTTACCCGAAAGGGGTGTTTTCCTGAATTATGTGTCTTAGCATAATTTTTGTGTCACATGCTTTATTTATTTATGGGTTGACACTTGCACTTTAGATGCATGATTAGGGGCTGAAATTAAATAAGTGTGCTATATTAGAAAGTTGCGAAGTTAATCAATTATCACACGTAATTCTCGCATTTTCACCTCTTATTCATAAACAACACATACGTACCCCAAGGCAATGTAATCCGCTGAATGAAACCTTAACCCGAGAGTTGTTGAATCTGCTATCTCAACTCACGCATCTCTGTAGGGGCCATGATATATGGTTCTCGGGCAGTTGGTCTCATACCCGATGCTAGGTCAATCAAAAAATCAATCTCTCCGCTAGGTGGTAACCCATGTATGTCTTAGAATACATCCTCAAAATATCTCACGATCGAAATCGAGTCTAACGGAATCACTACCTCCTGAGAGGTCTCCTCCTCAATGTAGTATAAGTGTGTGTGTGACCCTCCCTCAGGAAGAGGCATCGCCACAAGGAACATCTCCTTCCCCGGAATGGAAAACACAATTGTCCTCTCATATCAATCTACAATATCCCTATATCTTGCCAACCAATCCATACCCAGAATCACATCGTACCCCTCCATGTATAACACTAGAAGGTATGCCTCTAAGATCAATCTCCCTCTTAAGATATCGAATCCTCTACAAATCGAGTGTATCAGTGAACTACTACTCATCGGTGACTCTACATACATAAGGAGATTATCGATGATCTTTAATAAACTGTCAGCTCTAGCAAATCTGATCTTAATAAATGAATGTGATGCCCTAGTATAAAAAAATCCTACCCCCAAGTCCATGAATAGGAAATGTACCCTCTACTGTTGGCGGCACCTGAGTTGCAGGTGGCATCGGTATGTCCCAGACGTTATACACATGCCCGTAGTGCCTTTTGTTTCTACTCCTACTAAGGGCAGGTGGTACTGGAGTTACAGGGGGTAAAGGAGCCTGCTAGGCACCCTCATGTTGTGCCCTTCCCTGTTATGGACAATCTCTCCTCTTGTGATTCGGCTGAACCTAGATGAAGCACTGCCCCGGGAACTCTCTCTGTCGCTGGCCCTGATGTCCCCTAGTTCCCTTGGCCCTGACGGCCCGGAGGAAACTGATGCTGATTTAGGCCCTGTTGTCCCTATCTATAACCCTTCCCCTCTGATCGGTACCCATCGTGCCTAAATCTCTTAGCCTTGTTCCCCTTCGAAGAATCTTTCCCATGATAACTAAATGTATGCTACTTCGGTGTCGAGCTGGCAACAACCCCATTTGCCTTGCCCTGGTGGCTAGGCTCTCAACCTCTCTTTATCCCCTTCGCATGGAAGATATGATCTTGACAGTGTAGGAGAGCGACATTGATGGCATCAGTATATGTACCGATCAAATGCTACCTGATCTTCTTGGCCAACCCATCCATAAACCTTACTTTCTTCCTCTCCTCATTTCTCACCTCATCCGGCACAAAATTAGCCAACGGATGAACTCCTCCTTGTACTCAAATACCGAGTGGTCACCCTATGCTACTTCCCTAAACTTCTTTCGCATCTCTGACTTGACTGCATGCATAAAGTATTTGTGGTCGAACCGCACCCACAACTCGATAATGGTAATCATATCTCTCTCCTTAGCGGTGGTCACTAACTCTCACCATTGTAAGGCTGCTCCAGCTAGTCTGAAAGTAGATAACATCTATTTTGGCATCTTATAACACTCTACCATGTGTAGTTGGCGCTGAATATTCTTCTTCCATTGACATGCCTCCAACACATCAGAACTGTCTTGAAACTTGGGTGGGTGGGACTTCTGGAAGGTCTCTCTGACTCTTCGCCATGTAGATGATCCAATCTGGGCCTGAATGATCGGTCCACTGGCTACTGTGTCTGGGGTTGTGGGAAATGAACCACCATAGCTGTCATCGCTGCATTGACCGCCTGAGCCATAATCTTTACCACCTTGGCTGCCGAGATCATCTCTAGTGGTGGATATGGCTAAGTCACCTCATGTGTCTCCTTGTGAGCCTCCCTCACCTCATCCCTGACCGCTGCCCTAGCCGCTCTCTCTATCCTTGGTGGCATTAAAAAACAGATCGAATTGTATAACTACACAGTTTATAAAAAAATTAATAGCAGAAGAACGATATCTCAAACATGTGAAGATAAGAGCAACAATCATAGTAATAGGGCTCTATAACGAAAAAATGATACGCTGAAACCGTAATAAGTCATACAGATCCTATGGACACTGATGCTCTAACACCATTTGTGACACCTCACCTAATAATATACATGGTGATCATTCCATTATTAAATGAAAATGGTATTGAAAAAATGGTTCATTCTTAGCATCACTATCAAAAAATAATTAATTACTAATCACCTATTAGTTAATTAAGTCAGTGCCAAATTTTATCTTGCATTAAACAGAAAAATAATATGTGCAAAAAACTAAATTGCAACATTCATATAATACTAGAGTCCAAACCATCTCAAGTAAATAAATAAATAAAATCTTTCCGAATAAACCATCGGCTAAAAATCCCAAACCAAATAATAAATCCAATTGATAAAAATCTGAATATAAGTCTGAAACTGAAATACTGAATAAATAAATTCTCAAATGGGGCAACACGCCCAAAGTGGAATACTTAAATACTGCTGAAGATCCTACACTAGAAATGAAGGAATGATGCATCTGATCAAAACCCTGCAAGCCTCCACAGCGCTGCAACTATATGTCCCTATAGAGAAACATGAGGTCTGACGTCGCTGTGGCTGGACACCTAAAAGATTTTGAAAATATTTTATAGCAAGGGTTAGAACCCAAAACATTTTGAAAATATTTAGCAAGCATTTATCACAATTTAAAATCAGTTATTGATTACACATGTTAGGTTCACGTACACTCGATTGATTTTCTCACCCCTTAACTCCCATGCACGCCTAACGTTTCTACTTATCCCACCTAGTTATTCTACCCAAACTAACTGGACTTAAGTATTTCTGAATACGAACATGTCTATGTTCCCATACCGCCCATACAGTACTTCACCCATTAGTTAACGTTTCTCATATGTTATAATAGTTGAAATTAACATTTCACTTATATTCTCATTTTTCAATTAATTAAGTTTAACTACTTAATTTAATCTTTAGATATCAACTATTTAATTGTCTACTATCACACATAACCAGAATATTCACATCGGTATATATATATATATACAGCGTCTCTTAAAAGGACCACTGTGAAACATGGGCATACTCTGCTATCAGTCCAAGTCCCCTATCGTACTAAATAGGCACAAATAGTTCGGTGCATCTTCTCGAACCCAAAATCAAATAATAAACAGTGGAGGCGAACATAGTTCTAAGACTTTGGGATAAGCACATGCCTAACGTACCAAAACGACATGCCGGACACACTAATACATGACAGACAGTGAACCGACCTCAGTTTTATGTTCTGCAGCACAAATTCAGACCTCCTGGATTGGGCAAGGTGGGATCACCCATTTCATTGGAACCTCTGTGGTAGCAGGAAGTATAAGTATGTTAACATATATCATCAATCATATAATATGTACACACACAACCTATATATATACAGTAGGTATTCACACAACCTAATAATCATCATTTGTACATGGTATATATATATTATTCTCACCATCGCATTTAATGCAGTATGATTCTCTACTCTAAGGTCCCTAGTTACCCCTTATCTTATTTCAGTAGCTATGTCTTCCTTACCCTACTGGTTCATGCCATAATCCCACCCATGCTTTCCCGTAATTACATTCTCATTCTCACGAATTAATTAAAATTTAAGCCCAAATTATTCTAGACTTAACTATCTTCCTAAGACTACCATACGCAGTTATAAAGGTCCTATTGTTATCCCATAAATCTCTTATAATAATTTAAAGAGGCCCCAACGGTCACCCAAACATTTATACGAAGTTTCGATGCTTAAATAAGCAAAATAGTCAAATCTGACAAGGCCAAATCGATTCGATCTTGGGCCGAATTGATTCGATTTGTACCAGGATGTCTTCTTCCCCTACGCATGTGCGTATTTCACCATTAACCTCCACATAACTTACATGTTTCTCCACCAAACTTAAAACCAATTGTCCCAAACCTTTCCCACATGTATTAGGATAGTTTATAATGTAATTTTAATATAAAAACATTACGAATATCATTCAATAATGGATTTAATCATCTAATCCTCAAAAATACTATGTTTTTATATTCTCCATTAATCTTCAACATAAACCCAGAATTAATTCATGGATAACAACTCAAAATCTCTAATTTATTATCCTTACTAATATTAAATCATTATGCATGCAATGCCTACCCAAACATGCGTTTAAACCATTCTTTTATTCCAAGAATTATCACTTTAATCAAAATATAATTAAACCCTAGTCACATTGGAATTATAACTTCAAATCAATTGCATATAAACACTTTACTTTAATCAGTAGGGGTTGATTTCATGTCTTGGTGATGGATTTGATTGTCTTCTCTATCAATCCTCACTCCTAGGTTGTTTGTGGTGCAAGATTGAGATGAAAACCTCCAAAAATCTACTCAAAAGCTCCGAGGACTCTCTCCTTTTCTTCTCCAATGAACTCCCGTTGTATTTTGAGTTTCTAACACTAGCCCCTATTATCTAACATCTGATAAAGGAGTTATAAATTCGTAGGTATCCTAACTCTCATTTTCTAAGTAACTAAAATGCCCCTACACGGTGCTAGTTTAGCTTAAAAATGCCTCGGGACCCAATCGACACCCCTGGGTATACTATTTTGACTATTTTGACCCTTCCGGAGTCATGCGTGACCTCAAAATCATCATCCGAGTCACTCTACATAATTATTCCATCTTGACCCCAAATTAGTCTACACGCGACTCCCGGTTGACATAATTCCAATTGCGCCAATATCACTCGATATAACGGGTAATAATTTCCATATGTTATTTACTATTTTCACATAGTAAATTAAATTCATAATATTAATCATTACCTCTCTCTCGATTAATATTAAATAATTACATTATCATTCAATTCAATTAAATTACTTCTCTCACGTAATTTAAAATAAAACTAATTAATTAAATTCAAATACATAGAAATATGGGGTGTCACACCAAAATGCTGAAATAGTCTATGGTTTAAACAAATGCACAAGAACAATTTTCCAGATGTATGTTGTGAATTAAAAGTGTTTTAAAACACTAAAAAAATAAGAACTTTTTCAAAATATATGTAGAAACGAATCTGGCAAAAGACTTAAAAAATTTGAACAAGAAACAAGTATTTATAGGGTGTTCATAATTTTTGAGCCGGAAACTCATTCGAACGAGAAATGAGGCTCGTTCGAATGAGAAAAGAAACTCGTTAGAATGCGAGTGCATTCTCTTTTGAATAGACTTCAAATGGCCTTCTGACGAGTCAAATAGCACATCCTCGATCGATGCTCGTTTGATAAAAAATCATACGGCCCTTCTAACGAAGTACCCTTTCATTAGAACGAGATAAAGATAAGAATTAGGTTTAAAAGATATTTTTCTTTTCAAAATAAAAAACCCCTATTCATTTTTAATAAAAATAAACATCCCAAAAATAAAGTCAATGAGTTAATTTAAACACTAAATTTCTTTATACCTTTATGGGAAGTCGGGAAGTCTCGAGTGTTGATGTTGGTTTGCCATGACATACATAACGGTTTGTAACGGGATAATTCAAACTAGCCTTAAACAATACAAGGCCTATAATATGAGCAATAGTAGAAATTTTTCTCTTATAAATCTCCCCTTTTGGCTATTCCAGTACAAAAACAGATAAACCTATCCAAAATCCAAATTACATCAACAAAACTCTATAAATGACAAAAGAAAGCTAGCAATCTTCCTAACCCTAGAACGGAATGGCATAAGTCTCTTTGTATTCAAACTTCTTCTTCCCTTTCACAAACTTTGTCTTCATCCGGCGTGTCTTGAATTTTGCTTTAAGTACCTACACACATGAGACAAAAATATATATCCCATAATGCATCGAGTTTTAAACAAACATAAAAATTCCCCCATAAATTTGTCTTCCAATTTTTTCCCATAATAGACAAAGGAGAAAAACATAATCATGAAATATGAAGCATCACTTAGAAGATAAGATATCAATATGAAAAGATATAAATCAAGCATCTAATGATAATCTCAAAGGCAAACACAACCAACTATTTTTGAAAATTTTCATTTTTTTTCCAAAAAAATGTAAATTTTACAAATACAACACAATACCATATATAATATAAGAAAAAATATACCAAAGGAAATACGACACACATATATATTTATAAAGACTACAAAACACGAAAAAAAACACATAAGCTTAACACACTTGCACTGTATCGACGTGTCCAAACATGTGGGATGGAATGAATGGGTGTGAACTAGATACAAATGAATTATAACCCAAACACTTTAAATATGCTCAAGAAGTTCTAATTGACCGTAAAACTTTATCAAACTAATCTTTAGCCTCAAATGACAAGTAAAGTTGAACATGATGAACAAAACAAGTACAATGCACAAAGCCTAGAGTATTAATGATTCTACAAATCAATAGCGTCAGACAAAATAAGCATAACTAGAATTCATTGTGAAAACTCATTGATCTTCAACTAAACTCCCTCAAAAGATGAAGATATCTCATATTTTTTATTCTTTTCTTTTTCTTTTCTTTTGAAGTTTTTTATTTTATATGATCAAACATTAAACTAAACTATGTTGTCCCCTTTTGACAATTCTTTCTATTTTTATTGACTTTATATTTTCTTGGGTTGTTTGCAACGGTGATTTTCACGTAAAGTAAGCCTCCCTTTCATCGCCCTTTCCCGTGCTCACTCATATTTTTCAATACTAATTAAAATCTCACAGGAAACGTTTTTTACATGAAAAAATTCCCCTTAGTCACATAAAAAGTAGATGAGAAAATTAATGGGAGAACATCTCACGGATCTAAAATATTATGTGAAGTAAACGTTCAAAAAGCTCATGCATGTGTGTGCGGAGGCGTATACAAAGTCGAATCCGTAAAGATAATCAAGTTCAAAACAACCCCATAAATATGATTAAGATCAATCTAAGCATCTAAAGTCATGAATAAATATCCTATCCATATGGAAATTGCAGGGTAAATTTGATTCAAAGACACCAATATGCCATACCAAATGTGTAAAACTAAAATACACAAAAATAAAAGTGTATCTAAAAAATCAAAATAAAATGGTTTTGTATTTTTCAAATATGTCTTAATAAAATAAAAATAGAACTATAAAAATACACATGTCATAACACTAGCAAACATATATCATGAAGCACAACTAGAGTATGACAAACAAAATCATGCAAGCAATCATCCATAGGATATAGCATGGGAAGTATCAGGTGCAAGCATGTGAGAATCAACTAGTCTAACATTTAGAGCCTCTAAAAGTGATTTCCTAACCCAAATATATGAAAACCAAATGCGTTGGGAATCGAGAACAAAGGGAGAACTAGACTTCAACTTTCTGGAACCTTTTCCAACATTATAACAAAAACACCTAAGGTGGCCTTTCCTACCAGAATGAGAACATGTGTAAACACTCGGAATGTTACCTATGGGTTGAAATTTTCTAGTGTACTTAGATACGATTAACCCTCTAAAACAAACAATGGTCTTGGCATTAACACTTGAAGCATTATAAACATGGGATCCAGTACCATTACTACTAAAACTACTCGCGTCTTTTAAATCATCTTTTAATTTTAAAATTTTAGACTCAAGCAAAGAATTTGAGTCTTCAAGTTTTAAGGACTCCTTTAAATTTTTTATCATTCATAGAAAGTCATCTCTCTCCCCCTCAATGCAAGGAAATTTATCCCTATAAGTCTTCTCACGTGCCATAAAATCATTAATTATTTTATCACTATCCTTATTAGAATAATATAAACCCTAGAAATTTTAGAGTCTTCTAATTCTTTCTCTAAAAACTGGACTCTAACATCATTCTCTTTATTGGACAACGCTAAATTTTTAAACTCACAATCTATGAGCACAATATTCTCACAAAATAAATCACTTTGGGTTTGATCGGTTAGGAAAAGGTCCATAGCAGCTTTAAAACAAAAAAAAAAAATCTTTTTCAAGAATTTTGATTCTTTTATCAAATTTCAAATTCAAACGATTTAAATCATCAAAACTATTGCTATACATCGAGAGAAACACAAATAAATCAACACATGAATAAACAACCACCCTAAAATAGCACTAAATAAGGATCTAGATGGTAAATTATTGCAACCTGCTCTAATACTACTTTGTAAAATCACTACAACAAAACTTACATTTACCTGTGATTTTCTTACCTACAAAAACAATTCGTAGATAAATATCAACATCTGCTATGAAATTAATTTCGTAGCTAAAAACATTATCCTTAGCAATGAAACTTTCAAATTTCATCGACAATAAATCCTAAAGGACTGGCACCAAAGTCTTCCCGTGCTTGAGTGTAAGTGCAAATTATTTGTCAACGAAATTAGTGCCATTTGCAATGAAATAATTCATAGTAATTAATATGTTGTTTTTGCGAGGAAAAATATTTCGTGAATTTAATATGTGAATTAGTTGGCAAAAATTTCTTTTTGTAGTCAAAAGGTAATATTTTTTCATATCCCAAAACTCACACGCGATCACTATCTCAGTTTTCACAAATCCCTCCAAAACATTTGAGAGACCAGCGAACCCACAAACTAAAATTCGTGGCCGCCGGATATCCATCTGATCTCCATCGGATCTCCATATGATCACCATTTGATCTCCATCTGAAATTCATTGCCGACGAAACAATTCCTACATAGATCTCTCTCCGTCTCTTAATCAGGTACTCTTTCTCTCTCTCTCTCTCTCTCTCTCTCTCTCTCTTTCTCTCTCTGTGTGTGTGTGTGTGTGTGTGTATTCATCAGAACCCACAAAACTCATTTTTTGAGTATTCATTAAATTCACAAACCCACAAATCTGTACACGATCTCTATCTCATATGTCCCTGTAAACCAAAAAATTTCTAGAATCTCTATGGGTTTGAAAGATAGAATCATTTTTTAAGTGGATTTTGGGTTATTTTCACACATTTAATCATGAAATAAATATTGTTTGACATACTTCTATGGATTTAATCTTCAAATAAATTTTAAGGATTTAATCCTGAAATAAATTTGTATGGATTTAATCTTGTTCGTGTGTGCTGATTTTTTCTAATTCGTGTGTATTGATTTATTCTTGTTCGTGTGTGCTGATTTTTTATGATAACCCCCCACTCATTCATATTTCTATCATGTTTTATACTAGGATCTTGATAATATCTTCTTTATTTTAAATTTATTGATGTATAACTATACTTTTATTATTTTAGATATAAACATGAATTTTGATCTTGTTATCAAAATGTGTATATTAACAGTTTCTTTTTCCATGCTTCTTGAAATCTATCAACATAATATTGCAGACTCTCATATGTTTAGAGCCATGCTTTTAGAAAAATTAATATATTATAGAGTCAAAATGATTTTGATTACTTGCATTTTTAGTTATATGCCTCTATAATACATGTTATTGTTTTTACGAAACATTTGTAATACATTTAATACATTTTGCAAAACAATAATTTCTCTCAACCACATGCCAATTCTCTAAGTTATATTTGATAACCATTATTAGTTTACTTAATTATATAAATTAATGTACTAAACCATTGTTAGGACCTATTTTGTAACAATAATATGTAATTCATTTGTTCTAACGACTTGTACCATTCGAATTGTGGATTATAATTTCAAGGTATTTACTACGACTTTGTTTAGTATATTACTAGATCCCACATGTTTTAACTGATTTTTTTACTCCTTTAACTTGTTACGCACCGCATATGTAGCGCGCTTACCAATAGGTAGTATATATATGTAGGAAAAATTTAGTAAGATTGACGATAACCCCTGTTGAATTGTTAATGTTGTGTGTTGCTTTTTTATTGATTAGGGGACTTAGGTCAATGTAGTGGGAACCAAATTAGACATGTTTTTTTTACTTGAGGGATGCCTTATATCCTCTAGTTTTATAGATATTGATTGGTTATGAATAAACATATTTTGTCGTATGATCTGGAATCTTAAACAACAAAAATATTATATTAAACAATAAACTAACATTTTAGTTTGTTTAATTTTTCATGTGAACTAGATGGATAAGAGTTGGATGCAAGAAACAAAAAGATTGTGTGAAAAGTATGTCTTTGGTGTTGGATCATTCATTCGATTTGCAAAGGATAATACGGGACCAGATAGTTAATTTGGTTCCCATTTTGAAATTATCTTAACATCGCTCCCAGAAGTATTGATGAAGTAGAAGATCATATTTTCTTAAAAGGTATATGTGTCACCTACACTCAATGGACATATCACAGGGAATATTCTAATGATGATGTCAACGATGATAATGATGATGTGGTTGGTTGGATTGATAATGAAATGAACAAGGGGATGAGATGCAAGAAGTGTTGGAAGACATGCAAAAAGGTTTTTTCTTTGATGGTGGTCCAGCTGAACCATTGGAAACTTGTAATACTAGGCAAGTTGGTGTTGAGGATGAGATGAATTTTAACAAATTATTGAAAGATGAAAAGCGTGAATTATATCTTGGTTGCACAAAATTATATGCACTTCTTTTCTCATGAAGTTGCTCCACTTGAAAGTGATCGATCACTGGAGTAATAAATCACTCAAGAAGTTGCTTCAACTATTGGAGGAAGATTTACCCGATGGTCAGATGCTTAGAAAGTCAGATTATGAGGCAAAAAGCATGTTGCACGGCTTGAAATTAGTACATATGTCGCGCCCTGACATAATTAATTTAAACTCATCCTTTTATTTAGATATAAATTACCTTAAACAATTCTTTACTTTGAATTTTCAAGAAAAATAGCATAATTTTGTTTTTCAAAGGCATGTATAGATGAAAACATAACTACCTTTACATGTAAGTGCTACACAACATTACATATCCAAGATCCTTAGTTTAACATTTACACAAAAATATTCTTGATATTCAAACCATAATAGATATCCGTCACTCTCTCGTTTTAAGGTCCTAACTTGGCAGTGAACTCCAAACGATAGGCATACCTGAAACATAATATTATAGGAGTTGTTGATGTAAAAAACTAGATTTAATCTAATTACTTTAATCATAGATAAATATGAATAAGTAAATATAAGACAATAGATTTTTAAAGTGGTTCAGCCTTAGGGAAATGGCCTACATCCACTGTTTTTGTATTACTGACTGTTTGCCTGAAATTCCCGATTTGTGGTTTATTAAGAAATTTCGGGTCCCCTTATAATGAGGAGGTTACAATGTATTTATAGTCTTGAAGTTGTACATGTGAAAGTAAAATGCGTTGTTATCTAGTAAACGTATACATCTGTACGATAATGATGAGCATTTATTGCGCAGTCATCTTTTTGATTATTCTGATCTGAGTTCTCTGTACGCTAAGTAGCTCGGACCGCATAATCTGCTCAGACCGTCTAACCTGCTCAACACGCTTGAGTTGCTCGGGGCTCCTGAGTTGCTCGGGGCCTTAAGTTCCTCGGGGTGCCTAAGCTGCTCGGTATGATTGATTTGCTCGGTGACAGTATGTTGTTCGTTGGAGGTATTCGTAGGATGACACATGTATTCAAGTGAATGGTCCACATCGGCAGACTAAATTTAGTATCAACAGAAGCCCCCAACGTTTCAAAGTTTGATGTTTGAAGAAAAGTGTGGAACATTCTGCTCGAAAATTGCATAGATTATTGGTTTGTATGGTTTTTAGGAAAACGTTCGTCGTATATAATTACTTTTTGAGTGCATAGTATCAGGACTAATAAATATTGTGACACCCCGCCTAATTAAATATCGGGCGATCACTCCTTTATTAAATTAAAATCAAGGTGAATAGTTGGTTCATTCTTAGCATCACTGTCGAAAAATAACTTTTCCAATTTAAACACCCTAATTAATTAAGCTAAGTGTCAAAACCATTTTTAGACATTACTTTCCAAATTTTTATTTTATTTTATTTTTGTAAACCAACATTTAAAACTTTACGAAATTCAATATTAAAGAATCACACCACAAATTATCCAGGAACATATAATCCAAATAATTTAAACATGCAGCAACTAAATCCCAACATTTAAAACTTAGAGTAAAACATCAAGGCAGTAATAAATCCCAAAGTGACAATACTAGAAATAAATGAATCATAATGTCCAATAAAACAACTGGATAATGGAAACGGGCGACACATGCCCAACTGAATAAATATGATAAGAGTGGAATCAAATAAATGAAGTCGTCTAAGCAAGAGGCATGCAACTCCCACCTAAGCTGCAGCGCGTTCCTTCCAAAGGATCCTATGCAAGACGCCTGTGGCTGGGCACCTGTAATACATACATATATATACAAGAGAGAAACGAAAATGGAAACGGGTCAGAGCCCGATTATGAACATGATTTAAAATTTGTTTAGCAAGTATTTAAAATGTTTATAGGCAAATGCAACAACATATTAGTGCGACACTCCCTTGAGAAATTCTCACCTCTCTTCTAATGTGCACGCCTATCGCATTAACCTTCCCAACGGTTTAACTTATCTTAGGTTATTTATAAGATTTAAAACAGAACAATTTAATTGTTTAAGAGGATGATTTCCTTTGATCACAAAGTTCTCATTTAAACCATATTTGCTAATAAAGTTTCGCATTACACTTTTCAAATCAAGTATTTCCAAATTGAAGTCATCATTCATTTCTTACTTACCATAAACACAATAGGAAGTCCCAAATTTCATAAATTCATATATATATATTAAATACTCGTATAATATATATATATATATATATATATATATATATATATATATATATATATATATATATATATATATATATTCTAACAGCACCCCACATAAAGGTTATGGTGCGGGCATACTCTGCTATCCAATCCCCGTATCACTTGTACTAAGGGAAATACAAGTTCGCAATCACTCTCGAACTGTATTAATACATACACAAACAATATTGAGGCGAAGCATAGTTTCCAAGTCCAAGAGGTCAGCACATACCCCCGCGTCTCTTAGGACCGTGACTATCGATTCGATAGCCTATACCTAGGATTCCTATCTTCTAGGGTACGAGTCAATATCCCCCATGAAGTCCCATTCGAGATAAGATTATCCCAACGCGGTAATGTAAGGACATTTTTCTCATGTCCAACATGTTACATTTATGTATGTCGTACGCCGCTACATTTGGCACGTCACCTCAAGATGTCACTTGACGGCCTCAATCTGAATTCCAGAAATCAAGCATTCAACATCTCCATTAATATGTCCCACATCTGCCTCAACGACTTCACGGTCCAAGATTTTAGGGACTTAATGCAAGTGGTACGCAAGGGAAGTCAAAACAGTGAAAAAAGTCACGATAGGAGTGTTCAAGGGAATTTTTGTAATTTCACATCCATAGTTAGGAGGTCTGGTGAACTTGAAAGTTGAAGAGCTCTCCACAACAAAGATATTGGAAAAAACGGCACCTCAATCCGAGCTACGGTGAAGGAGTTATGACCTTTTGAAGATAGAGAAAATTTTTGTCCAACATACTTGTATATGTCATTAGCCGTAACACCGTTGCAAAGATTCAAAGTCCATTCATCATCAACGGAATCCGAAGATCAAAAGAAAGGAAGAATTCAGAAATCCAGTCAGCCGAACCGGTCCGCCTAAAATTAAAACGAACCGATCCGCCTCTGACTACCCGGACCGGTCCGCCTTTATATAAAAAGAACCGATCCGCTGAGACGCCGATCGGATCGCCCCGGACCGATCCGCCGTGCACTTTGAAGCCAGTGAGCCCCGAACCGAATGCGAACCGAATCAGCTTCAAATTAAAAGAACCGGTCCGCCATCGAACCGATCCGCCTGAGGCCCGGACCGATCCGCCCTGGAGAAACTCTGCCAGATCGTGTTGCAGATTTTTTAGGGTTTTCGCTTCCTATTTAAACCACGTTTGGAGGTTGGTTTTCTCAAGACTTTCCCACGTTTTTCAGAGCATATTAACCCTAAAGTCTTCACCTATTGAGTCATATGATTCTAGGTTTTTAGATTCACACATCTTCCATATTTATGTGAATCAAGTTTGGTAACCCAAGAACACCATTGTTGTTGTTCAACCCTTGTGAAGTGGACCTCTTCTTCCTCTTCATTGCAGCCCTACTGGAAAGGGATAATTCCAGCCGCGACTACAGAATCCGATACCTGAGGGTAATTCTTAGTCAACTTGTATTTTTATTGTAATCCGATTGTAAGCCTTTTTCTTACAAATTATAGTGAAAATAAATGGTTTTGCCCCTATGGGGGATTTTTCCTCAATTATGTGTGTTTGAATAACTCGTGCATTTTTTTATATTGTTTCATTCACACCTAGTTGCATGCTTAGGGTTTGTTTGGGTTAAAAGGTGTTTTAAATATAATTTGATCTTAATTGAACGCAAGCGCCAACTCTTTCAAATTGGTATCAGAGCGGGTTACGCTATCTTGTTGCGTATTCCTAACTTCCGCAAAATTTTTCTAAGATATCAATTTTCTGAAAAAATTGATTTTTGAAAAAGTGCGTGTTCAAATGGAGAAATCATATTATAAAATGCCTATTTTTGACGGGACAAATTATGCTTATTGGAAAGCCCGTATGACGTCGGCTTTAAAAGCCATTGATGAACGTGTCTGGATTTTGGTTGAACGAGGGTGGACTCCTCCCACCGTGACTGTTGATAATGTGACCAACTTGAAACCTGACATTTCTTGGACTGATGAAGAATTTAAATGGTCATCTTTTAATTCTAAGGGTCTGAGTGCTATTTCTGGGTCTGTCACACCTGATGAGTTCAAACGCATAATGACGTGTACCACGTCAAAGGAGGCATGGGATGTTTTACAACTCACCCATGAAGGAACTAATGCTATGAAAGAGTCTAAGTTGCAAAACTTGACAACTCAATTTGAAACAATCACCATGCATGATTCTGAATGCTTTGATGAATTTTATGCTAGACTTTCTGACATTGTGAATACTAGTTTTAATCTTGGTGAACATATTTCGAATGCTAGAGTTGTTAAAAAGATTCTTCGTTCCTTGCCTAAGCATTTTATACCTAAAGTCACTGTGCTAAATTCCTTGGGTAATTTAAATATACTAAAATTGGAAGAACTGGTAGGAGATTTACAAACTTATGAAATAGACATGTTTCCTAAATCTGCCAAGCCAAAAGATAAGGGAATTGCCCTTAAAGCCCAAGAGAGAAAAAGTGAGGGGTCGGCAAGAAAGAAAGTCGAGTCATCTAGAAAGATAGAAAATTCTGATTCTAAATGTGAGTTTGACTTAGATGATTTGTCATTATTTGCTAAAAACTTCAAGAAAATTCTAAAATTTAAAAAGGGTGGAAACTTCAAAGATAAAAAGAATTTTCAGAAAAATAAGTTTGAAAAGAAAGATTTCAAAGAACCCCCTAAAGACAGTGAGAGGTGTTTTGAGTGCGACGGTAAGGGACACAGAGCGTTTGAGTGTGCCACTCGTCTGAATAGGGAAAAGGGTAAAGTTGTCCTAAATGTTACCCTTAGTGACGACAGTGAGGTCGAGTCGGTGGACTCGGGAGATGAGTCACCGCATGAGCGTAACTTCACCGCGTTCATGGCTAGTCATGTGAGTACTCCTAGTGCATCTCACGACGATGAGGATGCTACTTCACAGAGACACCTCGACAGCGAGAGCGAAGAGAGTGAGGGAGAGGAGGAAGGTAGTGAGGACGAGAGTAACCTTCAACGCGCGTACGCTGAGTTTTATAATGAATCATTTAAAACTAAAAAGCTTAACAAAGCCCTAGTGCTTAGGATCACCGCGTTTGAAGAGGAGTTAGAAGAAATGAGAGAGAGTGAGTCCTTCACCTGCACCGCTATGAGAGAGAGAGAGTCTGTCTGCGCTATGAAAGAGAAGTCTCTTAGAGAGAAGGAGAGCAGTTGTGAGAAAGAGAAAGCGGACTTGACTAAACAAGTGGCTAGTCTTACGAGTGAGCTCCATTCCTCCCTGGAGACTCGGAAGAAACTTGAAGCCCTTGTTGCCCAGCTTACTCATGACCTTGAGAGAGCTAGGAAAGTCAAGGTACAAATCGAGGACAGATCTGGGAAGATGGGAAAGATGCTCCTCGGTCCCGCTTTAGGTTTTGGTGACAGGCAAGGAATAGGTTTTGATGGTGCCTCCACGTCCCAAATTGCACCCGGACCAATTCCTGAGTTTACTACGACTCCTTATGGCCGTCATCAAAAACCAAGAAGGAGAGTTCGACCAAGAAAAGCAATCCAAGGTCCTCCTAATACTGTGCCCTTTTGCTCCCATTGCAAAAGAAACGGACACCTTAGGGATGATTGCTATAAGTTGGGTCGGACACGACGTACGTTTGCTCCACCACATCAGACTGATGAGTTTGCCAGTCTGAGAGAGCGTGTTGAGTTTCTAGCCGCCAGATCACAGAGTTTGATGGAGGAATTCCGATGAATGAACTTACCATCAATGAATGCACCCCGCATTCCGGCTAAAACCTACAACAACAAGGGAATACAAAAAGGTACCTATTCTTGGGTTCCTAAGAAAGAAAAAAAGGCCCTTGTTGTCCATGTCGCTCTCAAAGCCCATAATACCTCACAGTGAAATTTTGACAGTGGATGCTCCAGACACATGACAGGTGATGTCTCATATTTTACCCATCTTGAGGATTATAATGATGGGAGAGTCACCTTTGGAGATGGTAGCAAATCTAGCATAGTAGGATGAGGTACAGTAGAGTTACCAGGATTTCCAAAGCTCGAGAACGTGTTGTACGTCAAAGGTTTGAAAGCAAACCTTCTTAGCATCAGCCAGCTGTGCGACGATGACTTTGCAGTGAAGTTTGACCGGAAAGCTTGTAAGGTCTATAATAAAGCCTGTAAACTTTTAGTGCAAGGGGTGAGGACAGAGGATAACTGCTATGGGACTGAGCCCACATCCTCACTTGTTTGCAACAGCGCCACGATCACTCCTATGGATCTGTGGCACCAACGTCTAGGTCATGTGAACGTTATAGACTTATCTCGTTTAGTCAAAAAGGACCTAGTACGTGGCTTACCATCACTTGGAAAGCCAACTTCCATGATTTGTGGACCCTTTCAGTTGGGAAAACAAATCTGTAGCCCTCATAGGAAGTTGAATTCCATTACCACCTCCCGTGTTCTTGAGTTGATTCACATGGATCTTATGGGTCCTACTCGCACGGAGAGTCTAGGTGGTAAGAGATACATTCTCGTGATGGTAGACGATTTCTCTAGATACTCTATTGTAGGTTTTCTAAGAGAGAAATCTGATGCTGTAGAGTTCTTAACGACCAAGTGCCGTGTCCTAAAAAATCAACACGGAGTCACTATTAACAGGATGCGAAGTGATAATGGCACTGAATTTACTGAAGCAAAAGTAGATCTTTACTATGATAGAATTGGGATCAAACATGAGTTTTCTGCTGTGAGAACTCCTCAGCAAAATGGGATTGTTGAGAGAAAGAATGGAACGATCCAAGAAATGGCTAGATCAATGCTTCAAGGTCGTAAGGTCTCTAGGAGATTTTGGGCAGAGGCAGTGTCTACTGCATGCCACACGGTGAATAGGGTATATCTGCATCCACACACACTCAAAACGCCTTATGAATTGTGGACTGGGAAGAAACCCAACCTGGCATATTTCCGTGTTTTGGGGAGTAAATGCTACATCCTACGGGATAGAGAGCAATTAGGAAAGTTCGACTCCCGGAGTGACGAGGGAATATTGCTAGGATATTCATCGAACAGTAGAGCATATCTGGTTATTAATTTGAAGAGCTCTAAGGTTATGGAATCAATAAACGTCACCGTGCAAGATGATGAACCCCCGACGATTATTGATCCCAACCTTCAGTGTGAGGATGAGGACTGTTCTGACAGTGATTTTCCTGTTCCTCTCCCACACTCTGTGGACCCTATTCCTGTGTTAGGGGACACAATTTCTTGGGTTCGCAAGAGTCATGATCCTTCAGCCATTGTTGGCGATCCCACTCTAGGGGTCAAGACTCGTGCTCAACTAGAGAACGTTGTTAGTCATCATTGCTCCACGTCCAAAGTCGAGCCCAAGAACCACAAAGAAGCACTCAAAGATGAACACTGGATATCTTCTATGTAGGATGAGTTGCTTCAGTTTAAGAAGAACAATGTCTGGGAACTTGTCCCCCGACCTAGTGATACTAATGTTATTGGTACCCGGTGTATTTTTAAGAATAAAATGGATGAAAATGGTACCATAACCAGAAATAAGGCTAGGTTGGTCGCTCAAGGCTACACACAGATAGAGGGTGTAGACTTTGGGGAGACATTTGCTCCTGTTGCGAGGCTTGAGTCCGTCCGCTTACTTCTCACCATCGCATGTCATCTGCATCAGATGGATGTCATGAGTGCCTTTCTGAATGGCATTCTACAGGAGGAGGTTTATGTGGAACAACCAAAAGGGTTTGAAGACCCTAAGCACCCTGATCACGTCTACTATCTGAGAAAAGCCTTGTATGATTTGAAGCAAGCACCCCGTGCTTGGTACGAGAGGCTTACTTCCTATATCTTAGCCCGTGGCTTCAAGAGGGGGGGAGTTGATATGACGTTGTTCGTCAGTAGAGATGACGGTGCTATCTTGGTTGCCCAAGTCTATGTGGACGACATAGTCTTTGGATCAGCATGCTCACCACTTTGAGGAGGAGATGAAAAGTGAGTTTGAGATGAGCATGGTAGGTGAGCTTACTTTCTTCCTTGGTCTCCAGGTTCGTCAGCTAGAGGATGGGATGTTCATCTCCCAATCTAAGTATGCTAGAGACCTAGTGAAGAAATTTGGTTTAGACTCCGTTGAGCATGCTCGTACACCTATGAGTACCACTACCAAGCTTAGTAAGGACACTTCAGGCAAGGACGTAGAGCAAACCTTGTATCGGAGTATGATAGGCAGTCTTCTCTATTTGACTGCTAGTCGTCCCGACATTGCCTTTAGTGTTGGAGTCTGTGCGCGTTATCAGGCGTCTCCTAAAGAGTCACACTTACTCGCTCTAAAACGTATTATCAAATACGTGAGTGGGACTCTCTCATACGGTATTTGGTATTCCTTTGATACCGATGACCGTTTATCCGCCTATTCGGATGCCGATTGGGCCGGGGACGTAGATGGATGTAAGAGCACTTCGGGTGGGTGTTTCTACTTTGGTTCTGCTCTTGTCTCTTGGTTGAGCAAGAAGCAAAACTCCATATCTTTGTCCACTGCGGAGGCTGAGTACATCACCGCCGGGAGTTGTTGCACGCAACTCATGTGGATGAAGAAAATGTTGGAGCATTATGGGATTTCACAGAACACCATGTTCATTTCCTGTGACAACACGAGCGCGATACACATATCCCGCAATCCTGTCCAACACTCGCGCACAAAGCACATCAGGTTACGCGAGCACTTCATACGTGAGTTGGTTGAGGAGAAGGTCGTATCCCTGAGTTTCGTTCCCACCGACCGTCAGTTAGCCGATATTTTCCCGAAACCTTTAGATGCCCTTAGATTTGAGAGTCTTAGGAAGTCTTTGGGGATTTGCACAGTTGACTGAGGGGTTGGTCCATGTCTAGCGTAGGTTGCATTGTCATTTTCATATCCTCTGATGCCTATTGCTAGATTGTACTATTAGTGTGTTTTACTTATTTTTGCTTTTCATTATTCTTTGAAAAATACAAAAATATTTTCTTTTTAGAAATTTTTTTAGAAAAACACAAAAAGATTTTATTTTAATAAAATTTTTGAAAAATTCAAAAAGAGATTTGCCTTTTATGGATGAGTATTTAAGATAGCCAAGTCACAACTTCATTCCATTTATCCATGTGACTGTTTTATAGAGATTTGAGAGGCTACATCATTTCATCCATGTGCTTAACATTGATTGGAGTCCTTGAGATGTAATTAGTGATATTTCCTTCATGCTTGACTCCTATATCCTTTATTGCACGCATGCACGGCTGTATTTGTCTATTGCACTTGTCTATCACATATTGGCTTGAGTGTTTTTATCTCAATTCTGTCTATACAATGTACAATATGCGATAAAACTTGACAAGATTGGATTGCATGTAAAAACCGTTTTGGTGAGACTGTGTGTATATTTTCATAACGGGGAGGGGCTGCACAAGTTGATTCTTATCCTTTGCGCAAAAGCCACCGTTAAAAAGTACCTAATAAAAAAATGGAGGAATTTTAATATCCGAGGTCCTAAGAGGTTAAAAGAGCCCGAAAAAATTTAAAGGCAATAAAAAACAATTCATGCCAAATATGGGCCATTTAGGTTTCACCATCAATTCTCCAAAGTTTGAGAATTTAGTATTCCTCTATTCAAAATATAAATCTGAGGGAGTTTGGTTGGAGATTGAAAAATGGGTTTGCACTTCCTTGAAAGTCCTGAAAAAGCATGAAAATCATTTTGGACGTTATTGGTGTAGAAATCACTTTGAGCTTTGATTTGTAGATTTGATATAGTCAATGTCTTATATTTCCAATCTTTTACACCAAAGGAAGCTTTTGAGTTCATTCGTTAGGAATATCCAATATTCATCGTGCACATATGTCATGTTTGTATGCTTTGATTTTCCTATCGAATTTTGATCACACCCATTCTTTTACACTATCACCGACTTGGTTGTTTTATGTTCATTCATGGTGTGATTTTATGCCTTGTGTCACCCCGGTACTTGATTGCTTGATTTATTTCTCTCATTTGTCTATTTGGGGACATCATAAAAAGGGGGAGAATGAATTATCTGATTATGGGGGAGTTTTGAAATTCTGAGAATATCATCTTAAATTGATATATATGCTTATGTTTATCTCATTTCAAACTCGATACGTCACTTGGTATTTGCTTTGTCTCATGTGTGTAGGTACATGTTTTGATAATCCCATGTTGCACACCCTGATGAGAAAAGCGGTGAGATTTCTGAAGATTCGAAGAACAAACGATGCAGCCTTAGTCATTTGTACCACTTTCAGTTTTTGGGTTCATGGAAGGGTAGATTTGTATAGGCATTGTGATTATAGATAATTCGGATTTTTTATGTTTGTTCCGGCATAGACATAGGGGGAGATTTGTAAGGACATTTTTGTCCAACGTACTTGTATATGTCATTAGCCGTAACACCGTTGTAAAGATTCAAAGTCCATTCATCATCAACGGAATCCGAAGATCAAAAGAAAGGAAGAATTCAGAAATCCAGCCAACCGGACCGGTCCGCCTAAAATTAAAACGAACCGATCCGCCTCTGACTACCCGGACCGATCTGCCTTTATATAAAAAGAACCGATCCGCTGAGACCCGGACCGGATCGCCCCGGACCGATCCGCCGTGCACTTTAAAGCCAGTGAGCCCCGAACCGAATGCGAACCGAATCAGCTTCAAATTAAAAGAACCGGTCCGCCATCGGACCGATCCGCCTGAGACCCGGACCGATCCGCCCTGGATAAACTCTGCCAGATCGTGTTGCAGATTTTTTAGGGTTTTGGCTTCCTATTTAAACCACGTTTGGAGGTTGGTTTTCTTAAAACTTTCCCACGTTTTTCAGAGCATATTAACCCTAAAGTCTTCACCTATTGAATCCTATGATTCTAGGTTTTTAGATTCACACATCTTCCATATTTATGTGAATCAAGTTTGGTAACCCAAGAACAACATTGTTGTTGTTCAACCCTTGTGAAGTGGACCGCTTCTTCCTCTTCATTGCTGCCCTCCTGGAACGGGAAACTTCCAGCCGCCGACATAGGAACCGACACCTGCGGGTATTTCTGTGTCACACTGTTTCTATCCGTTGCTTTGAAGGTTTACCGAAGACATCATGCGTTACACTTGTGGGCGATTATCAGGTTGTATGTAAGTCAATGGTCTTGTAAATTCTTTAAAGTTCTAGAAATAAAAGGTTTTGCCCTTCGAGGATTTTTCCTTAACTTTGTGTCGCATACTTTACATTTAATGGGTTGATTTAGATGCATGTTTAAGGGTTGATTTTATTTGGTTTAAAAGTAGACGCTTATTAAATAAGGGTTCTTGGAAACTTGCGAATTTAATTTAATTTTAATCAGTATTACACGTCGTTTTCAGGTAACCTCAGGGATAGCAAGTAGCGCGGGCATGATTTCCACACGTATATAAAATATGCATACACACAGTCATATAAATATACTACTTTTATCATATCAATTTAGGTTCATCTCATAACCCATAATTATGACATTTATCCTTATTTTCCCATTATTAGTTATCACATATAACAGTTCGTCTCTAACTTTAATTTGAGGGATTATTCCAACTTACTACGTAACACTCATGGACTCTATCCTCCCAAGTGTAAAATTCAGTAGTTATTCATCTATTTTCCACCGTAACTATCTTACACGTCTCTCCCTATAATACGTAATTCTATCGTCCCTTATATATAAACACCCTAAAAATTCAAATCTCGTCTTACATTAAAGGTCTCATAATTATTAATAAGTCTTACTGGTCCTCTTTATCTCCCAAATTTTTTTAATAAGGATGTCCAAATATTCTTACTCATTTAATTTGAATTTAACTATTTACAAAGGGGAAATATGAGTCTGCCAGAAGGGGTCGATCGATCGATGGCAGGGGCTCGATCGATCGAACCTTCGATCGATCGAGGCTCTTGGCTCGATCGATCGATCAAGAAGGTATGGCGAATTCTGCAGGAAACTAGTTACGGGTTCTATCATACAACCTCATCCAAATCTATATTTTTCATTCCCAATCGCCTAGAAATTTGTACTACTAACAGTATAAACCCATATTATACATCTTCTACGTAAAGCATGCAAATTTTCATCAATAACTATGGATTAATAGGCTAAAAACTCATATTAATATCAAAAACCCTAGAATTTCTTTAACCTTGTTCTAATCAATCTTTTTCCATAATTTCTTCTTCTAAAACATCATAAATTCGTGGTTCAACCTCTACATATGAAGGGGGATTTCCAGATTTCCATTTATATCATTACTACATGCAATTTCCTATCTCCAACTTGGGTTTTCTTCCATGAAACTCATCCTAATCAACCCTAGACTAACATGAGTGATGCATTAACGAAAATAAGCAAGATAAACACTTGCCTGGAATTTCAAAATTCTGATTTCTCGTCGATTTTGGTGTGGTTGCGTTCCCCGTCGCGCGATCTACGCGTTGGTGGTGGTGACGGTGCAATCGGATGACTTTTTGGCCTTGGAAAGCTTTCTCCTTCCCTCTCCTACGGCCGTTCTAAAGTTTTGAGTCTGATAACCCTAAAGGACTATTCTAAATGGCTGATACATCCTAATAATTTTCGTGGGTTTAATTACCCCAAAATGCAAAATGTCCAAAATGCCCTCCCGGAGTGCTAAATAGGCCTAAAAATGCCCCGAGACCCAAACTAAACCCCCGAGTACACTTTTTTGACTATCTCGGCCCTTCCGGACACGTTGGCGCCCTCAAAACGACTATACGGATAACTTAAAAATATTTCACTTTTATTGATCAACATTTATTCCCGACGCGACACAGGTGCGTCTCGTCTTAAATTTCCAAAATTGTCATTCTATTCACTCGTGACATTTAATAGAACCAATATTATATATTACTTTGCTCATTAGTAATATTCAACAAGTTTTCCATAATTACTAACTCTTATCACGTTAATAATTATAACATAATTAAATTCTGAATTTATATTAAATTAATAACTCATATTAAATTTAATAAATCCCCAAAATTTTAAAGCATAAATATACGGGGTATTACATACTTCCCACCTAATAACGGAATTTCGTCCCGAAATTCGAAAACTAAGGCTAACCTGGTAAAACAATTCTGGATATCTTTCTAGTACGCAAACTATCCACATAGTAGGGCGTTTAAGCACTATAGCCCCTGCCTCACAGCACGAATAATTAACATTCTCATTGGAGACACTTCACATGGTGCCCCCAACTGACAACATTCGCATAGGTCACGCCTATACATTATAAATTTCCATTATCTCACTATCATTGGGAGGCAGCACCTCATAAATGACAACTATTCTGATTTATATATACCCAAGATTCCCATTCTGAGAAAGCCATACGAATATTTGACTACTCTTGTTCACCTAAAACAGTCGTGGAATTCCACATCAAAACCTTAATTAGCACCTTGTTCGTGACAAATAGGTGTGAGTGATTTTACAGAGCATTCCTGAAATTGTCGTACTGAGATTCCAAAATTTCCTTCACGTGGCTCCACTAATCTTTAATCACCTTGCACCTATTCCCTGGCTAAGGGTGATACATCCAACTCAAAACGAAACCTTTCTACGTTGGTTCCTGAAATCCCATATCAAAGGTGGGATTCACAAATCTCATCCCGATTCAAAAATTATTACTGTGCCGTACCATGTACTGGCGCTATCCTTCCTTTTAAAGAAAGTCTGGGGCATACTAGTTGATATTGTAAACCACCCCAAAGGAATACCAATCACTTCCTTCTCGGGCGACATAAATCACATGTTCTAATGAACCCTTGATTGTGTTTTGAGGATGGTAACCCATTTAAGAACCTTACCGTCTTTATCGACCTCTTCCAATTTCAGGAATTTTCGATAACCACAAATTTTTCTGGTTGATTCTCCTCTTCCGACCGAACCTTACCTATGGGTGGTGCATGTAGAGACTATTCATTACGTCCCACTAAACATTGATCTTTCCCTGAAATGTCACACGTTAAGTGACATGTAATACTCCCCTTCCTTCCTTGGTGAATGTCGAAAGTTTCGACCCGTGCTCTTTCCTCCACGAAGCGCACTTTTGAATCTTTTACACCATACTAACATCATCACTCTTTGCATGCGCAAGTTCTCTCTTACACTAAACTAGTAAAAACTCCGCTCTGAGTGTTCTTCATAATAATTAAACTCTACTTTATTCAAGGAATAACCCTTCTTAAATGGCTTCCCACAGCCTTCCAATCAAATTAGGATGTGATATTCTAATTGCACACTTATGTATGAATTATCTCCCCTCACGTGACGTTTAATCCACTCTATCACTTCCGCTTCGTTCTGTTAGCCTCACAAACATATTTTCCACATGTCCATTACCACGTCCCTTCATCTTGGACGAGTGTTAACATTAGTTAACCAGGTTGTCTACACACCTTATAAACCATGCATACTAGCGTAAGCATCACATACGCTTTTCACCTAATAACTAATTCTTTGTTTTCCCTAGTGCTGGCAACGTGATTACAACACTTGGGTACTCTCAATCACCCTAAAAATCCAAAATTTTAAATCCTCCTTGTCATCATTTCACCCCTCAACTCATGAGGATAAAACAAAACTTTCAATGCTTTCATATCACACAATTCGGCTCCAGTGGCTTTAAACCAAAATTCAACTTCCAACTTACATATGTATTTACTTGATCCCATTTCGACCGGGGTACCGAACTCATGGAACAGTGACCAAACGTCTCCTTATTTCCAACCTTACGCTAAGTTTCATGCGTGGGATGTCTCGCAAAGAGAAATCCAAACAAGGAACCCCCCCGATACACTACTACCTAGCATTGTCGGTTATTGAAATCCGTTAGGTCCTCCGTCCATAGAAGGTACCCCTTTATTCCGTCTCTTGACGGAAAAGTTACATTTCTTCCCGTAATTACACTTAACAAGGACAATTCACCAATTGCACTATTGTTCAGTATTTGTGGGTGGTAATTTCATTCCACAAACCTCGAATACATACGATCGTAATTCTTAAAATCCCTTTCTCTAATGACAGGGTATAATCTCTTGATTCTCACATCTCTAGAGGATAGATATAACAATGCACTCTTCCTATCACTAAGTCCGGAGTGCTGAACATAATATTGGATTCAATATTTTCGCTGAAAGGTAAACCCAATATATACTGAATCATACTTACAAAGTTTATACATACATGGGCATCGAATATCTCGAGCCCACTATCTCCTCCGAAGTCTCTAGGGTAGATAATATAAGTGCGAGGCCGACCTTCTTCGTTTTAACAAAGATAACATCACACTCGCACATCGCGTCACTACAACGAGTAACCTCAGTAAGATACGTAACATTGTTTATATACTCATTCATCCTCCGCAGATAGCACTAAAGAGAAATACAAAATCCCGCTACACTAGGGGAAACGTATTCACATAATAATAACGTTGATAATTATATGCATTAAACTCGTCTCACATGCTAATCTAGCAAAGAACAAAATATAGTGACTCGCTCGTGTCACATAAACACGCCTCATCCTCTGAGGATACAACTTATACTTCCACTTTGCCAATCGTTTTGGCTGCACAGATGATCCCCGGACGTGACACACCTGTCTAAACCAAAACAAAACTACTTTAATCGTTGTCTTTTATTAGGTACCATACTCTTATCCCCTCTACTCGCTTTCACAAAATATCTCGATACTTAATTTACTTAACACCTGAATTACATTCAGAAACTCACGAACGACTGGAATTGAATCCAGGAGGATCACAATCTCCTTAGAGGTATACTCTTTTATATAAAAATATAGACGAAAGATCCCCCTTCTGGGCGTGGCATCGTCACTCAAACATTCCTTGCCCCGGAATGGCAAGGCCAATACTCTGACCAAAGCAATCTATCATGGCTCTATAAGCTCCGAGCCAATCCATACCGATAATAACGTCATGCTCATGCATATATAAGATTAACATGTCTGCTGGTAATACTAAGCTACCAATATCTACCCCCACACCCTGGCATATAAGGAAAAATAAGCTAACCATGTCCCAGTGGTGAGTCTACACACGTCACAGTGCTCTCTGTTGTGACTAATAGCGCTAAGGCCTTCGCAAAAGGAGTAACTATAAAATAGTACGTCACCCCAGTATCAAAAAAAACTCGACCCATAGTATCATGGATACAAAACATACCCTCAATCGCGGGTGGTGCCTGCGAAGCTGCTGCCTGGGGGACGTTATAGACACGTTCGTACTGTAGTTGTCTCTGCTGAACTGAGGCTGTTGGAAAGGGTGGTTGAGCTGGCTTCTGTGGTTTATTACTAGCACCTTCCTGTCATGTTCTCTGGGCAATCCTGACGCCTATGGCCATTTATTCCACATTGGAAGCACCTCCCTCGAAGCTGCTTCACTTCACTACGTTGTTGACTAGTCTCGCTTTTTCCCTGGTCTTGCTGGCCTTGATGGGAAATTTGTGGAAAAACTATGTCAGGGTGAGGACAATCCCTCCACTTGTGACCCGGCTATACACATTTATAGCAGAGTCCTGAAAGTTCTCTCTGGTTGGGTTGAAGTTCCTTTCCAGACTGATCCGGACAAGTTCGACGTTTATGACCGTCCATTCCTCATTTAAAATACCTCTTCGTGACTTCACTCGGCACCTGTCTTTGTTGACCCTGACGCTTTTGGGTTTACCTACATAATTTGTTACCTTTGTGGATTTTACGGTCTTCAAGAGATTGTTGTTGCGATTTTTTCATCTTCACACACTGTTTATTTCCAGTCACGACAGACTGACTATACTCTCTAGATCTTTTGCCCCCATAAGTTGTGTGCTGCGTTCTTGATACTGTAAGACTGCAGTGGTAACTGCCTGTGCCACAATACCTGCTGACTCGGCGGTTGATATTCTCTCTGGAGATACTTGAGGTGTAAGTCGATCTTGCTCGTTGACTCCCCTAACCGCTTTAGTTAGTTCTTCTTGACGATCCATCTGAAAATTTAAATAAATTTCGATGAGTTCATCATTCGCATAAAAAAATCGCAGAAGCACGAATTCCCAATGTATAGAGATGAACACAACATTCCTAGTATTAGGGATCTATATCAAAAATGCTAAGCTGAAAGCAAAATAAGCCGTACACATCCTAAGGACACTAGAACCGGATGCTCTGATACCACCTGTGACACCCCGCCTAATTAAATACCGGGCGATCACTCCTTTATTAAATTAAAATCGAGGTGAACAGTTGGTTCATTCTTAGCATCACTGTCAAAAAATAACTTTTCCAATTTAAACACCCTAATTAATTAAGCTAAGTGTCAAAACCATTTTTAGACCTTACTTTCCAATTTTATTTTTTTATTTTTTTGTAAACCAACATTTAAAACTTTACGAAATTCAATATTAAAGAATCACACCACAAATTATCCTGGAACATATAATCCAAATAATTTAAACATTCAACAACTAAATCCCAACATTTAAAACTTAGAGTAAAACATCCAGGCAGTAATAAATTCCAAAGTGACAATACTAGAAATAAATGAATCATAATGTCCAATAAAACAACTGGATAATGGAAACGGGCGACACATGCCCAACTGAAGAAATATGATAAGAGTGGAATCAAATAAATGAAGTCGTCAAAGCAAGAGGCCTGCAACTCCCACCTAAACTGCAGCGCGTTCCTTCCAAAGGATCCTATGCAAGACGCCTGTGGCTGGGCACCTGTGATACATACATATATATATACAAGAGAGAAACGAAAATGGAAACGGGTTAGAGCCCGATTGTGAAAATGATTTAAAATTTGTTTAGCAAGTATTTAAAATGTTTACAGGCCAATGCAACAACATATTAGTGCGGCACTCCCTTGAGAAATTCTCACCTCTCTTCTAATGTGCACGCCTATCGCACTAACCTTCCCAGCGGTTTAACTTATCTTAGGTTATTCATAATATTTAAAACTGAACAATCTAATTGTTTAAGAGGATGATTTCATTTGATCACAAAGTTCTCATTTGAACCATATTTTCTAATAAAGTTTCCCATTACACTTTTCAAATCAAGTATTTCCAAATTGAAGTCATCATTCATTGCTTACTTACCATAAACGCAATAGGAAGTCCCAAATTTCAGAAATTCTTATATATATATTAAATACTCGTATAATATATATATATTCTAACAGCACCCCACATAAAGGTTATGGTGCGGGCATACTCTGCTACCCAATCCCCGTATCACTTGTACTAAGGGAAATACAAGTTCGGAATCACTCTCGAACTGTATTAATACATACACAAATAATATTAAGGCGAAGCATAGATTCCAAGTCCAAGAGGTCAGCACATACCCTCGCGTCTCTTAGGACCGTGACTATCGATCCGATAGCCTATACCTAGGATTCCTATCTTCTAGGGTACGAGTCAATATCCCCCATGAAGGCCCATTAGAGATAAGGCAGTACCAGCGCGGTAACCTCAGGAATAGCAAGTAGCGCGGGCATGATTTTCACACGTATATAATATATGCATACACACAGTCATATAAATATACTACTTTTATCATATCAATTTAGGTTCATCTCATAACCCATATTTACGACATTTATTCTTATTTTCCCATTATTAGTTATCACGTATAACAGTTCGTCTCTAACTTTAATTTGAGGGATTATTCCAACTTACTACGTAACACTCATGGACTCTCTCCTCCCAAGTGTAAAATTCAGTAGGTATTCATCTATTTTCCACCGTAACTATCTTACGCATCTCTCCCTTTAATACGTAATTCTATCGTCCCTTATATATAAACACCCTAAAAATGCAAATCTCGTCTTACATTAAAGGTCTCATAATTATTAATAAGTCTTACTAGTCCTCTTTATCTCCAAAACTATTTTAATAAGGATGTCCAAATATTCTTACTCATTTAATTTGAATTTAGCTATTTACAAAGGGGAAATATGAGTCTGCCAGAAGGGGTCGATCGATCGATGGCAGGGGCTCGATCGATCGAACCTTCGATCGATCGAGGCTCTTAGCACGATCGATCGACCAAGCAGGTATGTCGAGTTCTGCAGGAAACCAGTTACGGGTTCTATCATCCAACCTCATCCAAATCCATATTTTTCATTCCCAATCGCCTAGAAATTTGTACTACTAACAGTATAAACCCATATTATACATCTTCTACGTAAAGCATGCAAATTTTCATCAATAACCATGGATTAATAGGCCAAAAACTCATATTAATCTCAAGAACCCTAGAATTTATTTAACCTTGTTCTAATTAATCTTTTTTCCAGAATTTCTTCTTCTAAAACATCATAAATCTGTGGTTCAACCTCTACATATGAAGGGGGATTTCCAGATTTCCATTTATATCATTACTACATGCAATTTCCTATCTCCAACTTGGGTTTTCTTCCATGAAACTCATCATAATCAATCCTAGACTAACATGAGTGATGCATTAACGAAAAAAAGGAAGATAAACACTTGTCTGGAATTTCATAATTCTAATTTCTGGTCGATTTTGGTGTGGTTGCGTTCCCCGTCGCACGATCTACGCGTTCGTGGTGGTGGCGGTGCAATCGGATGACTTTTTGGCCTTGGAAAGCTTTCTCCTTCCCTCTCCTACGGCCGTTCTAAAGTTTTGAGTCTGATAACCCTAAAGGACTATTCTAAATGGCTGATATAGCCTAATAATTTTCGTGGGTTTAATTACCCAAAACTGCAAAATGTCCAAAATGCCCTCCCGAGGTGCTAAATAGGCCTAAAAATGCCCAGAGACCCAAACTAAACCCCCGAGTACACTTTTCTGACTATCTCAACCCTTCCGGATACATTGGCGCACTCAAAACGACCATACGAATAACTTAAAAATATTTCACTTTTATTGATCAACATTTATTCCCGACGCGACACAGGCGCGTCCCGTCTTAAATTTCCAAAAATGTCATTCTATTCACTCGTGACATTTAATAGGACCAATATTATATATTACTTTGCTCATTAGTAATATTCAACAAGTTTCCCATAACTACTAGCTCTTATCACGTTAATAATTATAACATAATTAAATTCCGGATTTATATTAAAATTAATAACTCACATTAAATTTAATAAATCCCCAAATTTATAAAGCATAAAAATACGGGGTATTACAAATATTTTGAATTTTCATGACCACTTCGATATCTATGCCCTTTTCTTCTTTTAGCCATTTTTTGTAATCATTGCCTTTCCCTATTCCAGAGGTAAAGTATTTAAACGCGACAGAAACCCTATCATATTTCACTTTTCAAATTTGTATCTTTGAACTCTTCATTTTCTCTCTGTCTTGTGCCTTCGTTCTTTTTGTCGTTCGTTGTTCACCTGATCTCTTTATCTCTATAAGATTTTCTTCCTTTTCAATCCCTTCATGGCTTATTTTGGAAAAACTTTCTCAACCTTCTGATTATTTTTCTTTGGCTGAGGGACATTGGTTCCCAAGTCTTTTTGTAGCCGAATGTGGCTTTTCTTTTCCTCCAAATCCCGTATGTTTGGAATTCTGCCAATATTTTGATGTTGTTCCTGCAAGAATAGCTCCAAATACCTGGAGGATAATTAATCGCGTACATAGATTGAATCAACTTCATGGAACCCTCTTAGGGATTCCAGAGATTATGCACTGCTACAGATGGGTTGTCAGTGATAACACTTTTTATTTAAAAACTAGGTTTTTGAATAAAGCTTTAGTTGTCAATCTTCCTTACACCAATAGGGATTATTTTAAGCATGGGGTTGTTATGAAAAATTGGAAACACGCTCCACTAAATGGAGATAATGTATATCAGGGTCCCAGGTGTCCTCCTTATGGCAATGGAATATGTTGTTTTTATTTTTTGAAATCTTGTTTTCTTCATGTTTGATAAAATGCATCATTGACATTTGTTTTTATTTGTTACAGTTAACAGTAAAAGAAAACCTCCAAAAGAAGCTAATGTTAATTTAAAGCATTTAAAGTGTATCTGGGATTTGCACCAATCTGTTACCGAGGAATATATTAGATCTGCTTCTTACTTGTTACAGTTAAAGAGCTATACTTCATCTTACACTGCTCGTCCTCGTCCAGTGGTGGTTAATATTGACCAAGTACCAACCTCTGATACTGGTGTTGAAGGTTCTTCCTCTGAGTCAAGTATTCCTATCAGTGATCTAATGAAGAAGAGAAGAGTTCCTGCCTTTTTTGACAAGTCTGCCTCTGCTAATGTGGAGGCAAAGAAAAGTAAACATGATGTCCAAGAAGAAAGGACAAAGATTGTAGATGTACCCTCCTGTTGCTGCCAAGAAAACTGGCGAGAATCCCCTTGTAACTCCGAGCAAGACTGTTGCTATCTCTCCTCCAATTGAGGTTATTATCATATCACCAACAAAGACAACGTCTTTAATGGAAACAGTTCCTGCTCCTCTGAGGAAGTTAAAGAAAAACTCTTCTGAGAGACCTATTGAACCTGTCTCTCAACCTTCAAATGTTGAAGGTAGTGTTTCATCTTTTGTTCCTCCGAGCTCTGCTGTGGGCTTGGTAAAATCATGTATTGTCCCCGAATTCCAAGGCATCGAAGATACTCTTTCTCGAGAAAGAGTTACTACTCTGGCTGCTCAACACATTGCCTCAGTAAGTATCTTCATCTTGACCCCTTATTTTTTTAATACTATGTCCATGTATTGACTTGAAGTTATTTCCTTTTTCAGCTGGTGACGTGTTGCAATAGCATTTTGAAGAAGGATGAAGCTATTAGGGCTTCAAGCTCCTCAGGTGGAATAGAGGAAGCTTTTGTTGGGCTAACTCAATCCTTAAAAGATTCTCATCAAAAGTACGAGGAAGATAAAATTACTTGGGAGAAGCAATTCAAATCCATTGAGCTGGAGAAGAATCAAGCTGTGAATGTCTCCAAGGAATTGGAGAAGAAATTGAAGGAGTTTGAGCAGAGCAACATAAATTTTGAACAGAGCAATAAGGAGCTTGAGGCTAAGATCAAGTCTGCTAAAAATGAAGTTGTTTCTATTCAAGATGTAGAGCGACAGAAAAAGGAGGTGGAAGAGAAGTTGAAGGCTGTCGAGGAGCTCCTTAGGGAAAGGACCTCCTCGGAGAAGGCAAAAAGGAAAAAGGCAGTTAAAAAATCTTTCAGCGCTAGTTGGAATAAGTATGGAAGAAGGGCTTGGCTTCCATGACCTCCCAAATGGAGTATGCCAACATCAAATATTTTAGAGATAGATGGGTGGCAGCGTTAAAGGAGCTGAAGGTTGCTGAGGATTATGAGTTATTATAGTAATACAATCATGACCCTACTCCCTCTCCTGGAGAAGAAGAAGAAGATGAGGTTGATTCAAATGAATCTTCCATGATGGCTGAAGATCAAGTCCATGTTGTTCCTGTTGTTCAGTCTTCCGAGCAGCTCCCACCAGCTAGCACTTCTGCTGAACAGCTTCCCCTGCCTTCCGAGTATTCAACTCCATCATTCAGACCTTCCGAGGAAATCATAGGAAATAAGGAGAAGATGTAGAGTTGTTCGAGTTTTTATTTTCTTGAATGTAACTTGGAACGATGTACACTTTCTTGTGATGAATAAAATTTCGAACTTTGGTTGTTCGTCTTGGACTTTTTCTTTTACTTGCTCTGTCTGCATCATTATTGATTCTTTTTATTTCTTCTCTTTGCTAGTTTATGGCCATGATGGAGCTCTTATCAGCTCATGACACAGAGTTAATGAAGAAATGCAACGACTATTTTAAAGTTGGTCATGCCGACCTAAATGAGGCCCAAATAATTGACATCATGGGTTCAGATGCTTCTGAACGAGCAATTGAAGCTTATCAATACTTAAAGTGCTTGCTCGATCACGCTATTTCCAATAATGTGGCATACTATGAGATGATTGAAGACCTCCAAGGAACGATCGAGGAACTTCAGCAGCAAAACAAAGAATTATCTACTCTTCTGCATCAAGGATATGAGAATAAATATCAGCAATTGAGTGCTGACAAAGGGTATGATAAATTCATCTCTGCTTATGAGAAGAAGGAGAGTGTTCTAAAGCTTGAAGTTGAAGAGCACAGGCACATCGCTAAGTTGTTGGAGGAGGAAAATATTATCTTGCAAGAAGAGATAAAATAACTAAAGTCTACTGCATCTTCCTCGAGAACCTTGGTCCCTGTTAATGATGATGGTTTTTCTTTTCTAGAGGTAAAAAATGCCAACTTACGGGATGAGTTGGAAACTTTAAAAAGAGCTGGACCTTCCACATCTACTCGTGGACGAGAAAGGTATGTTCGGATGTCCATTGAAGAAGCAAGAACTCAATCTGATTTGGAGAATCAGGCAGTACAGCTAATGGCGAAGAACCAAGCCTTAGTAGAAATGTCTAAGAAGATTCTAAACTTTCGCGAACAACTCACTACTCAGAATTCTGCTTTGGAAAATAAAGAAATCCTGGTGAAGAATCTCCACGAGCAACTGGAGAGGTTAACTTACCAATTCCACAAACAACCCAGAGAATTTTGGATGGCTGGGTATAATAAATCCCTTTACCATCTTGATGATCGGATCCAGCAGTCAAATAATGAGGGGTACAAGCAAGGGTGGTTGAATGCACTGTGTGTGCTAAAATTGGAGCAGGGCCACTACTTATGGGATTATTATGAGCCTAGAGTGCTCGATTTTCCTATGCCTCCTTTTAATCTTGACATCAGTTGGATTCCTGCTCGGGTAATTCTTCAATTCTTAATCTCCAAATATCTTGGCGACTACAGTCTTCATGCCAACTCTGATATATCTCACCTAGAGCATTTGCTTGATCGGCCCTCTTTGATGAATGTTATAATGCTGAGAGATATAAATTTTATAAATTCCCCTTATGCCTTAGATGATCCTCCTGCTAGAATAGAACCTGTTTCAAAGGAAGAAGGAAAAAAAACAATAGAATAGGATTTTTTCTGAAGTGTATTTTTCACAGCATATGTAATTCTTCTTGATTTGAATGAAGTAATTTGCAGAATGTCCTTGCTTGTTTTTTTGTGAATATGTGTACTTTTTATTTTTTGTTTTTGGATAATAAAACTTGTCCTTTTTATTGTTTGATTATCGTGACTTGTCACTCTTTGGGTCTAAGCAATGAAATGATTTGCACCCCATGTTCCTGCTTAGTTTAATCAACTGGGGTTGATTGTAATTGGTTTACCAACTAACCAGAGTTGTAGGAAACTGATTTATCGACCAACTGGAGTTGGTGGTAATTGGTTCTCGACCAACCAGAGTTGGTGGTAATTGGTTTACCGACCAACCGGAGTTGGTGGTAATTGATTCCCGACCAAATGGAGTTGGTGGTAATTGGTTCTCGACCAACCAGAGTTGGTGGTAATTGGTTTACCGACCAATCAAAATTGGTGGTAATTGGTTCCCGACCAACCGGAGTTAGTGGTAATTGGTTTATTGACCAATCGCAGTTGGTGGTAATTGATTCCCTACCAACCAGAGTTGGTGGTAATTGATTCCCGACCAACCGGAGTTGGTGGTAATTGCTTTTAATCTGATGTGTAGTGTGTAGCACTAATATTCCGAAAAATTTCAATAAAGTAAGAAATTAGATGAAGCATCACTTTATTCATATTGAAGAAACTGCATTACATATGAATTACAATTACTGATAATATTTGCGCAGATGTTCTGCATTCCATACATTCTTGAATTATTCCCCTTCCAAGGTTTCAATCATGTATGTCTCTGGGCGAACAAATTATGTTATCATGTAGGGTCCGTGCCAGTTGGCTTCCAATTTTTTGTGATTTTAGATCACTTTCTTCAGCACATAATCCCCTTCCTTCAAATCACACTTTCGTCAGCTTTGTGCTTATAGAACAAAGCTGTTCGTTGTTGATATGTTGCATTCCTGATTGCTGCTTCTTCCCTAACTTCTTCGAGCATATCTAGGTCTAATCTTCTCATTAAGTCACTGACAGGAGAATTGAAATTAAGTACTCTATGCGTAGGTAGACCCAATTCAGCAGGTATGACAGCTTCATTCCCAAATGCCAGCATGTATGGGGACTCTCTCGTTGCAGTTAGTGGTGTGGTACGATAAACCCACAATACAGAGTGTGGTTCATTAATCCAATTTGCCTTTGCACTATCTAGTCATTTGTTCAATCCATTTAGTAGCGTTCTATTTGTCACCTCAGTTTGTCCATTGCTCTGGGGGTGACCTGGTGCAGAGTGGGTTTTCAGTATATTGGATTGATGATAATATGCAGCAAACTCCTCGTTGTCAAACTGGGTTCCATGGTCAGTAATGAATGCATGTGGGAGACCATGTCTACAAATAATGTTTTTTCAAATGAATTGATAGACTTTGTCGTATGTCATATCAATAAGGGGCTCAGCTTCCACCCATTTGGTAAAATAATCCACAGCAACCACAAGTTATTTGAATCTTCCCCTGGTCATTGGGAGTGGCCCGACCAAGTCTATCCCCCACATGGCAAATGGCCAAGGGGAAGTTATGGGTGTTAATAATGCCTGGGGAGTTCTTCGGATGGATAAGAAGCATTGGCATTTGTCGCATTTCTTAGCATAAGCTGTGCAATCAGCTCTCATCGTCGGCCAGTAGTACCCCTGCATCGTTATTCTTTGTAACAGTGTTCGACCAGCTACATGGGATCCACAAGACCCTTCATGAACCTCTTCGATCAAATCTTTCACTTCATATGGGTGGACATATCTTTGTAGCCCTGCTATAACTCCTCGTCTGTACAAAATGCCACTGGTCAATACATAATGAGAAGCTTTAAACTATAGTTTCTTGGCTGCGAGTTTATCAGTTGGTAAAGTCCCCTCTTCAATATAGGCCCTGATAGGGTCCATCCAAGATGGTCCCAAGTCAAGGGTGATGAAGTTTATCATCAGATCTTCATTGATGCTCCGAACATCCAGGATTTCTATTGGGATTGTTCTTTGTAGGTCGGTCCGTGTGGCTGATGCTAACCGAGCTAGGGCGTCTGCTCTTGCATTCTCTAATCTTAGTATTCTAATCAAATGAATTGCAATAAAACTCGATACCACCTCCATTTCTTTTGCATGATACCTGATCATTAATTCTCCTTTTGCTGCATACACCCCCAGAATTTGATTTACAATTAACTGAGAGTCACTATACACAACGACTTGCTCTGCCTTCATGGTTTTGGCCAGGCTTAGTCCCACGATCATTGCTTCATATTCTACCTCATTATTAGAAGATTTAAATTGAAAGCGTAGAGCATACTCCACATCAATCTCATCTGGACTTTTCAAAACAATCCTTGCTCCACTGCCCGCAGTGCACGAAGAGCCATCCACATACAAATTCCATATAGGTACCTTATTATCAAAATTTTTATCACAGAGAGTTGCTTGGTGGAATATCTGGTACTTCCTTTTATCCTCCTCCAGTACTTCTCGCTGCTCGTCAATCATTTTTTCTTGCTCGATCGGCATTTCTTGCTGCCTGTCTGCCGGTGTAAGTTGGTTGGGGTTTAAATTTGATGATCCTGTAACATCCACAGGTTGGTCAATATTCAACTCATGTTCTTCGGAGGCATTTTCTTGAGTAAACTCTGCGATAAAGTCTGCTACTGCCTGCCCGTTGAACGATTCCCTAGGCTAATAAATTATATCATATTCATCGAGTTCCACTGCCCAGTACATCAATCTTCCTGATTTCTTCGGCTTATGCAGAGATTTCCTTAATGGCATGTCGGTGTACACCACTATAGTGTGGGCTTGGAAGTATGGTCTCATTCTTCTACTTGCTTCAATCAGTGCTGATGCCAATTTATCCAGCCTTGGATATCTGATTTCTACTCCTCAGAAAGCTTTGCTGGTGTAATAGACTGGTTTTTGTACTCCGTCTTCCACTCTTACCAATGCCGAGCTCACTGCATTTTCTAAAACTGCCAGGTACAAGTATAGTCTTTCCCCCATCACTGGTCTAGATAATAGTGAAGGTGTCCCCAGATAATTCTTCAACTCTTGAAAGGCCTCTTCGCATTCATCATTCCACTCGAAATTTTTCGAAGTGTTTTGAACAATGGGAGACATTTGCCCATTGCTCGTGATACAAATATGTTAAGTGCTGTGACTCGTCCTGTGAGACTTTGCACTTCCTTCTTTGTAGATGGAGATCGCAGATCCAATAGGGCCTTGATCTTTTCAGGGTTTGCCTCGATACCTCTTTGGTTAATGATATATTCGAGAAACATACCTTCTCGTACTCCGAATATGCACTTGGTGGGATTCAGATTCATTTGATATTTCTCTAGTTGATCAAAGGTTTGACATAGGTCAAATAGATGATCATCATCTTTCTTGCTCTTCATCAGCATATTATCAACATAAACCTCCATGTTGTGACTGATTTGTTTTGCAAACACCTTATTCACCAGCCGCTGATATGTTGCACCTGCATTTTTAAGTCCAAAAGGCATAATATTATAGCAATAAGTTCCCTTGGGGTGATAAAAGAGGTACTCTCCCTGTCTTCAGGCTTCATTTTAATTTGGTTGTAACCAGAATAAGCATTCATGAAACTCAACAATTCGTGCGCCGAGGTTGCATCCACTAGTTGATCGATTCTAGGCAAAGGAAAATGATCCTTTGGGCATGCCTTATTGAGATCGGTGAAGTCTACACACATCCTCCACTTGTTATTTTTCTTTTTCACCATCACCATGTTTTCTAGCCAATCAGGATATTCGACATCTTTAATAAAATAGGATTTTTGTAGTTTCTCTACTACTTCTTGTATTTCTTGGTTCTTTTCAGGACTGAACACTCTTCTTCGCGACTTCACTGGCTTGATTTTTTTGTTCACATTGAGCTCGTGGCACAAGAAACTCGGGTCTATCCAGGGCATGTCTTCATGACTCCATGAGAAAGTCTGCTTTCTGCATCTTAAGAATGTAATCATCTCTTGTTTTATTGATACATCTTGTGATGCACCAATTTGAGTGGTTCGTTCTAGATGCTCGTTGTCCAGAATGATATTTTCGGTAGCCTCCATGACCTGGCCCTTAACGAGCTGAGACTCGTCTCTAGGGTCTAAAATTTCAATCTTCGCATATTCTATTTCATCCACCTAATAAGTAGTAGTCCTCTTCCTAGATTCTTCATGCTCCACTTGTTCGACAGATGAATAGTAGCATTCCCGAGCTACTTTCTGGTCGCCTTTCATAACTCCCACTCCAAAATTGGTTGGGAATTTTAAACATTGATGTATAGTAGATGGTACTTCTTCGAACTTCTTCAAGCTTACTCTTCCCATGATGATATTGTAAGCTGATTGGACGTTTTTATCCATTACGAAAAAGCGTACTCTTTTTTTTTGGCAAGCAGTCCATGTTCCGATAAGCATATCCAACTTGATCGTCCCAAGTGGAAAAACCTTCTCTCCAGTAAAACCAAGGAGGGGCCTATGATATGGCTCCAACTGGGCTAGCTTCAAATTCAAATTATCAAAACATGGGTAGAACATTATGTCTGTCGAGCTACCATTGTCCACCAGTACCCATGAGATCACCACTTCCTTCATCCTCATCTTGATCACCAATGGGTCATCATGAGGATATAGTACACCTGCTAGGTCGTTCTTAGAGAATCTAATGACCAACTTGTCTTTATTCACCTTCCTCAGGCAATCATCTTCAGTTAGATTTATTCACTGAATGTACGATCAAGCTTGAGCCTCATTGAGGTAGGCCTTCCTCTTCGCCATAAGGTCTCCACCTCCTCCATCTCCACATGTAAAAATATTACAATCAAATGATCCAAAATGGATTGAAAATACCTCACGTTCTGGCTTTCTTGGTCTTTTGAGGAGATCGGGGTCATGTTGATCATCTTCTGGATCTTCTTCATGACTTCTTTTCTTGTCTTCTTTTGCTTGATGAGAAGATTTAGATCTTATCCTTCCTCGATTGTTGGTCTTTCCACCACTTTGGTGATCAATATACTTAGCCAATTTTCCTCGTTTGATGAGTGCTTCAATTTCATTCTGAAGAGCTACGCATTATTTGGTCGTGTGACCATGGTCTTTATAAAATTCACAATATTTGGACTTATCTCTTTTGTCAGGATTTGCCTTTATTTTTGCTGGCCAAGCTAGCTCCTCGCTATTCTTGATCTCCTCCAGAATGTGATTTATATCTACCTTCAAAGGAGTATAATTTCCAAATTTCTTCATCTGCTCTAGTGCTTGCTTCCCTTTTGACTGCCTGCTGCCACCATTATTCTTCTGATCTTTCTTCTCAGTCTTGTCAACCTCGACATTGGTTCCCTTAGTATTTGCATTCTTCTTAGCAGCCATAGCCTCCTCAGCATTCATGATTTTTTCTGCTTTTGCCATCAGTTCAGCCATGGTCCTAGGCGGATCCTTAGCTAAAGTGTAGTACAATTTATTCGGCAATAGTCCACTCATCAGAGCAGTAATTGCTGGTTTCTCCTCGTAATCAATTACTTCCAATTTCTCGTTATTGAAATGAGTAATATAGTCCCTGGTGCTTTCACATGTCTTTTGTCTAAAGCTTAGCAAGCATGTTACTCGTTTGACTGGTTTTGCTCTAAAATAGAAATTCCCAATAAAGAGTTCTTCTATTTGAAATAAAGTCGTAATTTTAGGAAGGTTGTTATACCATATTTGATCAGATTCGGTAAGAGTTCCTGAAAATACCCTGCATCTCATCTGATCTAGAACTGCATAGATATCAGCAGCTTGGTATTATTCTATGTGAAGGACATGATCAGTTTTTCCATCATATTTAGGCGTCACCATAGGAGCTTTGAATTTCGACGGTGTGGGAAAATCCACAATCGCCTGTACAAATGGTGTTCCTCGGATAAGAGTTCTTTGCAGAGGATTCTTGGCCTTAGCCATTTCCCCTAATATGTCTTCTAACCTCTGAATAGATCCCTTCCATGCATCGTTTCCCTCCTCGGGCCTATTGATTCGAGCAATTGATCGCGTTGAATTTGCCTCTTAGGATCTTTCATTATGAGTAGTTGGTCGTGATTGGGCAGAGCCTTCCTTTAAATCAGATGGTCATTGAGAGTTCCTCAACACAATCCTAGGAGGAATTCTATTCCTCCTGGGGCCTAAACAATCAAAAGGAGAGACTCTGCTCAACCTTTCAAGAGCACTGGTCCTTTCTGGAGATAAAGGGATGTTTTATTGAGTGTCTGTAGCTCATACTGAGGAAGTCTGTCCCGGCTGATGAGAAGGATCACTAGATCTCTCAGTACGATATGATTCGGTGCGTCTGGATCGATATTCCTCTGGTAATAACGTTCACCTAGTTTGTGAGGAGGGTAAACGAGTATTTCTCTGAACATTTCATTGTCCTGATTGAGCCGGCACTCCTACTTGAACAGTTTGTATAAGTTGTCGCATGGTTTCTTGCATGGTCGTCTGGCCTTGGGATAAATTAGCCATTATACCAGCTAGATCTAAAAACTTAGGGGGATTATATGGATTTGGAGGGATTCCATATCTTTGATTACTGGGTTCTGGATTATCAGCCATTGATGATGAATTATTTTGGTGAAAAACGCTAATTATAGTCGTTTCCCACAGACGGCGCCAATCTGTTGATGTAAAAAACTAAATTTGATCTAATTACTTTAATCACAGATAAATATGAATAAGTAAATATAAGACAATAGATTTTTAAAGTGGTTCAGTCTTAGGGAAATGGCCTACATCCACTGTTTTTGTATTGCTGACTATTTGCCTAAAATTCTCGATTTGTGGTTTATCAAGAAATTTTGGGTCCCCTTCTAATGTGGAGGTTACAATGTATTTATAGCCTTGAGGCTGTACATGTGAAAGGACAATGCGTTGTTATGTAGTAAACATATACATATGTACGATAATAATGAGCATTTATTGCACAGTCGTCTTTTTTATTATTCTGATCTGAGTGCTCTGTACGCTAAGTAGCTCGGACCGCTTAAGCTGCTCGGACCGCCTAACCTTCTCGGCATGCTTGAGTTTCTCGGGGCCTTAAGTTCCTTGGTGTGCCTAAGCTGCTCTGTATGATTGAGTTTCTCAGTGACAGTATGTTGTTCGTTGGAGGTATTCGTAGGATGACACGTGTCTTCAAGTGAATGGTCCACGTCAGCAGACTAAATTTGGTATCAACAGGAGTGTAAGCAACACAAGCTTAGTGAATGACCATATTCAACACATATAACCAATTTAAATAACTATTTTTATTTTCTAAATTTATAACCCAATAGGAATTGTGTAACTCTCGCAAGCCTGGACCCGCCAGTCCAATTAACCCCCGGTTAATGGGGAACACCAAATCCCATAATTAGGCCCGATTACAACAAACCTTTAAGTTGGATTAACGGGGCCATTACATCCCATAGGACCCACCAGTCCTTAACATTAGATAAAGGACTCGCCAGTCCTTATCATTATATAACATCGCTTAGCATTTTTAATCATCTACATATGTTTCATAAATACGTCATCACTCCCATAAGCATTTTAACACATGTATTTAACTACACATTTTCATATGAACATATAAGCATCTATATTTCATAGGATATGTCACTCACCTTGGAGTTGGTGCTAAAATTAATACCAAAATTATTTCCTTGGTATGGTAGTATTAGTTGCTTCCCCACCTAACAAGCCAACTTCATTAGTATTTGAATACATCAATTACCATTAAACCTAGTAATACATCACATCACTTGGTCAATAAAAAATAACTAAAGAGGAAATACATATTTTACTTTAAATTTCTATAACACCCTATTCATTAGGGTTCTAACACAATTTACGGAATTAAATTACGAATTCTCTAGACAAAGTTATGCCCATTTTATTACAACCTTTTCCAAATCATTGCTCAAGAAAAACAGCAACACAACTTCAACTTCCAGGAATTTTCGTACTTTTTATACATCATAAATTTGCATGATATTCCACCCAATATCAATAAATACATTGAATAGTAAAAAATAAATGTTTAATAATTTTTAGGGTTCATTTGCTGTGTCGAGCAAAATGTCAAACACCTGGTATGCATACTTACTCCTTTGGGGCAAATTTTATACAAGAACTTCAAACTATCACCAAAGGTTCATTTCTGGGTGTTTTTACACAATTTGTGGATATGTTATACATATATGAGTCTATTTTGATCTTCAACTAGAATTACTCAATTTTAATATGTATTCCATGATTTAGGTCAGTTTTAGCATAACTAGATCGGGATAGACCATTAAAGCATAACTTAACATTTTCAACCAAACATAACCTCCACCTTGGGTATCAATCATGGAAACATATAATAACATGTTCTAACATATACACACATCATAAAAATGAATTTTATAAATCAAAAAGCTTTACGATAAGGACATTCAAATGTGGGACTTAAAAGTTATCATTTACGATCCAAATACGCGTTCTTACATAGGTTCTTAAAACATATTTGTTTTAACATGATTTGGAAAAATGGGTATCATTGAAATCTTTATTCAAATTAGAAACAAAAATATACCAAGTGTAGAACTCATCCATGTGACCAATTTTAATAAAGAAGTAATTACCTTACGAGGATTCCTCGATTTATAGAAATTTTCCAACGATTTCTTCCTTAACTTTCTTCTCTCTCTCTCTCTCTTTAGGCAAAACTCTTTTTCATGGAATAATTGGTTGACACAGCGGTTTTTTTAAGAAGTTTAATTCGTCCAAACCATCACCCACCCTCCAACCAATAAAAAAATAGCACATGTCGTGCTAATAAGACAAATATCACTTAAGGGATGGACAAATTTGCCCTTGTTTCATACTTTCGGTGTTAATCACACAGTTCGTTGCGTTACAACCCTAACTTATATATCTACAACTTTCATATTTTGTGTTTTCTCAAAATCATAAAATTAGTACACCTAATTTGGGCTCGAACAGAAGAGTAATAATTTATCGAAAATCTGAAAACTTTCACATTTGGCGACCAAACATTGCCAATTTCGCACCAACACCCTAGTTTAATTTTATATACATAAAGATTCATTAAAAATATATTTTATGATGCATTTAACCACATAACTAATCATATGCTCTAAATATGTTATCCCCGATCGTATGCTCGATTAGCATCTAATATAAACCACATATACTTAACATGATAATTAACATGTTTAACACACATAACCAATTTATAACTTATAACTCATAACTTATAGTTATCATGTAATTAAACTTCCTAATCATGTTTTAGGGCCTTACAATTCTACCCCTCTTATAAAAAATTCGTCCTCGAAATTTAAGGCATAAGAAAGTTACCAAACAGATAAGGATATTTCTTCCTCGTGTTATCCTCTCCTTCCCCGGTGGCATACTCCACATTTTGACTTCTCCACATCACCTTAAATAGTGAAATGGTTTTATTACGTAACACTTTCTCCTTTCGATCTACAATAGCAGTGGGTTCCTCCACATAGGTTCAGTCATCCTGAAGCTCTATCGGTTGTGAAATAAACACATGTGAAGGATCGTCCATATACTCTGTAACATGGATATATGAAAAACATCGTGTATTCGAGATAATTCTGGTGGTAAAGCAAATTTATAAGGCTACAACTAAAACTTGTTTTGCTATATCATAAGTGCCAATGTACCTGGGACTTAACTTTCCTTTCTTCCCAAAACTCATAAACCCCTCTCCAAGACACACACACACACACACACACACACACATATATATATATATATATATATATATATATATATATATATATATATATATATATATATATATATATAGAGAGAGAGAGAGAGAGAGAGAGAGAGGTGTCGTACGCGTGTTCGGAGTCTCTGACACGGGTACATCACCTCCGGAGAAGTGTTCATGCTTCATAGCTATTATTATTATTATTATTATTATTATTATTATTATTATTATTATTATTATTATTATTATTATTATTATTATTATTATTATTACTGTTGTTGTTGTTGTTGTTGTTGCAACTAGTACTAAAATATTCACCAATAAATATTCGTAATAATATGCTATATATTGATATTTTTACTAATTAAATGTTCATAATATTTTATTTATATTTACTAAACTTTATGTTAAAGGATGTTTATTAATTTAAATCATATTTTCTAGTGATTGAAATAAGAAATATATAATACTTATATTTATTATAAAATTATAATTATATATGTGTATATGTGTATATGTTTATAATTTTTATTTTTATTTATTTATAATTTTCTTGCAGTTTTCCTCCTATTAACCATATACACCAAAGAAAATAGTTTTCCTTTTGCTTTGCTACACTTCACTTCACTTTTCCCGTGAATCATTTTTCCAATTAACTTTCCTGACAAACAAATGGAACCTAAATGATTTCTTTTTGGAGGAACAGGAAACAACGGGATGAGTGATTTAAGAGGTGTTCGAAAACTTAGTTAGGAATAATTTGAATTTGAATCTTATAGTTACAAATTTCATTTCAATTAGAGTTACAATGAATCAAAGTATTTAGCAAGAGTACAAAAGCACTGATTGAATAGTTATAATTTGTAATTATAGTTATAATTTGTAACTGTTATAATTTGTAACTGATTGAACAGTTATAATTTGTAATTACAGTTATAATTTCATTTCAATTACAGTTATAATTTGTAATTGTAATCTTATAATTATAGTTACCATACAGACCTTGGCACCGACCAAAAAACCCAAGGCAACAATAACCCTGAACCTGAACTCAAAGTTCTCCTTATCCACAAGTATTTAGCAAGAGTACTCAATAGTTCAATGAGACCAACTTCCTTATCAAGCTCATAAACAGTATAGCACTAATTAATTACAGCCAATTAACAAATTTATAACGGTGTTTATTTATATAATTGTTAACTGAAATTTGCCATGAGTTAACAATTTTGCTATTATTATATGTTGTTTTATTATATATTGATTTCAGAAAATTTCTATCCATTAATAATTTGGGTCCTTGGCTGCCTTTAAAAGTTAACATAGCCTTTGAACTTGGCTATTACATTATTACAATGTTACATTGTTTCATTTGATCAGATTCAATATGATATTTCAGTTACTGATTAAGTATAAAATTTTAAGAGAGATTTGACATTGATTTCGATGAACATGCAAAGGAGTGTTTGGAAGAGCTAATGAAAGAGAGAAGTAAGAGTCAATGGGGAAACCTTTATGAAGTATATTAAAAAAATTGGATTAGCATAGGAAGCTCGAGAAAATGTCCCTACTCGTGTGACCAAGGAGAATTGACTTAGTCTATGCGATCTTTATGGAAGTCCAAGATATCAGCTTTAAACTATTGTTGATCTTGTAACTTGTAAATATTTTTTTATTAAAATATGCATTCTAATGATTTTTGAAAAAATACAGCGTATACAATATAATATAAATCAGAATAACAATTCTAAACAAATTGTAAAGAATAATCAAGGGTCAAAAGCATTTGCGGTGGTTTGTCCTGAACTGCTAATATATCTACTTATTTTGTTGTATCAATTGAGAATTTTTTTTTTCAAGTATAATTATTAATTATTTGTTGTTTAATAGCAGAGTGAAGAGGTGGATGGTCAAGAGTCGAATAAGATCAAGTTTTATAAAGAAACGCATATGAAACATGAAACGTGGACATCTCCCGAAGCCGAAACGGTCTATGTAAGTCTTATCAATTTTATTTTGAATTTACCCTGTTGTTGTTGAATTAAAAACCAATAAACACCACTGGCTTGTAATTCTTTTGGTACTATTATATTTGGTATAAAAATTTTACATATTGCATTACGCTTTACTATATTAAAATTATTTTATCTTTAAATGCCTTAAAAGTTATAGACATCTTGAAAGTTTGGCCAAACGTGTAATCATTTTTCTTCTATTTTCTCTACAGAATGCGATGAAACGCCTTCAATCTGAATCAATATCTAAGGATAGTACCATGATGAGCTTAGACGAGATAGCAGATAAAGTTCTTGGCATAAGACCGGGATATATTAACGATTTTGGGTATGATCCCCAAAGAAAGGATTCTAGAATTAATATAATGCGATTGAGGAATGCTGAATTTGAAGAGGTACTTAAGCAGTCTATGAAAGTTCAAAAAGATTTGATGGATCGCCTACAAGATCGTGAGATAGGGGAAGCAATTCAACGAGAATAGTCAGTGTCACAAGAGGCCGCTATGGAGACCCAACGTGTAATGCTTGATGTTATTTTAGCTTGACAAGTGGAGTCCGATAAGTTGGTTCAGTCGTTGATCGCATCACATTCCTAATCTTCCGAATGATGGTAATCTAGACAACCTTTAGTTTTGCTACTCATATGCATTAAAATGTTCACATTCGTAATCGATTATTATCTCTTCAATTATAAACTTCGCTCATCGTTGTAACTTTTCATGATAAAGACGAATCATATCCTACTTTATCTTAGCTAATGATTTTGTATTCTTTTAATTACAGATTTGACGTGACGAGAAGTTATTTTTAGGGTGCCATTAACTTTTGGCATTTGACGTTTGTAAATGGAATTTGGGACTTCTACGTCCTTTAATTAGTTTACGTTATTTTTTTGTATCATGGATATTTGTCATTTGTAAGGGAATGAAATGTGGGACTTCTATGTCTTTTAACTAGTGTTTAGGTGACTTGACAATATATGTGTGCGTAACTTAATGTGGATCTTGTTTATGATAATTTGGTTATTTTATGGATTTTAACGAATGTGATTTTTTTAGATGGTATTTTTTTTAAATTTTGTGGCATACATTAATATATCAAATTCATTTTCAAATAAAAAATGTATATTTTGGAACACTCCATTACCAAAATAAATGTTTTAGTAGTTAAATATGCTATTGATAAATAAAGTTGCGGTTTGAGATTTGATAGTTTATTATTGCAAAATTAATGATTAAGAATCATTCTTCAAGAATTTAAAATTTCATAGCCAATAGAACTTAAGGGAAGGATCAGTTTTTGTAGTTAAAAGCTTCTAACACACTAGTTCACTGATAGAATTGGCAACAAAATGAAGATTTTTAGCAACGAAATGTTGAACAATTAGCTACAAAATAAAATATAAATTTCGTAGCTAAAAGCTTCTAACACTAGTTTATTAATAGAATTGGCAACGATATGAAGACATTTAGTAACGAAATGTTGAACAATGATCTACAAAACAAATTGTATCCTAAATATGATAATTGTCCACGAATACAATTTCGTGACAAGTGACCGAAACAATTGGCAATGAAAGTTAATTTTGTGGCCATATACATTCAGCAACGAGCATTTGGCCACAAACTCGCTAGAAAATAATTTTCATTGCCAAAAACTATCCGCAACGAAATATAAATGTTTGTCTACGAAAAAATTCCCAACTAAATGTACGAATTGTTGTAGTGAAGGTAAGAATGCTCTGAAACCAATTTGAAAGATTGGAAGGCTTTTATACCAATTTGAAAATGCACAAATATATGTGCTCGGTAAGTATGGTCACAAACAAAAATTCTATTTTTGAGAATTCAATTTAAAATTCCAATCATATAAAATCAATTTCAAATAAATTTTAACTTATGATTAAATTAGTTATGATGTCAAAGTCCCTTACGACCAACGATTAAATTAATAAAATTAATATGATACTCATTCAACAACACAACGATAGAGGAAAAGTCCCTTACGGGCAAAACCTTTTATTCATCACTTCAGTAATATTATAAGATAGTTGACTAGCAATACTACTTGATAACTTCGACAAGCATGACACGCTAGTCTTCGTAAATCTCTAAAGACTACTACTTGTCTCCAAGAAGTCCACAAGCGGCAATTTCGTTCTCGGTGTCCACTAGTTAGCCTCACCCTCCTTCTTCAGCAGTGATCCCCTCATGTTTAACAAGCCATCCATGGAGATGCCTTCTCCACAATAGTGTATACAAGATACTAACATTTTCTAGGGTATAAACGAAGAACAATTTTCAGGATGTATGTTGTAAATTAAAAATGATTTAGAATACTAAACAAAGAAGAACTTTTTCAACATATATGTAGAAACAGATCTGGCAAAAGTCTTAAAAAATCTGAGCACGAAACAAGTATTTATAGGGTGTTTACAATTTTTGCGGCGGTGACTCGTTCGAACGAAAAAGTAGGCTCATTAAAAGGAAACTCTTTAGAACGAGGAGGCATTTTCGTTTGAACATGATTCAAACGTCCTTATTCCTAGTCAAAACGGTACACCATCGATTGATACTCATAAAATAAAAACTCCAAATAGCTCTTCTAACGAAATACCATTGTCGTTCAAACGAGATAAAGATCTTGTTTGAACGAGGTTTAAAAAAATTCTTTTGAAAATAAAAAAACCTTATTCGTTTTTAATAAAAATAGACATCCCAAAAATATATTCAGTTAATTAATTTAAACAGTAAATTGTCGTATACCTTTATGGGATGTTGGGAAGTCTCGGGTGTTGATGTTTGTTTGTCGTGATAGTACGTGAAGGACTGTAACAAGATACGTCAAACTTGACTAAAATAATACAAGGCCTATACTATCAGCAACATCAAAAATTTTGCTCTTACAAAAACCTTGGATGACCCAGCTACATAAAATCACCGTAATAATGAATTACAAAAGTCAATAGATGACTTACACAATGACTTAACGTTATCATGAGTCTTGACACATATTTGGTCTTCAAACTCCACACATACCTCGGTGTCCAGCGATAAGGTTTAACAATCATCTACAAATCTAGAACATGTATGCATCGCTTCTTCACCGCAACACCACAAACACTGAGTCCACAATGTGAAAACGTCAAAGATAGAATCCACCGTATTAAATATTCTCAACAAAGATGATGATGATGTGTAAAAAATTCTTAGTGGACACAAAATGGAGATCTCAAACTTGTTTAAAGATTGAATCCTGGATCTCAAATAGTTTGGGTAAAATTAGAGTTTGAAGGCTTTTAGTTTATGATTGAAGAATGATTTTCGCCAACATTATCAAATAAAAAAGTTCCTAGCACACTTATTATTATAAAATATGATTTTCGAGGCGGTGGAATATCTCACAAAGGAAAATAGAGGTTTGTTAGATAGAAATGCATAATCTCGTTTGAACCAAACAAAAACTCGTTCGAAGGACATACTTATATCTTTCAAACGTTCTTCAAACGAGTTTCGAGTGAAGTTTACACTATTAGCAAATCTTCCTCGTTTCAATATCGTTCTAACGTTATTGATAACTCATATTTTGTGTGACTTGTTTTCTTAATTCGTCAGTTGTTGCGGTCAAACTTGGAGTATCAAAATTCCCTTGAAATCACCTACAAAACTTATTAAAAAATTTAGTATCGTGGTAAATTCGGGTGTCAATCCAATTTCAAGCATCGAAATCGTTATCGTGAAAACTTGCAATTTCAATTTTTATAAGTGCCCCACTAAACTTAGGGAGAATTTTAATAAACCGTAAATCATGTTTCTACCCTTAGTGAGAGTGACCCTGAAGAAGAAAAATTTTATGCTACTAAGAGATAAATTCCCACTCTTATGGCTAATCATGTAGGTGATGATGACATACTTATGCATGATTCTTCTGCACTCACAGGTTGTGATACCCTAGAAAGTGAGGGTGAGGTGAGTGATGATGACAGTGAGGATAAGAGAGACTTGTAAACTGCCTTTAGTGAGTTGTATAAAGAAACTTTAAAAGCAAAGAAGGAAAATTTGAATTTAGAAGAGAAATTGAAATAACGTGCCATTGAAAATAATAATTCCAATACTTTAATTGAGGAACTTAGGGCGCATGAGAAGAAAATTCGAGAGAAGCTAGAATATGTCGAGGGTGAGAGAGATAGTCTACGATGGTTAATGGAGGATATGAAAAAGGTATTACCTGAGTTTGAGGATTCGAGACGTTTACTTAAGTCGAGGATAGGTGAACTTGAGAAGAGATTTAAAGATTCAAGTAAGGTTAAATTTGATTTAAAATCTAGGTTCGAAAAGTTAGATAAAATTTTAGGAACCGTCCAAATCAAGGATAATAAGTGTGGTATTGATTTCGATAAACATGTTCCACCCATTCCCAAAGCTAATACCGGGCTAGCTAGATAGACACCTATGGTTGTTAGGAAAGATCCACCGAGGAACGTTAGATTTAATAGTCCCGTAGAAAACACTCACTGCCATATCTACACTTGCACTCATTGTGATAAGAGAGGTCATCTTAGGCATTTTTGCTACAATCTTAAGAACGTTCCTAGAAAGTCAAAGAATCCAACCACTCCTCTCTCAAAATCCCCCACTCGTCATTTCACATTGTTGTCAAGTTTTATTTGTTATAAAACTACCGCAAGTGCACGGGCTATTGAAATATAGCGGGTGTAAGTACGGGTCGAACCCACAGAGATTTCGTCAACTTTTATAAAATATCGATTGTCCAACTAGAAATATGAGTATATAAGAGTCATTAAGTTTCTAAAATAAAAATAAAAAAATAAAAAATAAACGAACAAGTACAATAGATAATATTAAATGAGGAAGAAACTAGGACATCGGATCCATTTGTCAATTTTAATTAAAGCCACACATCAATTTAATTTCGTAGTTCCGAATTTATAACACAAAATATACCGACTCTCGTCGCATACATTTCGGAGAATATAACATTATATGTGCTCAAAATATTTTAACGTCTCTTGAATTAGACACCATAAATCCCTATTCCCTCGAAAATATCACGTTCTAAATTTTTAATGTGTATTTAAGCATGGGATATCAAAACATCTAAGTGCAAGCATAACCCATCAAAAATGACAACTCTAAATTTTTAAAGCATGAATTTCTAATTAATTCTTGAGGTTTAAAAATACACTCTCGTGTATTTTTAAGCGAATACCGAATTTTTTTATTTCAAATTAAAACATGTCGGAATATGTACAAAATTAAATTAACATGCGTGGTTTAATTAGTCATGACAAACATCACCTAAGTCCTAGTAATTAAACTACTCACACAACATATTTGACACACAAATATTGCAAGATGAAAAAATAATTTTCATTAATAAATGTCAACTTACAAAATTTTGGGTCCAAGACTTGAATTACAATAAACAATATGCTCCTCCAAAGTGTGCCTCCAAAATACTCTACACAATTTTTTTTATCTCTCAAAGTATGTCTTTTTTTTTATCCAAAAGTAAAGTCTTCAAAGTCTCTCCAAGTCCCTCCCAAATGTCAAAATTCGTGTGTGATTTATACCCCAAAATGGGGTATAAAACGTGGGGAAAATAAGGTGGAGTTGTGGGAAATTTAAGTGGGAAGGTGGGGTAATGGGTTTAGTGGGCAAGTGGGTTAGTGTTTAGGAATTTTCGCCAAAAAGAAATAGGGCTGGCAGGGGTCGAACCCCTGACCTCGCGCAGCTCTCTCCCTTCTGCCAACCAGCTTACCCAACAGCTCTTTCTAATATAAACATACACCCAATTATATTTAACAACATATTAAAACCTAAATTTCCTAATTTGCACAATAGCTCAAATCACCATAACTTCTTCATTCGGAGTCCGATTGACTTGCCGTTTGAACCGACGTGACCCTCATTTCGGTGCCAACAATATTTCAGTAGTGTTCAGGTCTCGGGATTGACTTTGGGCGTTGACCCGGGGCTTTGACTTTGACTTTCTTTTGAATTCAAACTTTGCACGGCCATAATTTCTTCGTTTCAACTCCGATAAATACGCCGTTTGAACCCAGGCGTCCCTTGATTCAAGGCCTTCAATTTCCATCGTTGGTCCGAGTTCAAAATCAGCCATTTGAATTTACAATTTTGCCCCTGAAGGTGCGTAAGTGACCTTTTCATGCTCAATTTGCATCCGGACTTCACCGCTTTCTTTTTAAACCTGTCAATACTCAAAAACAACTTGAACAAGAGATTAGCAATGAATATAAGATGTGAGCTTGAAGTTCCCAAAATTGCATTATTAACCCCATTTATTCTTAAATTTGTATTTTTCTCTAAAATAATAAAAATATCTATAAAAGCTCTTTATTTATGATAAAATGGGAATAACAACACTTAGATTTGAGTGTAAATAATACAAAATAATGCACTCATCACACACCCACCTGGGTTAGAAAATCATATTTAGAGGCATTATGGACTAGACTTGGTGATACGCACGTCATTTCACATGGATCTCCACATGTCTCATCTTTCGACTAAGTGTGTCCGTCAATATGTCATACTCTAGTTTGTTTTTGCGATGAATTCTAGAGTTATGATGTTTATCCAGTTGTCATTTGAGTCTATTTAAAAATACAAAAAGATTTTTTATTCTTGAACATTCTTTTGAAAAATACAAAAATATTTTATTTTGAGTCATTTTTTTTAAAAAAAAAACACAAAAAGATTTTTGGTTTTTGAGTCGTGAATCTTCATGTTTAATATGTCTTGTTGGTGTGCTTGGATCCCCAGCACTTCATTGTCCATGTGGCTATGGCATTTGGTCATATTTATTGATGCATTGAATGATCTTAACCATTGTCATAATGGAGTTGTCATGAAATTGATGCGCATTTGGATTCATCTTTGTATATATGTCATTCTTGTACACATGCACGAGCTTAAATGAATGTTTGACATCACATGCATATTTGAGTTTGGTGAGACGTTCTTATCTCAGTTTTGTCATCAATGTGTAAGTAGTCTTAGGAGGAGGTGTGCAAGTAAGAACCGTTTACCATGAGGAATTAAATTGCAAAATATGTTTAGTGCTTACGGGAAAAGGCTGCGAGAGTGTAAAATTGACTCGTCGTGATAGCCACCGTATAAAAAGAGCCCCGCAAAAATTAAATCGGCAATAAAAAGATAATTATGACAAAAATTGGGCCATGTAGGTTAGATCACCTCATAAGAAAAATAAGTGTGGATCATTTATGAGGGTGTTAGGATGGAAAATAAAAATGGGTTTTCACCACTAATCATAGGGATGAAATAATGCATCATGACAATAATGTTTGTAGAATAGTCAAAATTCTAGATTTGTGTGTATGTTGATGGTTTAGTTCATCAAGCTCAATTGTTAATTTTCACACATGGCTATATCATTATGTAACACCCTGCCTAATTAAATACCGGGTGTCCAGTCCCATACCAAGTTAAAACAGAAAATACAATAGGCTCATTCTTAGCATCACTGTCGAAAACATTTACAACTCACCCAATACCCAATTAAGCTGGTGTTAAAAACTTTCCAAATTTTAATTCAACAAAATCCATTTCTAGTTTAAGAATATCACAACACATTTTATTCTACAACATTGATAACCGAACAGTTAACACAAAAGAATTTAAAATGCAGTTGGAATAAACATTCCCAAATAATATAAATCCATTACAGTAATCCCAACAATATTAAATGTATTAAAAGACACGAATACAATAGTATTTGACCCCGATAGAAAAAGATAATTGAATCCTTTGGGCGACATGCCCTAACTAAAAGATCACTATGAATCAAAAGAAGATAAGCGTCTAATCAATACTCCATAGCTCCATAGATCCATAGCTAGTCCATATCAACTAAGGTTGGCGTCCCTGTTGCTGGACACCTGATATAAAAGATACAATAGAAAAGAAAATATGCAAGGAAACGAGTCAGAGCCTGATTGTGAAAATTATTTTGAAAATAGCAAGTATTTAACAAGTGCAATAAAGCATTTATTATGTACATGTTAGCATCCCACTCTCACTTACTATTCTCACCTCTCAACTAGAGTGCACATTTAACGTTTCCTATTAACCTCCTAGTTAATAGTTCCTCTTTTCTAATTTCCATAACATGATTTCATTCCCATATCATAACCCTGTATGTCCCATACCATACGTCACATAATTATTCTTATACATTTCTCATTTATATAACTCGTTTATCATAATATGATTTAAGCTCTTTAATATTCATTAACTTATTTCAATTCTTTTTTTCAATTCATCGTTATCTACAATTATCACACATTAGATGATTTAACCACAATATAACCATTCATTCCTTTAATTCATTATATATATATAGTCATATATAATACGGCACCCCGAGTCACAGCTGCGGTGCAATGCATTACTCTACTATCATGTCCCATCATCGCTGGTCGCTGAATAGGGGACTAAAGGTTCGGTAAGGATTCCTCGAACCACAAACAACAACATATAATTGGAGGCAAACATAGTTCTCGTATCCATGGGTCACGCACATACCTACGTACCCATAGCCAGCGGACTTATCAACTCCTCGATAATTCTTTCATAGACTTATGTCCTTGAGCGACAAATCAAAGATCCCATGGATTCATCAGGATATGACTGCCCTCACGCGCAAACCTCCCATCGATAGCAAGTAAGCTAGGTATGTCATACACATAATCATCAATCAATCAAATAGGCATTATCATACCTATATTATACTATCCACAAGGTACTTAAATTACCCTTAGATAATTCCCATACATAGCATTATATCTCTTTGAATTCCAAGTATTAAAATATCATAACTTTACTTCTTAGTTTAATTAACCCCGAGCTTCACTTAATACTCAAGGTTCAAATATCATAAATAAGTCACTTATACCCTACTGGTCCATTTAGTCATATCTCCCGAATTATTATGATTAAACTCTACCTTTAATTAAGGTTAAAATCGATAGTTTCAAATCTCTTATAAACACATCTTCTTTCACTTAGGATTAAACCCTCGTGTAAACTTAAGGATACCCGGGTGTTATATTAAATCACCCCTATTGGTCCTATCTTTAATCCTCATGCATCCCAATTAGAATTCAACAAATGAATCTAGCAACCGAAATTCCTTTAAATTAATTATCATCATTCTAATCAATTAAATCCCAATCAAATTAATTCAAATCTTAACTAGGGCTTACTGATCTTTTCTAAGTCCCATAATGTCCAATTAATAATCACCAAATATCCACAAAAGTTTTGGGATAAGAATCAACATTAAAAATAAACAACTTTAGGAATTCTGGGGAGGTGAATCGATTGAGGCAGGGGGTCGATCGATCGATCACTCAGGTAACAGACCAGTTTTTCTGCATTTCTGTAACTACGGGTTTAGCCATTTTTTATCATTCAAACCTTCATATTAACATCCCAAATGACTTATAATCTCTACTACATGATATATCGACATATATAAATGATTTCTAATGCCCTAAACATCTTAGAATCATCAAGAGATTGAATTAAAAGCATGTTTATCTCCTCTTTTTCTAGAAAATTATCAACATATTATCTTCAAGAACATATCAATGGTTTTCAGAATTTCTTCAACGGATTCATGAATATTTCGTGGATTACTAACTACCTATAACATGAGTTTGATTCCTATATATTTTCAGTTTCCAGAAATCCATTTAACAACTCCATTATTTCTTCCAAACATGAAAAATCATCTTTTTTAATAACTATTCTAACATGGACAAAATACAAGCTTAGATTGACATTATCAAACACTTGCCTCTACTAAATGTCTGATCCTTTGGTGTAGTATATCTCAGGTGGTTCTCCCTTCTCCGATCAAACTCCGGTGGTGGTTGGTGGTGGTGACCCTTGGTCTTTGATCTTTTCCTTCCCAAGTGAGCTCTCCTCTTCCCAAGCAACCTTTCACTCTCTCTAGGAAGATGACTTCTCTATTTTGTGTAGAGGAGATGAATAACCCCCGTACACTTAATCTCCACATACTTATAATAGGACAAAATTCGAAATCACTATTCATCCCCCTTAAAAATGACCAAAATGCCCTTTTGGGTTGTCTTTTCATTTCCAAATGACCCGAGACCCAAAATTAACATCCAAATAGATTTTTCTGACTATTTTGAACCTTCTGGATGCAACGACGCAGTCAAAATGACTATAAGGTCGATAAAAATAAATTTCCTTTTTAATCTCACAATTTAGTCCCGACACGTCCTATACCGCGTCCGACTGAAAATTCAAATTACTGAATTAATAACACACCGCCATATCAATAGAATCATATTCATATATTACATAAATATCTTTAAGTAATATTCAGAATTATGCATTTTAATATCCACAATTCGGATAAAACTCAAATGAATTAATTAATAATAAAATCCAATTAATCCATTAATTTAAAATATAACCCATTTTAAAATTCACTAAAATCACGGGGTATTACATACCCCCCCCCCCCTTATAACAGTATTTCATCCCAAAATTTAGGAATGTAAGTCATACCGGTAAGGTCAACTCCGAGAATAAATCTCACATCACAAGAAATCTAAGACGTGCCGTCCATACAGTACATTATCAAAAATCCCTATTGATGTTATACGCCCAATCTCACCATATAGTTCCAACTGAATCGAATATAAACTTTACCCAATCTTCCTTATACCATTCACGTATCCAAGTTCGGAAAAATGATCCTTATAATTTCTCAATTTTGAAAACTACTACAATCCAACCATCCAGGGCGCCCATACACCCTATCGTACCACTTTCATTATAATATTTATCGTAAAGGTTATAAACTCATATCCAAAAGACCTAACTTATCTCGACTCCCAACGGTTATTAGTTTCATGCGTGGGCTGTCTCGCAAGGGAAATCCAAACAAGGAACCCCCCGATACACTACTACCTAAAGTAGTCGGTCATCGAAACTCCTCAGGTCCTTAGTTAATAGTATATAAAAATCAGGTTTATCCATTAAAAAAAATTTAGGTTTTTATCGATTTCAAATAGAGTCTACGCATCTACTCTCTTATAGAAGATAAGATGCTGGATAGTAGTAGTAGTACATACGCTCTCATATACCACAAGTCAATGCACGTCGATAGTCACATCATGCTCGGACATGCCTAAAGTAAGTAATCCCATAATAAAAATCAAACCCACGTGATGACATAAAGAAATATAGGTGTCCCCAACCTCTCGGTGAGTCTACGTAAGTAACAGTGCTATAGGCTAAGTTTAGCAACCCTTTTGCCCACACAATATTAATTTCTACAAAAATCAATATACGCCTCATAATTCCTTAGATAGAAAACATACCCTCATTCGCGGGTGGTGGTTGCTGATTTGATGCCTGATAGACGTTATATACACGCCCGTACTGACCCTATTGCGCGGGTGCTGCTGGAATGGGACGTAGTGCTAGCACCGGAGCTAGAGCTGGAAGAGCAGTTAGTGGAAACACTCGTACCTGTGGCTCCTGTAGAGCATTTTGTTGCTGAGGGAATTTGCCTTTATCAAGACAATCTTGGTGTTTATGGCCATACTTTTCGCACACGAAACATTTTCCCGTAAACTTTCCACCACTTTGCCCCTGTTGACCCCGACCCTGCTGGTCATTACCTCCTTTCCCTTGGCCCTGATGAGCCTGTCTCTGGCCCTGATGGCCCTGATGTCCTTGCGCATTACCTCTATCCTCAAATCGAGAATCTCTAGATCGTAAACGCTTAGCATAGTCCCCTGTCTGGGAACCCTGATCACCCTAACGCTGATGACTCTGCCCTGGCTGAGTCCCACTAGAACTGCCCCCGGTACTCTTGCCTTGCAGGCTTGACCCAAACACCCGCTTGACACCCTGAGTATGAAAGCGATTATCCTGGCAGTGAAGTATTGCAGCATTAAGAACATCTGCATACGTACGTAGTGAAAGATTCCCCAATAAATGCTGGCGAATCTTATAGTTCAACCCATCAGTGAACATTAGAATTCTCCTCTCCTCAGTGGATGATGAAATTGCATGGGCAACACACCAGCCTCACATGGATCGAAACCAATGATTATAGTTCCCCAATGCTTATGCATGATGAAATTGCATGGGCAACACACCAGCCTCTAATTGGTCCAAAACCAATCACATGGATCGAAACCAAAACTATTAGGTATATTTTAATTAAGAAACAAATATGATTTTAATATTGTTTCTTTTGAATGTTTAATTCGCACATTTAAATATTCTATAAAATCATATAAAACATGAAAATTAATTTTTAAAATCTAGAAAATTATAAAACAGAGAAGTTTATAATATAAAAATTATTTGATTATGAATACATATAGGATGTATAAATATAAAAATAAGGAATATATTACCAAAATTATAATTAGAGATTTAAAATAGAAAAATTGATTTGAAAATTCTTTAAAATCTTTTTAGGATTATATTTAGTGTGTGCAATAGCCCGATTGTATTTGGGATTGTTGTTATAAAATGAGTTAATTCAAAACCCCATGAAATTTAGGAAGGGAACTTTTAATCTCCCCCTTCGGCTAATTTTGGAACAAACCAAATTGAGACTAAAAAAAAATCTCACAAACATAAATACATAATTCAACTATGCACAGGATTCTTAAAAAGATAAGAACACAACTCACCTAACGCGTATGTCCTAAAAGGAAGATTACATAACTCAAGTAATAATATGTTTCCTAAAAGACTCAATAAATACATCAGAAAATCAGCTGTCTCACAAATTCATTCTAAAACTTAAAACAAAGAGAGTCTCAACTTCACTAAGAACAAACATATGAGTATCATATTTTCCACATATTTGTCACATTGAGACAAAGGGCAGGGAAGAACCTTTAAAGATGTTAGCACTAAAAGATTTTATGTCAAAGCAGGTACTAACATACAATCCTAACACATTTAAATAGGGTAGTAACAAACACCAATAGACATTCTAAGAGTTTCAAAATGTTGATTGTCTAAAGGTTTTGTAAAAGATTTGCCAATTGATTTTTAGTGCCAAGTTATTTGATGTCAATTTCTTTTTCTCAATTAATTCACAAATAAAGTGTTCTCTCATTTGAACATGTTTTGTTTGATAATAGAATACACGATTCATGTCAAAGGTGTATATGATACCATATTTTATTATTCCACCTATGTATTTCATAATAAGTTTTATGGCATGTAAGTAGGATTCTTTTGGTTCACCTTGATAGTTGGCGACTACACACAAACACACTCTATGAATTATATTAGTCTACTTGTAGTTAAGTAAAGTAATTTTCCTATCATATTACGATATATCGTAATATGATTTTTTTCCAAATAGGTCATTTGAAAGTTCGACAGAAGAACTCATAGGTGTTCTAGCAGTCTTAGCAATAGTTAAATCAAAGCATTTGACCAAATCAATAGCATACTTATATTGACAAATAAAGACATGATTAGGTTTCTGAGCTACTTGAAGACCTAAGAAAAATTGGAGTTCTCCCATCATAGACATTTGAAATTCTAATTTCATTGTGTTAGTAAAATTTTCATCTTTCAACGGAGAAGAAAACCCCAAAAATATGTCATCAACGTAAGCTTGAGATATTAGCAAACAATTTTTTTACATTTGATAAACATTATGTGACACCCCGCTTATAATAATAACGGGTGCCCTATCCTATACTAAGATAAAGTAGGAATCTCAAGTGGATAATTTTTAGCATCAACTGCTAAAAAGATTTAAAAAGTAACTAACAACAAAATATAGAACATGCAAACCATAAACAACAACAGAAAGTGATCATAAATATACAACATGTACAACAAAAGAATATACTTAAACAAACTGTCGGGTAATAGACTATACAATGTATCAAATCACTTAAATGTATAAGATATACAACACTACAACCCTTGGGTAAACATCCGAATCACGATTATGTGCCTTAACTAGATATCCAAAAATGAGAAGCGGCTACAAAAAAAAATTGTAACAGTCCGAACATGCTATAACCCCATAAACACAGGAATGGAAGACTCAACATTGGCATCCTTATGGTGGGACACCTAATACATAATAATTAAAAGCAAAAGAAGGGATTTAAATGGGTCAGAGCCTGAGGTGTTAAAACAGCTTAGCAAGTGAATTAAAATGCATAATAATTATGAATTCAAAAATTTCATAATATAAAGTGGTGTCGCACTCTCTTGAGACTCAACCTTACCCCTTAACTATAGTCGCAGCTAAACGTATGCATTTTAATCTTAATCAAGCTACCCAACTCACCTAGGGATAACTCAGCCTCAAGTCTACGCGTTTACCCCACTCGCGTATTTAGTTTACCCAAAATGTAATCCTTTATTCTCATCCTAAATGATTTTCTAACAATTCATTACTTTATTACTTTCACTAGTTATTACCATAACCTATCACGCGTTATCTTCAAGTCTGTATAATATTAGTCTCATTATTATACGAGATCAATCATCGCAACTAAGTACACATACATAACACACATAATATATGTATACTAACCATCCATTAGAGATTTAACTCAGTGGATATAGTCTCTATAATGCTATCATCTTCTAAGGAATTTCTCACATACCATCCTGGGTTACCAGTGGTTGGACTTTTACACTGAATTACTATAAACCAAATTGCAAATGTAGGGGAAGAGGTCATAGTTCCTCACCGGAAATAAGACGAATCATACCCAAGACGTCTTATCCCTAATAAATGTAACACGATAAATAAATGGACGCTATGACCTATAAGCAACCTGCTCCTCAAGCCAGAGTCCTGACCCACATTCCGCAACTTCTCATGATAGCACTAGAGGGGTATGTCCACACGATATATATATATATATATATATATATATATATATATATATATACACACATCATATATACAAACCATCTGATATCTGAATGTATATATCAATAATCTCGGCTATGTGTATATCAGTCATCCCACTAGCCAATAATCCACATAAGTATTCCCAATTCGTTTTATGATTCAATCTCTCACTTGAACGTTTATCATCAATCACTCATATGATATAAATAGTCACCAAATCAACATCTCGCACGAAACAAGACCTCTCTCAACTATCCCGTATCCATCCTTAAGGAACTTCCTATCACTAGGGGAATTCACTATCAAAATTGGCATAATAACCTTCTGAATACACCTCCACATTCGTCTCGATGTATCCCCAACATCACCTCATATCATAGACCCACATTTATTTCTCATAAATATGCTTATCGTAACATATTAAAAGGTTCCTAAGAAATAAACCCAAATGGAGAGGAGTAGAACAAATCCTAGAAAAATCTCTCAAAATAGCAAGATTTCCAAATCGATTCGCACTAAGCTGAATCGATTCACCCCAGTAGATAATCGATTCACCAAATTGTGAATTGATTTGGTAAAAGGGACCTGATACTTTAGCATAAGACAAATCGATTCTCACTTGACCGAATCGATTCGGGTCCAAGACCTGATACTTCTGCCTTACACCTAATCGATTCGCTAGGGGAGAATCGATTCGGACCTGCAGAATTCCAAAGTTCTCCCACTTTCTGCATAACCCACGAAATAAGAACCACAATTCCTCACCTCTAACCATCAACACTCCCATTCCAACCTAACTTTAACATCATAGATCAACCTAAATATGACCCCAACCATTTTTTCACCATCAAACCCATACATACACATCAAATGCTAGATTTAAATAGAAAAATCCAGGGTTTTATCATATATACTCAAGATCACCATAATTTATTAACAAATTATGAAATAAATCGCAAACATAATCATTTACCAAGTTTAATCACTTGCATCAAATTCGTAGAGTCTGAATCTTCCTCGAAGTCACGAATTTATCCGCAAATTACTAAAGCTCCAAGGTTTTCTCCTCTTTTCTCTTCTTTCTTTGTTCTCTCAAAGATGAGTTTATTTCTTTCTAATGAGATTGGATAACTTCTCATTTAAGTATAGTAAAATAATCTCTAATAAATCCCAACATTAAATGATAATACACTATTAAAATGACTAGTATACCACTATTCGAGTCAAACTAGCCAAAAAGGTCCTCGAAATCCAAATAAAACCCCTGGGCAGTCATTTTTACTTTGTCGGCCCTTCTCAGATCAACCGTGCACTCCAATTTATCATCTGAGACTCCAAAATAAAAATCATAACCCAAGCTCATACAATTCACACACACACGCGCACACACACACACACACACACACATACATATATAACCCGGTAGAGAGATAACCAATACTCGCCACTAATACTCACATATGATGTAATAGCTGGCAATATAATTATATTTACCTCATCACACTAGTAAATATACAATTTGCATAAACATTAACTATTCTACACAAATTAATATTCATGATAAATTTTTGATTATATTAAATCACACATGCACCAGGTAATTTAATATAAAAAATGAATACACGAAAGTAAAGGGTATTACATACTCCCTCCCATACAGAGGAATTTCGTCCTCGAAATTCAGGTGTACCTTGTGAAAAGAGGTAAGTATACTTGGTTCGCATATCGTCCTCTCGTTCCCACATTAACTCATCGGTGTTATGGTGCCCCTATTAGACTCAAACTAAAGGCACTACTTTCGATCGTAGCCTATACTCACTATGGTCTAAAATGGCAATAGGTTGTTCTTCATAAAATATATCAGGCTGCAAATCATTTTTTCTAATGGAACATGCCAATACGCCCTATCACCTCTTCGATACTTTTTCGAGGACGAAATGTGGAACACATCATGGGTTCTCTACAATTTCTCCGGCTAAGCAAGTCTATGGGTAACAGGACCAATACTCTCAATAATTGGAAAAGACCCTACATACCTCAGTGAAAGTTTTCCATTTTTACCGAATCTCATTACACCTTTCATCAAGGATACTTTAAGCAACAATTGGCCTCCCACTTATAACTCCACATGTCTACGATTCGCATCAGCATAACTTTTATGTCGATCTTATGCAACGCGTATGCTGTTTCAAACCAACTCAATCTTTGTCGAAGTGTCTTGGATGACCTCCTATCCAAGAAGTTTATTATCCTCAACTTCCAACCAACATGCGGGTTAACATCATGGGCGACCGTACAATGCCTCGTAAGGCGCCATACCTATGGTAAACTAGTAAGAGTTATTATAAGCCAATTCTACTAGCGGTAGGTATTGTTCCTAGCTTCCCCCAAAATCCACATACATATTCAGAGCATATCTTCCAACATATGATTTAGTCGCTCAGTTTTCACATCGATTTAGAGATGGTATGCAGTTCTCAACAGTAATTGAGTTCCTATTACTTCTTGGAAACTCTTCCAAAAATGGGAGACAAAGATTTTATCTCGGTCGGACATAATATTGATCATCACTCCATGTAATCGCACAATCTCTACAATAAAGATTTGGGCATACTGCGTTGTCGTGAAATCTGTTCTTATAGGTAAAAAGTGTGCCGACTTAGTCAAACGATCCACTATAACCGAAATGGAGTCATAACACTACACCAAATTTGCCTAATTATCACGGTCATTGACCTTGACAAGTTTAACTTGTCAAGGTCAATGACCGTGACAATTCGGGGCAAGACAATTTTTTTTGTCACAGACTTGTCACGATCATTGACCGTGACACGTTCGTTAGAATTGTCACGGTTGTGTCCTGGTCCCTGATCTTGACAAGTTTAGTCACGATTAATAGCCGTGACAAAGCCTTGACCCTTTTCTAAAAAATTATCACGGTCAATGACTGTGACAACAATCCTTTGTCACGAACTTGTCACGGTCCCTGACCGTGACAATTCTAGGAAGAATTTAAAAAAAAAATTACTGGGCAGTATGGCCACTGCCACTGCCCAGCAGTATATTTGTACCTGTTATAGCAACGTTGTACCTGTTCAAACATCATATATCCAAATAAAATAAAGATAATGCAAATATACATTCAAAATAGAAACAATATACATGATGATATAATCCAAATATAATTCAAATGTACTAACTTAAAAATAATGTCACTACATGTCTGGGGTAAATGTGAGGAGGTGAGTAGGCCACACGATATACGAATTGACACACTCACTAATATACATTGTGCCTCATTGTTCGTACAACCAAAATAGGGATTTCTCCTTCTTGGGTATCACATGCGTGACGAGCACCTTCGACTCGATCTCTTGAAGCTCACGTCCATGAACTATTCCACCCTAGACGATATTCGGGTCCCTCAACCCCCGCCCTATCCGCTGGCCATCAAATACATCCAATATGAACGTGCTCGGCCAACCAAGTGTCGACATCGGTCTATTGAAGGGAGCTAAATAGGGAAGTGGATCATCGAAGTACTCACGTGTCTGTGATGAAGCAGGGAGGTCCACATCCTCGTCATCCTGCACCTCGTCTTCCCGCACCTCCTCCTCCACCGCCTTCTCCTTCCCTTTACCCTTACGATCTCCGCCCAACGTATGCTTCATGAATGAGTACATATCTTGGACCATCGCCTCCAAACGGGACAGCTTCGCGTCATGTGAATTCACCGTTCGAGCCAACCCGGTGTCGCTCGTCTCTAATCCGATGATCCAAAATTTGGCCGCCCGCGAGCTCACCCCCTTGTCCTCCCCTTGCGATCAGATCCAAGAACTTGGCTGAGTGCATCTGTGGACAAAGATGCCTTGTCGGCATTAGACTGCGACTCATGCACTTCCTTAAGCTTTGCCTGAAACGACAAAAAGCACATGATTAGTAAAATAAGTAAACTAAAAAAATATAACGTAATTACCAAAAATAAACTGTCGGATTACTTAAAATCGTGGTCGCGATGCTCGGGGACAGCTCCTTGTCCTTCCCCTTCTTCGCTCGAAGAGCCACATTAGTATCGAGCCTATGTGGCTTACCCCCAGGGCCACTCCCTACCCCCTGAAATAAAATAAAGTAAAATTAGTATCGGCCCCAAAAAGTAAAATAGTGCAGAATAATATATTTCTGTAGTTACAGAAAAATTAAATCTTACCTTCATCATATGCTCCACCTCGCCATAAGACGTCCGGTCGGAGTAGTGCACGTCCATCTTTTTTCCCCGATTTTCCCTACCCGATTGGCGAGATGCCAATTGTCGCTCCCCGATCAAATTGTCAATGAACTTTTGCCATTGTGCCAAAGAGATTGGCTCCTTCGGCGGGACGGATTCACGCCATTGGATAACGGACTCTAGTGTTTTCTCAAAGTACCGTGTCCGCATATTTTTCTTCCACGTCTTGTGTTGCTCCCTCAACTTCTCCAAGACGAAATTGCGTAGCTTTGGATCCAAGTTGAATTGTGCATGTCCAACAAATACAATGTTAGTTGGGAATAAATATAAATATAAATATAAAATGAAATTAAAATCGAAATTGAAATTGAAATATTCATATAAATGTAAATATATTATTTGTAGTGCCGCCCAAACAGCTAACTTGAGCTCATATGGCACCTCCTTCCAACTCATAAACCCCGGGCCGATGACCGTCTTTAGTAGCTCGAGGGATCTCACTAATAGCTCCGACTTGTTCTCGATGGTAATCCCAAATTTTCCATATTTGGGGAGCCTAGGGGCCGAGGAGCCCTCATCGCCTCCGCTACCACCGAGCCCAGACGACATCATCATAACTAGCATCATCATCCTCGCCTTAATACCTGAAGGAGACATTTGCTGTAAAAAAATGTTATTAGTACAGATAAAAAAAATTAGAATAAGACATGCAAATATGTACAATTACTACAAATAAAAATGAGCAGTAGTTATTAATTTACTTTCACACACCCCCTCCCCCACCACACACACGCACACGTACACGCACGCACACCACCCCATACCCCCCACCACACGCAAAATAATTATTTTCATCAATTAAACTAAAAATTAAAGTATACAATTATTAATTTACTAATTTACAATGAGGGGCAATCCTACTTTCATAATTAATCATATATTAATTTACTAATTTACAATAAGGGGTAATCAAATATCAATTTACTAAAAAAATTAATAATCAATCAATTCTTTTACAAGGGTCACTGCGCACATACACACACATAGACACACACGCAGCCCCCCACCCCTACCCCACCACCCACCCCCATCCCTGCCCCCTCCCCCCTCCTTCCCCCACCCCCTCCCCCACCACACACACGCACACATACACGCACACACACCACCCCCTGCCCCCCACCACACACATAATAATTATTAATAATATAGTCATTTTCAGCCATACCAAAAGATCCCTACTTATCTTTATTAATAATATCTAGAATTAACCACTAAAGAATACCCACCAGATACACCTAAAAACCCACATTGGCCAACGCCCATATGGATAATAATTCAATAATTATTAATAATTATATATTGTTCGATATACAAAGTAATTTTCAAAAAAGTTAAAAAAATCCCACCCCCATATGGACAATAATCCAGTGGTAATGCCATGTTTACTGTTAACCAACCCAACATCGATCCACTATAATCCAACAACAATACCAACAACAAATGTGTATCCCGTACTCCTTCTAATTCATCTACTCAATTAATTCATTTCATCAATTAAACTAACAATTAAAGTATACAATTATCAATTTACTAATTTATAATGAGGGGCAAGCCTACTTTCATATGAAATGGGCACTAATTATTAATTTACTTTCATCTAAAACTATACAATTAAAATTACAATTTATTAATTAAAGTTATACAATTGTTAAGATTCCCCCACCACACACACACACACACACACACACACCACACACACACCACCTCCACCACACCCCCTCCCCCTGCCACACACACACGCACACACCTGCACACACACACACACCACCCCACCTCCACCACACCACCCCTTTCCCCCCTCCCCCCATCACACCCCATGCCCCCCCTCACCCCACCCCCACCACACCTGCACACACACACACACATACACACACAGCCCACCCCCTCCCCCACCACACACCACCACACACATATACACACACATATACACATACATATACACATATATATATACATACACACACATATAGAAATGAAAGAGAAAGAGAGGAAAAACATACCTTAGAGAGAGAGAGAGAGAGAGAGAGAGAGAGAGAGAGAGAGAGAGAGAGCGAGAGATGAAATCGCTTAGAGAGAGAGAGGGGGTGGAACCAAAAAACGGTGGGAAAAAAAGCCTAGGGATTTTTTACTAAAGACATTGTCATGGTCGTGCCAAGGTCCTTGACCGTGAAAATTATTTAAAGAATTATCATGGTCAATGACCGTGACAATTCTTTGTCACGGTCTTATCACGGTCAATGACCGTGACTGTTTGTTGTCACGGTCAATGATCGTGACAAGGGTGGCCAGATGAAAGGTGATAATTTGGCCATTTTAGTGTAGTGTAACTACGCTACGACATAGGTAATCCCTTGATAAAATCTACGGAGATACTTTTCCATTTCCATACTGGAATCTCTAACGGCTGCAACATTCCATAAGGTCATTGGTGGTCCACTTTTACTAACTGACAAGTGGTGCAATGGGAGGCAAACTCAGGTATGTTACTTTTTATTCTTGGCCACCACTATTGTTGAAGCATGTCTTGATACATCTTGTCTCCACCTGGATGGACCAAAAATATTGACCTGTGAGACTCTGACAAAACAGCATGCTGAAAATCCCTATCGTCCGGAAATACCAATCTCCCATTGAAACGTAATCCACCCTCAAAACTGATAGAGTTTCCTTTTCTCCCTCCATCAACAATTTTTGCACCCTGTCTTGGAAATCCTTATCTTCATCTTGATATTTTTCCACCCGTATCACCATCTCGGGTGTGACTATCAACACTGCCATATATGCTTTGGCCACTGAATCATCCTGGCTAAGTTCCTTCCACTTGGCTTTCCATTCTTTCGTTAATTACTCAGTGGATCGATGACTCAACGCGTAATCTACTACATTGGCTTTCCTCGGATGGTATTGGATATCAAACTGATAATCCTTTACAAATTCCAACCACCAACGTTGCCTCATAGACTAAGATCTTTTTGGGTGAATAAATATTACAGCGACTTGTGATGTGAAAAGACTGAATTTCTCCCCCGGGAGACAATGCCTCCATATCCTCAATGCAAAGACAACGAAAACCAACTCCATATCATGGGTAGGATAATTCCTTTCATGGGGATTGAGTTTATGAGACACATAAGCAATAGCCCTCTCCTCTTGATGAAGCACACACCCTAATCCTTAGAGAGATGCATTAGTAAAGACTAAATACTCCACTCCCGCTTTAGGCAATGCGAGAACGGATGTCGACGTCAACCTCTCTTTTAGCTCATCACATGCTAATTGACAGGAATCATCCCATATTAATTGTACCCCCTTTCAGGTAAAATTTGTCAAAGGGCTGATAATTTTTAAAAAGCCCTTAATAAAACGCCAATAATAACCCGATAAACCCAAGAAACTATGGATATCAATCGGTGTCGTGGGCTGACCCCTCTCCTTCACCGCTGCAACTTTACTTGGGTCCACGAAAATACCCTTCTATGACATTATGTGACCTAAAATCTTCATTTCTTGCAACCAAAACCTACATTTCTTGAACTTAGCATATAGTTGATGATCCCGTAATGTCTGCAGAATCAATCATAAATTCTCTGCATGCTCACCCTATGTTCAAGAATTGACCAGAATATCATCAAAGAATACAATCACAAACTGGTTCAAAAAGTCCCGAAAGACCCTGTTCTTTAGATTAATGAACACTGCAGGGGCATTGGTTAACCCAAACAGCATAACCAAAAACTCATAGGATCCATAACGGGTCAAAAATGCATCTTTAGAGACACCATTCTCTCTAATAAGAATTTGATGATACCCCGTACGCAAATTTATTTTTGATAAGTAAGTGTTCCCTCTCAATTGATCAAATAAATCGTCGATTCAAGGTAACGGGTATTTATTCCTAATTGTCACCTTATTCAACTCTCGGTAATCTACACACAACCGTAGAGAACTGTCCCTCTTCTTTATGAACAACACGAGGGCTCCCCATGGTGACGTACTCCGATGAATAAAGCCTTGCCCCAAAAGCTTCTGGATTTGGTCACGTAACTCCCTTATCTCCAAATGATCCATACAGTATGGATCTCGTGCAATTGGCCTAGTCCCAAGTGCTACATCAATGATAAACTCAATCTCATGACTTGGAGGTAAGCCTGGAATTTCTTGGAAAACATCATCGAACTCCCTAACCACCGGGATCGAATCTAAGGAAACAACAACGTCCTGCGAAGTCTCCTCTTAGATATAATATAAATCGGTGCTCGAACCTCCCTCCGAAAGAGGCATGGAAACCAAATACATATCCTGGTCAAGAATGGAAAATACAATCGACCTCCTAAAAATCTACCATCGCCCGATATTTTGCCAACGAGTCCATCCCCAAAATAACGTCATTCCCAACCATATCTAGAACAAGTAAATAAGCAGCTAAACACAATCTTACGACATCTATCTCCATCGCTCTATAAGTGGAGTGAATAAGTGCCCCATTACCAAAAGGAGAATCTATGCACATCAAAAGATTATCGGTAGACTCTAACAACCATGTCGCTCGTGCAAAATGAATGCCTATAAATGAATGGGATGCTCCAGTTTTAAATAACACCCAACTCATACGCCCCATGGATATGGATCTTACCCTCAATTGCTGGTGGAGGCTGATGCCCCTGGGGTAATGCCACATTCTGGACATTATAAACCTGTCTGTATTGCATTTGTCCCTGCTGAGTCTGAACAACTAAAATAGGTGCTGGAGGTGGTAAAGGTGGTTGCTGAGTCTGAACAAGTAAGGGGTATTACCCATTGTAAGGTCTACTCCCCCTCGGTTGTAACCATTTTTCATTAGGAAATTTTCTAACCTATCACACCAAGCAAGAGGGGCCTATTTTAAACCATAAAGTGCTTTATTTAATGTAAATACGGGATTTGGAAATCAAGCGTATAGAAAACCTTCAGGTTGTTAAACATAAACTTCTTCATTTAAAATTTCATTCAGAAATGAAGATTTTAGATCCATTTGATAAATTTTGAATTTTGAATGGCACGATAAGGCAAGTAGGAGCCTAAAAGATTAAGGTCTAACCATAGGAGAAAGGGTTTCATCGACATCTATGTCGTCAATTTGGGAATACCCTTGTGCTACAAACCTAGACTTATTTCTTAAGACATTTTCTGACTCATCACACTTATTCTAAAAGATTTATTCAGTTCCAATTATATTAGTGTGAGTAGGACATGGGACTAAGTACCAAACATCATGTAGTCTATATTGTCATAATTCTTCCTGCATTGTTAACAAGCAAGATTCATCTATTAGTATTTATTTTACATGTTTAGATTCAATCAAAGACACATAAGAAGATAATAAAGCATTTAAAGATTGAGATCTAATTTGTATTGGGTCTTTAATACTTCCTACAATGTTTTTCTTAGGTTGATTTGCCTTAACCCAGTTAGGAACATCGAATTCATCAGGTGGTAGATATTCATAATCACAATGTGTTAACTCCTTTGATAAATTTTTATTTTCTTATTGGTCATCAGGTAAAGGATTCTAACTTTCTTCCAAATGATGGGAAACACTATCATTCACAATAACAATAATAGATTTTATTATAGTTTATATTTTAACATTAAACACATTATATGCACGACTGTTTTGTGAGTAACCTAAAAAGATAACCTTATCACCTATAGTATCAAATTTAGACATGCTTTATCTATCCTTAAAAATATAACACTCACTGGAAAATACTCTAACGTATTTCAAGTTTGGTTTTTTACCATACTAAATTCCATACGCTGTGTGTTTAGATTTTTTTCTTAAGTACACTCTATTGATTATGTGATATGTAGTTTGTGTAGCCTCAACCCAAAAATATTTTGGTAAATTTTTAGCGTAAAGTATCCATTTCTTGTATGGTTTGGTTCTTTCTTTCAACTATTCCAATTTATTAACGGATTGTGGGTCACTAAACTCATATTTATAACCATTTCCTATACAATACTTTAGGACATTAGTGTCTTTAAACACTCCACCCCTATCACTTTAAATCATAGTTACTTGGATATTATTTTCATTCTCAATCCTTAAGAGGATTCTTAAAGTGTCTTGAAAAGTGTCAGATTTTTTTTTCATACTTGCAACCCAAGTAAATCTAGAAAGGCCATCTACAATGACAAGAATATAGGAGTTACCAAATATATTAGTAGTCCCAAATAGACGCATTAAATCCATGTGTAGTAATTTTAAAGCATGAGATGCTAAAACATCTTTGACTGCCTTATGGGGGCTTTATGCATTTTTCCTATATGACATGGTCCACGAATAGAATTTTTGATTTGGGGAATTTTAGGTAGACTTCATATTAGTTGTTCACTAGTTAATCTATATGAATTATTGAGAAAATGTGACTATGTGATAATTGATTAACTTCGCAAAAATCTAATTTGGCACACTTATTTAATTAGATTCTATTTTTGAATCAAACTAATTCAGCCCCTAAACATGCATCTAAATATGATAAATCATTCAAACCATGCATGAAAAATAAAGACGACAGATATAGGAAAAAAAAACCTTTCGGGTAAAACCTTTTATAACACTTTGCACAATTCACAAGACCTTTGACTTACATACAACCTGATAATCGCCCACAAGTGTGTAATGCACGGTGCCTTCAGCAAATCTTCTAAGATACGAGAGATAGTGAAATACCCTCCAGGCATCGATTCGTCATCTTCGGCTCGTACACACGCAGAATGACTATGCTCGGTACCCACCGATCAAATATGGAGATGCCTTCTCCACCAAGGTTGAACAAAAGCAAAGTTGTTCTTAAACACCAAACACAATTCACTAAATCAAGATGGGAGTTTTGTGAATTGTACACAAAAGAGGATTAAACCCCTAAAAGAATAAGTCAAAAGGATTCTGCACTTTCGTAGGTTTCTGTCTTTCAAAACGCTGGGACTTCTTAATGAAAATGTTACCATTTAATAAGTATTTATACAAAAATGCACCGCCTCGAAATCTGAGCTCGTTCGAACGAGAAGCATATGTCGCTCAAATGAAGTACGTATGTCATTCAAACGAAATAGCGCGACTTCCAATCTCATTCGAACGAGATGCTGATCTCACACGAACGACCTGGGCGTCAAAATCAAGGTCCGCTTTAAAACTTAGAAAAAATACTCATTCTCAATATTTGACGAAATAGTCCGCTCCAACACTTAGAAAATATTTTGTAAAAATCTCTCAAAAGCTCTAAGTGAAAAGTAAAGGTATTTAAAACATAACCTTACCAAAGTAAACTTCGCGGAGTCTTGAATGATGAAGAACTTGAGTAATTCGGATCCGTCTTTGATGTAGATGTCTCTTGAATGCTCCTTGACGGTGTAGCGGTGTATGACATAATAAATTGATAACGGACCTATGAAAATATGTCCTTACAATTATTATAATTAATGCCTCTTACTCTCTGTTTCCATAGTTCTATGTCATTTAGCCTAAAAGATATATAATTTCCAAAATATTCATTTTGAATAACATCAAAAAAATTATCATGTGTTCTTTTACCACAAAGAATTATTTTCTCATCTAGACTTAATAATTTTCACTCTATTTTTGAAAATTAATAGTATGGTCAGTTTCGCGGAATTGACTTATACTTAATAAATTGGCCTTAAGTCCTTCAATTAATAACACATCTATAATACACCGTGATTTTTAGGACTGAGAATTTAATATTTTGGGAGAAATAAAATTTATTTAAATTGGAGAATTTAAAATTCGACAATTGAGGTCAAAACTCCAGGATGTTATAAAGTATTTCGGATGACGATTCTGAATGCGCGGTTGATTCCGGATGCATCGACATAGTCAAAATGACTGTCCTTGGGTTTTATTTCGATTCCGAAATATTTTAAGTTTGACTCGAATTGGAGTAAACGAGTCATTTAAACTGTGTATTATCATTTGAAGTTGGGTATTTTGGAATTAAGGCTTAAGTTGGGCTCGTGAGAAGACAATCTCATTTGAGAGATTTAGGAAGCCGTATAGAAAGAGAGAAAGGAAGAAGAGAAAGAGGAGAAAGCTCGGAGATTTTCGGCCAATCCACGATTTCGAGGAAGATTCAACCTCTACAACTACGAGGCAAGTGATTAATCTTGTTAAATAATTCATGGGTGTATTTTATTTCATGATTTGTGGATAAAATGTGGATTTTGGGTTAAATATGTTAAAACTTAGATTTTTGGTTAAATCTTGTAGTTGAGGTGTGGGTATATGGATTTGAGGTTTTGTAAATAGTTGGGTTGAGATATATAATGAGTTTTGATGTACAAACATATTTAGGTTGAAGAATTATGGAGAGAAGAAGATAAATTTGAATTTTGGGATTTTGGGTTTTGGAGAAAATAACCCATTTCGTAGCTTGCTGAACAGACCAAATCGATTCGCCCCTTGCGAATCGATTCGGCATGTTGCAGAACCTACAGGTCTTTAGGACCGAATCGGTTATCCACTTGCGAATTAATTCAGTATGTAGCAGACTTACAGGCCCCTTTGGACCGAATCGATTCACTTGAGCCAAATCGATTCACTGTTATAACCGAATCGATTCGGAGGGGCCGAATCGATTCGAAAATAGGGCTAATTTGAGAAATTTTTCTAGAATGAGTTTTAACCCATTTTTATTGGGTTTCTCAATTTGAAACATTCCTATATGATGCGAGAGATACGTTTGGAGATTAATTGGGGGTTCCTCGCTTGATGTGATCGTGGGGAAGTATCGAGCTATTTTGGGAACATATATATACATTTGTATTGAAGCGTGTTACATCGTTGTAGTGGGGAATATCATCGAGGATGGGAGTCCTATTTGAAGGTTAGAAGTGAGATGATATATGATGTAAAGTTAAGGACCGTCTAGTGAGTTGTGAAGGTATGACGTAGAGTTTTTATGCCGACTTTGGTGTCGAATACTTCTGGTGATAGGATTTTATTTAGATAGGATTTGAGGACCAATGAGAGAGAGTTCATGTGCCCTTAGCGACATTGAACTTAGGGATTTAATTTTATATGCAATACTGTCAAGGGTTCACATGAATAACTGAACCATTATTTAAATTGAAAATGATTGAACGAATAATCGACTAGAATAAGTTATGTTTATACTTATAGCCGAGATTGTTATTATATATCGGTGTGCATTCGGATACAAATGGTATACTTAATGTTAATTGAATTGGGAGACTATTCATATTTAATAAGTGTGATGGATAAGTAAGTTTCAAGTGAGAAATCACATTATTAAAATGCATTGGGAAGGTATGCGTTATAGCGACGGTTAGTATAATGAGAGTTGTATACATATAGCCGAATTCTTTTCCTTTATACATAAGGATTAGAGATAGTACGTATACATATATATAGATATCTATATAAATGTGTGGATATATGGCGCGAATGTACATACCTTATGTGATGGTTTGTACATATGATGTGATTGCGTGTGTATATATATATAGTGTGAATGACATATATACTTACTGTGTGGGCATACCCATGGGAGGTTGCACGAGAGGAGCAGGGTGCGTATAGTTCCCAGGTCATAGTAGTCCATTATTTATTGTGTGATTTTATTCTGGGTGAGAAGTCTTGGGTATGATTCGTTCTCACTTTTAGGTTCGGAACTATGACCGCTTCCCATACGTTGTGTTTTGATTTTATTACCAGGGCGGTGTGATAATAGTCCGGTAGCTGGTAACCCGGGATAAAGGGAGTAATTCCTAGAAGCGGATAAATTCTAGATGGATATGCATATGTATATATACGTTAACATATAAGTTTGAGAGTAAACTTAGGGTAGGATAGAAGGAGAAGAATTTTGGATTACTGGAGTTAGTGGGTTACGCGAGTGTGGTCTATGGGTAGATTAAGACTGAGTTATCCCTAGAAGGTATTGGTTAGTTTGGTTTAGGTTCATGTACATACGCTTAGGTGCGCGCTTTAGTCCAGGGGTGAGATTGAGCTCCACGAGAGTACGACTCCACCTTAATTATGAAATTGTGCATTTATTAATTATTATGCATTTTTAATGCACTTGCTATAAATGTTTTCACACCTCGGGCTCTGAACCGTTTATATCTCTCTCTTGCTATACATATATACATATTGTGTACAACAGGTTTCCCACCGTAAGGATACCGATGATTCTTTTCTATCCAATGTCTTGGGAGTCGTAGTAGATGCGGACTGTTGCGGGATTTGGTTATAGTTGTTTCCTACTTCTTTGTAAATCTATTGTAATACCCCGCATTTTTATCGATATTTATTTATGGGATTAATTAAATTAAATGTGAATTAATTGAGAATTAATCCGGATAAAATACTAACGAGATGTGAGTTGGTATTTGATTATAATGTGTATATATGGCAATATATGAATATTGGAAATATTGAATTAGTCGTAAGATTGATATACGGCAATTTGGGAAATTTTGTTGAGACGGGTGTGACAGTCGCGTCAGGAAAGTAATTATTTAATTAAAAAGTGAATTTTATTTCTATTAACCATATGGTCATTTTGAGTGCGCCAACGAGTCCGGAAGGGTCGAAATAGTCAAAAAACACTAGCCGGGGGTTAAGTTTGGGTCCCGAGGCATTATTGGGCCATACCGGTAACTTAAAAGGGCATTTTGGTAATTTCGGAAATTTGGGAATTAAAACCCACGAAAATTAGAAATAAAAATCTGACTTATTCTTTATCCACTAAACCCACTAACTACACTAAATGACTTAATGGGCTATGGGAGAAGTTAAGGAACTAGCTCTAACTTGCCAAAAACCAACCCCCACCTCCATTATCATCTTGTGAGAAGAGCTTGGAGAGAGAGAGAGAGAGAGAGAGAAAAATTCAACCTTCAAGATTCAACATCAAATTCAGAGAAAGATTAGAGGCAAGTGATTTAATTACAAGTGATTCAATGTTATGCTTTTCCATGTTTAGGGAAATTATCGAATTTATCTTGGAAGATTGATATAGACCCATGAATTTGAAGATTAAAACTATGAACTATGTTAGGTATTGCATGTAGAAACATTCTGGACGAATTATGAATTCAAAATATAACCCTTGATGATCTAAAAACGGATTTAAGAAGAAGTTTATTAATGTTCTTGAAAGAAATAGAAAACTGGGATTCAAGGTCGATCGATCGACCTTCCCAGAAAGAGTAAAATTTTCCTAGTTAAATTTTAATGGTGTTAAACCCTTGAAAAATATTATTGGAGACTTTATGAATATCCTTAGACTTAAGGAAGACCAGTAGGTATGGTTATAAAGTTTGGACCTTAATTAGAATTTAATTTGAGGAATTATTATAAAACCAAATGAAACTCGATGAGTGAGATAATATTAGGGTTAAAAGAATAAATTTGAATAATTTGGTGAAATGAGGTTTGGGGCAGAAGTAAGGACCTTAAGAATAATGATGTTATATGTAAGAATAATAGGAAAATTAATAGACCCTTTGAGATAGGTTTTAAGTACAAGAAACTACGACGTGAGATGTGTCGACAGTCTACATTTTATATTATCGGAAGACTTAAAATGTATAAAATTGGAATAATGGTATAAGGATGTAGAATGTACCTTTATTAACGTTGAGATATCTAAGATGTGTGAATGCTTAGTATATGATTTTTGTGTATGACATACCTACCATACTTGCTATCACGGGAGGTTTACGTTCGCTTAGGGCCTTCTAATCCTTGTGTGCCCGGATTTAGTTTGGTACCTAGAGGACATATTTCAAGGGAATGACTTAATTGTGAGTTATTAAGTCAGCTGACTATGGAGCGTAGGTATGTACGTGACCCATGGATATGTTGAATTATGTTCGCCTCCATTTTTGTGTTTTGTGCTTATTCTAACAATTCCTGAGAGATTCGGAATTTGTAATCCTTATGTACGTGATGTACCGGGATGGATAGCAGAGTATGTGTGCACCGCAGCTTAGCCTCGGGGTGCTTATATTGTATATTTATGATGTGAATAATATACGGTTCAATGAAAAGGAATTTGTTATGTTTAAATTGCGAGAATAATTTATAGTGACTCTTTGAGAAGTTAAAAAGGGATAACATGCCGAGAATTGTAATGTTAACAATTGAGAATCCGAGTTTAAGTAAAGCTATCTATTTAAGTAATAACATTGGGAATTCATATTGTGAATCGAGTAGTTGGGTTAGAACTTATGACGGTTTAGTTAGATATAAATAACACGTGAATGGGTACAGGAACGTTAGGAGTGCACAGTTAGACGAGAGGTGAGTATTTCATGTGAGAGCACGTCCTAACATGTATCTTGCATTCATTGTTTTAAATGTTATTAAAGCACTTGCTATTTTTAAAATACTCTCCACTTTCGGGCTCTGACCCGTTTGCTTTCAAATCTATTTTTTTGTAAAAACCTTTTTGGGTGCCCATCCACAAGGACACCATGCATAGTATTTCCAGTCAGGTGACGAGCTGTAGCTGTTGTGGAAGTTACAGGGACTTGCTAGTAGACGCTTCATTTTCCTTGACTCTATATTCAGATTTTGTCAGTTGTAGGGCATGTCGCCCATTTCTTTAGAGGCATTTCATTTTATATTTCAGTTATTCAGACTTTGGATTGTAATTAATTCAGAATGCAGACTTGTTTTATTTCTTTTCATATTGGGATTGTTGTGAGGAGTATTTCCTCTAGACTCATCTTTATTTGTTGATTCACTATAGTTGGACTTTATCGTGAATGGTTGTGTTACATTTCTATATATCATTTATTGCATGTTAATCAGATTTAATTTAAAAATTTGACAACTCACTTTTTAAATACTAGGTGGTTAGTAATCATTAAAAATGTTTTCGACAGTGATGTTATTAACTGGACCAACTTGGCATTTTGTATTGATTTAATAAAGGAGTAGCTACCCGGTATTTAATTAGTCGGGGTGTCACATCTATATAGGACTCATTTTGTATGTCGGGTTTATTCCCAAGGTTTATTTATATAACACTTTTATATTTTGTTCTTCAGGATTTGTTGTGTTGTCTATGACCCGACAGAATATTCGGGTATATTTCTTTTGTTGTAGTTATTATGTTTTATATGAGTACTTCTTTTATTATGGCATGTGCGTACATTTTATATTGTTCAATAGTTATTTTATTGTCGGCATGAGGTTCAGTGTATGTTTTTAAATTTTTGGCATCTGCTTATTATGGTATTGGGTAGTTAGCTATGTTTATTTTAGTATCGGCAGTAGATGCTGAGAATGATCCACTTGAGATTCCTGATTTAATTTAGTATTGGGCTAGCCACCCATTATTATTTTAAGCAGGGTGTCACAAATTCATCCAAGTTAGGAATCCCTTCACCTATTATTGTTCCTTTACCTATTATTTGGGACATTTTTCCATCTCCAAAAGTGATGTTTCCTCCAATAAAATTTTTAAAGAGAAAAATTTTTATTTATCCCCAGTCATATGTTTGGAATGCCCAGAATCAAGGTACCATTGGGAGTTTTATAAGAGGTATTTAATGCTGAAATAAAAATACTACATCTCGATTGGTAACTTATTTCTTCTTTCCAGATCTTAGTTTTTGGAAAAATATTTTTAGACTTGTAAGTCATTGGCTTAGGTGGTGTGGGTTTCTTAATAGAATCTTTGTGGAGTACATCTTGGATGATTATGGTGTACTAGATTGATGGGGGTTGATGTATCTCATTTAAGGAATATTTTGGTTACATCATCCCAAGGATATTATTGGAGATTTAGTAGTAGTGGTAGCATTATATTATATGTATGGCATTATGGATCTCTAGGATCGACATTGTCAAGGAGTAGTGTAACGGGGTGATTCCTCGTTTGGATTTAGCTTTGCGAGACACCCCACACATGAAATGCAGTGCAGTGTTAAAATTGGAGAAAACTTCTGCCAATTATGGTATGTACGGCATTATGGATCTCTAGGATCAACATTGTCAAGGAGTAGTGTAACGGGGTGGTTCCTTGTTTGGATTTCGCTTTGCGAGACACCCCATGCACGAAACGTAGTACATTACTGAGATTAGAGAGAAGTTCTGTCGATATTTATGTGTGGCATAATGGATCTCCAGGACTGACGTTGACAAGGAGTAGTGTAACGGGGTGGTTCCTTGTTTGGATTTCGCTTTGCGAGACACCCCACGCACGAAACGCAGCGCAGCGTTGAAATTGGAGGGAAGTTGTGTCAATAATAATTTTGCATGCGTATTAATTAGAAATTAAATCATATGTTTCAACCCAAATGCATATTGGGTAGCTTATTAAATTTATAAATGGTTAAATTATAAACCGGAATCCACTAAGCCTAATAAGGCACATATGATTGAAAATAAATACTTAACTGTGTTTAGAAAAAGGGGTGGATTCTTGGGTTATGATAGGAAGGTAAATCTCGTGGGTATAGGCTAGGCCTATGATAAGTTAGGTTGTCCTAATAAGTGGGGGTAATTTAACTAAAATTTGAGGACGCGAATAGGTGCGCACCTTTAGATGAGAGGTGAGTTGGGATTCCACGAGAGTGAGATTCCACTTTAATTAGGAAATAAGTGTACCGATATTTATTATGCACGGTTAACACACTTGCTAAATATTTTCACAACTCGGGCTCTGACCCGTTTACTTTTCTCTCCTGCCTGTATATATATATATTACTACAGGTGTCCTACCGCATGGATGTCGGATGACCTTCTATCCAGAGTCTTGGGAGCCGTGACATGTGCGGACTGTTGCGGGATTTATCTGGTAGTCGCTTCCTTCTTTTAAAATTCTAGGTAGGATTCATGTTGTATATCGGGTTTGTACCCAAGGGATATTTATATACATATTTATATCTATTCCATTTCAGTTATTGTATTGGCTGTGACCCGACAGCTTATTCGGGTTTACTTCTTTGTAGTATATTCGGTTGTGGTTATTTATTTCATGTTTATTTCAGCATTTCTTTTATCATAGTCCTTTGATGCATCTTTCTTTCCTTCATTCGCATTGTTGGGTTGTGTTATGTTGCATGTTTTAATTTATTTTAACATCTCGCTTATATGATATCGGGTAGTTAGTCCTATATTATGTAGTACCGACAGTTGATGTTGAGACTGGACCATCTGAAACTCCTGATTTAATATAGTATAGGGCTGGCCACCCGTTATTATTTTAAGCGAGGTGTTACAGATGGTATCAGAGCATCAGGTTCTAGAGTCCTTAGGATTTGTGCAAGTTTTCTGCATTCTTTCGTTAACGTTCTTGACATAAAGCCCTATAATTAGGACTGTTGTGTTCACTGCGTTGTTTTCTTCTGTGAAGTATATTCACTTGATTGGCGTTCTGATAACGGTTTCTCTTGTTTCGTTTCAGACTTCGCCTAGATTTTATCGTCTAGGAAAGGATAGGATTAGAAGTACAATACCCATAGCATATTTTGGGTACGCTTTAATCGGGGGTATTTGTTTTCCCCGATTCCGGAGGAGATATTGAGGATATTTCTCATAGTGGTGTGAGGTGATTTATCGGCAGTTGAGTAAGAAAGGAAAATTTACTCGAATGGCGAACCTTGGACTTAGTAAAGTAAGTTTGAGGAGAGACTAGTGTAGTCCTTGGGAGGTTTAGGTTGAGAAACCTATCAGCCTTCGTTAGGAAACCTGGTGTTGGTGACTCTTATCGAGGTGAAGAAGGTGTAGTTGTCCCAATATCAGGAGTATTGCCTTCTAGGAAGAGGGAGAGAATTTGGAGACTCGGTTTTGTTAAGTACGATTGAGCAAGTTTTCGGTGGTCGTAATAGCGCATTGTCCTTCGGAATGATTGGGAAGGATTTCGAAGAAGATGTTTCTCTTTTGTGGAGAAATAGGTTTAGGATAAATGATTGTCCTGGAAGAAGTAGAGTACCCAGAGTTGAAATTCAAGAACTTGCCTTGAAATGATGTTTTGGGGTGATGAAAAGAATCAATATGGTTGGGAGGTTTAGAGCTTAATGGATTTATTTTGAGCGGATAATTTAGCTCATAGATGTGCTAGTTTTGAGAACTAGGTATTGGTTATACTGTTGTATTTGTTGAGACCTTGTGTCCTAAACATAAGGTGTTTGTTTGGCGTGTCAGAAGACGCGGAATTTATTTATATTATTCATTATTACGTAGGCCTTCGGGCAGTATTTAAAATTTGAAAATCTTTTATAAAACCTAAACCCTGGTTCAACTAACCTCAATCCCCGACCTAGCTACACAGTAGTGTATTGGGAGGGTTCCTTATTTGGATTTCGCTTGCGAGACCTCCCCCGCACGAAGGTGGCTAGCGTCAGGAATTGAGGAGAGTTCAACCATTGGGGATTTTCAAACTTCTATATAATTAATATGTTGCTATAGATTATATTGTTGAGGGTTATATTACGATTTGAGGCTAATGGGGCCTGATTATAATTTTACGAGTGGAAGCTCGGGTACGGGGTGTATGGGCTCCCTCGGTAGTAGTTTGTTTTAAAATTTATATGGTTCGACATGAGAACCAGGAAGGATCGGTATAGTGATCCTGAGGATTGATGTATGGGCTAGATGAGATTGAGGCCCTAGGCATATCTTAAATTTCGCGGGCGAAATTTCTGTAAGGGGGGAAGATTGTAACAACCCATGACTTTGGAGACTGAGAAATTAAATTTTTGGGAAAATAAAATTTAATTAAATTGGAGAATTCTAAAATATGGAATTGAGGTCCAAAAATAGAGGATATTTCAAAGTATTCAGGATGATGATTTTAAGGCTACCATCGATTCCGGAAGGGTCGAGATAGTCAAAATGACTGTCATTGGGTTTTATTTCGGCTTCGGAATATTTTTAAGTCAGTTTGGCTCGAATTGGAGTAAACGAGTCATTTAAAGTGTGTATTAATATTTAAAATTGGGTTTATTGTTTTCAAGGAATTAAAGACTTACGGATTAAGCCTTCTCAATTGAGAGAAGAGAGAAATAAAAGAGAAAGAAAAAGAAGAAGGAAAAGAGAGAGAGAGAGAGAGAGAGAGAGAGAGAGAGAGAGGGGGGGGGGAAGAAAGCTTGGGGATTTCCGACCCAAACACGACATCGAGGACGATTCAACCTCTACAAATCTGAGGCAAGTGTTTAATCTTGATAAATAAGTCATTTGTGTATTTTATTTCATAATTTGTGGGTTAAAGAAATGGTTTTTTGGGTATAAACATCAAAACCTAAATTTTGGTTTAAATCTTGAAATTGAAGATTTTAATAGGGTTTAAGGGATATAGATTGATGAGATTAGGTGTAGGATGAGTTTTGATGTTGGAAATCATGTTGGGTTGACGATTAAGGGCTAGTAGAGGTATAAATTGAATTTTGGAGATTTTGGGTTTGTAGAAAATCAGCCATTTTCGTGGCTTTCTGAACTGGCCGAATCGATTCGGCCCTACCGAATCGATTCGCCAGGTTGCAGAAGTCTCAGGTCTTTAGGGCCGAATTGATTCGCCCCTAGCGAATCGATTCGGAAGGTTGCCGACTCTCAGGTCCCTTGGACCGAATCGATTCGGATAGGCCGAATCGAATCACTGCTAGGCCAAATCGATTCGGAAATAGGGCTATTTTAGGGGATTTTTCTAGGATGATCTTTAACCCTTTTTGGTTGGGTTTATTAATTTGGGGCCTTCTCTTATGATGAAAGAGAGATGTTTTGGAGACACACAAGTGGTTTCTCATAAATTGCGGTTATAGGGACTTCTTGGGACAATTTGGGAAAGTATGTACATATGTATACTTTAGAATTGTGAATAAAGATAGTGAGAAACTTCAATAGGGATGGAAATCCTAATATTAGCTCAAGAGGGAGTTTAGATATGATGGGAAGTTAAGAACTCTTATAGAGAGAAATGGGTGAGGGCATGGCTCGAAATTGTGGGCCGAGAGTAGTGCCAAATCCTTATGGTAAATAGGATTCTATTGAGATTAAGGTTTGGGGACCAAAGAGTGAAAGGGGTCACGTACGCTTAGAAACGTTTAAATTGAGGAACAATTGGTAATGCGATAGGAGTGAGGGTTCACGAGAACAATTGAACCTTAGGCAAAATTTGGGAATGATTGGATCGTACTATTAACTAGAATGCGAGGTAGTATAATTCCAGTTAGGATAGTTTATTTATAATTGTGTGGAAATAATCATTGGGATTCCCATACTTGAAATAAAGTTGGGCTAAGTTGAGGGTTATAGACTATTGTTATGTACATATACATCAATAGTCGAAACTGGTATTGGAGATATATGGAATAGGTAGTGATTGTTACCTACACTCAACCTTGGGTGATAACGCTAATATTGGAGATAAACATATATGTTTGGGAGACTATTCATCATAGTAGAAATGAGTGAATATGTTTCAAGTGAGGGGTTGTATTCACATATCGAGGTAAAATTTAAAGGAAATTGTGGTGACGGCTTGTATATCGAGGATTATGTATACTTATAGCCGAGTTTATATATCTCATACTTATGAACGAGAATTATTTGTATATAAGGATATGTGAATATGTGTATATACATATATAGATATGAATATATGGATATACTTATATTCTGGACATACATGGTATAGATATATAAACCGTATGTGATGGTTTATTTATATGATAGGATCATATAGATGTATATATATTGTGCATGTGAATGATATATATACTTATGTGGTTAAGCATACCCTGCTTATGCTATCATTGGGAAGTTGCGCTCGTAGAGGGTGAGCATCCTGGCTAGAAAAGCAGGGTGTAGATATTCCCCAAGTTATAGTCATCCCGTGTGTTATTATGTGATTTACATTTTTATATTTTGGGGATGAGACGTGGTGGGTATGTTTCGTCTCATTTCCGGTTTGGAGATATGACCGCTTCTTGGGACGTCGTGTGCGTGAGTTTACCACGAGATGGGTGTCATTTAGTCCCACCATGGTGGCCCCAGTATTGCTACGTGAGTCGGGCACTGGGAAGATGATAGCATTGATGCAGTTTATCGGCGCTATATATAGCCGGGTATTTATTTGTGCATGGCCTTTGTACATCATATATGGTATGTATACATGGTCATGGGATTGGATGATGGTGTGTATATATATATGGTTAGAATGAAATGCCTATCTATATATTTATATATCCTATAGATGAAAGGATATAGAATCTTTATGGAGTACATCTTGGATGATTATGGTGTACTAGATTGATGGGGGTTGATGTATCGCATTTAGGGAATATTTCGGTTACATCATCCCAAGGATATTATTGGAGATTTAGTAGTAGTGGTAGCATTATATTATATGTATGGCATTATGGATCTCTAGGATCGACATTGTCAAGGATTAGTGTAACGGGGTGGTTTCTTGTTTGGATTTCTCTTTGCGAGACACCCCACGCATGAAACGCAGTGCAGTGTTGAAATTAGAGAAAAGTTCTGTCAATTATGGTATGTACGGCATTATGGATCTCTAGTGATATGCCCCAAGTGTGACCTCGGCTAGGAGACACCAACCTCGACCGAGATCGTGCCCGACATTGGATAAGCCTTGGGCATGCGGCATCAGCACTCGGCCATAGTAAGGTTGGCCCAGGCCGACACTACCACCAGCCTCTCGAAGGGACATCGCATGCATCACAAGGATCAGCAGCATTCTCGTATACCTTGGAATGGCAACCTCGGCCAGACATAGGCCGAGCTCGCAAGGAGCCACCAGCAACCTCATCAAGACATTAGTCGATGCTCCAAACACGCCAGCTCAACCTCGGCTCAGGCCATCCTTGTCCATTATCTCAGCTAGGATTAGGCCGAGACCTCCATGGTCACCTCAGACTGAACGGGAACCTAGTCTTACCAACCTCGGCCTCTCACAGGCCGAGGTCATACACCAGGCACGATAGCCGAGCATTTGCTGACATTTGGGTAAGGGCACGTGGACACAAATCAGTTATAATAAGATTATTCCCCACACGTGGGGAGAATATCGCATCATCATTCTCTACATGTGACAGTGACAGATGGTTTTCCCATATTAGTGAGGCAACCACACACATGCACATTACATGCGTGGGGGGTACATTACACCCCCTTGGTACTATATATAGAGGTCATCCTCTACCTTGTAAAGGATCCAAGATAGACACCCCTAGCTGAAACTCTGTCTAGATACACAGTAGAGAAAGAGAGCTTGATAGATTGTATCCATGGCCATCAGTGCCTTATTACAGTGAAGTTATTCACACACACAGTGGACGTAGGCCAATTTAGGCTGAACCACTTATATTCTGGTGCTCTCTCCTCTTTTCCTCATCTCATTCTCCCACCTTTTACGTAACCATGCTGCCATTGTTTTTCTTAGATTGAGGTTGAAAACACCTTACCTGGTGGTGATAATCCCGGCATCATCATTTTGGCACCGTCTATGGGAAGAGAAGCTATCTCTTCCTCTTTTTCAGCTTAACCTCACCGGAGACTCTGGTGGTGAACCAGGCACCACCCCCTTACATGGAGCTGCTTCACCATTGAAAGAGGTCCTTTAAGATACTAAGCTCATCTACTACTCAAGCTCTATAGTGTTAACATATGGCACCAGAATTACCACCGCCTCTTCCGCCACCTGGGGGTGGAAGGCCTAGTTCCAGTCAGGCGCCGCCCTAGTTCAAAATGGCGGAGGTAGCTGCAGCCTTGAGGTCTTTAGCTGCAACACAATAAGCCAGGAGCAATTTGCATAGCTCAACCAAACTATGATGAGTCCACCTGGAGTCTCACCGGATATGATCACTCCGGCGGCTGTTTAGCCTCATCCCGATGCCAGGGGACCACCCTAGGCACCAATGAAGGACCAGCCTGCACCCCAGCGGAGAAGGGACGTTGCCGACCCTAGGCGCTTATGCTTGGGGAGGAAAGGAAACCCTAGCCCAGAGGACAAGTATGACGATCTAGAGGCGGAAGAAGCCCCGGAAGACTGCTGGGAGCCGTATGAGGTGTCAAATAACACTGTACGACCTCTTCGGCAAAGTCAAGGTTGTGTCGGCCGAAGAGGTGAAGAGGCCCAACAAAGAGGGTCAACCTTTGAGAGATTAGGCCCGGTGAATGACCTAAGACAGAGATTGTCGAGATCAAGGAGCGCCGCAGGCTCTCAGAGACGGAACAGGCAGGGTCGGCCAGATCAAGGCCGACACTGTGAAAGAAGAGGTAGGGAACAGGAAGAGGTCAACAGCCGACGTGCCAAGGCAGGGGAACCCTCGATCCATCCCATGGAGGTAGCTGGGGATAACCTCGGCCAGGTCGATGGAAGAAGAACGTGGAATGACTCTATCCAGCGCCTTGAGGAGAAGATAGGAGACCTCATTAGCAGGGACCCATTACAAAGGGGTTACTCAGAGGGCTCTCCATTTGTGGCTAGGATAGTGGGCTTCCCAACCCCATCTAAGTTCAAGCCTCCTATAGTGTCTCCCAAGTATGATGGAAGCACTAACCCTGTACATCACATCGAGATGTACCAGTCGGCAGCAGACATCTACTCGATACCCGATGAGATGAAGTGTAGGGCCCTCTCTGGGACCTTACCAGGGGCAACGCATAGTTGGTTCACCTCATTTCCTAAGAACTCAATTGAGAACTTCAAAGGCTTGGCTGAACGATTCATCCACAACTTTTGCTTTGGGGTGAGACCTCAAAAGAAGACTACCCACCTGTTGTATGTCAAACAGGCCAAGGATGAGAGCCTAAGAGACTACATAGCGAGATTCAACAAAGAGAAGTTGGAGGTCGAAGATTATGAAGAGAACATAGCCATGACCGCCCTCATAGGGGATCTACATAAAGGGAAACTGTTGTGGAAACTTGCAAAAGACCCCCTAGGTCTATGGCGGAGCTCCTGACAACCGCAGGGAAAGTAATGAATGCGAAAGAGGCAATGGCTGCCAAGTATGAGGATGAAAACCGCGGTGGCAGTGGAAAGTCCCAAAATAAGAAAGAAGGGAAGAAGAGGTCGGGTGATGACAAGTTCGATCACTATACTCCTCTGACTGTGAGCTGCGAGCACATCCTCAACGAGATTAAGAACGATAGGACTCTGAGATGGACAGAGAAACTGAAAGCCCCACCACATAAGAGGAACAAAAACCTATGGTGCGAGTTCCACCAGGATCATGGCCATGTCACGGATAGATGCTTCGCCCTGAAGGATGAGATTGAAAAGATGCTAAAATATGGAAAGTTGAGGAAGTATGTGGACGGTAAAGCTCCTAAGGGTGGAAGAGATGACTCGAAGAAAAGGAGAAATGACAGATGCCGTGACAATGTCCCAGCCAGAAGAGACGATGATTCAGAAGGTGATGATAAAGATGATCCGGATCTTCCGCCGAAAGATGACAACACCCCGATAAAGAGGGTTGGTATGATCTCGTTTGGTGTTGACACCATATGTGGAGGATTTACAGGAGGTGGCTCTGAAGTAGCTGATAGGAAGGCTCACGTGGCAGAGGCCAGGTCAGTGGCCAAGCTTGAAGTTGTGAATCTAACGTCTTCCGATACAGTGCAGAAGAGGAAGAAGGTAGACATGGACACCCTCGTAGTTGGGTTCTCCAGACTTGACTTCAAGGGTATCTTAGCCACCCATGATGACCCTCTGGTCATAACAACAAGGGTGCATGGTTGCGAGGTGTAGAGGATCCTCATAGATGGGGGGAGCTCGACGGACGTGATGTTTTGGCCTTTCTTCAAGAGCCTAGGTCTTAGCAGAGTAAGGTCGGTACCTTATCAACACCCATTGATAGGCTTCCGTGGTGAAAAGGTCCACCCCTTGGGCATGTATGAGATGGACGTATGGATGGGTAATGAATGGCCTAAGAGGCTGACCAAGAAAATAAATTTTTTCGTCATGGACAAGAACGTGTTTTCGGCCTATAACCTCATCATAGGAAGGGTGGCCCTTAAAGAGTTTGAAGTTGTGCCGTCGACGGTCCATCAGATGCTAAAATTGCCGACTCCTTATGGGGTAGGGGAAGTGCAAGGCGACCAAACCATGGCGCGAGAATGTTACTTCAACTCGGCCGAAGAGAGAGAAACCCATAAGAGGGCAACCACCACTTATAGCATCGATACGCTTGACCCAAGAGATGAAACAAATTTGAATAAGGGAGAGGCCGCGGAAGAGGTAGAATCCATCGTCCTCAATGAGGACGAGCCAAAAAAAACCATCCAGGTCGATAAAGCCCTAAAGGCAGAAATCAAGGAAGAGCTGATAAACTTCCTCAGGAGGAGACAGAGTGTCTTCGCATGGAGTCACACAGACATGCCCGGCATCGACCCTGAAGTTATGAGTCACAGGCTCAACGTGACCAAAGATGCCAGGCCAATCAAACAGAGACGAAGAGTCTATTCCAGGGAGAAGTACGACGTCATCCGAGAAAAGGTCAAAAAATTAGAAGAGGCTGAGTTTATAAGAGAAGTCACATATCCAGAATGGTTATCAAATGAAGTCATCGTGCCCAAGGCCAATGGAAAGTGGAGAATGTGTGTTGATTTCACTGACCTGAACAGATCTTGTCCAAAAGACAGCTATCCCTTACCTCTGATAGATCAGATGGTGGATGCTACAGCGGGACATGAGTTGATGAGCTTCATGGACGCGTATTCAGGCTACAACTAGATCTTCATGAATGCAGAAGACTCGGAGAAGACAGCCTTCATTACCGAAAAAGGGACGTACTGCTACAAAGTGATGCCCTTCGGCCTGAAAAATACAGGGGCAACATACCAACGTCTTGTTAATAAGATGTTTGAAGAGCAAATAGGTAAGACATGGAGGTGTATGTAGATGATATGCTAACAAAGAGCTTGAAGGCTAACACTCATGTAACGGATCTCGAGAAGACCTTCGACATTATGGACTCATACAGAATGAAACTCAACCCCGTGAAGTGTGTCTTCGGAGTAGGAGCTGGGAAGTTCCTAGGGTTTATCGTCAACCAGAGAGGGATTGAAGCGAACCCTAAAAAAATCAAGGCTTTACTTGACATGAAGACACCGAGGAGTATCAAAGATGTTCAAAGACTTACGGGGAGAGTGGCTGCCCTTAACAGGTTTATTTCTTAGGCAACAGACAAGTACCTTCCATTCTTTAAGGTGCTGAGAAAGGCCTTTCAATGGGACGAAGAGTGCGAAAAATCCTTCAACCAGCTCAAGTCTTATTTAGGGTAGCCCTTATTGCTGTCTCGGCCTGTAGCAGAGGAGAAACTGTACGTGTATCTGGCAGTCTCTGAATCATCCATCAACGCAACCATAATATGGGAAGATGCTGGAATCCAAGGTCCTGTATATTTCAACAGTAAGGCCCTTCAAGGGGCCGAACAGAATTACCCTCGCATAGAAAAGCTAGCTTACGCCTTAATACATGCCCCTAGAAAGATGAAGCCTTACTTCCAGGCCCACTCCATGGTTGTCCTCACTGACTCCCCGCTAAGACAGGTCCTACATAAACCTGAGAAATCCGGACGATTGATGACATGGGCCATTGAGTTGGGGGAGTACGATCTTACCTACCAACCTAGGACAGCCATCAAAGGGAAAGTCCTCGCAGACTTTGTCACTGAGTTTACATGGGAAGAGGCCAAGGCGGAGAAGGGCCTAGAGGGTGTTGAAAATCGTGGTGTCTTCCAAAATTTGGAAGAGACGACACCAAACATCTTCCAAGATTAGGAAGAGATTGCATCCAACGGGTCCAGGAACCAAGTTGCGGAAAACGAGGAAGATCGGTACCTCTTCAAAAAAGGAGTCATGACAGAAGGGGTCTTCTCATCAGGAACGGACATTTGGAGCCTCTTCGTTGATGGCTCTTCCTATGATAATGGAAGCGGTGCGGGGTTGATACTCTCAGCTCCAGATGGTGCCCACATTGAATACGCTTTGAGATTCAGCTTCCGAGCTTCTAACAATGAGTCTGAGTATGAGGCCATGATAGCAGGTCTCTCATTGGCAAAGACTCTTCGCGTAAAGCAACTCCTACTCCACAGCGACTCAAGGTTAGTTGACAATCAAGTATTGGGAATCTATGAGGCTAGAGATGAAAGGATAGCCAAATACCTGAAAAGGGTAAGAACAATGTTAGAACATTTTGAAAAGGCAAGACTAAAGAGAGTGCCTCGGCAAAGTAACAGCCATGCAGATGCATTGGCGAGGTTGGCCTCGTCAACGAAAATAGATGTTAGAAGGACCATTCCGATCGAGGTCTTGGGGAAGGCATCCATTGAGCAAGAAGAGGTATATAACCCTTGCCATAATTTTAACTTAGGAGACTCATGGATGGACCCCATCTTCAGATATATCAGAGAGGGAGAGCTACCTGAATCCAAGCTGGAAAGGAGAAAATTGAGGTATAAGGCTGCCAAGTTCTCGATAGTAGGTGACATCCTGTACAAGAAAGGATTCTTGCTACCTATCCTCAGATGTGTGCACCCCACAGAAGTTCCCCGAGTCTTACAGGAGGTCCATGAGGGTTCTTGCTCTAGCCACATAGGGGGAATACCCTTGGCTAAAAGAATCATCACTCAGGGGTACTGGTGGCCAACCCTGTCCAAGGACGCTGCAGCCTACGTGAGGAAATGTGATAAATGCCAGAGGTTCGCCGCCATCCCTCATCAGCCTCATCAGCCTATGACGTCAATCACTTCTCCATGTCCATTTGCAGTATGGGGAATTGACTTAGTAGGGCCCCTGCCAAGAGCTGCCAATAATTATAGATTCTTGATAGTTGCCATCGACTATTTTTCAAAGTGGGTGGAGGCAGAGCCGATGATAACGATCACAGAGCAGAAGACCTTCCAATTTATTTGGAGGAATATCATATGCAGACATGGCCTCCCAAACACTCTCATCTCGGACAATGGGACCCAGTTCAAGAACTCCTCTTTAGAAAAGTATTGTCTAAGAGTAGGAATAAAGCAATTCTTCTCATCTCCTGGCTGACCTCAGGCAAATGGTCAGACCGAGGTCACAAATAGAATAATTCTGGATGGAATCAAGAAGAGGTTAGAAGATGCGAAGGGAAGATGGACTGAAGAGGTCTACGCTGTGTTATGGCCCTACAGAACCACGGTAAGGACACCAACAGGAGAAACCCCGTTCATGTTGGCACATGGCTCAGAGGTCGTCATACCAACGGAAGTAGGGCTCCCAACTCATAGGATTCAGACCTATAACCCTGATAATAATGGGGAAGAGAGGAGGCTAGACCTAGATCTTATCGAAGAAAGAAGAGAGGACGCAGAGGTCAGACAAGCAACCTACCAACAGAGGGCAGCGAAATTCTACAACCAGAGGGTGAAGTCAAGACTCGTTGCAGTGGGAGACCTAGTTCTAAAGAAGACCTTAAAGAAAGCAAACAAACTCCACCCAAACCGGCACGGTCCCTACAAAGTGACAGAAGAGGTTGTGCCTGGCACTTACAAGCTAGAAAATCTAGAAGGAGAACCTTTCAATAATCTATGGAATGTTGATCACCTAAAGAAATATTACATATGATGTTGCATGAAGTTGTGTAATTGTACCATCTTGTCATAAAGAGGTTATTAATAAAAGATCAGTTCCCATGGTGGTCCTTGCTTCATTTTGCACTTGTCAGAAATTAATGGGGCTAACATCTTAGGTGATGACCTCAGACCTTCATTACACCATTTAGTGGTGATGAGGTCTGAGATCAGACACCATAATGGGATGACCTCAGATCCTTAACATCATTAATTTGGTGAGATTAATTATGGGGCTAACATCTTAGGTGACGACCTCAGACCTTTATAACACCATTCAGTGGTGATGAGGTCTGAGATCAGACACCGCAATGGGATGACTTCAGACCCTTAACATCATTAATTTGGTGAGATTAATTATGGTGGTAACATCTTAGGTGGTGACCTCAGACCTTCATAACACCATTCAGTGGTGACGAGGTCTGAGATCAGACACCATAATGGGATGACCTCAGACCCTTAGCATCATTAATTTAGTGAGATTAATTATGGGGGTAACATCTTAGGTGATGACCTCAGACCTTCATAAAACCATTCAATGGTGCTGAGGTCTGAGCTCAGACACCACAATGGGATGACCTCAGACCCTTTAACATCGTTAATTTGGTGAGATTATGGGGATAACATCTTAGGTGATGACCTCAGACCTTCATAACACCATTCAGTGGTGACGAGGTCTGAGATCAGATACCATAATGGGATGACCTCAGACCCTTAACATCATTAATTTGGTGAGATTAATTAATGGGGCTAACATCTTAGGTGATGGCCTCAGACCTTCATAACACCACAGTGGTGACAAGGTTTGAGATCAGACACCATAATGGGATGACCTCAGACCCTTAACATCATTAATTTGGTGAGATTAATTATGAGGATAACATCTTAGGTGATGACCTCAGACCTTCATAACATCATTCAGTTGTGACAGGGTCTAAGCTCACACACCACAATGGGATGACCTCAGACCCTTAACATCATTAATTTGGTGAGATTAATTATGGGGATAACATCTTAGGTGATGACCTCGGACCTTCATAACACTATTCGATGGTGACGAGGTCTGAGCTCAGGCTACTAATTTGGTTTAAGCAAACACCATTGCATAAGCTTTAGAGCAAAAACATCATGACATACATACAAAAAAAAGAAGATGGTCCTCTTCAGAGAATAACACATTCAGAGATTATAAACATTCAGAGGATACAAAGAATGGAAAAGTAAGAGCTATGTTTATTCAGAAATTATAGATGTGCAGGGATTACTATGTCAGGGGTTACAAAATGTTCAGAAATTCTCTAAGGGTTTGAGGGGGGAATGATGATATCTTCGGCTTGGTTAGGCTGGACAACGTTGGTCACCTCGGCAACGTCATCATGATGGTCTGCCCCTCCAACCTCAGTGCCGTCCAACGTGGCAGTCTCAGCAGGTGCGGCAGCCTCCTCCTCAACCTCCTGAAGGGCCTGGGCAAACAGAGGATTAACAAAGCCAAGGCCTATGAAGTCAGAGGCTTTCAAAGTGACAGCCTCCCTCTCCTTGACATCAGCCCACTTGATAGTGGCTTTGATACCTCTTTCAAGGTATTCAAAGCTGAAGCTCATAAACTCATCAAAGCTTTTGTACTCGGCTATTATCCCCTCTGAGGCATCATCAAGGGCTGCCTTCATGGTCGAGATGACCTTCTGCTGTAGAACATCGTCCTTAGCCTTCAGAGCCGCAGCATGGTCCTTGTTAAGCCGAGATACCTCCTTCTCCAGCCCCTTCACCTTCTTGTCAGACGCACCCAACTCAGACTTCAGCCGATCGATTTCTACGTTCAAAGAAATCTGAACCTTCTCAGCCTCTTGACCCTTCTGGATGAGGGGCAACTTCCTCAGAGTCCAATTGGAGAGGTGGTACATCGCTGCCAGGCCCTGAAGATTTTGCGATCAGGAATGAGCAAAAGATAAATCAGAGGTTACACTTAGGAATTGGAAAGAAAAGTGAGGTCATACCTAAATGGATCTGTGAATGCCGAACTCAACCAGTAAAGGAGTATCAAGTGACCGGAAGAAGCACTTGTCAACCTCGGTCATTGTAGAGCCGAAGGCGTCTAGGTCCTGAAGACTATGGACGACTATGCTGTCAGTAATCTTCAATTTCTCTAGACGAGCCGACAGGGCGTCTGCTGAAGAGATGGGGATGGCTGTATCAGTATTCTTTTTCTTCGACCTCTGATCCTCAGGGGCATGATCAGCTGGAGCCCTCTTCTTTGCGGCTTGGGGCTTCGAGGCAGAGGGAGATGGGGGAGGATCATTAAGGCCAGCTTTCTTTGCAATTCTCGTCAAGCTGGGTGAAGCCATTTCCCAGAGTTCGTCTGAGATATCCTGTGGACGCTATGCAAAATTAATAGATCTGATTTGAAGATCAGACAAAAATAAACTCAGAGGTTCAACTTCAAATAGAAAGAGCTTACCAAGATCGGAAAGAGGACTTCCACCCAGACCTATCTCAGAGAGGTAGTGGGGGCTCATCAAGTGTTCGAACCTAACGAACAGACCATGTACACCCTGATCTTGAAGGGCTTTCACCTTCTGAAGGTTTTGTGGGCTCAGGCCAGGGTCAGCCCTCGCAGACATTGTGACCTTACCCCACCTAAGGGGCATCCTTGGCTCCAGAATGGATGAGGGAACACGTGGGCCAAATTCCCATGGTCCAGAAGCAAAAAGTATCGTGGCTTCTAGTTGTGGTTGGAAGTCTGAGTTATTTGAAGCATATTTTTTTCAGCCTTCCGAGCTACGAAATGATAGTAGCTCGGATGATTTTTGGCTGAGGAAGGGACATAGCAACCTACAAAGACCTGAACTGGGAAGTCTGAGTGGTGGATAGCCTTTCATAAAACTATGGCCCCTATTATGACCCTCCAGGCATTAGGGGATAGTTGAGAGGGGGTCAAGTTAATATAGGAAAGGATAGATTTGATAATGGGATGGATGGGCAGAAGAAACCCCAACTTGAACATCTGCTCGTACAAGCATATTTCGCCGTCACGGCCATGAAAAGCCCTCTCTTCCCTCTGAGGTCTTCTTAGCTTTATGGAGGGACTAATGGAATACAGATATCTGAAGCAAAGGAGGTCTACCTCAGTTATAGTACTCTCGATCTCGGCCGCCTCAGAGACGTCGACATCACTTTCAACGTCATCATCATCTAGCTCAACGTCGACCGGAGCAGATGTGGATGGGTTACCCGGGAACCTCCGAGCGAACTCGACACCGGTAAAGGCCGACAGAGGAATGGCTTCAAGTGGTGGTGGAATGGCCACAATCGGCTCAACGATCTCAACCTCTGAGGAAGAGGCTAAGGCGCTTGAGTTGTTATGAGATGAGGCCCGGCTGGAGACCTCGGCCTGATCTTCCCGAATTGAGAAGTCCATGGCCTCCTGGAAGGAATCCATGGACATGGGGTCTGAGGTAGAAGACTTAGACTCAGACATGGGAATAGGATCGATAGGAACCTCTGCGTGGTTTAAAGACTTCGAGGGATCAGGATATATCACCTTCAGGGGTGGTGGAAAGATGGGTCTAATAGGGAATTCTTGTGACCTACGAGCCTCCTCCTGTGCTCTTTCTATTTGTCTGATTTTTTCTAAAGTCTTCTCTCTAAGGGAGGGGAACTCCTCAAGAAGTTGGTATAGGGTTCTGAGCATCAGAGGCAGACACTACACTTGGGGAGACTCTCCTAAGTAACAAACAACGCTGGTGATTTGGCTAAAGATCAAAGCTAGGTTTTTTGAGCAAGAACAGTGTATGAACAATCAGCTGGAAAACTCATAAGCTAACCAGAAAATGCAGGAGATCACCGAAAAATGCATGAACCAGCCGGAAAATGCAAAGAGCAAGACACGGAAAAATGGAGAGGAATAGATAACGAGGGGTACCTGAAGAAAGGCGAGGAAAAGCGAGGAAGGAATCCCAATGAATAGGCCCCAAAATGTATTCCCAGTCGCGAGTTCTTCTAGAGAGAGAGAGTTACAGAAATGGCTAAGTTCGGAGAAGGAGAGAAATAAAGAAGAAAGAAGAGAAATCGGACTTTTTACCCTTAAATATGAATTCACACCCCCCAAGGCCCATCATTGCCTTGGGAGACCAACCGACAACCAGCAAAATTACCCTTGTCAGACACGCGTGCCACTTCAGTAATTGACAAGTGTCAGAAAAAGAATATTGGTACAGAGCAATGGGACCTCGGAGTTATAAACCCCAAAGTCACCTACTTTCACATGTAACTAAGGGCTGGGGGTGATTGATATGCCCCAAGTGTGACCTCGGCTCAGAGACACGAACCTCGGCCGAGATCGTGGCTTACATTGAAGAGCCTTAGGCATGCGGCATCAGCACTCGGCCATAGCATGGTCGGCCCAGGCCGACACTACCACCAGCCTCTCGAAGGGATATCGCATGCATCACAAGGATCAGCAGCATTCTCGTATACCTTAGAATAGCAACCTCGGCCAGACATAGGCCGAGCTCGCAAGGAGCCATCAGCAACCTCATCAAGACATTAGTCGATGCTCCAAACACGCCAGCTCAACCTCGGCTCAGGCCGACCTTGTCCATTGTCTCGGCTAGGATTAGGCCGAGACCTCCATGGTCACCTCGGACTAAACGGGCACCTAGACTTACCAACATCGGCCTCTCACAGGCCGAGGTCGTACACCAGGGGCGATAGCCGAGCATTTACTGACATTTGGATAAGGGCACGTGGACACAAATCAGTTATAACAAGATTATTCCCCACACGTGGGGAGAATATCGCATCATCATTCTCTACATGTGACAGTGACAGATGGCTTTCCCATATTGGTGAGGCAACTACACACATGCACATTACATGCATGGGGGGTACATTACACCCCCTAGGTACTATATATAGAGGTTATCCTCTACCTTGTAAAGGATCCAAGATAGACACCCCTAGCTGAAACTCTGTGTAGATACACAGTAGAGAGAGTGAGCTTGAGAGATTGTATCCATGGCCATCAGTGCCTTATTACAGTGAAGTTATTCACACACACAGTGGATGTAGGCCAATTTAGTTTGAACCACTTATATTCTGGTGCTCTCTCCTCTTTTTCTCATCTCATTCTCCCACCTTTTACATAACCATGCTGCCATTGTTGTTCTTAGATTGAGCTTGAAAACACCTTACCTGGTGCTGCTATTCCCAGCATCATCATCTAGGATCGACATTGTCAAGGAGTAGTGTAACGGGGTGGTTCCTTGCTTGGATTTCGCTTTGTGAGACACCCCATGCACGAAACGTAGTACATTGTTGAGATTAGAGAGAAGTTATGTCAATATTTATGTGTGGCATAATGGATATCCAGGATTGACGTTGACAAGGAGTAGTGTAACGGGGTGGTTCCTTGTTTGGATTTCGCTTTGCGAGACACCCCACGCACGAAACGCAGTGCAACATTGAAATTGGAGGGAAGTTGTGTCAATAATAATTTTTCATGCTTATTAATTAGAAATTAAATCATATGTTTCAACCCAAATGCATATTGGGTAGCTTATTAAATTTATAAATGGTTAAATTATAAATCGGAATCCGCTAAGCCTAATAAGGCACATATGATTGAAAATAAATACTTAACTGTGTTTAGAAAAAGGGGTGGATTCTTGGGTTATGATAGGAAGGTAGATCTCGTGGGTATAGGCTAGGCCTATGATAAGTTAGGTTGTCCTAATAAATGGGGGTAATTTAACTAAAATTTGAGGACGGGAATAGGTGCGCGCCTTTAGATGAGAGGTGAGTTGGGATTCCACGAGAGTGCGATTCCACTTTAATTAGGAAATAAGTGCACCGATATTTATTATGCACGGTTAACAAACTTGTTAAATATTTTCACAACTCGGGCTCTGGCCCGTTTACTTTTCTCTCCTGCCTGTATAAATATATATTACTACAGGTGTCCTACCGCATGGATGCCGGATGACCTTCTATCCAGAGTCTTGGGAGCCGTGACATGTGCGGACTGTTTCGGGATTTATCTGGTAGTCACTTCCTCCTTTTAAAATTCTAGGTAGGATTCATGTTGTATATCGGGTTTGTACCCAAGGGATATTTATATACATATTTATATCTATTCCATTTCAGTTATTGTATTGGCTGTGGCCCGACAGCTTATTCGGGTTTACTTCTTTGTAGTATATTCAGTTGTGGTTATTTATTTCATGTTTATTTCAGCATTTCTTTTATCATAGTTCTTTTATGCATCTTTCTTTCCTTCATTCGCAGTGTTGGGTTGTGTTATGTTGCATGTTTTAATTTATTTTAACATCTCGCTTATATGATATCGGGTAGTTAGTCCTATATTATGTAGTACCGATAGTTGATGTTGAGACTGGACCATCTGAAACTCTAGATTTAATATAGTATAAGATTGGCCACCCATTATTATTTTAAGCAGGGTGTTACAAGATACAGTAGTAGGAGTATAATTATGGACAAGAGTCCTAGTAGGTAATGCAAAATTTAAAAGAGGCAAACATAATTGTCTATGAATAATTCTGAATTATTAGACATAGTAGAGAAATTATCAATACCATCATCAATCTCATTTAAACAAATCGAAGTAAAAATCCATAAGGTTATTAGGACTATCACTACAGTCTGTTAGAGTCAAAATTATCACCCCAAGTTTTAGATAAATAGACTTTTTGAGAAGATTGACATTTAGTTTTTTGAAATCATTTATTAGCATAATGACCCAATTAATTACACTTTATTTATTGAATATGACTCAAGTTTTTGTTATGGTCATATTTTTCAAAGATTTCTTTTCAAAGTGATTTTCATATGGCCCATTAGTATAATTAGATTGTCCTTCTCTAGAAGAAAATTTGTTCCTAAACTTAACAAATTTCATGAAATGTTTAGACGATAAAGCAATATCATTTTCTAATGACTCAAGAACAAAAGAGGAATCATTAACCGTTAAATAGGGAAGATACAAAAGAAAGACTGTTAACAGTATATTTAAATACTAAAGATGGTTGTGTAGTCTGTATTTTTGCTTTTACTCTTTAATTTTCACTCAAGGAAGTTTTAGGTTCAAAATTTTTATTCTACTACATAACAGTTCAAGTGTCATGTTGGGATCAACCATTTCATCGGTGGCATTTTTCTTCACAACAAAAGTATGAGATAAGGATCCAACTATTTTGGCACAAATTTCAGAAACAATATATACAATACTATTAGCATATGATTGATTAACTATATCTTACAACCTAATATAAAAATCATCAATTTTTTATCATATTTCATAAACAAGGTATCATACAGATGAACGAAAAATTATGACTTAGTCTTTTAACCTTAGAAACACCCTCATGTGTAGACATTAAAATGTCCCAAGCTACCTTAGAGGTGGTGTAGGATGAGATTATTGTAAACTCGTACTTACACACTACTTGGAAAATAACATTTTTACCTTTATTATTATATTGTGAACTTAGTTTTTCCTCTCTAGTCCATTCAAAAAGAGGCTTTCAGTTCATTGAACATAGCCTTTAACAATAACTCTAGTAGGTACAGAAAAATTATTTTCAATCATATCCCATACATCATTTCCTAGTTGTTGGATATGTGCAATAATTATTACTTTTAGTGAGAAACATTTGAACCATCAAATATAGGAACGTTTACATAACTGCTATTTTCATCTTCCATTTAAAATAGGTTTAAAATAAAGAGTTCTGGATCTTAAAGAGTAATTTTTTTTAAAAACAAAGTAATCCTTATGTCTGATACCACTTATAACTAATATATTATACAAAAGTGTTAAGATTAAATATTCTTTTTTAACTATTTGGTAAAAACCTTTTAAACTTCAACCCTTGAATATACACAGAAAAAAACATAAATCTAGTTGGTGTGATGTTTAAAGTACAATAAATAGAAGTTAAAACATAATGAGATAAGGACAAGGATATTTGAACATAATAATTTTGTTAACGAGTAAACTAATCTACTAAAAAATCTCGAATTTTTAGTTTTAAGACCACACATACCACAACTCCACTATATTAATAGTTCAGGTAAAATTTATAGTTTACAATGTGTAAATTAATTAGTACAACAAATACACCCAATATACCAAGGCTAGTATTAAACAACTCCACAACTACTGAAATAGACCAAACACAAAATAGTAGACTTAGTAGTACATACATATCTACACACTCAAGACAAGAGTATCCAGTGAACATGTAACATAAAAATCAAGTTATAGTAGTTTTTAGTTTTCATAGATGGTTAGAGGATCAAATATAAAGTCAAATATAAAAAAGAGTCTTTATTTTTGGATTTGATGTTTCAACAGTGTGACATACAAAAAGTCAGTTTGTGTAAAAAAAACTTTAGATCATGAGTTTTACAAACCATAAATGGATCTACACAAAACTTAACATAAAAATAACCAAATCTTATTTCAAAATATATAGAAGTTTCAACTACATATTTAGTTCATAAATCAAAACTATTAAACACAACACACACACACACACACACACACACACACACACATATATATATATATATATATATATATATATATATATATATATATATATATAGAGAGAGAGAGAGAGAGAGAGAGGCCCCTTCCTGTAAGAACTCCTTATGGTGCAGACCCCGGTACATATCAATTTTTTAAAATAGTAAAAAAATGAATTTTTTGATAAAACTTCATGGATATGATTTCCACGGTGAGAAGATCATCTCCAATTATTTTCATCAAAAAATTCAATAAAAAAACTGTTGATATGAGGTGATATGTAAAAAATGGTAAAAATATGCATTTTCGACCATTAAAACGTTGGTCATCATCTCACCCACTTTTTGACTGAATTTTTTTATGAAACTTCATGGATATGGTCCTAACAGAGAGAAGATCATATTCATGAAGTTTAATAAAAAAAATCAATCAATAAAGTGGTTGTCGCCGACCCAACATTTCAAAGGTTGAAAATGAATATTTAAACCATTTTTTTACATATCACCTCATCTCAACAGTTTTTTTATTGAATTTTTTGATGAAAAAAATTGGAGAAGATCTTCTAACCTTGGACATCATATCCATGAATTTTCATCAAAAAGTCATTTTCTTATTATTTTAAAAAAATAGTATGTATCGGGGTCTGCACTATAAGAAGTCCTTATATGAGATTTTCTGTGTGTATATACCTAATCACATCATATGGGGTCGGCCACATGTATTATCCTTTCCCATTCTAATCTACTTTATGCAATATTATCATTTAAGTTTAATTTCTTAAGATCTATCCTAAAAATTTCCTCCCACAATAGCTTAGAGATATATCTTTCTCTTTTACCCTCTATTTCCAACAATATCCCTCTTTTATAGGGGCATCTATTGGTCTACGTAACACATGTACGTACCACCTAAGTCTAGTTTCTTAATTTATCGCTAATGGGACCTACTCCTAACTTTTCTCTCACATATTGGTTTTTAATTTTGTCCTTTATAGTGATTCGTACCATCCACCAAAGCATCCTCATCTCACTAACTGTAACACCCCGTACTTTTGTGCATTTAATATTTAATTAATTCGGGATTTTATATTACTGGTGTGTTGCAATTTTAATTGAATTAATTATGACAATATATTTATTTAAATATTAATCGGGAAGTGAATGGTTAATGTTTAGGGAAATTTATTTACTAAGTGAATAGTAATAATTTAATTACGTCATTTCGGGTATTAATGACGGGGTATGCACTTATTCCAGCCGGGAGTCGGTATAGACTAAATTGGGTGTGAGATAAGGATTTTTATAAATTAATTCGGATGCCAATTATGAGTGCGCGGTTGAGTCCGGATGGGTCGAGATAGTCAGAAAAGAGTACCCGGGGGTAGTAATTGGGTCTCGGGATATTTTTGGGCTTATCCGGGCCCACACGGGGTAAGTTGGGCCACTTTAATTAAGCCCATTAGGTGAAAAATGGGATTAAGGGTTTTTAACCTAATGGGGAGATTAGGAAATCAGCAGCCATCACAAATCTAATCCTAGGGCTTGAGAGGGAAATTGGGGGAAAGCTTAGCAAGAGCAATTGGGAGCTTTTGGAACCAAATTAAAAGGTTAATTTGGGGTGTTCTTCGTCAACCAATCTCTACGCCAACGGAATCAGACACTACGAACACTTTTAGGCAAGTGGTTAACTGTTTTGATTCTTAAAGCATCATAATCAATCCATATCATAGTGATGTGTAAACCAAAATTCGTTTTTGAGTGTAAATGGGTACAAAATGGGGTTTTTGTTTTTGAAACACTTGAATGAGATTCAAAGTCAAATTTAGATGGGTGATTGATATCTGAATATGTATAAATGATTTGAACGAAAATTTCAGAACATAAAAGAGTGGAAATCGAATCTGGAATTTGGGATTTAAAACAGATAATTGAATTTTATGGAGAAAGACCCATTTCGAAAATTGTGAGATAATTAGAGGGGTTGATTATCTTAATGATCTCTATGATGAGTAGGATGTGGATTAACCATGTGTAGATGATGGGATGATGTAATTAGAGGTTTAAATTCTGGTTTAGAAACCTTGAGGTTCGTTAATGGTGGAAAACAGGGGGGAGGCAGAGCTGTAACGAAGGGGTCGATCGATCGATCGGGGGCATCGATCGATCGATGGTGGGAAATTCTGGCTAGTTCGGCCTTGGGTGAAGTATAAGGAGGAATTAATTATAAAATAATTTCCAAACATTTATTAGTGATAAATAATTGTGAAACAAATATTCCTAGCAATTATGGGAGAAAGTAATTGGGAATAGGATGAATTTATGTGGGACATTAAATGGATGAAATTGAGAAACTTTATTCCAAAATAGCGAGGTACGGATCAAGTGAGTGAATCCGGGTATATTGGACATGCGAACCCAAGGTAGTGAATTAAGTTTGGAGATAAACTAAATAAGTTTGAGTCGGGATATAGACTCGGGAAATATTAAGTTATGGGCAAGTAAGTGAGTCCGGGGACAATGGTTGAGTGACACCAAGTTATTAAATTAATAACAGTGATAATTAATTTAAAAAGAGTCGGATTGTAGACTCGGGTAGGATTAAATTAATAAAGGTGTTGATTAATTTAATTAAGGTCGGTTTGTAGACTCGGGTATGATTAAATTAATGGGTGGGATAATTAGTTTAATCAGGATCGAATTGTAGACTCGTGAAGGGTACTTATTAATTAATGTGATAATTAATTATATTAGAGTTGGACCACAGACTCAGAATTTGGGTTGATTAATTAATTTGTTAGTTAATTTAATTAGAGTCGGGCGATAGACTTGGGGAGGTAATAAATTAAAATGTGTGTTAATTAATTTAAGGAGAGTCGGACCATAGACTCGGGAAAGTATTATATTAATTAAGGTGTGAATTAATTATATTAGAGTCGGACATTAGACTCGGGAAGAGGATAAGTTATTAAGTGAGAAAATTAATTACATTGAGTCGGGCCACAGACTCAGAAAATTACAGGCAGTGTATGGGATTTTGAGTACAGGGTAAAGCCGGGGTTATTAATATATATATATATACGGTGTAGTGGTACTATATATATATATATATATATACGTGTATGTATTGTGTGTGACATTAAATTACAGGCAGTGTGCGGGAGTTTGAGTACACGGTAAAAACCGGGGTTCATAATGTATATATACGGGTAGTGATAGTATATATATATGTGTATATATTGTGTGTGATAGTAAATATCAGTGACTAGATATTTATTCAATTTAAATACTTTAATGCTATCAAGGGAGGTTGCGCGATGTGGGTGAATCCCCTAGCTTGAGGAGTAGGGCGAGTATATCCCCAGGTCATAGCGTCCGGTATATATGGGTGAGGAATTTATCTCACTTTCAGGGAAGGAATATGACCGCCTCCACTTCGTTATATTTTGGTCCAAGTTGGTGAGCGATTCTAACTTGGGGAAACTAGGCTTTACGAGCACACCTAGTGAGATAGCATTCTAGAGGGAATCATCCGGTGAGGGTAAACTCGGAAGGATGGATACACGTATGATATATGTGTGGATGTTAGTAAAGGTATGTATAATATGGTAGTAAATATTATATGTAGGTGATAATACAGTGTGTGATGTATTTACTATATATAACTCGGGTTACAGTTATATGCAGTTAATTAATGAGAAATTAATTAAGTTAATCATTTGTGGGAATAATACAGTGTGTGATGTATATACTTTATATAACTTGTGACACGGTTATATGCTGCTATTTAAGAGGAATTAATTAAGTTAATTGTGAAATAACTTATAATTCAAGAATTATTATACTCGGGTTAGAGTAGTATGGCAAGGGAAGGTTATACCAGGACTAGTTGGACGGGGTAGTATAACTAGGTGGGGTTAAGGTAACCGGTAGGTGTGCACAATAGTGGAGGGGTGAGAATGTCCACAAGGGAGTGCGACACTAACTTAAATATGAAGCGCATTCATGCATTTTAAATTACTGCAGTTAATTCACTTGCTAAATATTTTCAAAATGTTTTAGGTTCTAACCCTTGCTATAAAACTATTTTCAAAACCTTTTAGGTGTCCAGCCACAGGGACGCCAGGATTGATATTCTATTCCAGGGATACGGAGCTGCGGCACATGTGGATGCTAGAAGGAGTTTGGATTAGACGCATCATTCATTCATTCCTAAAGTAGGTATCTTGTAGTAGTCTCAGTTTTATTTAGGGCTTGTCGCCCAGACTTCTCGGTACAGTTTTCAGGAGTAATTCATTCAGGTGTTGAATAATTGTATTAGATTATTTATTTGGTGGCCGGTGATTTATTCGGCAAATTGTGTATATATGATTCAGTTTATTTTTATTTAGTTGTGTGAATGGTTTATATTTTTATTCCGCATGTATTGTTTTGTTTAATTTAAAAGTTAAAATTGGCACCAGTTTTGGAATACTAGGTGGTTAGTAAGTTTTAAAAAGTTTTCGACAGTGATGCTAAGGATGATCCAACTGGGATTCCTGTTTTAATTTGGTATAGGACTGATCACCTGGTATTTTATTAGGCGGGGTGTCAGAGATGGTATCAGAGCATCAGGTTCTAGTATCCTTAGGATCTGTACGGCTTTTCACGTTTCGGCTTAGCAATCTTTGTTATAGAGCCCTATCCTAGGATTGTTGTATTCTCATACGTATGCGCATATACGTTCTTCTGCGAAATTTATATTTGAAAGTGAACTCATACCAATTCGGTTCTCATTCCAGATGACGCCCAGGAGAGAGCAACTAGGGCAACAGGGGGAGATGAGGCGAGGGAGGATCGTCAGGAGCAAGAGTTACCACAGCAACGGTCAGGGATGATTTTGACAGCTTAAGTAACCGAAGTAGTGGCACGGGAAGTTGGAGCAACGGTGGTCACAACGGTAGGGTACTTTCCACGGGATCAGCCACAAGTGTTAGTGGCGCTGGGTGTTCAGACTCACGCGGAGTCGTCAGGGTGGAAGCAAGAAAGAGGTTATTTTAGCGGGAACCCACCAGAGTTGCGAGGGGGTTCAGGTGTAGTACTAGCGTGTCAAGGAAGGGAGGTATCCAGCGTCACCTACGCATGGGAGATTGAGATGGGGTACGAAAGTAAATGCTAACCACTTTTAGTTAGTGGGAGCGGTGCTACAGTGGTGGGAGTCGATCACCACAAGTTGAGGAAAGGGACACACTAGCTACTGCAGAGTTTTGGGTGCGGTTCGACCGCAAGTATTTTTCCTTCAACGGTCGAGATTGAAATGAGAAGAAAATTTTGTGAGGAGACTCAAAGGGAGACCATTCAGTGGTCGATTACGAGGAAGATTTCACACATTGGCAAAATTTTTACTGGATGAGGTAAGCGAGGAAAAGAGAAAGGAAGCAAAGTTTATGGATGGGTTAGTCTGGAGAATCAGATAATATTTAATTGATAATTCCGCATTAATAAGTTATACAAATGTCGTTAACGCAACACTCCGGCACTGTTGGGAATATCGCTTCCACGCGAAAGGAAGCGGGAAGGGAGCGGGGATTAGCCAGTCGGATGAGGCAGAAGGGAACAATACCAGTGGGGTATCCTAGCAGAAGACTGGGGGAGATCAGGGGCAGGATTTCCGACAAGGAAATCATGCCAAACGATCTAGAACTGGAGGCTATTGGCGGGATGACCAGGAATTCCAACAAGGTTGGCATGGAAGGGATCAGTGGCAGGGTGAACATATTAGAAAGTGTTTCGTTTGTGGGAAAAGTGAGACACATGAAGAGATATTGCCTAAAGTGAGGCAGGGGTCAACTACAGGACGAGGTCCTGGATGTACAGACACTAAAGCAAATCACGGGTGCATTCGGGCAGGGAGAAGCCGCTCCGAAAATCGAGAACCAGCCGATGCAGCTGGAGTATAGAAGTAATTATTTTACCCTAGGGGCATGGGGTATATTGTTGAGTGACAAAGAGGATGTCACAGTATAAGACTTATTTTTCACTAGAGTTCGCAGGTGAGTCGAACTTAGTGGGTGCGTTGGCGGTAGCAGCCATAGCATGTGGGTAAACCTTTCGTAGGGTAGCGGAGTTCCTTAGTGTTCTTCATGGGAGAGTGGAAGCGTACACGGAGTGATTTGTTGAATTATGCTAGGAATTTCTACTTTCGAGAATTATGGGAGTAGAGTTGATAATACTTTTTAAACGTCGGCTGGATAGCGATGGAATTTAACTATTGTGGATAGTGGAGTTAAAATTTTGGTGTCCGCGACACCAGGGTATGGTTGGTACTAGGTGTCACCAGAGAGGGCTTATAGCCTATATATATGTGGATGTATATATGTGGTATTGCGTGGTGCGATGGCACATAGTGAGGTTTTGTGTTCTAACATTTTATCCCGGTAAGTGGGGATGTTTAATGAAGTGAATCAGGGTGGTAGAATTGATTTTCGAGCAAAGAGAGAGATAGCTCGGGGTTTATTTTGCGCAAGGACTAGTGGTAGTAAGGGCGCGGTATTTCATGTTGTCTTCGGTAGAATAAGGGTAAACGTATATACTTTTGCGTTGAGAGACAAGTATTTTGGGGAGAGGTTTGAACGTTAGCACATGGGTTGGGTACCCGGGCGGTATATATATATATATATATATATATATATATATATATGTAATATGACTACGGGTTCGAAGTTATATTACGGGTTACAACTAGCACAGTCGGGTAACTTTCGTGCGGTAGAGCACGGGGATAGGGTGTATGGGCACCCGGGTTAATTAAGGCAAAATTTTGTGCGGTTAAGCACAGGTATAGGGTGTATGGGCGACCTGGTAAAGTTAAATGCATACTTGTGTAACGTATGGTTAGAATCGGATGGGATAGATATAGCGGGCTTGGTGGCACTTGACTAGTGAGTAATATGTCAATACTGGATCACTAGGTTTATCTTAATTTCGAGGAGGAAATTCCTTTGTAAGGGGGGAAGTATGTAACATCCCGTACTTTTGTGCATTTAATATTTAATTAATTCGGGATTTTATATTACTGGTGTGTTGTAATTTTAATTGAATTAATTATGACAATATATTTATTTAAATATTAATCGGGAAGTGAATGTTTAATGTTTAGGGAAATTTATTTACTAAGTGAATAGTAATAATTTAATTACGTCATTTCGGGTATTAATGACGGGGTATGCACTTATTCCAGCCGGGAGTCGGTATAGACTAAATTGGGTGTGAGATAAGGATTTTTATAAATTAATTCGGATGCCAATTATGAGTGCGCGGTTGAGTCCGGATGGGTCGAGATAGTCAGAAAAGAGTACCCGGGGGTAGTAATTGGGTCTCGGGATATTTTTGGGCTTAGCCGGGCCCACACGGGGTAAGTTGGGCCACTTTAATTAAGCCCATTAGGTGAAAAACGGGATTAAGGGTTTTTAACCTAATGGGGAGATTAGGAAATCAACAGCCATCACAAATCTAAGCCTAGGGCTTGAGAGGGAAATTGGGGGAAAGCTTAGCAAGAGCAATTGGGAGCTTTTGGAACCAAATTAAAAGGTTAATTTGGGGTGTTCTTCGTCAACCAATCTCTATGCCAACGGAATCAGACACTACGAACACTTTCAGGCAAGTGGTTAACTGTTTTGATTCTTAAAGCATGATAATCAATCCATATCATATTGATGTGTAAACCAAAATTCGTTTTTGGGTGTAAATGGGTACAAAATGGGGTTTTTGTTTTTGAAACACTTGAATGAGATTCAAAGTCAGATTTAGATGGGTGATTGATATCTGAATATGTATATATGATTTGAACGAAAATTTCAGAACATAAAAGAGTGGAAATCGAATCTGGAATTTGGGATTTAAAACAGATAATTGAATTTTATGGAGAAAGACCCATTTCGAAAATTGTGAGATAATTAGAGGGGTTGATTATCTTAATGATCTCTATGATGAGTAGGATGTGGATTAACCATGTGTATATGATGGGATGATGTAATTAGAGGTTTAAATTCTGGTTTAGAAACCTTGAGGTTCGTTAATGGTGGAAAACAGGGGGGAGGCAAAGCTGTAACGAAGGGGTCGATCGATCGATCGGGGGCATCGATCGATCGATGGTGGGAAATTCTGGCCAGTTCGGCCTTGGGTGAAGTATAAGAGGGAATTAATTATAAAATAATTTCCAAACATTTATTAGTGATAAATAATTGTGAAACAAATATTCCTAGCAATTATGGGAGAAAGTAATTGGGAATAGGATGAATTTATGTGGGACATTAAATGGATTAAATTGAGAAACTTTATTCCAAAATAGCGAGGTACGGATCAAGTGAGTGAATCCGGGTATATTGGACATGCGACCCCAAGGTAGTGAATTAAGTTTGGAGATAAACTAAATAATTTTGAGTCGGGATATAGACTCGGGAAATATTAAGTTACGGGAAAGTAAGTGAGCCCGGGGACAATGGTTGAGTGACACCAAGTTATTAAATTAATAACAGTGATAATTAATTTAAAAAGAGTCGGATTGTAGACTCGGGTAGGATTAAATTAATAAAGGTGTTGATTAATTTAATTAAAGTCGGTTTGTAGACTCGGGTATGATTAAATTAATGGGTGGGATAATTAGTTTAATCAGGATCGGATTGTAGACTCGTGAAGGGTACTTATTAATTAATGTGATAATTAATTATATTAGAGTCGGACCACAGACTCGGAATTTGGGTTGATTAATTAATTTGTTAGTTAATTTAATTAGAGTCGGGCGATAGACTCGGGGAGGTATTAAATTAAAATGTGTGTTAATTAATTTAAGGAGAGTCGGACCATAGACTCGGGGAAAGTATTATATTAATTAAGGTGTGAATTAATTATATTAGAGTCGGACCATAGACTCGGGAAGAGGATAAGTTATTAAGTGATAAAATTAATTACATTGAGTCGGGCCACAGACTCAGAAAATTACAGGCAGTGTATGGGATTTTGAGTACAGGGTAAAGCCGGGGTTATTAATATATATATATATATATATATACGTGTATGTATTGTGTGTGACATTAAATTACAGGCAGTGTGCGGGAGTTTGAGTACACGGTAAAAACCGGGGTTCATAATGTATATATACGGGTAGTGATAGTATATATATGTGTGTATATATTTTGTGTGATAGTAAATATCAGTGACTATATATTTATTCAATTTAAATACTCTAATGCTATCAAGGGAGGTTGTGCGATGTGGGTGAATCCCCTAGCTTGAGGAGTAGGGCGAGTATATCCCCAGGTCATAGCGTCCGGTATATATGGGTGAGGGATTTATCTCACTTTCAGGGAAGGAATATGACCGCCTCCACTTCGTTATATTTTGGTCCAAGTTGGTGAGCGATTCTAACTTGGGAAAACTAGGTTTTGCGAGCACACCTAGTGAGATAGCATTCTAGAGGGAATCATCCGGTGAGGGTAAACTCGGAAGGATGGATACACGTATGATATATGTGTGGATGTTAGTAAAGGTACGTATAATATGGTAGTAAATATTATATGTAGGTGATAATACAGTGTGTGATGTATTTACTATATATAACTCGGTTTACAGTTATATGCAGTTAATTAATGAGAAATTAATTAAGTTAATCATTTGTGGGAATAATACAGTGTGTGATGTATATACTTTATATAACTTGTGACACGGTTATATGCTTCTATTTAAGAGGAATTAATTAAGTTAATTGTGAAATAACTTATAATTCAAGAATTATTATACTCGGGTTAGAGTAGTATGGCAAGGGAAGGTTATACCAGGACTAGTTGGACGGAATAGTACAACTAGGTGGGGTTAAGGTAACCGGTAGGTGTGCACAATAGTGGAGGGGTGAGAATGTACACAAGGGAGTGCGACACTAACTTAAATATGAAGCGCATTCATGCATTTTAAATTACTGCAGTTAATTCACTTGCTAAATATTTTCAAAATGTTTTGGGTTCTAACCCTTGCTATAAAACTATTTTCAAAACCTTTTAGGTGTCCAGCCACAGGGACGCCAGGATTGATATTCTATTCCAGGGATACGGAGCTGCGGCACATGTGGATGCTAGCAGGAGTTTGGATTAGACGCATCATTCATTCATTCCTAGAGTAGGTATCTTGTAGTAGTCTCAGTTTTATTTAGGGCTTGTCGCCCAGACTTCTCGGTACAGTTTTCAGGAGTAATTCATTCAGGTGTTGAATAATTGTATTGGATTATTTATTTGGTGGCCGGTGATTTATTCGGCAAGTTGTGTATATATGATTCAGTTTATTTTCATTTAGTTGTGTGAATGGTTTATATTTTTATTCCGCATGTATTGTTTTGTTTAATTAAAAAGTTAAAATTGGCACCAGTTTTGGAATACTAGGTGGTTAGTAAATTTTAAAAAGTTTTCAACAGTGATGCTAAGGATGATCCAACTGGGATTCCTGTTTTAATTTGGTATAGGACTGATCACCCGGTATTTTATTAGGTGGGGTGTCACACTAACATGGAGACTTTATTCATGTTTTTCCTTTAACGCTAAACACTTCGCTCCATATAGGGTCGCTGGCAGTTGTCCTATAAAATTTTCTTTTTAATTTATAATTTATCCTCTTATCTTATAACACCCCACTCGCTTATCTTCATTTCATCCAACCAGTTGATATTTTACTCGTAACATCCTCATCAATATCCCCATTACTTTGTAACATTGAACCTAGCTAACGAAATTTATTAGTTTGGTTTATTAGTTGTTCTTCAATCTTTAACATTATGTTACTCGATGCCTCATTATTAAATTTACATTCCGTAAATTCCATTTCATTTCTACTCATTTTAAATCCATTAGACTCTAAGGCTTCTCTCCAATTATATACTCTCATCGCTAAGCCTTTCTTTGAACTGTATACTAAAACTATACATCTGCAAACAACATACACCATGAGACACACACAAACAAATATATAACATGTTTCAGTAGATCAGTTCGAGAGAAGAAGTTTTAAAAAAACATATGATTTTTATAAAACATGTCGAAATTATTTAGACATTCAAAAATTCAAAGTCACATACAAGTAAGATATATCGATTTGAATGTGTGTAAAAGAGTTTGAAAATATAACCTGCATATCTCAAAAGGCAAAGCTAAAGTGTAAAGACCGTGAACTCGAATAGCCTCAAGTGATCCAACCCAAAATGCCCCAAAAATCTTTCAAACTTACAAATCTAAATATCCAAACACTCATCCTCACATCAAATTTATTTTAGAAGAATTATGGGATAAATGTTTTTAGAAAAGCTTTTAGTAAATCTCTCAAACATATGTGAAATGTATGAAAAGTTTAGAGAGAGGGGATAAGAAAATTTTGGCAGTGTTTAGTTTATATTTTAAAAAATTTCTTGACTTTAAAAAATGAACCCCATGCCATGTATTTATAAAGGCGGACAAATGGCTCTTGTAAAAGAGTAATTCCCCAACAAATAAGGGAAAAGGGGTAAACATCCAAAGGCCTCCAAGGGGAGATTATACATTATATAATATTTAGGGTCCGGTGAGGGTACATGCATAAATGACCATGGCACTCTGGAGGGAAGTATGATAAAACAGCCCAGACAACCCATTAGTCGAGCAATCAAACCCCAAGGCTCACGCGTGATGAAATTACGTGGGTAGCACACCAACCTCTTATTGGTGAAAGATCAATCACATGGATCAAAACCAAAAAGACCCTCTGACTATCAAAATACTGCCATTTAAATATTAACTAAATTTTAATTAAGAAATAATAATGATTTTAATTTTGTTTCTTTTAAATGTACAATTCCACCAATTAAAAATTCTAGAAAATCATATAAAATATGAAAATTAATTTTAAAAATATGGAAAATTATAAAACTAAGAAACTTATAATACAAAAATTTTTGAGTATATATATATATATATAATTAGAGTTTTAGAGATAGATGAATCGATTTTGTAGGCCCCTTTTTCTTCTGAATGTTCTTTAAGGATGTCGAAAACAACTTTCTTTTTGAAAAACTCTTTTCCAAATTTTAAACCCACCAAGTATGTGATCCAATTTTTGTTAAGCCCAATTTTATCTTGTTTAATCCCAAACATGCATCTAGGTGATTAGAGTAAGTAAAATAAATAAGTTCACAAAAGCGACACCGGATGTACGAGGAAACCATAAAGGGAAAAAACCTTGGATGACCCAAGCCAGACAATCACTATGATGTGGTATTACAAAGTACATATGATAGACTTATTCAATGACTCGATCCCCCACAAGTCTTGACGCTCCTTTGATCCTTCAACCACTCCTCTACAGTGCCCACGCAAAAGTTTTTCTATGATACCTATCCACAACATAAGCGTCCACGAATGACTCGGTGTCCACCGATAAAACTTGGCAGCATCTATAGATTCAGAACACGAGCCCCTTCATTTCTTGACAACAAAACCCAACGATCTATTGTTCAAAGATATAAACAACCTCCAATGGTACAAACCAAGATCTCTAAAGCATAAGCATATGAAAACTCAAATCTTGAAACTCTAAGGAAGTTTGTAGACTTTGAAAATGTTAGAAAACTCGTGCAGAAAAAAGAAACTATTTTTTCTTAAATATCGATTATGCACCTTACAAAATTCTAAGTGAAACACGCCTTAAATAGAAAACTTGAGTCAGCGGGATCGTTTGAACGAGATCAGCACGTCGCTCGAATGAAATGGCCATGTCGCTCTAACGACATCTTCATCTCTCTTGAACGATCTTGTAATGTCGCTCGAACGACTAGAAGTATCATTTGATCCTTTTAAACACAAGGGAAGTATCCATACAACTCTAAATAATCCTTATCTCTGAATAAATGAAGTTAAAACTCTTTAAAATCATTTTTAACATTTTAAAAACATTTATATATAAAATACAATCATTAAAACATTTTTCGAGTCCCATAAACATTATGCATTCATACCTGAGGGATCGAAAAGAAATGAAAATGTGAAACATGAACCAAATTACTCTCGAAATAATAAATCTTTGAAGCTTGGCCACAACGTCTTCAATAAACATTATGTCATAAAAAGTATGGCAATCGTGACAGTAAAAAATCTATCTATGACTCAAAAGTAATGTTTTGTTATGGGAATAAGTCAAATGCATAAAATGGAATCAATTAAAAATTTTGTACTCGCAAATCTCCTCCTCTGACTATTTCGAGACAAAAAATGACTAAATAGGGCTGACAAGCTGTATGACGCCTAAATCCCATCCCATAAAATAAAAAATAAAAAATTACAAGACAAGACTAGTAAATGTTGGTCTGGCAAGCATGAGTTGTCTTAATGTGATGTAGTCTTGAAATCCTCATCCACTGAAGAATACCTACACACATGAAATAGACAAATACCCAGTGAAGTATGGAGGAACACATGATATAAAAATACCAATATGTAAAAACAAACCATTTGTTAAACATGTGAGCAAATTTGATGCCAATTGGAAATCATGATATCAATTTTTGCAAACTAATTAATACCAATATATAAGTATGAAAGCATATGATATGAATTTGTAATTCAATAAAAACTATATGCGCATCAAGACTCCCCCTACATCACATATATCTCTCCCCATTTTTTGTCTCTAATAGACAATAAGTGAAAAAGATAATAAATATCAAATATCAAATATCTAAAATGTGATAATTAATGAAGCATATCTAGATAAACATAAACCTTCTAGCTAAAAATAATCAAAAAGTACCAAATCGTAGCTAGCAAACCGTCACAAAGTATGAATCATCAAAATCAGTAATGATTTGACTAAACAAATGCATTATAGAAATTCAACATGCATAATCAACATACAGTGCATATAAGCACAGTATAAGTACCAAAATAGTATGACAACATCATTAAAAAAAAGCAGGTACAAAATTTCTCCCATAGGTCGCTCAAACGACTATGCACTGTCATTTGAATGACTTTGCATGTCGTTTGAACCATGCATCAAGAGAACTTAAAATCCAAAACCAGTAGGCTCTCGTGTGAAGAACACATCTCGCGACATACGTGTGACCCTCATCGCAACCAGAACCTGACACATTTCTGAATGTTATTTGAACCTCTCGAGATCAAAACATCAAACGGCATGGACTTGTCGCTTAAACGAGGTCCAAATATCATTTGGACGACATCAAAATATATGTATTCCAGTTTTACAAATGATGAAGTTTTGCACAGTAAAAAAATTTCCTGTAAACGTCAACTTGAAATACAAAATAGTATCAAAACATATTCAAAATAGAAAAAATAAGAAACGATAAATCAATTTGATTTTCATTCTAACATAGTATCAATGTGATCAATCATGGATATTGAGTGAATGGGTGTGAACAAATGAATCACAACTTTGACACATTGAAACGTTCAAGAATCTCTAATTGATAGAGAAATGTCATCAAATTTAGTTTTAGCAATATGTGACACTTAATATATTGAGATAAATGAACTAAATAATCAACATACACATAAATCCGAAATAATGACGATCTTATAAATAATAGCGTCATGATATAATTTTCAACCCTAGGATTCGTGGTGCAAACCCGTTTAATTTTCCAACCAAACTCCCTCAAATATATTTTTCTTTTTCAAGTCCTCTAGAGGTTTCTATTTTTCTTAACTTATAGAAGTCCTATTGTCCCTCTTTTGGCATATGATGATTTTTATTGACTTAATTGTTTCTTGGGCTCTTTTAAACGGTGGCTTTCACTACGAGTTAATTACACTCTCCCAGCCCTTCTCCCATGAACACTCATTATTTTTCCAATATATATAATATAAATTCTCTTGGTAGACGGTTCTTACATGCACACATATTCCTAAGTCTATTTACGTATAGATGATTATAGGAGGGGAGTGTAACCTGGGTCTATGAAGAACTGGATCTGGTGAGGCGTGACTTGCCTTCAACGGATATTGAAGGGGTAATTTAGTGTAAATCTATTCAGGTGTGTCATTCAACAATAATAATAGAAGATATTTAATCTCCATGAAAGATCCTTTGAAATATTTGGTGAAGAGGGTGAGAGAATACACACTCCAAAATAAATAAATAAAAGGGTAGAAGGGTGTAAAAGCACCAAGTGTGTGTGTAAAATGTATGTTATGGACTTTACCATTGATGATATAAATTTGGTATAAAATACTATGACCATGAAGCTAAAACTTCAAGCTTCAATGGATTTTTTCTTGAGACTAAGAGCCTCCATTTATGCTGAGTATTCTTCCCTCCTTTTCACATTATTTTTCTAGTGGGGGATAAGCCTTCTATTTATAATAGGTGTGGGTGAATTAGGGTTTCACCAAAATATGACATGTGTACTCGTTAAAAATAATATAAATGAACTTGCCATTATCATTTAAATAATATAATGAAACTTATGGGACACTGAAAAAACGTGACTGTGTAATAATTGATTAAATTCGCAAATTTCTAATTTGGCACACTTATTTAATTAGAGTCTATTTTTAAACAAGCTCAATTCAGCCCCTAAACATGCATCTAAATATGATAAATCATTCAAACCATACATGAAAAATAAAGACGATCGATATAGGAAAAAAACCCTTTTGGGTAAAAACCATTTATAACACTTTGAAGAATTCACAAGACTTTTGACTTACATACAACCTGATAATCGCCCACAAGTGTGTAATGCACAGTGCCTTCATCAAACATTAAAAGATACGAGAGACACCGAAATAGCCTCCAGGTGTCGGTTCATCGTCTTCGGCTCGTCCACACACAGAATGACTACGCTCGATATCCACCGATCAAAGATGGAGATTCTTTCTCCACAGAGGTTGAACAAAAGCAAATTTGTTCTTAAACACCATGCAATTCACTAAAGCATATGGGAGTTTTCTGAATTGAAAACCAAAAAGGGATTAAAACCCTAAAGGAAGAAGCCAAAAAGGATTATGCTTTCGCAGTGTTTCTGTTCTGGAAAACGTATGGACTTCTTAATGAAAATGTTACCATTTAATGAATATTTATACAAAAATGCACCGCCTCAAAAAATGTGCTCGTTTGAACGATAAGAAGATATCGCTCGAACGAAGTACGCTTGTCGTTCAAACGACATCGCGCGACTTCCAATCTCGTACGAACGAGATGCTGATCTCGTGCGAACGACCTGAGCGTCAAAATCGAGGTCTACTTCAAAACTTAGAAAAAAATACTCATTCTTAATATTTGACGAGAAGGTCCGCTCCAACACTTAGAAAATATTTAGTAAAAATCTCCCAAAAGCTCTAAGTGAAATGTAAAGGTATTTAAAACATAACCTTACCAAAGTAAACTTCGCGGAGCCGTGAATGATGAAAAACTTGAGTAATTCGGATCCATGTTTGATGTATATGTCTCTTGAATGTTCTTCGACGGTGTAGCGGTATATGACATAATAAATTGATAATGGACCTATGAAAATATTTTCTTACAAATTCCCCCCTATGTCTATGCCGGAACATACATAAAAAATACGAATTATCAAAAACCAAAATGCCTATACAAATCTACCCTCCCATGAATAAATTTGCAAGTCCTCAAAATTATTCTTCAATCATCTTCGTCAAATCTCAAAGCTTTTCTCATCAGGGTGTGCAACATCATGATCTTCAATCTTTGTACCTACACACATGCGAAAAAGAAAAATACCTTCGCGACGCATCGAGTTTGAAAAGATATAAGAATAAAGCATTAATAATCAAATCTCCCCCAAAATGTAAAAACTTCCCCCATAACTGATAATTCTTTCTCCCCCTTTTTATCATGTCCCCAAATAAACAAATAAGAAGAAACAATCAAAACATGGAGTGTCACGATAAAATTCATAGCAAACAAAGATCAAACTAAGCGCATGCAAAGGGATATCTCAAAAATCTCACAAACTATTTTTGGATTTTTCAATTTTTCATACAAAAAATAAAATAACAAAAATCACACCATGGATTTAAACTCTAACAACCAAGTCATGGATATGGAATGAGTGGTTGTGAACACATTCGATAGGTAAATAAACTGAATCAATCATATGTGCACGATGCATACGTGTACTCCTAGCGAATGAACATCAAAAGTATCCTTAGGTGTAAAATTTGTTGAATTTAAATGACATCGTCTTATACAAATCAACACATCAAAGTCAAATGATTTTCACACTAATAACGTCCAAAACTATTTAGCGCTTTTTCAAGATTTTCAAGGACGTGCAAACCCGTTTAAATTATCCAACCAAACTCCCTCAAAAATAATTTTTTAGAGGTGTATAAACTAAATTCTCAAACTTTGGAGAAATGGTGCAAAAACCTAAATGGCCCATAATTGGTATCAATTTCTTTTTATTGCCTTTAAATTTTTTTCGGGCTCTTTTTAAACCTCTTTGGACCCCGGATAATAAAATTCCTCAATTTTTTCGGTCCAATTTAAATGGTGGCTTTGTATTCGCGAAGGCCAAATAAACCTTTCGCAGCCCTTCCCCATTTTTAAATAAAGCACACAAACTCACAAAACGATTCTTATATGCACAACTTTTTATCAAGTTTTATCGCGCTTGGTTCATTTTAAGGACATGATTAAAGTGAAAACACCCAACCAACGTGTGATAAGACAAGCACAATAATCAAACAAATCCGTGCATGTGTGCAATAAAGGAAATCATGAGTCAAACATGTAGGAAGTAACACTTAATTACATCTTAATGACTCCAAACATTATAAAGCACAAAGATGACACGATATATTGTCTCAAAACACTATCAAATAGTCACATGAAAAGAAATGGAATGAAGTTGTTACTCGGTCATCCAAAGTGTCCATCCATAAACGGTGCAAATAAAATACAAAAATCTTTTTGGATTTTCTCAAAATTTTATCAAAATAAAATCTTTTTGTATTTTTCAAAAATATTTCAAAAAAAAATAAAACATACAAAAATGATACATACTAGCAATAGGCAAATAATGACATCATGAAAAACATCCTATGCTAGTAAACAAGTCAAACCTCAATCGTTAGGTGCGAAGGGGTTTTCCAAAGGTGGTGACAACTTATGAAAAAACTCCATCAATTCTTGTGAAGTTTTGACTAAAAACTTAACTTGCTCACCTAAATGTGCAAAATCTCTCATGTAGTCTCTGGGAGCATGTAAAGAATCATGTGTGGGTGCATGTATATCAGAAACACGTGTAGAAGCAAACCGTGACACATACCCCAACTTAAAGAAAAATTCCCTAAGGTGCCATCTCCTTTTGCATTGTGAGCAAACATAAATAGGCCTCAAAACACCTGTCTCAAAAACTCTAGGACGCACTTTCCTAATAGGAATGGGATGCCTAGGTGGGTGAGGGTGAGACTCATGTGAATCTATCACTAAAGTGGGAACCGGCTAGGGTGCTAATTGGGAAGTAGAAGCACCGTCATGACTTATTCCTAAATTCTCACCTTTACCCTTAAGAACCACCTTTTCAACCTTCTTAGGTGCGTTCTCAAACATGACTTTGACCTCCCTGGCATGTTTGAGATCACTCTCGAGTTGGGATACACGTGTCGTCAGACTAGACAACGTGTCGGTCAAATCACACTTCTCCTTTCTCAAAACCTCCTTCTCTCTCTCCAAATCTAAAATTCGACAACCTAAATCTCTATTATACTTCTTTGTTTTCAAGGTCTCGGTGTACCAATCTCTAAAAGCTTTTTGGATCTCACTTTCATCTCCACTCTCCTCCTCGCTTTCTCCCTCACTCGAAAAACACAAATCACTATCATCGCTCTCGTGTGCACTCTCGTGAGACAAAGTGGGTGTGCTCACACGATTGGAAAAAGCGACAACCATCCCATGTGATAAACCATTATCGGAATCATCTCCCTCATCACCCTCATCACCCTCACTATCAATAAGAGCGGAGGGCATAGCAGTCTCTTTGCCCTTTCTCCTTATCCTAGTAGGACACTCTTTAGCTATGTGCCCTTTGCCCTCACACTCAAAGCACCTGATCTCATCCTCCTTGTCACTATCTATGGCCTCCACTTTCTTTTAATTTGACTCAAAAGATCTATTTTATTGGAAGAATTTTCTTTATTCATTTTTAGAAACTTTTTAAAAAAATTCCCAAACAAGGCCATATCAAAACCTTCCTTAGAAACAGACTCAGAAACATTTTCTTTATTTTTCCTAAAATGAGTCTTTAAAGCAACACCATTATCCTTAGACTTAATGGTTTTGGAAAACATGTCAATCTCATAGGTTTGAAAAAATAGGAATACGCGATAAATTAGCGTAACCCGCTCTGACACCAATTTGAAAAAATGTGACTGTGTGATAATTGATTAAATTCACAAATTTCTAATTTGGCACTTTTGACTTACATACAACCTGATAATCGCCCACAAGTGTGTAATGCACAGTGCCTTCAGCAAACCTTCAAAGATACGATAGACAGCGAAATAGCCTCCAAGTGTCGGTTCGTCGTCTTCGGATCATCCACACGCAGAATGACTACGCTCGGTATCCACCGATTAAAGATAGAGATGCCTTCTCCACAGAGGTTGAACTAAAGCAAAGTTGTTCTTAAAAACCATATAATTCACTAAAGCATATGGGAGTTTTGTGAATTGAAAACCAAAAAGGGATTAAAACCCTAAAGGAAGAAGACAAAAAGGATTCTGCTTTCGTAGTGTTTTTGTTCTGTAAAACATATGGACTTCTTAATGAAAATGTTACCATTTAATGAGTATTTATACAAAAATGCACCGCCTCAAAAAATGTGCTCGTTCGAACGATAAGCAGATATCGCTCGAACGAAGTGCGCTTGTCGTTCAAACGACATCGCGCGACTTCCAATCTCGTTCGAACGAGATGCTGATCTCGTGCGAACGACCTGAGCGTCAAAATCGAGGTCTATTTCAAAACTTTGAAAAAAATACTCATTCTTAATATTTGACGAGAAAGTTCGCTCCAACACTTAGAAAATATTTAGTAAAAATCTCCCAAAAGCTCTAAGTGAAATGTAAAGGTATTTAAAACATAACCTTACCAAAGTAAACTTCGCGGAGCCATGAATGATGAAGAACTTGAGTAATTCGGATCCATGTTTGATGTAGATGTCTCTTGAATGCTCTTCGACGGTGTAGTGGTATATGACATAATAAATTGATAATGGACCTATGAAAATATTTTCTTACAAATCCCCCCCTATGTCTATGCCGGAAATACATAAAAAATCCGAATTATCAAAAACCAAAATGCCTATACAAATCTACCCTCCCATGAATAAATTTTCAAGACCTCAAAATTATTCTTCAATCATCTTCGTCAAATCCCAAAGCTTTTCTCATCAGGGTGTGCAATATCATGATCTTCAATCTTTGTACCTACACACATGAGAAAAAGAAAAATACCTTCGCGACGCATCGAGTTTGAAAAGATATAAGAATAAAGCATTAATAATCAAATCTCCCCCAAAATGTAAAAACTTCCCCCATAACTGATAATTCTTTCTCCCCCTTTTTATCATGTCCCCAAATAGACAGATAAGAAGAAACAATCAAAACATGGAGTGTCACGATAAAATTCATAGCAAACAAAGATCAAACTAAGCGCATGCAAAGGGATATCTCAAAAATCTCACAAACAATTTTTGGCTTTTTCAATTTTTCATACAAAAAATAAAATAACAAAAATCACACCATGGATTTAAACTCTAACAACCAAGTCATGGATATGGAATGAATGGTTGTGAACACATTCGATAGGTAAATAAACTGAATCAATCATATGTGCACGATGCATACGTGTACTCCTAGCGAATGAACATCAAAAGTATCCTTAGGTGTAAAATTTGTTAAATTTAAATGACATCGTCTTATACAAATCAACACATCAAAGTCAAATGATTTTCACACTAATAACGTCCAAAACTATTTAGCGCTTTTTCAAGATTTTCAAGGACGTGCAAGCCCGTTTAAATTATCCAACCAAACTCCCTCAAAAATAATTTTTTAGAGGTGTATAAACTAAATTCTCAAACTTTGGAGAAATGGTGCAAAAACCTAAATGGCCCATAATTGGCATCAAATTCTTTTTATTGCCTTTAAATTTTTTTCGGGCTCTTTTTAAACCTCTTTGGACCCCGGATAATAAAATTCCTCAATTTTTTAGGTCCAATTTAAATGGTGGCTTTGTATTCGCGAAGGCCAAATGAACCTTTCGCGGCCCTTCCCCATTTTTAAATAAAGCACACAAACTCACAAAACGATTCTTATATGCACAACTTTTTATCAAGTTTTATCCCGCTTGGTTTATTTTAAGGACATGATTAAAGTGAAAACACCCAACCAACGTGTGATAAGACAAGCACAATAATCAAACAAATCCGTGCATGTGTGCAATAAAGGAAATCATGAGTCAAACATGTAGGAAGTAACACTTAATTACATCTTAATGACTCCAAACATTATCAAGCACAAAGATGACATGATATATTGTCTCAAAACACTATCAAATAGTCACATGAAAAGAAATGGAATGAATTTGTTACTCGGTCATCCAAAGTGTCCATCCATAAACGGTGCAAATAAAATACAAAAATCTTTTTTGTTTTTCTCAAAATTTTATCAAAATAAAATCTTTTGGTATTTTTCAAAAATATTTCAAAAAAAAATAAAACATACAAAAATGATACATACTAGCAATAGGTAAATAATGACATCATGAAAAACATCCTATGCTAGTAAACAATTCAAACCTCAATCATAGGTGCGAAGGGGTTTTCCAAAGGTGGTGACAACTTATGAAAAAACTCCATCAATTCTTGTGAAGTTTTGACTAAAAACTTAACTTGCTCACCTAAATGTGCAAAATCTCTCATGTAGTCTCTGGGAGCATGTAAAGAATCATGTGTGGGTGCATGTATATCAGAAACACGTGTAGAAGCAAATCGTGACACATACCCCAACTTAAAGAAAAATTCCCTAAGTTTTCATCTCCTTTTGCAATGTGAGCAAACATAAATAGGCCTCAGACCACTTGTCTCAAAAACTTTAGGACGCACTTTCCTAATAGGAATGGGATGCCTAGGTGGGTGAGGGTGAGACTCATGTGAATCTATCACTAAAGTGGGAACCGGCTAGGGTGCTAATTGGGAAGTAAAAGCACCGTCATGACTTATTCCTAAATTCTCACCTTTACCCTTAAGAACCACCTTTTCAACCTTCTTAGGTGCGTTCTCAAACATGACTTTGACCTCCCTGGCATGTTTGAGATCACTCTCGAGTTGGGATACACGTGTCGTCAGACTAGACAACGTGTCGGTTAAATCATACTTCACCTTTCTCAAAACCTCTTTCTCTCTCTCCAAATCTAAAATTCGACAACCTAAATCTCTATTATACTTCTTTGTTTTCAAGGTCTCGGTGTACCAATCTCTAAAAGCTTTTTGGATCTCACTTTCATCTCCACTCTCCTCCTCGCTTTCTCCCTCACTCGAAGAACACAAATCACTATCATCGCTCTCGTGTGCACTCTCGTGAGACAAAGTGGGTGTGCTCACACGATTGGAAAAAGAGACAACCATCCCATGTGATAAACCATTATCGGAATCATCTCCCTCATCACCCTCATCACCCTCACTATCAATAAGAGCGGAGGGCATAGCAGTCTCTTTGCCCTTTCTCCTTATCCTAGTAGGACACTCTTTAGCTATGTGCCCTTTGCCCTCACACTCAAAGCACCTGATCTCATCCTCCTTGTCACTATCTTTGGCCTCCACTTTCTTTTAATTTGACTCAAAAGATCTATTTTATTGGAAGAATTTTCTTTATTCATTTTTAGAAACTTTTTTAAAAAATTCCCAAACAAGGCCATATCAAAATCTTCCTCAGAAACAGACTCAGAAACATTTTCTTTATTTTTCCTAAAATGAGTCTTTAAAGCAACACCATTATCCTTAGCCTTAATGGTTTTGGAAAACATGTCAATCTCATAGGTTTGAAAAAATAGGAATACGCGATAAATTAGCGTAACCCGCTTTGATACAAATAAGAAAAAATGTGACTCTGTGATAATTGATTAAATTCACAAATTTCTAATTTGGCACACAATTAGAGTCTATTTTTAAACAAGCTTTATTCAGCCCCTAAACATACATCAAAATATGATAAATCATTCAAACCATGAATGAAAAATAAAGACGACCAATATAGGAAAAAAAAACCTTTCGGGTAAAAACCTTTTATAACACTTTGAAGAATTCACAAGACTTTTGACTTACATACAACCTGATAATCACCCACAAGTGTGTAATGCACAGTGCCTTCAGCAAACCTTCAAAGATACGATAGACAGCGAAATAGCCTCCAAGTGTCGGTTCGTCGTCTTCGGCTCATCCACACGCAGAATGACTACGCTCGGTATCCACCGATCAAAGATGGAGATGCCTTCTCCACAGGTTGAACTAAAGAAAAGTTGTTCTTAAAAACCATATAATTCACTAAAGCATATGGGAGTTTTGTGAATTGAAAACCAAAAAGGGATTAAAACCCTAAAGGACGAAGACAAAAAGGATTCTTCTTTTGTAGTCTTTCTGTTCTGTAAAACGTATGAACTTCTTAATGAAAATGTTACCATTTAATGAGTATTTATACAAAAATATACCGCCTCGAAAAATGTGCTCGTTCGAACAATAAGCAGATGTCGCTCGAACGAAGTACGATTATCGTTCAAACGACATCGCGCGACTTCCAATCTCGTTTGAACGAGATGCTGATCTCGCGCGAACGACCTGGGCATCAAAATCGAGGTCCGCTTCAAAACTTAGAAAAAATACTCATTATCAATATTTGACGAGAAAGTCCGCTCCAACACTTGGAAAATATTTAGTAAAAATCACCCAAAAGCTCTAAGTGAAATGTAAAGGTATTTAAAACATAACCTTACCAAAGTAAACTTCGTAGAGTCTTGAATGATGAAGAACTTGAGTAATTCGGATCCATCTTTGATGTAGATGTCTCTTGAATGCTCTTCGATGGTGTAGCGGTATATGACATCATAAATTGATAATGGACCTATGAAAATATGTCCTTACAGACACGAAAATGACATAGACAAGGAAAAACTCTGTGCTTGACCCAAAATAGTTATTTTATAAAATGTACCTGTGTTAAGTTAGTTTTTCTATGGGACTAAAATAAATAACTAGATATTAAATTATCCTTTAAAAATGATGTTTTTCTCGATTTTGAGGTATTTATGCGGTGAGTATGATTTATCGAGAGGTCGTGATCTTTCTCGACTGACTGTTAATTTAATTATGACTTCTTAAGGGATATGAACCCTCTCGAATGACTATAAATAAAATATACTGTTTGAAGGATGTGAAGCCTCCTCGAGTGACTGTAAAATGACTTGTCGAGGGGACTTGAGCCCCCTCGACTAACTATAATGTAAATGACCTCTCATGACCTTAAGGTCCCATGAGGGTAGTGTGACTTTCCCGAGTAGCTGAGAGTTACTCGAGACTTTTGGTGATTTTCTCTCTTATATTAGAATGGTTGATCATTTTACCTCACTCAACGAAACTTACTCTCCAGCCTCCAAGCCAAAACCCTCAAAGATCCCACTAGCTACTTCGGCGCGCTCCTAGGACCCTCGAGCCCTACTAACTTGAACCACTAACTGGACCAAAGTACCCTTCCTGGTAACCTGTAATATAAGTTATCATTAGTACTAAAATAAATGCATAATTAATATAAATTATAATTAGTACTAAGAAGCTCTGGGACCCCTCTACATTAGCCCCTTCGTACAGAAGTCTATTGCATTGTGAGAGTTGTGTACGCATAATTTAATCATCACGAAAGTTTTCATACCATTTATTCTTGTTGGGAATAACAACCTTAACATGCTTGTGTTTTGATCTTTACACCAGGTTCCCACCTGTACCATATGTTGCTTCAGGGACAAACTCATAACTTGTATTTTTGTTTATGGACCCCTCTACATTAGCCCCTCATGCAAAGTCTTTTGCGTTGGGCAGACCAAAAGGCTTTGTACACCATAAATATGATTTTAAATTTTGATTGACCCTAGGGTTTCTTCAACATTCCCCCTAGGGGATTTAAATTCTCTGTCACTTCATCCCAAGTTTTGGAGATGAGACCACTTATGGTGGACCTCCTTTTCCAAGTATCAACTTGGGAAGAGGGGCAGATTGTGGTGAGTCCCCTCATCCTAGACTTTTTCTATAGCCTTCTATCATGTTTAGAGAGGTTGCTCACAGTGACCCCATCATCCTTGGTATTTTTTCTATGGCTTTGTATTTTTTTAGAGGGGTTGCTCGCAGTGAGCCCCTCATCCTTGGCCTTTTTCTGTGGCCTTCTATGTTGAGTGAAGGTATTTCTCACAGTGAGCCCCTCATCCTTCGCCTTTTTCTATGGCCTTCTATCTTATTTAGAGGGGTTGCTCTCGTGGTGAGTCCCCTCATCCAGGTATTACACCTTGACCTTTGTAACATTATTTTTGGTCGAGGGGCCACTCTTAGTGGACTACCTCGTCATAAACTATTGCTTATTATAATCTTAACTTATTGGCCATTTGTGGTGGACTCCCTCATCCTCCGACTGTTACTTATGTTGGTCTTGGCAGAGGGCCCACTCGAAGTGGACCCCTTCTCCATAAGTTATTTATTGAATTGATCTTAGAAGAGGGTACCACTCGTGGTGGACCCCTCGCCCTAAGTCATTTTCTGTAGCATCAAGTTTGGGAAGAGGGGCCACTAAAGGTGGATCCCCTCGCCCTAGGTTTTTTTTTTATCAATCTTGTAATCTTGGGCAGGTGGAGCACTCTAAGTGGATCCCCTCGTCCTAGGATATTTTTTTTCAAACTTGAAATCTTGGGCAGGTGGAGCCACTCTAAGTGGATCCCCACTCTCCAGGTTATTTCACACTTTGTTCACTTGCTTGAGGGCTTCTCAACATTAGCCCCCACGTACAAAAGTGTCTTGTAGTGCCGAGAGACTTGTGCACGAAATATCATAATCAAGATTTCACTCTTCCTTCACTGGCTATAGGACTTCTCAACATTAACCCCCTCGTGCAGAAGTGTCTTATAGTGTCCAGAGACTTTTGCACGAAATATCATAATCAACATTTCACTCTTTGTTCACTAGCTTGAGGACTTCTCAGCATTATCCCCCCTTGAGTAGAATACAGGTTAATAGTATGAGTGCTCATATTCCCTTAGAGCCCTAGGTACTAAACTGTCGTACCTTTTATTTATACTTGGCAGCTACTCAATACTATGAGCGCTCATATTCCCTTGGAGCCTAACATACTAATCTATCATACATTTTATTTATACCTGGCAGCTGCTTAATACTGTGAGTGATCTTATGCCCCTGGAGCCTTAAGTACTAAATTCTTATACCTTTTTATTTTTTCTTGGCATTCGCTCGTCTACTTAACCTGTTTCTTTGTTTTCAAGTTAATACTATGAGCGCTCATACGCCCTTGGAGCACATGGTACTAAACTATCATACCTTTTATTTATTCTTGGCATTTTCTCGTCTACTTAACCTGTTTCTTTATTTTCAGGTTAATATCATGAGCCCTCCGATGCCCTTAGCGCCTTAGGTACTAAAATATCGAACCTTTTTTTATTTATTCTTGGCATTTTCTCATCTACTTAACCTGTTTCTTTATTTTTTTTCAGGTTAATTATGTGAGCGCTCCAATGCCCTTAGAGCCTTAGGTACTAAACTGTCGTAATTTTTATTTATTTTTGGCATTTTCTCGTCTACTTAACCTCTTTCTTTGTTTTTAGGTTAATACTATGAGCCCTCTTATGCCCTTGGATCCTTAGGTACTAAATTGTCGTACCTTTTTATTTATTCTTAGCATTTGCTCGTTTATTTAACTTGTTTCTTTGTTTTCAGGTTAATACTATGAGCGCTCCTATGCCCTTGGATCCTAAGGTACTAAACTATCGTACATTTTATTTATACTTGGCACTAGCTCATTTTCATAACCTGATTCATTATTTTCAGGTTAATACTGTGAGAGCTCTGGAGCCCTTGGAGCCTTAGGTACTAAACTTTCGTACCTTTAATTCATTATTGGCATTTGTCTACTTAACCTATTTCTTTGTTTTAGGGTTTAATACTGTGAGCGCTCCTATTTGCTTGGAGCCTGAGGTACTAAATTATCGTACCTTTTTATTTATTCTTTTATTCATACTTTTTTGTTCTCACCCCTATTGTCTTATTTCATTGGGTAGAGAAATACTAACAAATAAAAGCGCACTAGGAAGCACCATGGCCTATATAAAATAACTTAACAGTTCATAAGCATTAAAATTTGCTAAGAAAGTATAGTTGATACCTGATACTTTTTGTTATTAGATTTTATCTTTCAATCTAAGTAAGAATACTCATGAAGCATGTTGGAGTTGAGCATACTTCAATAAAGTCAATTTGAAATTTGAAATTGTTATCAAAGACTCGTATATCCGCTTGCTAGCCCCGCTTCTCAAATCCAAGCATGCGAGAGAATAAATTTTCCATTAAAGCAACCATAATCTTTTAGATGCACAACATAACTTTTTGAAATGTAGATCTATAGAGTGAACATTTTCAAATAACTAATATGACTAAAAAAAATAATGCCCGTGGTATAGTAATGAATATCTTTGGAAGTCATTTGTCCTACGAATGGGCAAATCATGTGTGAGTGAAGGATTAAGATATATTCTCCCTCCACATATAATGAATTTTCCTGGTTCAAAATATATACGTTAAATGAAATGTGAAGTTAATCACACAAACTATTCTGAGTAAACGAATCTGAAAATTTTAAGATTATCATTTGATTTACCTAGGTATTCCTCTAAAACGAATAAATGCGGTGTGTGATACCGATTTAAATTAATTCGCAAATTTCTAATTTGGTACACTTATTTAATTTGAGTCTATTTATAAACAAATGAATTCAACCCCTAAATATGCAACTACGTGTGTGTGTGTGTGTGTGTGTGTCAACCCATAAATAAATAAAGCATGTGACACAAATTTCAGAAAAAATCCCCCAAAGGGGCAAAACATTTTATTTTCACTATAATTTGTAAAGAACGGTTACACGGATTACAATGAAAATAAGAGTGACATACGAAATACCCTCAGGTGTCGGTTCCGATGTCGTCGGCTGGAATCTTCTGCAAGAACTCCAGATGGGCAGCAATGAAGAAGAAACGGCTTCTCCACAAGTGTGAACTTTATAAGGACTCACTCCACAATAGCACGCAACTCTCCGGTTGTAGATTTCTCCCCACAAAGAATAAACATAAGCAAAGTGTGTTCTTGAACACCAAAACAATTCACCAAAGCATATGGGATTTTTGTGAATTGAAAACAAAAAAGGTAATTAAACCCTAAAAGAAGAAGTCAAAAGGATTCTGCAGTTTTGCAGTTTTCTGTCTTTCAAAACGCTGGGACTTCTTAATGAAAACGAAACCATTTAATGAGTATTTATATAAAATTGTGTCACCACAGTATATGAGCTCGTTCGAAAGAGAAGGTCATGTCGTGCGAACGAGATACGCGTGTCGTTTGAACGACATCGCGCGACAATGCAATGTCGTTTGAACGACAGAGCAAAGTCGTTTGAACGACTGTTATGTCAGAAAATATTATTTTAATATTCGCTCCAACACTTAGAAAAAAATACTCATTCTCAAATTTTGACGAAAAAGTCCGCTCCAACACTTAGAAAATATTTTGTAACAATATCCCAAGAGCTCTAAGAGTAAAGTTAAGTTATTAAAAACATTACCTTACCAAAGTAAACTTTGCGGAGTTTTTTGATGAATAACCTTGATATTGGGATCCGTCTTTGATGCTTGAATGTTATTGGATGCTCTTCGACAGTGTAGCGGTTTACGACATAATAAATTGATAACGGACTTATAAAATAATGTCCTTACAAATCTCCCCTATGTCTATGCCAATACATACATAAAAAATCTGAATTATCAAATACCAAAATTCCTATACAAGTCTACCCTCCCATGAATAAATTTGCAAGATCTCAAACTGTTCTTCAAAAATCTTTATCAAATCTCAAAGCTTTTCTCATCAGGGTGTACAACATCATGATCTTCAATCTTTGTACCTACACACATGAGATAAAGCAAAAACCTTCGTGATGCATCGAGTTTGAAATGATAGAAGAATAAACCATTAATAAATAAAATCTCCCACATAATGCAAAAACTCTCTCATAACATGAAAATTCTTTCTCCCCATTTTTATGATGTCCCCAAATAGACAGATACGAAGAAACAATCAAAACATGGAGTGTCATAGTAAAAATGCATAACAAACAAGGATCAAACTACGTGCAAGAAAAGGTATATCCCAAAAACATCCACAAACTATTTTTGGATTTTTCATTTTTTTAAGCAAAAATAAGATATAAAAAATCACACCATGGATTTAAACTCAAGCAACCAAGTCTCAGAAACGGAATGTATGGGTGTGAACACATTCGATAGGTAAATAAACTCAATCAATCATATGTGCACGATGCATACGTGTACCCCTAACGAATGAAGATCAAAAGTATCCTTAGGTGTAAAAATTGTTGAATTTAGATGACATTGTCTTATGCAAATCAACAAATCAAAGTCAAAGTGATTTCCACACCAATAACGTCCAAAACTATTTAATGCTTTTTCAATACTTTCAAGGACGTGCAAACCCGTTTTAATTCTCCATCCAAACTCCCTCATATATATATATTTTTTTAAGTAATCTAAATTCTCAAACATTGGAGAATTGGTGCAAAATCCTATTTGGCCCATAATTGTCATGAATTTCTTTTTATTGCCTTTAAATATTTTTTGTGGGCTCTTTTAAACCTCTTTGGACCTCGGATAATAAAATTCCTCAATTTTTTAGGTCCAATTAAATGGCGACTTAATCGCAAAGGATAGATAAGTACCTTTCATAGCCCTTCACCGTTATCAAATAAAGCACACAAACTCATAAACGGCTCCTACATGCACAACTTTCTTATCAAGTTTTATCACGCTTGGTTCATTTTAAGGAAAGGATTGAAGTGAAAACACCCAACCAACATGTGATAAGACAAGCACAATAACCAAACAAATCCGTGCATGTGTGCAATAAAGGCAATCATGAGTCAAACATGTAGGAAGTAACACTTAATTACATCTCAATGACTCCAAATAATATAAATCACAAAGATGACATGATATATTATCTCAAAACACTATCAACTAGTCACGTGAATAAATGGAATGATATTCTGACTCGGTAATCCTAAGTGTTCATCCATAAAACGTGCAAACAAAATACAAAATTCTTTTTGAATTTTTCAAAAAATTTATCAAAATAAAATCTTTTTGTATTTTTCAATAAATTTTAAAAACAAAAATCTATACAAAAAATACATGTCACAACGCTAGCAAAAATATATCAAAAAGCATAACTAGCGTATGACAAACATGCAAACACAATCATTTAATGATATGGCAAGAGAAGAATCATGTGCAAGCAAACGGGAATCAACTTGTCTAAAATCTAGTGCCTCTAAAAGTGATTTCCTAATCCCAAATAGATGTGAAACGTCGTGTGGGGGATTTAGGAACCAAGGGAACACTAGACATAAACTTCCTAGGACTTTTTCCAAGATCAAAATAAAAATGCCTAAGATGACCGTTCCTACCATAATATGAACATGTGTAAACGGGTGGAACGACACCTATGGGTTAACCTTGTCTAATATCCTTGAAATTGGTTGACCCTCTAAAACAAATAATGGTTTTGGCTGTAGCATTAGAAGCATGAGAACAAGATGAGCCATTACCATCACTATCAAACCTACTCGAGTCTATCAAATTATTTTTTAACTTCAAAATTTTTTACTCAAGCAAATAATTAGACTATTCCAATTTAAGGGACGTCTTTTTCAAATTTTCAATTGAACTTTACTGTTTATCGCGCTCCCCCTCAATTAAAATAAACTTTTCCCTAAGAGTCTCTTCATGTGCCACAAATTCATTGACTAAAATATTTTTGTCCACTTTGGCACAAACACAAACCATCGAATTCTTAAGTTCCTCTAATTCTTTTTCTAAAAATAGGACCCTATCATCACTTTCCTTCTTGGATAATTTTAAAGCAACAAAGTCATGGTCTAAGGAAACAAATTTTTACGATAAAAATCTCTTTGATTTTGAACCATTTGCAAAAGATCCAACCCGAATTTAAAACGAGAATTTTCTTTTTCCAAAAAATAAATTCTTTTAGCAAACATCAAATTCAAGCGATTTATATCATCAAAACTCTGACTCTTGTCATCAAAGGGGGGCATCCGATTAAATAAGTGCTCCATCGAAAAAATTGCGATTTTTCACAAAAACTGATTTTTCAAAAAAAATCAATATCACACAATTTTGTGGAAAATAGGAATATACAATAAAATAGTGTAACCTGCTCTGATACCAATTTGACGACGTGAGAAGTCAAATTGTATCAAAAAAAATAAATCCTCAAAAAATTAGGATCACACGATAAATTAGCGCAAATAGCTCTGATACCAATTTGAAAAACGTATAAATGTGATGTGTGATATCGATTCAAATTAAATTCGCAAGTTTCCAAGTAAACCTTATTTAATTAAAGTCTATATTTGAACAACCCAAACATATATAAATCATCCCTTAAACATGCATATATATGGAAATATATCAACCCATCAAATATAAAGCACGTGACACAATAAATATGCTGAGACATAGATTTCAGGAAAAAAAAAAACTTTCGGGTAAAATCTTTATTTCACTATGAATTCATAAATTGCAACTTACAATTAAATAGAGAAATCTCCAATGGATCAACGCGCATCCAACCCACAAAGACTCGCAGTCTTGAACTCAACAAGAGAATACACGCAGCACCCTCCAAGGACTCGCAGCCCAATTTTTAGTAAAGAATCTTCACGCAGTAAGATCCTCAATTACATGCAGCCATACAGTGTAGAGATGCACTCCACAAGAATGAACAAAAGAAGTTGTATTCTATGGGTTGCAAAAGATTCACAAAAGTATATGGGAATTTTGGTGTGAATCCAACATGAGTTTTGGGACTCGAAAATTTGAAGACTTGATGTATTTGGTCTCTAAAAAACATCTCTCAAAGTCTTGAAAAATAACTCCCCCGAAGTTGGATTTTATAGGAAAACCAAAAGAATTTTAAGTCATTGGGACTCTTGCCAGCGTCAGGAACCCCGAACCGGTTCGGCTTGTACCTCAAATCGGTTCGCCCCCCGAACTGTTTCACTGCTTGGTTCGCGATACTTCGCTGGATTTGGGACTTAAAATACACAGCATTCTCCATAAGGATTTTTCTCCATTTTCAAAGAGCCGTGACTCCTTCACCGTAGCTCGGATTGAGGTGTCGTTTCTTTCAGTATCTTCATGGTGTCGAGCTTTTCAACTTTCCAGCTGACCAAACCTCCGGACTATGATTTTAAAATTAACAAAATGTCCTTGAACTTTCCTATCTTGCCTTTCTTTCATTGTTTTGACTTCTCTAGCGTACCACTTGCATAAAATCCATAAAATCGTGGAACGTGAGGTCTTTGAGGTAGATTTGGAACACTTAATGGAGATGTTGAATGCTTGATTCTTAGAATTCGGATAGACTCCGTCATGTGATATCGTGAAGTGACGTGCGAAATATAGCGACGTACGACATACACAAATGTAACATATCGGACATGAGAAAAATGTCCTTACAAACATACAAACTTGGGCTATAGATTCCTGTAACCCAGTGTCACATAAATGCTCGAGTTATAAATTCTAGCCACCGTTTTTTTATAAATAATTTATTTACTATAGATTATGCATATTGAAGCAGTTATAGTCGAACTCAATAATATTTCTCCATAATAATCAAGCATGAAATATATGAAGGTCAGATATCTTTAAGTCGGGTAATGATTTACCTACATAGTCATTATTGTTATCATTTTCCTCGAGATAGAGTTCATTCGAGTTACTAGCTGAGCAATCAATACTCTTACTGTGCTTAGGGTACTTTCTTTTATAAAAGAACGCTTAATGCTCTTTGAGAAAGTCTAGACTGAAAAAAGTTATGGGCATACACTTGGACACATTTTATTTTATGTCTAGTTTTTAAATTAAATCAAATAGTATGCGTAATTTAATTACGCTAAATATACAACTTGAAAAATTTCCAAAAATATATCAATTATATCGATATTATTAAGAAAGTAAGCCTAGCTTGTATTCTATATAACAAACTACTTAGGGTCCGTTTGATTCAAAAGTGGACAAAAGTCAAGATGGCAAAATTTTCCATGGGTAAAGTTTGCCTAGGCAAATTTTACCTAGTTTTTTCACACGACGCTATCAAACAACAATTAGGCGAAATTAAAGTCAATCCAATTAGTTTATTTAAATATTTTATAAAAAGTTTTTATACAATTTTTAAAACATTTCTAAAACAGTTTTTTTTTTTAAATTTGATAAAACAGTTTTTTTAAATAATTTTTACAATATTCGAAACAGTTTTTAAATTATTCAAAACAAATTTTAAACCTTTTAAAATAGTGTTTTTAATAGTTTTAAAACAAGTTTTTAATAAAACAGTTTTATAAAACATTTTTTTAAAACCGTTTTTAAATTGTTTTTAAAACAGTTTTAAAAACATTTTTGTAACATTTTTTATTAAACAGTATTTTTTTTATAACAGTTTTTAAAACAGTTTTTTTTTAACATTTCAAAAACAGTTTTTATAAAACATTATTAAAACAGTTTTTAAAATAATTTTTAAAGCAGTTTTTAACAACATTTTTATAAAACAATTTTTACAATATTCGAAACAGTTTTCTTAATTATTCAAAACAGTTTTAAACTTTTTAAAATAGTGTTTTAAAACAGATTTTAATAAAACCGTTTTAAAAAATATTTTTTTAAACAGTTTTTAAATTGTTTTTAAAACAGTTTTTTATCAGTTTTAAAACATTTTTTAAACAGTTTTTAAAATAATTTAAAAACATTTTTTATAAAACAGTCTTTTATTTAAAACAGTTTTATAAAACAGTTTGTAAAATAATTTTTAAAATATTTTAGCATAAAAATATAAAACAAGCACCTGTAAGAAGTGTCAAATTGTTTGGCAAATAATTCTTCTTCAAATAGCAAAGTAAAATTTGTCCACTTTTTATGCATTAAAGGTGTTGTACATAGGCAAATGAGTTGTAGGCAAATTTGTGAATCAAACAGATCAAAAAGTGGACAAATGCTATATTTACTCACTGATTTGACATTTACCGTAATAAATATGCGAATCAAACGGACCTTAATGTAAAATAGACGAAGAAGCCTTTTAAAAACGCCCGTGGGCCCTAATCCACGTGTGTGGTTGAGAAATACACACCATGTTTACTTTTTCTATCCATGACTATTAAGGGTTACAGCAAAAAGAAATATTCGAAAAGAAATTGGCAAGGCTGCCAAGGCAGGTATTGTACAATGTTAAGGAGCACATGGCTCAAGGTGACCTGCCAAAAGGCAATACGGAGGCAGCGACGGGACTTTAAAAAATGGAATCAACAAGTCTTATATGGGTCAAATATGAGACACCTCGGTGTTGCTCATTTTTTTTTCTTTCTTTTAGAGTTGATAGGATTTTATTAACTGTTGGCTTTTGTTTTGAACCATTAGGTTCCACTATGTTAGTCGCTATTTTATTAGGAGTTATACTGAGCTATGCATTTGCCGTTCTAGGCGTATACTTGTACCTGTTTGACCATCCCATGAAATGCTACAGCATTAGAGGTTTTTAACCTCGAGCTTTTCTATTTGTATCGAGAGGAGTATGTACATGAGAGGAGTATGTACATAGTGACATGGCCACATATCATCCATCTCTTTTTTTTTTTTTTTAAGATTTTTATTCTTTTGTTTTTAATAATGGATATAAAAACAATTTTTTATATAAAAAAAAAAAAACTGTTTCCCTATTAATATAAAAAAATAGATTTTTTTATTGTGTAGAAATATTTTATTTAAAAAAAAAAAATTAGGTCCGCACCATCACTAACCAATCGCGATAATGATGTGGATCCGCACCAACATCACTAACCAATCGCGATATAGTGTAAAAATATTTTATTTAAAAAAAAAATTTGAAATCTTATTTTATTTTCAAAAAAATAATTTTATTTTTATTTTTAAAATCAGTTTCTTATTTACAAAACAGTATATTTTTTTTATTAAAAATATGAAAAACAATTTCTTAAGAGATGGTGTGGACCCACAATATCGCGATTGGTTAGTGCCGCTACCGTGAACTCACATCATCATCCCGATTGGTTAATGTCGTTGGCGCGGACTCACATCATCATCGTGATTGGTTAGTGTCGTTGGCGCGGACTCACATCATCATCGCGATTGGTTAGTGCCGCTGGCGCGGACCCATAATATCATCGAGATTGGTTAGTACCGCTGGCGCGGACTCACATCATCATAGCGTTTGGTTATTGCCGCTGGCGCGAACCCACATCATCAACGCATTTGATTAGTGTCACTGACGCGGATCAACATTATTATCGCGATTGGTTAGTGTCACTGACACGGACTCATATCATTTAAATGTTTTTTTTTTGTTTTTTAAAACAGTTATAAAAAGTTAAAAACAGTTTTTTTTAAAATAGTTTTAAAAAAAACATTTTTATTAAAAATACAATTTTTTTATTAAAAAAATTCAATTAGACAAATAACTCTTTCTTTATTTTTTGTCTTTTAGTACTATATACATATATCGGTACATATATCTCGGTGCAAATAAATTTTTTCTTTTAAGCTCATATCCTTTTCGAAATCATAGGTACTAGATGTTAGATTTCATTTATACAAGGTCTATGACAGTTATAGGTTCATTCTTGATGTTGTGTCATTTATTTATTGACCGATTAGAAGCATTAGAAAGCCTTAACATAAGGACATGTCATATCCTAAGATGAGATTTACCCATTTTATATCTTAGTTAATATGTTTTAACTATTAAGTATTTAGAATCTGGATTATTTCTGTTAATTTAATAAGATTTGATTTGACCTTAGTTATTTATTTGTCGGCTAACCAGAATATTTCTGAGGTGATCCTATCTCTTGTACGAGATAGGTAATCAAATGAGATGCCATTGATATATATATATATATATATATATATATATATATATATATATATATACACTAGTGGCGTGTCCGTGTCGATGGCACGACGATCCCCCCCTCGTTCCCGTGCCCGTGCCGATGGCACAAAAAAAAATTTAAAAAGCCCATGCCCATTTCTATTTTAGCTAGCAAAAACAAAAAAAAAAGTCCAAGCCCACCAACCCAAAACCCATGCCCAACCCATTTGTTAAACCCATAGCAAACCCATAGCCCAAGTCCATATCTCCCTTCTATAAAAAAAAAAAAAATGTTTCTTTTAACATGACATTTTATGGATGCTCACCATAAAATGTCATGCATAAAATATCATATCATCCCTAACTTATTTTATATATATACTAGCGGATGCTCGTGCTCGAGGGCACGGCGATAAATTTGCCCCGTGATAAAACCCAATCCATAATAACCAGTCTTTTTTTTATAAAAAACTTTTAAAAAAAATATTTTAAAAAAAAATATATTATTAAAAAAATAATAAAATAATATTGTATATATGTATGCATGCATACATGCATGTGTATGTATGCAAGCATGCAATACATAAAATGTCATGAATGTTTATCATGCATAAGTTACTATTCATAACACCATTGTTCCATATTATATAGATATATATATATATATGTATGTATGTATAATATTTTGTTAGTTTGTACTTGGACATCCATAAAAGAGAATATGATTACTAATTAAATATTTATATCATTTACATAAAACACTTAGATAAAATATTGATAAAAAAGAACTAACTACTGTTGAACACGTTTTGATAGTTAATGTACATCATATCAATGACAAGCATTGACTGTGTAGCCTTATTATGAGATTTTAATAGCCTTTAAAATTTCTTTTTAAGGTCGTTTATCGTGGCTATACGTTTAGGCACCTTTGTCCATTAGCTTTATTAGGAAGATCTTCAAAACCATAGGTCTTATAGAGATGATCATTAAACCAAAGTCTAACCATACACCTACTAACTTGTCACATGCCTAAAAGTTGTTATTAATGCAAAGATTTTACAGTGTATATAAATTAACAAGACTTGAGGAGGCAGATTTGTATTGTGAGGACGCTTCTCACTTTCTACGATTTAATGCTACCGGTTCTTGATAAAAAAAAGTTTAGCAAGTTATATATCCACTTCTTTTTTTTTTAAATCGGCAAGCATTTTTATGCAATATGCATAGAATAAAAATCATGACTTCTGAAATAAAAATATTTAAGCAAAGAAACGAGTAGTGCTGGGTGACTTTCCTGGTTAGAAACACAATTTTTGAAGATCAAGACAACAATATTATGTTCCTTCAACATTCATATCTAACAAGAATACCTCCCCAGTCCAAATGTAGGAGGGGAGTATAATCGGGGTCTACGAACATGGTCGGTTCTAAGATTTGTAGTACTCTGTGCGATACTCAATTTAGGACCCTTCTAAAAAAATATTGTACAAAAGTATTAAATACGTAAAAACTCATTGAAAAATTATTTTTCTAGCATTTCGACTTGCAAATTCACTAATTAAATTTTTACAATCAAGTTTATCTAGCAATTCATGTTCAATAGATAACAAGGCTAAGCCGTTTAACCTTTCTTATGACATAGTTGATCGTAAGTAATTTTTTAATAATTTTAATTTTGAAAAACTTATTTCCGCAGATGCGAGTGTAACATGTATGGCCAATAGAATTTTATAAGCAATAAATGAATTTGAAAAACAATTAAGTTTTTTTTAAAAAATTTAGTATCTCAATTGCCCTTTTTGTTTCTTTTGGTAATATATCTCGCAAAACTTTAAGTTCTTCAAATAAATCTTTCCCATCAAGATCATAATAAGTTTCATGTTTTAAAATTGTTTAGAGATTATCACAATATTTTTTCAATTTGGTATCATCTATGGAATTTAACTTCTCAGAACAAAATAAAAATCAAATTTTTTTTCATATTCTTTGAATTGATCAAACCTCATTTCTAATGACCCAATAGCTTCATCTACTATACGTAGAAAATAACTAATTCTAAAAGAGTCTTCGGGTGATTGTGTATTCTCATCATTTGCAGTCTCGTCAAAATGTCTCTTCCTACGAATTTGACGCGTTACACTAAAAATATGATCAATTTCCATTTCAATACAAATTTTTTTAGCGGTATTTATCGCATCTATGAACCCAGTTTCTCTATATTTTTTAAAAAAAGTAATCAACCCTCCTATTTGCTCAATTGCAATATAAATAAGCATGTCTTTAGATTGTAAGTTTTTGCTAACAAAATTAAATGCATGCAATATTCCATACCAAATAATCATAAAAATTCATATTTTCCAAGATAATTTTCTGCTAAAGATTTGGCTTGAATTCGTACATCTAATTCACTATCACTATCTCCAACTTGTAATAAAGCTTCTCTTAAATCTGGAACTTCAAATCCAATAGCTTTAATAGCTTCAATGCGACTTTCCCAACGTGTAGCTGATAATGAATTTACAGTAATTTTATTTTTATCTTTTAAAATCTTCCAACGTTTTGTAGAATTAGCAAATAGTTTATAAATGGATTGTACAATCCCAAAGAAATCCTTTGCTTTACCAAAAGATTTTGCCATATCACAAATTGTTAAATTAAGACTGTGACAACCACATGAAGTATAAAATGCTCTAGAATTTTTATCTAATAATTTTTTTTGGACATCTTGATTCTTACATTTCATGTTTGACCCGTTATCATATCCTTGTCCTCTAACATCATAAATATCTAATTTATTCATTTTTATTGATTTTTTTAATTCATTAAAAAGACCTTGTGCCTTAGTTTCATCCACTTTTAAAATTCTATAAAGTATTCTTCTATTGTTATTGGACTATTCGAAACATCTACACATTGTAATATCAAAGTCATTTGTTCATCGTGACTTGAATCGGGAGTACAATCAAGTATTACAGAAAAATATTTTGTTTGTTTAATTTTCTTAATGATTGCGTCTTTTACTTCGGATGCTAACATAAGTATCAACTCATTTTAAATTTTATGACCAAGCTAATGATGATGAATTTTCCCGTTTTCAATATGTTTAGCATGTTCTTTCATTGATGGATCCCACTTTGCGATTGTTTCAATTAGGCCTAAAAAGTTTCCATTACTATTTTCATAAAGCCTCTCATTTGTTCCACGAAATGCCAAATTATTTTTAGCTAAATATTGCACAAGAGAAATTATTCTTTCTAAGATTCCTTTCCAATGTTCTCTTTCTTTGTTAATACGGTCTTGTATATGTTTATCAATTGTTTTATTTTTCTCCAATCTAGTACGCAAATCAAATTAAGCAATCATGTTACTGAGATGTTCATTACTTGTTTCATGTTCTTTAAGTCTAAAACCGAGATGCCCCCGATCATTATATCCTTCATTCACTAATTGACCACCTCTTTTGTGGCCTTTTTTAAACAATTTACAACAAAAGCAAAAAACTCTATTCGCATCCTTTGAATACACGAGCCATGTCCTATCCTCCTTATCGCCATTTGGTAAAAAACGGGTGTAATGTAGTGAAGAAAAATGTCTAGATAATTTATCTTTAGGGCCTTTTTCCAAAGATAGATCTGTTATTGGACCCTTTTCTACCAATATGTCTCTAGATTTTATATCAAGATCATCCCAATTTCTTGGATCAAAATTATCAATCGTGTTACTAGGTTGTTCATCCTCCACCAATTCATTTTCATCATTTTTCGTAGGACTTACATTATTCACTGTTTCATTTTTGTTTTTTGCATTATTTTCTAATTCTTCTGATTGACTTGTATTTTCATTAACATAATTTATATTTTGTTGCTCTTTAATAATAAATTTATCAATCCCTCCCTTAAAAAATTGTATCACCTCTTCTATTCTTTTTTGTTTTTTTCGTTTTTGATATCCGGATGCTTGTTTTTTTGGTAACATTTCTAAAAATTATAAATTTATAAATAAAAATAAAATACGCAATTAAGAACGAATCTAATAGATAATTTTAGTCAAGAAATATATCAATTGATTGAATATAAAAAATATAGAAAAATGTCACCTGGTTTGAGCCTTTTATTCCCTTTCCAATTTCATCGACTTGATTAATGTAGAAAGAAACAACCTGATAAAAAAATTAATTGCATATAAAACATATTAGTAAAAATTGATGAATTTTAAAAAAAATAGTAATAAAAAAGATTAGCATATGTATAAAAAAAAATAATGAAAAAACAAAAGAACAACTTGCAAAATAAGACAACAACTTGCCTTTTGTTGTAAAAGCAAAATAAGACAACAACTTGCAAATGAAAAAAGAAGACAACCCCTCCAACGCAATAGTAAAATGAAGACAGCCTCCAACTTCTGCAAAAATGAAAAAAGAAAGCTTGCACTGCACAAAGAGAGATAGAGGGGCGTAAGGAGAGAGGAGAGAGGGAGAGTGTGGGCCGGCGTGCAAAAGAAAGAGAGAGAGGGGGGGAACCAAAAAGATTTTGTGGGTAGTTGAAAAAATGGCTCCTAAAAAACTGGTAATCTTAAATGAGTTGGGTGAGATTTTTTTGGGAAGTTGTGTCATTCTTTTTTTGAATAGTTGAAAAAATGGGCCCCTAAAAAACTAAACTCATTTAAAAAATATTTTTTAATATATATAAAATATTTTTGGACCTCTAAAATATACATATACTGGTACTTATTATAAAATGGGCCCTGTGCCACTGCCCACCTGGCACATGGCTAGGGGCGGCCCTGTCTACGAAGAATTGGATCTAGTGAGGCAGACTTGCCATCAACGGATATTGAAGGGGTAATCTAGTGTAAATATTTTCAGGTGTGGCAGTTAACAATAATAATAGCATATATTTATTTTCCATGAAAGAACCTTTGAAAGCTTTGGAGAAGAGGGTGAGAGAATACGCACTCCAAAATAAAAGAGAGAGGGTAGAAGGGTGTAAAAGCACCAAGTGTGTGTGTAAAATGTATGCTATGGATTCTACCATTGATGATATAAATTTGGTATAAAATGTAACAACCCGCATAATTTTTGGGCTATTTTCAAAATAAAGAGGAAAAAAAATAAAGTTTTAGATAAAATTATTTTTATTGCTCAAATATGTTGAATATTATTTTTAAAGGCTAGAATTTCAAACGGTTTCGAAATCGAAGTTAAAACGGATTTTAAAATGATTTTTAAATGTTTTTAACTCTTGGAATTCTAAGTCGGCGAACTGTTAATTTTTGGGCACGATCAATCGATCGAAGCCTGGGAGTAGATCGATCGACCTCCCCTGATTTCGTGAACAACAAGTAATTTTAAAGAGTTGTTTTGACTTCCAACTCTTCATTTCTTTGTCTTATTTAAAGGAGTCTTTTGGATTCCAACTCTTCATTTCTTTTCATTATAAAAGGGAGTCGTGGGTAACCCTTTTAACCTACTTTTGGCACAAATTTTGGCAGAAAATATATTTTATATTCCTCTTCTTTTTATATACACATTGCCCCTTGAGATTTGCGAGTTCCAACCTTAGATTAGAGGTGTTCTTGGGTATATTTTGTTGGAGGTTCTTGGAGAAGCTTTTGTAGATCTTTTGTGTTGATCTTGAGGATATGATCATTGGTTTCTCATCATGGTTTGAGGTATGGGGTTTTACACAATATGCTCCTTAAATCTCGCGAGTGTCATTCTCTTTGAATTCTTGTTAATTGAACTCATATTTGAATTGATAAATTCATTGAAATTTGGAAAATAATTGTTGAAATTATTTTGATTCATGTGGTATCATTATATTGTTGATGAGCACGTTGTCATGAGATTTTAATATGGAACGAATGTTGGGCACCCGCCAAAATTCCTGTTTCCTGGGCTATGGCTTGATAAAGCATATACGGATGTGGTGAGGCCTGGTGACCCGGTTAAAGTGTTGTTGAGAAATTATATTGATAAATGCTTTGAGATTTGCATTTTGATTTGAATATTCCTACTCGTGTTGTTACGCTTTATTCATTGCTAATCCATATTTGTTGAGCAACTTTCTTGTCGTATTATGTACTTCCCCATATTTTCTTTTAGTGGCAGGTTAGCGCGGATTTTGGAGCGCTATGGAGATTGATTTTAGCGAGGATTGTTTGGGAAAGATTTGTATTATTTTGATGTATAGAGCTTTGGAGATTTGTATTTTTATTCGAGTTAGATAGTTGTAATTTTAATTCGAGAGACTTGTTGTAATTGAAGAGATTAATATTAGTGGATTTATATTATTGTGGGTTTATTTAGATGCTCTATACCTTGTCACTTGTGGATTTGGATTTATTTTATCGCATTAGCGCTTCGTTCGCTCTCCCCGGGCGGGCGGGGTGTTACATAAAATACTATGACTATGAAGCTAAAACTTCAAGCTTCAATGGTTTTTTCCCTTGAGACTAAGAGCCTCCATTTATGCTAAGTATTCTTCCCTCCTTTCACATTATTTTTCTAGTGAAAGGTAAGCTTTTTTATTTATAATAGGTGTGGGTGAATTAGGGTTTCACTTAAATATGGCATGTGTCCTCATTAAAAATAATATAAATGAACTTGCCTTTATCATTTAAATAATATAATGAAACTTATGGGTCACAGAAATGACATATCCAAGGAAGAACTCAGCGCTTGACCCAAAATAGTTATTTTATAAAATGTACGCATGTTAAGTCAGTTTTTATATGGGACTAAAATAAATAAGTAAATATTAAACTGTCCTATAAAATGATATTTTTCTGGATTGTGTGATATTTATGCGGTGAGCATGATTTGTTGAGAGGTCGTGAGCCTGCTCGACTGACTGTTAATTTAATTATGAATTCTTGAGGGATATGATCCCTCTCGAATGACTAAATAAAATATATTGTTTGAAGGATGTGAAGCCTCCTCGAGTGACTATTTATGAAAATGACTTGTCGAGGGGCCTTGATCCCCCTCGACTAACTATAATGTAAATGACTTCTCGTGACCTTAAGGTCCCATGAGGGTAGTGTGACTTTCTCGAGTATCCATGATTTACTCGAGACTTTTGGTGTTTTTCTCTATTATATTAGAATGATTGAGCATTTTTGGTAACCTGTAATATAAATTACCATTAGTACTAAAATAAATGCATAACTAATATAAATTATAATTAGTACTAAGAAGCTCTGGTACCCCTCTACAATGATAAAATTGAGATAAGAATGCCTCACCAAACTCAAATATGCATGAGATGTCAAACATTCATACAAACTCGTGCATGTGTGCAAAGATAACATATATACAAAGTCGAATTCAAATGCATATCAACTTCTAAACAACCCCATTAAGACAATGGTTAAGATCATTCAGCGTATCAACAATTATGACCAAATGTCTTAGCCACATGGATAATTAAATGACGGGGGTCCAAGCACATCAATATGCCATATCAAACATGAAAAAAAAACTCATGCCACAAAAGTAAAATGAAAATATTTTTGTGTTTTTCTAAACATATTTTTGACCCAAAAAAATAAAATCTTCTTGTATTTTTCAATATGACTCAATCAATAGAAAAATATTGTACAAAAAGTACACACATCAAAACACTTGCAAGATATAAATCATGAAGCAAAGACTAGCGTATGACAAACATGGAAATACAATCATCCCTTATATCTAGCATGGGAAGAATCAAGTGCAACCAAATAAGAACCATGAACTTTAATTCCTAAAGCCTTTAAGTCTAATTTCCTAACCCAAGGATGTGTGAAATTACGCATAGGGGTTTTGGGAACCGAAAAAAATTTATTCCTAAACTTCCTAGGAGCATTCGTAAGGTCATAGAAAAAACATCTAAGGTGACCTTTCCTATAGCAATGAGTGAAAGTATAAAGACGGTGAGAATGATTACCAAAATGTCGACATCTCCTAACGTTCCTAGTGGGCTCTCTCGCTCGATTGGTATTGGCTTTTGGAATGGGAACAATACTATCATCGTAGCCTATACCAAAACTATCTCCCTTGATTTTAACGGTGTTTAACATCCTATCCAACTTCTATGATCTAGACTTCAAATCAAACTTCACCTTACTCGAGTCTCTTAATCTCTCCTCTAGACCTAAGCAAATACCTAGACTCCTCAAACTCTAGAATATCCTTTTTCAAAGCCTCCATCTAACCGCGAAGACTATCTCTCTCTTTCTCAATGTATTTTAGTTTCTCCCTAAGAGTCTTCTCCCATGCCCTAAGATCTTCAATCAAAACATCATTATTTTCCATGGCATGCTCGTTCAACTCAACTTGTAATTTTAAGTTTACTTTTTTCACCTTTACCATTTCCGCATACAAATCATTAAAGGAAACTTGTAACTCTCCTACATCAATCTCCTCATCCTCACTAGCTTCACCCTCACTCACATGGGATTCACACTTAATGGCCTCGGAAGTGTCATTCACATGATAATCTTCATGGGAAGGTTTTTCATCGTTGGTCACATGACATGCCATGAACACTATAAGGTTACGCTCAATGGGCGAACTCTCTCCCTCTTTCGGTTCACTATCACTTAAGGTGGCATTATATGCTATCAGTTTCTTGCCCTCCTTCTTAAGTCTAGTGGGATAATTGGCAACCTTGTGACCATACCCCTCACATCCAAAACACCTATGACTCATCCCTCTTAACTTTCTCACTCTTATCCTTAAGGGCGGTATCGACCTTATTGTTATGGATTTCTCAAGTCTTTTGTCACCTTTCGATTTCTTTTGGAACTTAAGAAAAATTTTAAACTTCTTTGCCAACAAGGCTATATCCTCAAAATTGGAATCGGAATCATCATTCGAAACTTTAGTCTCCTTCTTTCGGGCTTTCAAAGTAATGTCTTTTTCTTTCTTTGGCACTTGCTTGGAGGTAAACATATTGAGTTCATATGTTTGTAGGCCACCTACAATCTCTTCAAGTTTCGTCGATTGAAGCATACTCAAGGAGTTTAAAACGGTCACTGTTGCATCAAATCCACTCAGCAACAACCTTAAGATTTTCTTTACGACACGGTTATCGGGTATTTTCTCTTCAAAATTAAAAGACGAGTTTATATATTAGACAATCTAGCATAAAACTCATCAAACGACTCATTCTCTAACATTTTAACCGTCTCAAAACTCTCTACTGAGGTTTTGAAGTTTAGATGCCCTAACCGTGATAGTACCCTCGTGAGTAAGTGAATCTATATCCCAAGCCTCTTTTGAAGTTTCACACGTCACAAATCTATTATACTCTTCCGGTGTCACATGTGAGGAAATAACGTGAAGACCTTTAGAGTTGTAAAGTGCAAGTCCATATTTAGCTTCGGTCCATGACTCAACGAGTTTTAAAGTAGTGGCCTCACCCTATCATGTGACCAGTGATGTCAAACCCTTCTCAACCACTAACCACACACGTTCATCAATTGATTTCAAAGCACTTCTCATTTGCATTTTTCAGTAAGCATAATTTGAGCCATAAAAAATAGGAGCTTTAAAACTTTTAAAAATTTTGAAATTAATCCTTAAAAAAAATGTAAGGGATTAACACACACACACACACACAAAGTGTTTCTAGCTCTGATTCCAATTTGTAGGTCCCTTTTTCTTTTGAATGGGCTTTAAGGATGTCAAAAATAAGTTTCTTTTTTAAAAACTATTTTCCTGATTTTAAACGCACCAAGTATGTGAACCAATTTTAGTTAAGCCCAATTTTATCTTGTTTTATCCTAAACATGCATCTAGGTGATTAAAGAAGGTAAAATAAATAAGTTCACAAAAGCGACGCCAGATTTACGAGGAAACTAAAAAGGGAAAAAAACATTGGACGCTCCAAGCCAGACAATCACAATGATCAGGTATTACAAAGTATAGACGATTGACTTACTCAACGACTAGATCCCCCATAAATCTTAACGCTCCTCTGATCCTTCAACCACTCCTTCATAGTGCCCATTCAAAAGTCCTTCTATGATACATGTCCACAACACACGCGTCCATGAATGCCTTGGTGTCCACCGATACATCTTGGCAACGTCTACGGATACATAACTCAAACTCCTTCATTTCTTTACTACAAAAACCAACGATCTATTGTTCAAAGATATGACCAACCTCCAAAAGTGCAAACCAAGATCTCTATAGCATAAGAATATGAAAACTCGGATCTTGAAACTCTAAGGATGTTTTTAGGCTTTGAAACCCTTAGAAAACTCGTGCAGAAAAACAAAACTATTTTCTCTGAAATATTGGTTCTACACCTTACGAAATTCTGAGTGAAACATGCCTTAAATAGAAAACTTGAGTCCGTGGGTTCGTTTGAACGAGATCATCACATCGTTCGAACAAAGTGGCCATGTCACTCGAACGACATGTTCATCTCGTTTAAACGATCTTGTAATGTCGCTCGAATGACTGCAAGTGTCGTTTGATCCTTCTAAATACAAGGGAAGGTTCTATATGACTCTAAACAATCCTTATCTCAGAATAAATGAAGTTAAAACTTTTTAAAATCATTTTTAACTTTTTAAAAACATTTATATATAAAATAACATCCTTAAAAAAAATTCCGAGTCCCCTAAACATTATGCATTCATAACTGAGAGATCGGAATGCAATAAAGACATGAAACGTGCACTAAATTAATCTCAGCATAATAAATCTTTGAAGCTTGGCCGCAACGTCTTCAATAAACTTTATGTCATAGACTGTGTGGGAATTGTGACGGTAAAAAATCTATCTATGACTCAAAAATAATGTTTTATTCCAGGAATAAGTCAAATACATACAATAGACTCAATTGGAAATTTTGACCTTACCGATTTTAAAAATATTTTTAGGATTATGTTTAGTGTGTGCAATGGCCAGAGTGTATTTGGGATTACTTTTACAAAATTGAGCGAATTCAAAAACCCCGTGGGATTTAGGAGGGGTACCTTTACCATTGTATGAAATCATTTTCTTGTCGTCCTTCCTTAGCTTAGTGGGTTACTCAGCTTCCCTATAGCCATAACCCTCACATCCAAAATATTTATCCGACTCATCCCTCTTAACATTATAATTATGATTTTTAGGAAATTTAATAGCCTTGTTAAACTCAAACTTCTCAAATTTCTTTTCATCATACTTAGATTTATCTTTAACAAACTTAAGACATTTTCTGAACTTCTTAGCAAATATAGACAAATCACCATAATCAATGTCATAATCATCAATCGAAACATGTGTTTCCTCCTTCCGGGCTTTTAAAGTAATGCCCTTATCTTTCTTCCTCATTTTGGATTAAATCTTTAAAGAAAGAACTTAAGGATTTTCTTGACTTCACGGGTTTCGGGTATTCTCTCTTCCAAGTTAAACAATGAATTCACAATATCTGACAGTCTGGCATAGAACTCATAAAAGGATTCATTCTCCTTCATACTAATGGTTTCAAACTGGTTGGTGAGGTTTTGGAGTTTGGGAGCCTTAACAACACTAGTCCTTCATGGACCAGTGGGTTGGAGTATTTCTACAGTCTCTTTTGACGTTTCACATTCCATACAACGATAGAACTACATCAGTGTTATCTCACAAAACAGAGCATTTAAACCTTGTGAATTATAGTTTGATAACCTATACTCTTCCTCACTCCAATTTTCTAAGAGCTTAGGGATTCTATATTCCTCTGCTTCCATGGTGGGTGCAGTCCGCCATCTAATAACGACTTGATAAACCAACTCATTTATTGCCTTAAGTGTTGATTGTGTACGCATATTTCAGTATGCATAATTAGACCTATCAAACATAGGAGGTCTAAAAAATGATTAACCCAATGTATAAAAACCGCACGAATTCATGCCTAAACATGTATCTAATATAAAAATTGAGTGTTCCCACTCTATCGCCAATTTGAAGTTACACGATATAAAAAATAGTCTAAACAAAAGCCAATTTTTATTTTTTTTAAATTAAATATTAAACTTAAACAAAAGAACTAATTTCCAATGAAAGTTGTGTAAAATAGTTTTCGCCAATTTTAATTTTATCCTAAAACATGCATTTAAGTGATAGAAGAATAAAGTAAAATAAACAATCACACGACACTGTATGAATGAGGAAAACCAAAATAGAAAAAACCTCGAACTACCCATCCAAAAAAATTCATTATGATAAAGAATTACAAAATTCAACAAATGACTTACATAATGACTCTATGACCTCTTAAGCCTTGATGCATCTTCGATCTTCAGCCTCTCCTCCACAGTAAAAAATAGGAGTCTAATCGTGCAACTACCACAACGTGTCATCCCACACATACTACTGTGGCCATCGATAAGGCCCAAAAACTGTCTACGGATCTAGAACACGTACGTACCGCTTCTGCACGCAACACCACAGACTTGGAGTCCACCATGCGTAAATAGTAAATACGAAATACACCGTACGAAATATACTCAAAAATATGATCATGAGGAAAACCTTCTCGGTGCCCATAAACTGGAGATCTCAAACGAGGATAAAGACTGAATCTTGGATCTCAAAGAGTTTGGGTAAAACTAGAGTTTGGAGGCTTTTGGTGTATGAGTAAAAAGTGATTTTTGGCAAAATTCTCAACTTGAAAAGTTCCTAGCAAGCCTATTTATATAAAATAAGATTTCTGAGGCGAAAAAATCTCATTCGAACGAAATTAGCAGTTCCTTTGAGCGAAGTGCATTATCTCTTTCGAACCAAAGTGAACCTCATTCAAACGAACATGATTATCTCGTTCGAATGAGTTTTGAACGATATTGTCACTATTGACATAACTTCCTCATTTGAATGTAATTCCAATGACATAGGCATCTTGTTCGAACCGACAGAAGAACTCACTCGAACGAACTACATGAATTCATTTGAACAACTTTCAAAACTCGCTCGAACAACTTTTTTCAAAAATAAAAGATTTCAAATAAAAATCCTTCATGAAAAATAGCCTCAAACAATATTAAAGGAACACCCAATGATTTCCACGAATCAAACTAAAATGCATCCATACCTTTTTTAATTAAAATACATATATACCTTATTGAGATTCCTCAGATGTTGAAGACGAAACGTGATAAAAAATATGGCACGATGATGTAGACGTTCTAACTTGGTCGCTACGTCTTCGATCAAACACACCATAGGCCTAAAAGATTCACACACTCCAGTCCCAACCTATTACTCAAAAGTTTCATCCAAATGCAAAATTAAGCCAAATACATACAAATTGACTCTATCGAAAAATTTTCTTTACATTCTTTTATGTAAATTATGAGTTATTTTATATTATTGAATTAAGGTTACTCGGTGCCAATGATGGACCGAGTCTAACAGGACTTGGGAGAGATTTCATGATCTATTAAGAATTCTCACTACGGAACCTCTGAATGAACTAGTTTGGAGGATAGAGAAAAAGCCATAATTATAGGATTATTTAACCATTTTAGATACACGAGGTAAAATGTACAGGGGCCCCGATTGAGCATTACTCGAGGAACCATAGGAGAGCAACCTTGAGCTTACTCAATTACCATCCATTGAGTTTTGGTGCAAAAGGATAATATCTTTTCATAAAAGATCTAAGTAATTTCATACCTTACACAATACAGGTGACTCAAGATTGCACTTACTATTCAGTGCCAATGGCATGTTAAGTATGTTAGTCTGATCCAACATTTAATGCAAATGAGTTTCCATGCATGTGAGCTGAGTATAAATACTTCTTTTATCCATTTGATGAACCACGTGATCTTTGATCTAAAACACCACTTTGAGATATTTATTTCAACCGAAACCTTTACTCTCCACCATTATTATTTTGCCTCGTTTTTCTAAAGAACATAAACATTTCTTGAGTTCCAAACATTATATTGCCTACATTTGAGTGTTTAGTTTCCTACCTGAGGTGTATCTAGATTACTTGCATCTCTCTCCCTCTAGCTAGATTTTAACATAGGTTCATTTATTATCATATATATATATATATATATATTGAGTTCATTCTTGATCATTTGAGAGAACATTTGTTGTTGTATTGTCACCATTTATAGGGGTTACGCCTCAGTTTATCCTTAAGCACCCTAGTGCAAAGAACTCTCGTATAAAGTGATAGTTCACTAAAATTATATGTGAGTGAGTTTGGTCCTCCCATGTGGAAGTTCTACACAAACGAGTTTAATTTAAATGAGCATACTAATAGTATACACTTAAACACAACTAGTGATGTTTTCCCAATTAGAGTTATTGTCATTAGATATAGGACCAAAAGATGTCGACTATTCAATTATGTAGGACAAAAGATTTATGAACTATCCGAAGAACATACTTGAAAGATGAAAATATATTCAGTTCAAGGTGAAGTGATTTATGTTTCCCTTGACAAGTCTCACTTCATAAGGTAATTAGGATGCTCTATGATATTTTATTTTGTGTTGGCAATAGAGGTGTGTCAAACTAAAATTTAATCAAAGATAATTATCACATGTTTATTTGAAATAAATTATATTTTCAAATTATGGTTCTCATATTTCAAAATGGTCTTAACATTAAACCCACTTACTTCTATCTTAAAGGAAAAGAAGTTAACTGGCATGAACTATATAGACTGGAAAAGAAACGTAGACATTATTCTAACTACTAAGGACTATTAATTAATTTTAACTAAAACCTTCTCTGCCAATCTTGATGAGGGGCATCCAAATAGGATATTCGAAATTATTAGAGGTGGGAAAATGTTGATCAGATAGATCATTGGTCATATTGAACTCTGTGACTAATATTCTACAACACCAGCATCAATAAATGCCAAGTGCTTATGACATGAGTTTGAACCTCATGGATATTTTTTAGGATTAAAATCATACCACGAGACTGGATGTTTTGGAAAACTTGGTTAACATACGAATTCTATATGGTACTCCCATATGTGACCATGTTCTTAAGATGATGTCCATCTTTCGGTAATTATAGGTGCTAGTATCCGATATTGATGGGGAAACCTAAATTGATTGTGTGTCCCAACCACTATCAGACCCTTTATACAGTTATGCCTAAATTATTATATGAACAAACCATATTACTGATTGATGTAATTGTTTAAAGAACTCCAAGATGTGGAGAATATCATTAAGAAAAAGGGTGTTCTTAAGGTTGTTGAGAGAGACCCATATCTTCTAACCTGAAAGGTTGAAGAAAAAGGAAAAGTCTTGGGCATAACCTATGGTTGTTAAAACTAATTTAATCCTCAGTTAGAAGGTAAGAAGGTGAAAGAAAATGTTATGTATGCAAATACTCTGAATATTGGAAGAAAGTGTGCCCGATATTCTTAGCAAGGAAGAATGGAAGCGATAATTTCTCTGTAGCTATTGAGGCATATTTTATGGTGAAATCTATCGGTACCTGTTATATAGATTCGGGAGGCATTAATCATGTTTGAAATTCATTAGAGGGATTTTAGTTAATTAGGGAGCTCAATGAAGGAGAGTCTTCGGTGATCACCATAAGGAAGTAGTAATAGTAGTAGGAAACTTAGTTTTAAACTTGGGTGGAAATATAAAGTTAATATTAGTATATTATTTTTATTCTTTATATAAACTAGTTTTGAATGGATATTTGGTTTACTTTAATAAAGATGTTTTTATCAAAAATGGAAAATCTCTTATCTATTCTAGTGCATTAGAAGATGATATTTATGTTTTAAAACCCGTAAATACTGAAATAAGTAACTTATATGTAAATAACCTAAAGAGAAAGAAACCTTCTAAGTTGAACCAAATGTATCTTTGGGACTTATGGTTAGGTCATATTAATCGAAAAATAATTAAAAGACTAGTTTCAAATGGTCAATATATTTCTTTGGAATTGGAGGCACTTCCAGTTTGTGAATTCTGCTTAGAGGGTAAAATGACAAATGGCCTTTCACCGTCAAAGTCTATAAGCTAAATTATGTCTTGGAATGGATTCATTCTAATTTGTGTGGCCTTATGACAATCTAAGAAAAAGGTGGTTACGAGTACTTTCATTGATGACTACTCTAGGCTTCAAAATGTTTACCTTATGCATCAGAAGTTTGAAGACTTTTCATAAGTTCAAAGTGTATAAGGTTGAGGTGTAACTCAATCATGGTAAACTAAACTCTACAATATGATTGTGAGGGAGTGTACCTCTTGTGAGAGTTTAGTGATCACTTGTCAGAGGTGGGGATTACATCCAAATGGCCTGAACTAGGCACTCCACAACAAAATAATGTAACTAAAAGAAGGAACATGACTCGTTTAGATATGGTTAGATCCATAATGAGTCATTTGGATCTGTCAGATTCTTTTGGGGGTTATGAATTAAATGTAACTAGTTATTTACTAAACTTATTTACTTCTAAGTCGGTCTCAACAACTCCCACAGAACTATGGACTGAGTACAAACCTAATTAGGACATGCTCGGATCTAGGATTACTCATCATACGTACTGAGGAAGGAGCTCAATAAAGGATAGAAATATGTCCCTTTATAGGTTACCGGAAAGGAACTAAAGGTGGTTTATTTTATATTCCTAAAGACTAAAGTGTATTAGTTAATACAAATGTACGGTACTTAGAGGAAGATTATATGATAAATCACACTCCCAAGAGCAATATTTTCTTGAAAGAGCTAAGAGAGCTTGACCAAGTAGTTGAAACTAAACTATTCGTACATGATGAAATACAACCTGATATCAATAGTACACTGCCTAATGGTATTGGTAGTATTATCAATGATCAGGATGCACATGTCATTTATACAAGACCATAAGTGGAGCCACATCATAGTGGAAGAGTCAACCATCAACTTGATATGTTTATGTATTTGGGTGAACACTTTAGTGAGATCCTAATGGAACATGAACCAAATCTCGAGAACCATAACGAGGCACTCCAAGACAAGGACTCTAAAACCAATTCAAATGATATGAATACCGAGATGAATAGATGATTCGAATCAAATTAGGGAAATTGTAAACTTTCTAGATGGGATTACATCTATCGGACACAAGTGGATCTACAAGAAGAAAATAAGGGTAGATGGGAAGGTGAAAACCTTCAAGGATAGGCTTGTAGCGAAAAGGGTTTACTAAGAAAGAAGGGATCAACTATGAGGAAACCTTCTCACTGGTAGTCATGATAAAGTCTATTAAAATTATTTTAACTATTGAGGACCGTCTTGATCTCAAGATTTAGTAAATGGGAATCAAGACCGAGTCCTTAAATAGTACTCTCGATGAGTGTATCTATATAATTCAACCTGAGGGATTCATAACAAATGGCAAGGAAAGATTAAGACATCCATTTATGGACTTAATCAAGCATTGAGGTCTTAGAACACTCGATTTGATTAGGTAATTAATCTTTTGGTTTTCATCAATATCCAAATGAGACTTGTGTGTATAAAATGCATGACGAAAGCATGGTAGAATTTCTCATAATATAAGTGGATGATATTATCATAATCGGGAGCGATGTGGGTCTATTATCTAGTTTAAGAGTGTGGTTGTCTCGTCAATTCCATGTGAAGACTTAAGAGAAGCTAGTCACATTCTCCGTATCAAGATTATGCGTTATAAAAAAATAGGATATAGTGCTTATCCCCAACCACTTATATCGATAATCTTCTCACAAGGTTTAACAAGGGAGATTAAAAGAAAAGGTTTCTCCCTTTTAGTCATAGAATTTCATTATGTAAGGATCAGTGTCCTAAGACACCCGATCGGACGAAAAGGATAATGAATATACCTTATGCTTCGCTGGTGAGGAGTATCATGTATGTTATGTACAATATCGAATAATTTTTTTGTCATTGGCATGGTCAGAATATTTATTCTAACCGAGGTGAGGAGTAATGAATTTATATAAAATATATTCTCAAATACCTAAAAGGACTAGAGATTATGTGTTGGTTTACTCAATGGACATTCTAGCATCCATTGGGTACACAAATTCTGATTTTTAGTACGATAGGAATTCAAGGAAGTCGACCTCGGGATATTTATTTACCTTATGAGGTGGAGCCATAAGTTGGAGGAGTATCGATCAATCATATATTTCTAATTCCACCATATAAGTCAAATATGTTACATCTTGGGGAAAATAAGGAAGTGGTTTGGCTCCAAAACATCCTACGTGAATTAGTGTGGTTCATTTAATGTAGTTGAAAATTACAATTTATTTTTGCAATAATGAAACGGTTGATGATTCTAAAGAACAAAGGATTCTTAAGAGGGAAAAGAACTTTGAGCGCAAGTATCACCTGATTCGTGAAATCGAGCAAAGAGGCAACATAACTGTGACCAAAATTGCATCTCGAAACCACTTGGCAGATCCTTTTACAAATAGATTACCAAGAAAGTCTCTTGATATTAATGTGGAGGGAATGGTAGTAAAATTCATAGACGAATGATTTAATATTAATTGGGATATTGTTGGGGTTTTATTCTTAAAACCATGTAATAACATTTTCTTTTTAAATAAAAGGATCATCTAGTTCATTTGAAATGAGAATCATGTTTGTGAGAATGTCTTATATTTATGCTTTAAATATATTTTATGTTATGTTGCCTAATTTTACTTAGATGGAATTCTGGTTATTTGGGTTTGACTTGATCACATGAGATCCAAATTCAAGTGCATGTACAATTAAACAGTTCACGTCCTAGATAGGGATTCGCATCATATTGGTATAAATGCATTTACAATCATACTAGTTTATCTCAAACTAGGGGAACATGTCTGGTGGTTCGATAACTTTTGTGATAGTTCATAAGTTGATTGTGATCGGTACATTCAGTAATGTATTGAACATGACCACCCATGAGATTCACGTCTACGAATTGTCTTTATTAGTCTTGAGAAATCTCACATCATTTGCAGAGGGTACATATTTCTAATAAAAAGGATCGTGAGGATTAGAATGCTTACATAACTATTTCTTTGGTTGTTATGGGAAATATTTAATGCCATTAGAAAATTGGACAATCTTTGTATAAATAGGCCTGAGATCATAATTCGGAGTAATCCGCATCCAAAAAAGATCTTGGATTATAATACCCTATTGGTAAATTTATAAGACTTGTTTCTACCAGTATTCCTCATCAATGGATTATTTAATAATATGATGGAGTAGCAAAATAAATTAAGTCTCAAAATTAAGGATGTTATTTAAAATCCATTAGCGAAAAATTGATTCGATCAACTGGGTATTAGAAACATAATGCGGGGATTCACATTATGTAACATATCAACATTGAAAATAATAGATTATTACTCCGAGTTATTTTGAGATAATTAAATTGGAGTGAAGTCATAATTACTTAGTGGAATTAATTATTATTATTATTATTATTATTATTATTATTATTATTATTATTATTATTATTATTATTATTATTATTATTATTATATAAAGAGCGTAAATAAAATACAAAATTCTAATTTGGGATTTTTGAGTATTTATTTTGAAGCCAATTTAACTATTTGGTATGGGGTCGCTAGTATAGTCCACATGCCTAAGTAGCAGAATCAAACTCTCTAAAAACCCTGTTTATCTCAAGCCCATGACTTATAGCTGCTTATATTGGTATAAGCTAGGGTTTTAAGATGCATATTCATTATTGATGGTTAAAGAGGGAGAGGGAAAATACTATTCACATTTTTGTGAAGAGTCTTAGAGAGAGATCCATATCTCACTCAAAAGAAATAGTTTTCATCTCAAAAGGTCCCCCCACCACCCATACACACCCTGCTTTGATAAGGGTCATATACTAGAAGATACAAGTCTTTTTGTGCACAAATATAAGCTCTTGGAGGACCAAAATAAGGTAGTCATTTCATATTCTCCAAATGTCCTTTCTCTTCATTCGGATTACCTGCAAGATCCGCAAAAGTATTATATCAAAAGCCTTGGTTTCATCTTTGAACCTAATTTTTCTTTTATACTTTCTATTGCATAATCATTCGAAGTTTTTAGGTAGAATTATATCCACGTATATCAATCCCTAATAATCGTTTACTCATCGGACACATGCATTTGCTGAATTCGATTAGTACAAACTCATTTTGGGGTTAAAATGGACTTTAGGGGCATAAAAGATAGGTATGGACACACCAAGAGGTACAAAAGTAACTTATAGAAACTGTCCATGTTCTCGCCGGACTCTCGATTTTGAAATTAACAAATAGACATTTGTTTCGATGTAAAAAGTGGTATTTGGGGGTGAAAAGTGAAAATGGCTATGAAGTGGCTCCAAATGATACCTGTATATCTCCAAAGGTACCAAATTGACCTGAGGGAAGGTATTGTATCCTCATTAGACTCCTTGTTTTCAAAATTGACTAGTAAACTTTTATTTTAGGGTTAAAAGGAATTTAACCAGTGAAAACTCAAATAGCAACCGAGTGACATAAAAAGAGACACAGATAGTCCAAAATGTACTGAATTGACTAATGAGAAGTGACCGTGCCATCATTGGACATTCGATTTCAAAAATGTACTTGTGAACCTTCTCTTGGGGGTAAAATGTGGGTTTTTGGTGGTAAAACGTAAATCAGTAACTAAAAAATGCGAATAGAGGCGCAAACACCCCAAGAGGTACCAAATTTACACGTTGGAAATGACCTGGTGCTCGTCGAACCTCCGATTGTGGTTGAATACTATACGGTTGTATTAAGTTTTAAAATGGTCTTTATAGAGAAAAAAAAGTAAAAGCAATAACCAAGTTCCTCAAAAGGAGACACAAACATCCCAAGAGGTACAAAATAAACTTTTAGAAAGTGATTGTCTCCTCATTGGACACCCAGTTTCCGTAATCGACCAGTATACACTTGTTTTGAGGTTAAAATGGATTTAGGGTAAAAAACATAAAACTACATCTGAGTGGTATGGAAAGAGGCACGAACACCCCCCAAGGCGCATAAAATTACGCTCTCGAAATTGATCATTTCCTCATCGAACAGTCATTTGCCAAAATTTATTAGTGTTCACTTGTTTTGTGGGTTAAAATAGAGTTTAGGTTGAGAAAAATCAAGAAAAAAGCCCAGAGAGAGATATGGATATCCTCAAAAGGTACAACAACAACTTGTAAGAAGTGTTTGTGCTCTCATCGGATTCTCGATTTTCAAAGTCCAATCAAGCGTTTGTTTCAGGGTTAAAAGTGGGCTTTAGGGGTGAAAAGTGAAAACAATAATAAAGTATCTTGAAAAGAGGCACAAATACCCTCAAACGTACCAACATAACCTCAGGGAAGGGACCGTGTCCTCAATAGAATCCCAAATTTTGAAATTTACTAGTATGCATTTATTTTAGGGTTAAAAATGGGATTTAGGCCTCGAAAACTCAAAACAACAATCAAGTGCCAAATCGCCTACTACGTAAAATAAAAGGCACCACCAATATATATAAAATAATGTAAAATTATGCCCATATATGATTTTCAATTAAACGAAAAAAAAGTAATTCTATTAAATAATAAATTTACAATTGAAACTGTTACATTAAAATGGTTTCAGTCTAAAGCTCTAACTAAACGAGAGAGTGAGACGTGGGAGAAGAATCTAGAGCTTTTGGGGTAGGTATTTTTGAATTCCGAGGAAATTAAATAAATAAATGAATAAATAAATTTCAACAAGAAATTGAGATTTGCATAATAATCTAATTTTACAAAATTAAATAATTGAGTAGTGTTAGCTTTTTCATATTACAAAATTAACACAATGTCACTAATACTTATTTTAGATTAAGTTACACCAAATTAATTTAATCAAACACATGATTAATTTGTATGTATTACTTACTTATTTGAATTCACAATCCTTAAATGCTACACAATTTAATAAAATTAATCATGTGTTTGATTAAATTAATTTGGTGTAACTTAATCTAAAATAAGCATTAGTGACATTGTGTTAATTTTATTTTGAATGGGCATTAGATGAGTTATGTCTGGATTGAATTTATTGGGCCTTTTCAAAACTCAACTACGGTTAAAAATAATTAATGCACCCATGGGTTGGGCTGACCATTAGAGTAAGTTTTGGCATATTTCGAATGAGGTTAAAGGTCCAAAAGCCCATGTAAATTTAGGGTTTATTAAAATAACGAAAAGTAATAATTAATATTTAATTAAGAGATTAACCTAACTCTAACCTCATTTCATCTTTTTAACATAAAACTAACCCGAAAATGGGGAGATTAGAGTATGAGGCTTGGAAAGGAAGAGAGAAAGAGGAAAAGCTTATAAGAAAAAACAACGGAAAAACAAACAAAGAAGACAATTGTAATTAACAAAGCTTTCACTGTTTTCTTCACATATGAAACTTTATTTTTGAGTCAAGAACTATATCCTACTTTTCCTCTTTGAATCTATTTGATAATAATAGAATTGTGTTTAGATAAGAGTAAAATAATAATTTATTTAGTTAAATTGTGAATAATTCATGTAATTGGCTTTTAACTAAATGTCCCACATGTTTGCCCAGCCACCATTTTGTTAACTCTCCTAATGGAGGGTTGACATTGAACAAATCATAAACACAAAGTCAACATTATAAGTTTTGAAATGTCAAGAAAAAATTGAAATTACCTTAAACTTTAGGGTTGATTTTTTATTTTTCCTTTTTTTAAATATGTGTATGCATAATTCAAATAATATCAAAGCATGTCATGTATATTTGTTGTTATAATAATCTTTATTATACCTCTAATACTATCGTATTAGAGGAGTTAATTAAGCTTTAATAGTTATTATCCTTTTTATCTTGAAATTGTGTTTTTTGAAATAAAAAAAATACATAAAATAAAAGTCTCTCGGAAACTAAAAGAGCTTTAATAGTTGCTATCTTTTTTCTCTAATGTTAGACATTGTACTCTTTGAAACCAAAAACATGGATAAACTAAAAGCCTCTTGAAAACTAAAAAGATTTCTCTCTTCGGATAAAGTTAATTTTACCACCTCGGGGAATATACAATTTAGATTACTCCTATTTTAAATCGATGTATTTCACATTTTTTGTGAAATGACACAATTTTAGATTTTACGCGTGAAATAAATGGGTCAATTAATGAATCATTTTATTAATCACACTAAACACAATTTATGGGTCAATTTGTAAATGGATCAATTTATTAATGAGTCAATTTATAATTTTGCGACCTTAGTGAACGGAACTAATTAATACAAAACTCATTATATTATGAGGTGATCATGATTAGTAGTATTCTTTATTATGGAAAATAAAGGATAAAAACCACAGATACATGTTCCTCATGTTTGTCTCTTTCAGTAGTGTGTGTGTGTGTGTCTATATATATATATATATATATATATATATGCAGATTTTTCTTTAATATTTTTATTTTATTACAAAAAATATTCAATGCTAATATGAAAAATAATTTTATTATAAAGAAATGTATTTTAAAAATTATGTTTTGTAATAAAAACAGTTTTATTATAAAAAAAAATGTTTTATCATAAAAAAATAGTTTTTTAATGTTTTTATCTACAATTACGTTTTTTAAAAACATATTCAACATATATCAAAGTTAAAAACTATTTTTTAAAACAGTTAAAACATTTAAAAAACAGTTTTATTATAAAAAAAAATTTAGAATGAATGTTTTATAATAAAAAAACAGTTCTCATTATAAAAATAATGTTTTATTATAAAAACAGTTTTCGACGGTTTTGTCTACAATGATGTTAACAGTTCAAACTAATTAACGTTATTTTTTTTTTATAATAAACAGTTTTAGTAAACAAACTTTCTTGATGGTATACTTGAAGCATCATTTGTTATTATCATTTCATGACCTCTATTTTTTTGACTTTTCTTCTCTTCTATTAAAAATAGAAGAGCTGATGCATTTTCCATTCATACATATACATATATATGCCAAAATATCTATTTAGATGAGAAGAGAACAACACTCAAAAAAGTCACATCATTCGTACCATCATTTTTATTTTATATGATATAAACTTTTCACACAGAAACTTATACTAATCATATTAGATATTGAAAATAATAATATTGTTAAAATTCTAGATATTTCAGGATGTATCCCGATAGCCGAATCTCAGATAAAAACTTTAATTATGAAATTGGGTGAGTATAAAATTTACAAATGATAGAAAATGGAGTATTTACAAAAACAAAATGGAGTATTTACAAAAACAAAGGCGGGTATAAAATTTACAAAGTCAAATTGCGGGATATATTTTTACATATATGAAATTTTTGTCTAAAAATAGAAATATGGTTTTCAAATGTAGTTTTTTTTTTCATTTTTCCCCATTTTTTGGTCAACAGTAAATATATGACAAAACTAGATCCAATGTAGAATAAATTTCTACATATATATTAAAGTATGTATTTTTTTAGAAAAATATTAAAGTATATGTTTTGTTAATAGTTTAAAATAATTTGTTTTGAGATATTTGTTGTTTTTCTAACTTTATCTTTGAGTGTTATTTCCTTACAAAATTTATTATATTTGGAATTAATTTTCTACATTTGGTACAATTACGTTTGATTACTTAACTTAAAACATTGAATAAAGTTACTCTTATATTATTTTAGTTGCATATAAAGTTATTAAAAATTTAATATTTTTAAATTTATTTTAAGTATGCAACAAATAAAAAAATAAAATATAAGTATATTGACTTTAAGATAAAATATTATATTTATAATATATTTATATTTATTTATTATACATGACTCATGCATAAACTTATTCCTCAACCCCACTCAGTGCTAAAATCCCCAGCCCCTGGTGATCTATCCTCTTCCCTAACTCGAAACCCCATAATCACTTAAATCCCAACAAACCTTTTTTTTTTTGCCAAAATCCCAACAAACTTTCGTATGTAGCTTCCTGCACTAGAACTCTATAATTGATGCGAAACTGATAAACGAACAAAAGTTTGTTAAGTGTTATTATCGTCGTTAAACAAGGGACCACATGCTTTTTCGTTGTCTCAACTATTAATGTGATTAATGTGATTGGACAACCCCCACCACCTTGGTCCGTCGATCTTTCAGATTTGAGTAAGACTACATCGACTGAAAAATGCAACTTAAAACCTGAGCTTAATGACGTGGCATTTGCCACATTATTAAGATAAACCCTTTTTTTTATTTTTTTTATTCATTAAACTTTATTATTTTTAAAATATAATTTTTAAGTTAAAAAAAATAGTCTAATCAAAAAATATATATATTAAATTATTTGTGTTAAAATACAATAAGACAATATAGAAAATTGTATTTTTTTATTTACTACAAATCAATTAAAAAATTATACAATGTGATTATAAATTTTTTATTTTTTAACTAAGAGGATCACGATAAAAAAAAAACGCGACGTGGCATGGGGTCATATTTTTTCATACCGCTAGCACGGACCATTTTTTACTATTTTAAAAATAATTTTTTTACTAACATATTAGAAAAAATGCTCTGCATTAGCGGTTTGTATAGGGGGTCGTCCGTGCCAGCGGTATGTATAGGTGGTCGAACCACCTATACATATCGCTGGGGCAGACCATTTTTTTAAAATGGTAAACGATTTATTTTTAAAATTATAAAAAATGGTCCGTGTCAGGGGTATATATAGGCGGTTCGACCACTTATACATACCACTGACGATGATCAATTTTCTAATATGTTGATCCGTGTAAGTGGTATGTATAAGCGGGCGGACCATTTTTTTTAAATGGTAAAAAAATTATTTTTAAAATAGTAAAAAATGATCCGTGCCAACGGTATGAAAAAAATACGACTCCATGCCACATCACGTTTTTTTATCATGATCCTGTTAGTTAGAAAATAAAATATTCATAATCGCATTGTGCAATTTTTTTTATTGATTTGTGATAAGTAAAAAAATACGATATATATATATATATATATATTGATTGGACTATTTTTAATTTAAACTTAAAAATTATATTTTGAAAAAAAAAGAATTTATAGAGTGAGAAAATAAAATAAAAAGTGTGTATCTTAATGATGTGGCAATCATTAAGTTCAGGTTTTAAGTTGCATTTTCCGATCGCTATAGTATTTTTTTTATCAGATTTTCACGTATTAAAATTCGTGTTCAGGGTGCTGTAGTGGATTTTAAGGTTAAACCAAAAATCATATTTCGATACCACATTCTATTTGAAGTTATACATTAGGTGATAAGGAGTAATTTTAGGATCCTTTTAAATAGCCCCTTGTCTAATAATTGGATGAGCAGAGTATCATCTAAATAAGGTTAAAAATTCACAGTATTATAATTAAAATTTTAAAATTTTAGACAATTTCATATGATATAATTTTTCTTCGCAAGTTAAAAAAAATACTTCCAAAAAATTATTTTAATTTAAGACAACAATTTTTTGAATTTAACCTACAAGAGAGTTGGATATTTTAAATTTTCATATTGAAAAATCAACTTTAATATTTGTTGATATCAAATTTAATCTGCTGACATAGATCAATCATATAAAGACACGTGTCCATTTAAATGGTGAATACTAAGACTTTGGACGAATAAGCTCCGAGGAACTCTAAAGGTCCGAGTAACTCAAGAGGGCCGAGCAACTCAAGCGATCCGAGTAACTTAAGAGATCCGAGCAACTCAAGCGGTCCGAGCATCTCAAGGCGGTCCGAGCAACTCAAATACTTGTGGCGTGCGCGTCAAGTATACCAGAAGACAACTACGCATTAAATGTGCATTTATTATTGTACAGATGTATTCGGCTGCTAAAATACAACACATCATTCTTTCACATGTACGACCTCGAGGCTATAAATACATTGTAACTTCCTCATGAAAAAGGACTCGGAATTTCTTGGTAAATCACTTATTGAGAATTCTTGAAAAATAGTCAGCAATACAAAAATAGTGGACGTAGGCCATTTTCTTAAGGTTGAACCACTTTAAAATTCGTTGTCTTATTTACTCATTCATTTTTATCTGTGATTAAAATAATTAGATCGAATCTAGTTTTTTACATCAACAGATTGGCGCCGTCTGTGGGAAACGACTGTAATTAGCGTTTTTCACCAAAATAACTCATCATCAATGGCTGATAATCCGGAATCCAGTAATCGAAACACTAGGATTCCCCCGAATCCTTCTGCTCCCCCAAGTTTTTCAGATCTGGCTGGTATAATGGCTAATTTGGCCCAAGGGCAAACGGTCATGCAAGAAACCATGCGTCAACTCATACAAACCATTCAAGGCGGAGTGCCAGCCCAATCAGGACAACGCAGTGTTCAAAGAAATATTCTTTTACTCTCTTCGCGAACTAGCGATTCATAACATACTGAGAGATCTAATGATCCTTCTTATCAGCCCGGACGGACTTCCTCGGTACGAGCTATAGACACTCAACAAAACATCACTTTATCTTCAGAGAGGGCAAGTGCTCTTGAAAGGTTGAGTAGAGTCTCTCCTTTTGATCGTCTAGGTCCTAGGAGGAATAGAAGTCCCCCTAGGATTGTGTCGAGGAACTCTCAACGACCATTTGATTTAAAGGAAGGCTCTGTCCAATCACGACCAGCTGCTCGTCATGAAAGATCCCAGGAGGTTAATTCAACACGATCAGTTGCTCGACCAATAGGATCGAGGAAGGAAACGATGCATGGAAGGGATCAATTCAAAGGTTGGAGGATAGATTAGGGGAGATGGCTAAAACCAAAAATCCTCTATAAAGGACTTTTGTTCGAGGAACACCATTCACACAAGAGATTGTGGACTTTCTCACACCGTCAAAATTCAAAGCCCCGGTAGTAACACCAAAATACGATGAAAAAACTGACCCTGTTCTCCATATAGAATAATACTAGGCAGCTGCTGATATCTATGTTGTTCCAAACGAGATGCGATGCAGTGCATTTTCAGGAACCCTTACCGAATCAGCTCAGATGTGGTACAATAACCTTCCTCGAGGGAAAATTGCGACCTTCTTTCAGTTAGCAGAACTCTTTATTGAAAATTTTTGTTTTGGAGCAAAGCCAGTCAAACGAGTAGCACACTTGCTAAGTGTTAGACAAAAGACAGGTGAAAGCACCAGGGATTATATTACTCGTTTTAATAACGAGAAACTAGAAGTAATTGATTACGAGGAAAAAACTGCAATTACTGCTTTGATGAGTGCACTGTTGCCCAATAAATTGTACTACACTTTAGCCAAAGATCCACCCAGGACCATGGCAGAAATGATGGCAAAAGAAGCAAAAATCATGAATGCCGAGGAAGCCATGGCTGCGAAGAAGAACGCAGACACTAAGGAGACTAAGGTGGAAGATGGTAAAACTGAAAAGAAGGAATAAAAAAACAACGGTGGTAACAGGAAATCAAAGGGTAAGCAAGCATTAGAACAGATGAAGAAATACGAAAATTATACTCCCTTGAAGGTGGATATAAATCACATTCTGGAAGAAATCAAGAACAGCGAGGAGCTAGCCTGGCCAGCAAAAATGAAGGCAGATCCTGATAAGCGAGACAAGTCCAAATATTACGAATTCCGCAAAGATCATGGTCACACGACCAAGCGTTGCATAGCTCTTCAGAATGAAATTGAAGCACTCATTAGATGAGGAAAATTGGTCAAGTATGTTGATCGTCAAAATGGTGGTCGAACCAATTAACGAGGAAGGCAAAGGTCTAAATCTCCTCTTCGGATAAAAGAAGACAAGAAAACAGATCATGAAGATGATCCAGAAGATGACCCCGATCTCCCCAAAATACCAAGACAGCCAGAATGTGAGGTATTTTCAATTCGTTTCGGATCATTTGATTGCAATGTTATTACAGGTGGAGATGCAGGTAGTGGAGACCTTACTCCAAAGAGGAAAGCTTACCTCAATGAGGCTCAAGCTTGTTCGTATATTTAACAAATAAATCTGGCTGAAGATGATCGCCCGAGGAAGGTGAAAAAAGATAAACTAGTCATTAGTTTCTCTAAAAATGACCTCGCAGGTGTGCTATATCCTCATGATGACCCATTGGTAATCAAAATGAGAATGAAGGAAGTAATGATTTCACGAGTATTAGTGGATAATGGTAGCTCGACAAATATCATGTTCTACCCATATTTTGATAGTTTGAATCTAAAGCTATCCCAGTTGGAGCCATATTATAAGCCCCTCCTCGATTTTACTGGCGAGAAGTTTTTCCGCTTGGGACGATCAAGTTGGATATGTTCATCGGTACATGGACCGCTTGTCAAATAGAAAGAGTAAACTTTTTCGTAATGGATAAAAATGTCCAATCACCTTACAATATCATTATGGGAAGAGTAGGTTTGAAGAAATTCAAAGCAGTACCATCTACTGTACATCAATGTCTAAAATTTCCAACCAATTTTAGAGTAGGAGTTGTGAAGGGCGACCAAAAAGTAGCTTAGGAATGCTACTATTCATCTGTCGAGCAGGAAGAACTGGAGGAATCCAGGAAAAAGACTACTACCTATCAAGTGGATGAAGGTGTAGAAATTGAAACATTAGATCCTAGAGACGAGTCGCAGCTTGTAAAAGGTCAGGTGGTGGAAGCAACTGAAAATGTCATTCTGGACGATGAAAACCCGGAACGAACAACTCAAATCGGTGCGTCGTTGGATGCCCCACTAAAACAAGAATTGATAGCTTTCCTAAGAAGGAAAAAATAAACTTTTGCATGGAGACACGAAGACATGCCGGGGATAGACCCAACCTTCCTATGTCATGAGCTTAATGTGAACAAGGAAATCAAGCCAATAAAGCAAAGAAGAAGAGTGTTCAACCCTGAAAAGAACCAAGCTATACAAGAAGAGGTCGAGGAGCTTCATAAAGCCTATTTTATTGAAGACGTCAAATATCCGTACTAGTTAGCAAATATGGTGATGGTGAAGAAGAAGAATAATAAGTGGAAAATGTGTGTTAATTTCACTGATCTTAATAAAGCCTGCCCAAAGGATCATTTTCCTTTGCCTTGAATCGATCAGTTGGTGAATGCCACCTCGGGACACGAGTTGTTGAGTTTCATGGATGCTTATTCTGGTTACAACCATATTAAAATGAAGCCTGGAGACAGGGAGAGTACCTCTTTTATCACACCCGGGGGAACTTATTGTTATAATGTTATGCTTTTGGATTGAAAAATGGAGGTGCAACATATCAGTGACTGATGAATAAGGTGTTTGCAGAGCAGATCAGTCATAATATGAAAGTTTACGTTGATGATATGCTGATGAAGAGCAAGAAAGCTATTGATCATCTAGTTGATATGGGTCAAAACTTTGATCAACTAGAGAAATATCAAATGAAGCTGAATCCCACCAAATGCATATTCGGGGTACGAGAAGGCATGTTCCTTGGATATATTGTCAACCAACGAGGAATCGAAGCAAACCTTGAAAAGATCAAGGCTCTATTAGAGCTATGATCTCCAACCGAAAAGAAGGAAGTGCAAAGTCTCACTGGACGAGTTGCTGCACTTAATAGATTTGTGTCACGAGCAACTGATAGATGCCTCCCATTCTTCAAAACACTCCGAAAAACTTTTGAGTGGAATGATGAATGTGAGGAGGCTTTTCAAGAATTGAAAAAATATCTAGGGACACCTCCATTGCTGTCCAGGCCAGTGATAGGAGAAAGATTATACTTGTATCTAGCAGTCTCAGAGAATGCAGTTAGCTCGGCATTGATAAGAGTGGAGGATGGAGTGCAGAAACCAATCTACTACACCAGAAAGACTTTTCGGGGAGCAGAAATTAGATATTCAAGGTTGGAGAAGTTAGCATTAGCGCTGATTGAAGCCAGAAGAAGAATGAGACCATACTACCAAGCCCATACTATAGTTGTGTATACTGATATGCCATGGAGGCAAGCTCTAGATAAACTAAAGAAATCAGGAAGATTGATGTACTGGGCAGTGGAGCTCGAAGAATATGATATAATTTATGAGCCTAGGTCGTCGCTCAAAGGGCAAGTAGTAGCAGACTTTATCGCGGATTTTACTTAAGAAAACACCGCCGAAGAATAGGATTTGAAAACTGACCAACCTGTAGATGTTACTGGATCATTAAAATTGAACCCCGACCAACTTACTTCTGTAGGCGTGGAAGGAAAGATGACTGACGAACAGCGAGAATCATTGGAGGAGGATAAAAGGAAGTACCAAATATTTCACCGAGGAACTCTCTCGAATCAAAATTTTGATGATCAGTTACCCATATGGAATTTGTATGTAGATGGCTCTTCGTGCACTGCAGGCAATGGAGTAGGGATTGTTTTGAAAAGTCCAGATAAGGTCGATATCGAGTATGCTCTGCGCTTTCAATTAAAAGATTCTAATAATGAGGTCGAATATGAAGCAATGATTGTAGGTTTAAGTCTAGCCAGAACGATGAAGGCAGATCAGATTGTTGTATTCAGCGATTCGCAGTTAATCGTAAGTCATATTCTTGGAGTATTAGCAACAAAAGGAGAGTTAATGATCAAGTACCATGCAAAAGAAATAGAGTTGGTATCAAGTTTTATTGCTGTTCAGTTAGTTAGAGTACCAAGATTGGAGAACGCAAGGGCAGACGCCCTAGCCCGATTAGCATCAGCCACGCGCGCCGAGCTACGAAGAACAATCCCAATAGAAATTCTAGTTGGTCGGAGCATAGACGAAGATCTGGTCATGAACTTCATTGCTCTTGATTTGGGACCATCATGGATGGATCCCATCAGGGCCTATATTCAAGAGGGAACTTTTCCAATTGATAAACTCGCAACTAAGAAATTGAAGTTCAAAGTTGCTCGTTATGTATTAACCAATGGTATTTTATATAGACGAGGAGTTATAACAGCACTACAAAGATGTGTTCATCCCTCTGAAGTGAAATACTTGATCGAAGAGGTTCATGAGGGGTCTTATAGAGCCCATATAGCTGGTCGGACGCTCTTACGAAGAATAGCCACGCAGGGGTATTACTGGTCGACGATGAGAGATGATTGCGCAGCTTATGCTAAGAAGTGCGACAAATGCCAACGCTTCTCATCCATCCGAAGAACTCCTCAGGCATTGTTAACACCCATAGCATCTCCTTGGACATTCTCTATATGGGGAATAGATTTCGTCGGACCATTACCAACGACTAAGGGAAGATTCAAATACTTAGTGGTCACAGTGGATTATTTTACTAAATGGGTGGAAGTTAAGCCTCTTATTGATATGCCATACAACAAAGTCTATCAATTTATTTGGAAAAATATAATTTGCAGATACGGCCTCCCACATGCGTTCATTACTGATCATGGAACCCAATTTGACAACGAGGAGTTTGCAATATTGTCAACAATCCAATATACAGAAGGTCCATTCTGCACCAGGCCATCCCCAGAGCAATGGGCAAACTGAAGTGACAAACAGAACGCTGCTAAATGATTTGAAAAAATGACTGGATAATGCAAAGGCAAATTGGATTAACGAGCTACAGTCTGTGCTTTGGGCCTATCGCACCACACCACGAACAGTAACTGGAGAGTCCCCATACATGCTGACATTTGGGAGTGAATCAGTTATACCTGTTGAATTAGGTTTACCTACACATAGGGTACTTAATTTCAATTCTCATGTCAGTGATTTAATGCGAATTTTATACCTAGATATGCTAGAAGAAGTCAGGGAAGAAGTAGCTTTCAGGAATGCCACGTATCAACAACGAACAACTTCGTTCTACAATAAAAGAGTTAAGAAATGTGATTTGAAGGAAGGGGATTATGTGCTGAAGAAAGTCATCCAAAAGCATAATAAACTAAAAGCCAACTGGCACGGACCCTTCAGAGTGACAAAAGTTGTTCGTCTAGGGACATATAGGATTGAAACCTTGGAAGGAGAAGAATTCAAGAATGCATGGAATGCAGAACATCTACGAAAGTATTATCAGTAGTTGAAATTTCTATGTAATACAATTTCTTCAATATGAATAAAGTGACGTTTCCCCATTTTTCTTTATTCATTAAATTTTTTTCGAAATATTAGTGCTACACACTATACAAGTCAATTACCACCAACTCCGGTTGGTCGGGAAGCAAATTACCACCAACTCCGGTTAGTCGGGAAGCAAATATGACCAACTCCAGTTGATCGGCAATATAATTACCACCAACTCCGATTAGTCGAGAAGTAAATATAACCGACTCTGGTTGATCAACAATATAATTACCACCAACTCCGGTTGGTCGGGAAGCAAATACGACCAACTCCGGTTGGTCGAGAAGCAAATACGACCAACTCCGGTTGATCGGCAATATAATTACCATCAGCTTCGGTTGGTCGGGAAGCAAATTACCACCAACTCCGGTTGGTCGGGAAGCAAAAACGACCAACTCCAGTTGGTCGGGAAGCAAAATACGACCAACTCCGGTTGATCGGTAATATAATTACCACAAACTTCGATTGGTCGGGAAGAAAATTATCACCAACTCCGGTTGGTCGAGAAACAAATACCACCAACTCCGGTTGGTCAGCAATTCAATTACCACAAACTCTGGTTGGTCGAGAAACAAATACCACCAACTCCAGTTGGTCGACAATTTATTTACCACCAACTCTGGTTGGTCGGGAAATTTTTATCACCAATTTCGATTGGTCGGCAGTTTAAAAACCAGACAGGACATTTTTTTCTTTCTACAGATATACATACATATTCATCAGTAAATAAAAGAGATATTTCATAAAATATTTCCAAACCAATGACAGTTAAGTTGCAAAGAAAACTAAAGATTTCTTCATTAAAACCAGAACAAATTACATATGATATAAATTACAGATTACATATAATGTGAATGGAGTTCATTACATAAACAAATACTACTCTATAGGTTTCTTTCCCTCTGCCTTTGACACAGGGTCTAACCCAGCAGGAGGATCATTGAGACTATAAGGAGAATTTATGAAGTTCAGATCTTGCAGCATTCTGACGTTCATTATAGATGGACGATCAAGCAGGTGTTCTGGGCGAGATATTTCAAAATTTGAATGGAGATTATAACTATCAAGATACTTGGAGATTAGAACGCGAGGAATGGCTCGGGCTGGAATCCAACTAAGGTCAAGCTTGAAAGGAGGTACAGGTAGATCAAGAACTCCAGGAGTATAGTAATCCCATAAGAAATGACCTCTATCCAATTTTAGAACACAAAGAGCATTCAACCATCCCTGTTTATACCCTTCGTTGTTCGACTGTTCTAAACGAGCATCAAGATGACAAAGTGCTTTGTTATATCCGGCCATCCAAAATTCTCTGGGATGCTTATGGAATTGATAGGTTAATCTCTCAAGTTGCTCATTGAGCTTCTTCACCATAATTTTTTTACTCCCCAGAGCAGAAGCTTGATTGGAAAGTTTCTCGAAGAGGTTAAGAATTTCTTTAGACATATCTACCAGGGATTGGTTCTTTACCATCAACTGGAATGCCTGGTTCTCCAAGGTTGATTGAGTCCTCGTCTCTTCAACTGAAATGCGAACAGCCCTTGCTCATCCTCGAGAAGAAGACCATGCTCGTCCACGATTAGACGAGGAGGGCCCTGTCTTTTTCAAAGTCTCCAACTCGTCTCGAAGTTTGGCATTTTCTATCTCCAAAAAAGAAAAACCTTCATCGTTCACAGGGACTAAAGCACCCGAAGAAAATGTAGTGGAATTGAGTTGCTTATTTCTTCCTGCAAAAGAATGTTCTCCTTCTCCAACAGCTTGGCAATATTCCTATGCTCCTCTATTTCAAGCTTCAGAATACTTTCCTTCTTCTCATAGGCCAAGATGAATTGGTCGTACCCTTTGTCAGCACTTAATTGCTGATGTTGATGTAAAAAATTAGATCACTCTAATAATTCAATCACAGATAAATAAATGAGACAAAGAATTTTAAAGTGGTTCAGCCTTATAAGAATGGCCTACGTCCACTATTTTGGTATTGCTGTTTGTATGGGAATTCTCGATTATAAGTTATCTCAAGAAATTTCGGTCTGGGGGTCCCCCTCCAATGAGGATTGTACAATGTATTATAGCCCTGAGGCTGTAATGTGAAAGGGTAATACATTTAATTCCCTCTTTGCGTGCGCGTCTAAATGATAAGCATTTAAATTGTTGGTATCCTGCTTCGAAGTGCAGCTCAGACCGCCATGAGTTGCTCGGATCGCCTAAGCTTCTCGGTATTTAAGAGTTCCTCGGAGAGGCATTGTTCCTCGGAGCGTATGAGTTCCTCGGGGAACTAGTCTTCCTCATTGCAGTCTTGTTCCTCGGAGAGAGTGGGTTCCTCAGAAGTGTTTGTAGTTGCCATGTAGATATCCACGGGTCTTCATAGAATTGGTCCACGCCAGTAGATTAAATTTGGTATCAACAGAAGCCCCCAATGTTTCATAGTTCGAAATTGAGGAGTATGGAACATTCTTTCTCGGAATATGGTAGCTTTAAATAATCTTCCTGTTTTTTAAGAGCATTTCCCTTGTATTTATTTCTCCTTCCTAATTCGTAGAATCATGATTTTTTGGACTTTTCTGCGTGCTTCGATTCCCGCGTCACTTTTTGTCTTTTTAGCCGTTGTTGTTCGCTTTGATTCCCGCGCCAATATTTAATGCCCTTATAGCCGCCGGTAACGTAATCATCCTTTTTTGTAATCATTACTTCACCATTTCCCAAGGCAAGGTATTTAAACTTCACAGACACTCCCATCGTATTCTACCTTTTCATATTTTTATCTTCGAGTTTTTCATTGTCTTCTACTCTCTTGTGCGTTCATCTCTTTCGTCGTTCGTTGTCAACAGCTTCAGTCTTTTTCTGTAAGATCTTCTTCCTTCTTCTTCATTTCTTTATTCACTAAGGTTTACCTTGTTGAGTCTCTTGAGAAGTTTTGTTCTGATTTCTCCATCCCCTCTTGGATTGTCTTGGAAAAACTTTCTGAGCCTTCTGATTATTTCAATTTGGCTGAGGGACATTGGTTCCCCAGTCTCTTTTTTGCTGAATGCGGATTTTCTTTTCCACCCAATTCTTTGTGTCTAGAATTCTGTCAGTATTTCGATGTTGTTCCTGCACGAATAGCCCCCAACACATGGAGAATAGTTAATGGGGTGCATAGATTAAATCAAGTGCATGGAATTCGCATAGGAATCCCAGAAACCATGTTCTGCTATAGATGGGCAGTCAATGAAAATATTTATTATTTAAAAACTAGATTTTTAAATAGAGCTTTAGTAGTCAATCTCCCTGATGCCAACAGGGATTATTTTGAACATGGAGTTGTCATAAAAAATTGGCAACACCCTCCATTGACTGGTGATGAGGTTTACCAGGGACCCAGATGCCCTCCTTATGGCAATGGGATAGGTTATTTTTATTTCATTTTATTTATTTTAAATTCATGTTTCTTTTGTGTTTGATAAAATGCGCCACTGATAACAATGTTTGTTTATTTGTAGTTGATAACAAAAGAAAGTGCCCAAAAGAAGCAGATGTCAACATAAGCCATTTGAAACTTATCTGGAGTCTTCATCAAAGTGTTGCAGACGAGCACATTAGGTCGGCTTCGTATCTGCTCCAGTACAAGAGCTACACCACCTCCTTCACTGCTTGTCCTGTGATCAGTGAGGCAGAGCCAGTACCAGCCTCTGCAAGTTCTTCGCCTGAATCTCATATTCCTTTGAGCGAAAGGATGAAGAAGAGAAGAACTCCTGCTCTGTTTGAGAAAACTGCCTTCGGTTCTGGGGAGGTAAAGAGAATTAGGATTGATGTCCCAAGGGAGGGGACAAAAAAGACTGATGTAGCTCCTTCAGCTGCTCCTGCTAAAGTCGCTGAGAAGGTTGCTGATAAGGTCGCAGTGGCTCCGAGCAGCTCTGCTGCTCCTGGAAAGGTGATTGTGATATCACCGACCAAGGATTCATCCTTGGTTGAATCTGTAACTATTCCCCCGAGGAGGCTGAAGAAAAGCTCCTCGATCAATTTGGCTGTCACCACTACTCAGCCCCCAGCTGCTGGGACTGGAGTTCCCAATTTTGTTCCCCCGAGCTCTGACATGAGCTCGGTAAAATCCTTGACCATTCCCGAGGTTCAAGATACCGAAGAAAACTTTACTCGGGATATGGTTACCTCACTAGCTGCTCGTCACCTTGCTTCTGTAAGTATCTTTACTTAGAATTTTTTCATATTCCCTTTGTCATTTCGGTTTCTAACTTGCTTTATTTTTCTGTTCACAGTTGACGAGCTGCTTCAACATAATCCTGAAGAAGGATGAAGCGATTAAGGCTTCTTGCTCCTCGTCCAGTGTGGAGGGAGCTCTGGAAGAAGCTACCAAGTCCCTGGCAGATTCTCGCCAGAAATATGATGATGATAAAGCTATCTGGGAGAAAAAGCTTGCCTCCTCCGAGAAGGAAAAAGCTCGAGTTACTGATGCTTCCAAGGAGTTGGAGAAGAAAAAGAATGCCTTGGAGAAGGCAAATAAAGAGCTTGAGGAAAATCTCAAAGCCGCTGGAGAGCTGGAAAATAAACTCAAGGCTGCTGAGGAGAGGTTGGGCCAGCTTCAGGAAGTAGGTCGACAGAAGGAGGAGGCAGAAAATAAATTAAAGGATGCTGAGAACCTGCTGTCCGAGAAGCTTGCCTTGGAGAAGACCAAGAGGAAAGCTGCAGTGAAGAAGTCCTTCAGCTCCGGATGGGACAAGGAGTGGAACAAGGGATGTGCTGCCATGGTATCTCAAGTGGACTATGGCAGTCTAAAGTATTTTAGGGATGGATAGGTTGCTGCCCTTCAGGAAATGAAGGTCGACGAGTCATCCGAGCTTTTCCAGAGACATATCCCTGGTCCCCCTCCTACTCCAGAAGAATTAGAAGAGGACGAAGCTACCTCTGAGGAGTCTTCAATGGTGATGGGAGATCACCCCCCGACCATCCAGTCTGCTGTCGAGCAAGTCGTTTCTTCCTTCGAGCAATAACTGGTGCTCTCCGAACAGCCTACAGTTCCCTCCGAGCAACCTGCTTCCTCTTCCCAACCTCCCGAGAAGGTTTTGGGAGATAAGGAAAAGGTGTAGTGTTGTTCAGGCTTACTTTTATATTTTTCTTTCTTTATGAAATGTAATCCAACACTTGTAATTCTGAATTTTATGATCTAATAAAACTTGAATTTTCTTGCATACTGTTGTTCATTCTTCTATTCATACTCTGCTTATATTTCTTATTGATGATTGCTCTTTCTTTCTCTGCTAGTTTCTGGCTAGGATAGAACTGCTATCTGCCCATGATACAAAGTTGCTGCAGCAATGTAATGAGTACTTCAAGGCTGGTCACACAGACCTGAGTGTTGCACAAATTGCCGACATCCTCGGCCAGGATGCTTCAGAGCAGGCAGTGGAAGCATATCAATACCTGAAGTGTCTGCTTGATCGAGCGGTAGCGAATAATGTGGCTTACTATGAAATGATCGAGGATCTCCAGTGCACCCTCTAAGACCTTCAGAATCAATATAAGGAATCAACTGCCTTATTGCATGAGAGTTACGAGAAGAAGTATAAGCTGATCGTTGCTGACAAGGGATACGAGAAGCTTTTTACTGGTTATGATGTAAGGGAGAGAACCCTGAGGGGCGAGGTCGAGGAATGCAGATAGATTGCCGAGCTGCTGGAAAAGGAAAACAACAACTTGCAGAAAGAGCTATCACAGTTGAAGTCTGTAGCCTCTTCTTCAACAGCCCTAATCCCAGTGACTGACGAGGGATTTTCATTCTTAGAGGTTGAGAATGCCAAATTAAGGGACGAATTGGATACCTTGAGGAGGTCGGGCCCTTCCACGTCTCCTCGGGGACGAGGAAGAGCTCCTTGGGGACGAGCAAGAGCAGTTCGGGTTCTTATCGAGGAACAGAGGATAACATCTGCCTTAGAGAACCAGGCCTTCCAACTAATGGCGAAGAACCAGGCGTTATCTGATATGTCAAAGAAGATTAGGGACTTGGAAAAACATCTCTCTGCGCAGAAGTCCGTCTTGGAGAATAAGGAGATTGTCATCAAGAGTCTCCATGAGCAGCTGGAAAGGCTAACATATCAATTCCACAAATAGCCCAGGGAATTCTGGATGGCTGGATACAACGAGGCACTATTCCACTTGGACGATCGTATCCAGAATGCCAACAATGAGGGATACAAATAAGGCTGTCTGAATGCCTTAGGTGTGCTGAAACTCGAACAAGGACACTATCTGTGGGACTACCATGATCCCGGGTTGCTCGACTTGCCTGTTCCACCGTACAATTTGGACATGGAATGGATCCCAGCTCGTGCCATTCCTCGGAGCTTAATTTCAAAATACCTCGGTGACTACAATTTACATTCTCAAATTGAGGTATCTCGTCCCGAGCATCGTTTAGGTCGACCTTCTGTGATGAACGTCAGGATGCTGAAGGATTTGAACTTCATCAATTCTCCTCAGTCTTTAAATGATCCGCCTGCTGGTGAGGAACCTGCATCAAAAGCTGAGGGGAAAAGACCAGTAGAATAGAAATTTTTAATGTAATAGTTAGCATACATATCAATGTAACTTTCATTTTATCATCAATGCAATTTATTTCGAATTTAATGAAAAACTTTCATTTCTGTTTGCAAATCTTAATTGCTATTGTCTTGTAAATATCAACACTTTATGTTTATTGTTAAAAATAACAATATTGTGATGTTCGCTGACCAATTCAGTAATAATTAAAAAGTTCTAAGTTTCAATAATATTTCTTGATCACTTAATAATAAAGTCACGAGTATCAACCAATCAAGGTTGTTAAATTATGCTTGTCGACCAACTACAGTTAGTGAGAGTTTATCCCCGACTAACCATACTTGGTAAATTTTTGTCTTTTTCATAAAATGTGTCCGACTAACCAAGGTCGATAAATTCTCCTCGTCGACCAACTACAGTTAGTGGGTTTTTATCCCCGACCAACCATACTTGGTACAGTTTGGAATATTTCGTTTCCTAGCCAAACAGGTTGGCATTTTTAGGAATATTTCTCCTCGTCGACCAACTACAGTTAGTGGGTTTTTATCCCCGATCAACCATACTTGGTATAGTTTGTAATATTTCGTTTCCTAGCCAAACAGGTTGGAATTTTTAGGAATATTTCTCCTCGTCGACCAACTACAGTTAGTGGGTTTTTATCCCCGACCAACCATACTTGGTACAGTTTGGAATATTTCATTTCCTAGCCAAACAGGTTGGCATTTTTAGGAATATTTCTCCTCATCGACCAACTACAGTTAGTGGGTTTTTATCCCCGACCAACCATACTTGGTAAAGTTTGGAATATTTCGTTGAGTAGTCTGCCGAGCTTTGCCGAGTAGTGTGTAGCACTAGTATTCCCCGAACAATTTTCAATAAAAGGAGAGACTTTGGCAGAATATCTTCATTTTATTCATACTGATGGAACTGTGTTACATATACATCACTCATAATACTTGCGCAGATGCTCTGCGTTCCATGCATTCTTAAACTCCTCACCTTCTAAAGTTGCTATTCGATAAGTTCCTGGTCGAACAACTTCTGTAACTCGGTATGGTCCATGCCAGTTTGCCTCCAGTTTGTTATGCTTTTGAATTACTTTCTTCAGCACATAGTCTCCTTCTTTCAGGTCGCACTTCTTCACCCTCTTGTTGTAGAACAAAGCTGTTCGCTGCTGGTAAGCAACATTTATAATGGCTGCTTCTTCTCTAACTTCCTCGAGCATGTTTAAATCCAGTCTTCTCATTAAGTCGCTGACAGGGGAATTGAAATTCAGTACCCTGTGTGTTGGGAGGCCCAACTCGGCAGGTATGACAGCTTCACTTCCAAACGCCAGCATGTATGGTGATTCTCCAGTTGCTACTCGGGGAGTAGTTCGGTAAGCCCAAAGTACTGATTGTAGCTCGTTGATCCAGTTTGCTTTTGCATCATCTAATCGTTTCTTCAAACCATTCAGCAGCGTTCTGTTTGTCACTTCAGTTTGTCCATTGCTTTGAGGATGACCTGGTGCTGAATGAACCTTCAAAATGTTTGACTGATGACAAGAGGCGGAAAACTCCTCGTTATCAAATTGTGTCCCATGGTCTGTAATGAAGGCATGAGGGAGACCATATCGGCAAATGATGTTCTTCCAAAAAAATTGGTACACCTTCTCGTACGTCATATCAATGAGTGGATCAGCTTCTACCCACTTAGTAAAATAATCCACTGCGACGACGAGGTACTTGAACCTTCCTCGGGTCGTTGGCAGTGGTCCAACCAAATTAATTCCCCACATGGCAAATGTCCAAGGGGAAGTTATACAATCATTGGGTGTCAACAATGCTTGTGGAATTCTTCGGATGGAGGAGAAACGCTGGCACTTGTCACATTTCTTGGCATAAGCTATACAATCAGCCCTCATCATCAGCCAGTAGTATCCCTGCGTCATAACCCTTTGCAAAAGCGTCCGACCTGCTACATGTGCTCCACAAGACCCTTCATGGATTTCTTCAATTAATTCTTTTACCTCGGAGGGATGTACGCATCTCTGCAAACCTGCCATAATTTCTCGTCTATATAAAACACCATTAGTTAATACATACTTAGCAGCTTTAAATTTCAATTTCTTGGTTGCGAGCTTGTCAATTGGCAATTCTCCCTCCTCGATATACGCCCTGATGGGATCCATCCAAGATGGACCTAAATCAAGTGTGATAAAGTTCATCGTCAGATCTTCATCTATACTCTGACCAGCTAACACTTCAATTGGGATTGTTCGTCGTAGCTCGGTGCGAGTCGCTGATGCTAGTCGAGCTAGGGGGTCTGCTCTCGCATTCTCCATTCTTGGTATTCTGACCAGCTGAATAGCGGCAAATTCTGACACCAGCTCCTTTGCCTTTGCATGATATTTTATCATTAATTATCCTCTAACTGCATATACTCCCATCATTTGGTTTACAATCAGTTGAGAGTCACTGAAGATCATAACTTGCTGCGCCTCCATAATTTTTGCCAAATTAAGCCCTGCAATCAGGGCCTCATATTCAGCCTCATTGTTGGAAGCTTTGAATTGGAAACGCAAGGCGTATTCTATGTCGACCTCGTTCGGAGTGCTCAAAACTATCCCCGCGCCACATCCTGTATTGCAAGATGAGCCATCTACATATAGCCTCCATATAGGTAACTCGTCTTCAAATTTTTGATCAGTCAGAGTTCCTCGGTGAAATATTTGCTGCTTCTTTTCATCCTCCCCGGATTTTCTCGCTCCTCGTTGATAATTTTTTCTTGCCCTTTTACCAACCGGAGTTGGTCTGAGCTCGAATTTAATGATCCTGTAACATCCACTTGCCCTTTTACCAACCGGAGTTGGTCTGAGCTAGTGTTTGTCGATCCTGTAACATCCACAGGTTGATCAGCGAGCAACTCTTGTTCCTCGTTCGGAGTTCTCACAACTATCTCTGCATCACATCCTGTAACATCCACACGCCCTTTTACCAATCGAAATTGGTCTGATCTTGTGTTTGTTGATCCTGTAACATCCACAGGTTGATCAGCGAGCAAATTTTGCTCCTCGGGGGTATCAGGATAGGTGAACTCCGCTATGAAATCTGCTACAGCCTGCCCTTTTAGTGATGATCTGGGTTCATAAATTATATCATATTCACTGAGTTCTATTACCCAGTACATCAATCTTCCTAATTTTTTTGGCTTATGCAGGGCTTGCCTCAGTGGCATATCAGTATATACTACTATGGTATGAGCCTGGAAATATGGCCTCATTCTCCTACTTGCCTCAATTAGCGCCAGTGCCAATTTCTCCAGCCTTGGATATCTGATCTCTGCTCCTCGGAAGGCCTTACTTGTGTAGTAAATTGGATTTTGTACTCCATTCTCCACTCTGATCAATGCCGAGCTAACTGCATTTTCGAATACTGCTAGGTACAGGTATAATTTTTCTCCCATCACCGGCCTGGCCAATAATGGAGGTGCTCCCAAGTATTTCTTCAAGTCTTGAAAAGCCTTCTCACATTCATCATTCCACCCAAAAGTCTTTCTGAGTGTCTTGAAGAATGGGAGACATCTATCAGTTGCTCGCGACAAAAATCTGTTGAGTGCCGCTACTCGTCCTGTGAGACTCTGTACTTCCTTCTTCGTCGTTGGATATCGCAGCCCTAATAGAGCTTTGATCTTTTCAGGATTTGCTTCAATGCCTCGTTGATTGACAATGTACCCGAGGAACATGCCTTCTCGTACTCCAAATATTCACTTCGTCGGGTTCAGCTTCATTTGATATTTATCTAGTTGATCAAAAGTCTGACTTAAGTCAACTAGATGATCGACAGCTTTCTTGCTTTTTGTCAGCATGTCGTCAACATAGACTTCCATATTATCACTGATTTGTTCAGCAAAGACCTTGTTCATCAGCCTCTGATATGTCGCACCTGCATTTTTCAAACCAAAAGGCATAACATTATAACAATAAGTTCCCCTAGGGGTAATGAAATAAGTACTTCCCCTGTCTTCAGGTTTCATTTTAATCTGATTGTAACTAGAGTAAGCATCCATGAAGCTTAGCAACTCGTGTCGCGAGGTAGCATCCACCAGTTGGTCAATTCGGGTCAGTGGAAAGTGATCCTTTGTGCATGCTTTGTTGAGGTTGGTGAAGTCTACACACATCCTCCACTTGTTATTCTTCTTCTTTACCATCACCACATTAACTAACCAATCTGGATATTTAACATCTTCAATGAAATAAGCTTTCTGGAGCTTCTCGACTTCCTCCTGTATAGCTTGATTCTTCTCGGGACTGAATACTCTTCTTCTCTGCTTCACAGGCTTGATTTCCTTATTCACATTGAGCTCGTGATATAAGAAGTTTGGGTCTATCCCAGGCATATCTTCATGACTCCACGCAAAAGTTTGTCTTCTGCTTCTAAGGAAAGTTATCAATTCTTGTTTTAATGAGGTTTCCAACGATGAACCTATTTGAGTAGTTCGCTCAGGGTGCTCGTCGTCCAGAATGATATTTTCAGTAGCTTCCACCACTTGACCCTTCACGAGTTGCGACTCATCTCGAGGATCCAATGTTTCAATTTCTGCACCTTCATCCACTTGATAAGTAGTGGTCTTTTTCTTTGATTCTTCCAGTTCTTCTTGCTCGGCGGATGAATAATATCATTCCCGAGCTACTTTCTGATCACCTTTCACAACTCCTACTCCAAAGTTTGTTGGAAATTTTAGGCATTGATGCACTGTAGATGGTACAGCCTCGAACTTCTTCAATCCTACTCTTCCCATGATGATATTGTACGATGATTGGACATTCTTATCCATCACGAAGAAACATATTCTTTCTGTTCGATAAGCAGGCCATGTACCAATGAATATATCCAACTTGATCATCCCAAGTGGAAATACTTTCTCGCTATCAAAACCGATGAGGGGTCTGTGATAAGGCTCCAGTTGAGATAGATTTAGATTTAAACTATCGAAACACAAGTAGAACATGATGTCTGCCGAGCTACCATTGTCGACCAGTACTCTTGAAATCATAACCTCCTTCATCCTCATTTTGATCACCAGCGGGTCATCATGAGGATATAGAACACCTGGAAGGTCGTTCTTTGAGAACCCAATGACCAACTTCTCCTTGTTCACCTTTCTCGGGCGATCTTCCTCAGCTAAATTTATTCACTGAATGTACGAGCAAGCTTGAGCCTCACCGAGGTAAGCTTTTCTTTCTGCAGTAAGGTCTCCTCCTCCTGCATCTCCCCCTATAATAACATTACAATTAAATGACCCAAAGCGTATTGAAAATACCTCTCGTTCTGGCTGCCTTGGTTTCTTGGGAAGACCGGGGTCATCCTCTGGATCAACTTCATGGTTTCTCTTCTTGTTCTCCTCTGCTCGACGAGGAGATCTAGATCTCTCTCTAGTTCGGTCATTGTTTCTTCTTTCGCATCCCCGATCAGCATACTTCGTTAGCTTTCCTCTTCGGATGAGTGTTTCAATCTCATTCTGAAGAGCTATGCAATTTTTAGTCATATGGCTATGATACTTGTGGAACTCGCAATATTTTTCCCTATTCCTCATGTCAGGGTCTACCTTCATTTTCTTTGGCCAGTTTAACTCTTCGGTGTTCTTAATTTCTTCCAGGACGTGGTTGATATTTACCTTCAAAGGTGTGTAATTATCAAATTTCCTCAAGACCTCCCATGACGACCTATTTTTGGATTGTTTGTCACCACCATTGTTCTTATGTTGTTTCTTCTTAGCTTTATCACCTTCCACTTTGGTTTCTTTGGTGTCCATATTGTTCTTTGCAGACATAGCCTCCTCGGCATTCATAATCTTGGACGCTTTTCCCATTAGGTCCGACATGGTTTGAGGTGGATCTTTGGCCAAAGTATAGTACAACTTGTTTGGCAGCAATCCACTCATCAAAGCGGTAATCGTTGTCTTCTCCTCATAATCAATGACTTCGAGTTTCTCGTTATTAAAACGAGTTATATAATCTCTGATACTCTCCTCGACTTTTTGTCTAACACTTAACAAATGTGCTACTCGCTTAACTGGCTTTGCTCCAAAGCAGAAATTCTCAATGAATAACTCGGCCAGTTGAAGAAAAGTTGAAATCTTACCCCGAGGAAGATTATTATACCATATCTGAGCAGATCCGGTAAGAGTTCCCGAGAATGCCCTGCATCTCATCTCGTCTGGGACAGCATAGATGTCAGCAGCAGTTTGATATTGCTCTATATGAAGGACAGGGTCAGTCTTCCCATCATACTTGGGAGTCACAACAGGTGCTTTGAACTTTGATGGTGTTGGAAAATCAACAATGTCCTGGACAAAAGGTGTTCCTCGAACAAATGTTCGTTGTAGAGGGTTCTTGGCCTTAGCTATTTCCCCTAATCTATCCTCCATCCTCTGAATAGAGCTTTTCCATGCATCATTTCCTTCCTCGGGCCTATTGGTTCGAGCAACTGATCACGTTGAAGTGGCTTCCTGGGATTTATCTTGACGAGCAACTGGTCGGTCATAAGATCCATTTTGACGAGCAGCTGGTCGCGACTGGGCAGATCCTTCCCTTAAATCTGATGGTCGTTGAAAGCTCCTCGACACTGCATTAAGAGGACTTTTGTTCCTCCTAGGGCCTAATCGGTCGAAAGGAGAAACCCTACTTAATCTTTCCAACGCGCTGGTCCTTTCTGGGGAGATGGTGACACGTTGTTCAGTATTCATGGCTCGCACAGACGAAGTTCGCCCAGGTTGATAAGAGAAATCATCAGACTCCTCATTGCGATGTGAGTTAGTACGCCTAATACGTGAAGAAGGCGCACGGGTATTTCTTTGAATGCTTCGTGGTCCGGAATGGGCTGATGCACCGCCATGGAGGGTTTGGATGAGTTATCGCATTGTTTCTTGCATGACGGTCTGGCCTTGAGACAGATTTGCCCTTATTCCAGTCAGATCTGGAACAATTGGTGGAACGTATGGATTTGGAGGGGTTCCAGCGTTTCGATTGCTGGATTCAGGAATATCCGCCATTGGTGATGGATTATTTTTGATGAAAAACGATATTATCAATCGTTTCCCACAGACGGTGCCAATCTGTTGATGTAAAAAATTAGATCACTCTAATATTTCAATCACAGATAAATAAATGAGACAAAGAATTTTAAAGTGGTTCAGCCTTATAAGAATGGCCTACGTCCACTGTTTTGGTATTGCTGTTTGTATGGAAATTCTCGATTATAAGTTATCTCAAGAAATTTCGGTCTGGGGGTCCCCCTCCAATGAGGATTGTACAATGTATTTATAGCCCTGAGGCTGTAATGTGAAAGGGTAATACATTTAATGCCCTCTTTGCGTGCGCGTCTAAATGATAAGCATTTAATGAGCATTTAAACTGTTGGTATCCTGCTTCGAGGTGCATCTCGGACCGCCATGAGTTGCTCGGACCGCCTAAGCTTCTCGGTATTTAAGAGTTCCTCGGAGAGGCATTGTTCCTCGGAGCGTATGAGTTCCTCGGAGTAAGTAGTGTTCCTCGGGGAACTAGTCTTCCTCGTTGCAGTCTTATTCCTCGAAGCGAGTGGGTTCCTCGGAAGTGTTTGTAGTTGCCATGTAGATAGCCACGTGTCTTCATAGGATTGGTCCACGCCAGTAGATTAAATTTGGTATCAACAGCTGGTATTTTTTCTCATATCCTTGATGAAGAAGGGTTGCAGATTCTTTATGTTGCTGTTGGAGGTCCTCAATCATCTGATAATATGCCACATTATTTGCGACGGCACGATCAAGTAAGAACTTCAAGTACTGGTAAGCTTCGATTGCTTGGTCAGAAGCACTTGATCTAAGGATGTCAATTATCCGAGCTTCACTAAAAGCTGCATGACCAGCTTTAAAATAATCATTGCATTTTTTCATTAATTATGTGTCATGAGCCGATAGGAACTCCATCCTGGCCATAAACTAGCAAAGAGAAAGAAATAAAAAGAATTAATGATGATACAAACAGAGTAAGGACAAGGGAAAGTCAAGACGAACAACAAAAGTTCAAATTTTATTTCACCACAAGAAGAAGTACATAGCCCAAAATTACATTCAACAAAAAAGCAAAAAGAAAGATCTGAACAACTCTACACCTTCTCCTTGCTTCCTAAGACTTCCTTGGAAGGCTTGGACGAAGAGGTTAATTGCTCGGAGGGCAAGGAAAGCTGCTCGACAGAAATGTTTGTTGGTTGGGGCTGCTCGAAGCAAGGTTCAATAGCAGGGATCTGGTCCCCAATTATCATGGAAGATTCTTCTGATGCAGATTCGTCCTCTTTTTCTTCTCCAGAAGAGGGAGGAGGGCCATGAGTGTGTCGCTGGAATAGTTCAGAATTCTCAGCGATTTTTAGCTCCTGCAGGGATGCAATCCATCCATCCCTGAAATATTTAAGGCTGGCAAACTCCATTTGAGAGGACATGGAAGCCAGACCTTTGTTCCAACCTTTGTCCCAACCAGCGCTGAAGGACTTTTTAACTGCAATTTTTCTTTTTGCCTTTTCCGAGGAAGTCCTCTCAATAAGAAGTTCCTCGACAGCTTTTAACTTCCCTTCCACCTCCTATTTTTGGCGATCAACATCATGAAGTCTACCAACTTCCTCTTCAGCAGTTTTGAGCTTATTCTCAAGCTCTTCAGCATTCTTGAGCTTCTCCTCAAGCTCTTTATTGCTCTTCTCAAACTCTTTTAATTTCTTCTCCAACTCCTTGGAGGCCTCCACAGCTCGATCTCTCTCTTGATCAATGGACTTAACCTGCTTCTCCCAAGCGATTTTATTTTCCTCATACTTCTGATGAGAGTCTGTCAAAGACTACGTTAATTCGGTAAAAGCCTTTTCCACTCCATCCGAGGAACTGGAGGCCCTGATGGCTTCATCCCTTTTTACAATGCTGTTGAAACACGTTACCAGCTGAGAAAAAAAATAATTCTAAGTCAATGTATGAACATATTATTAAAAATTAGAAGGCTCATATCAATAATACTTACTGAGGCAATGTGTTGAGCAGCCAGAGCAGTAACTCTCTCACGAGTGAGAGTATTTTCAATGTCATGGACTTCTGGAATAGTCCAAGATTTTACTAAGCCCACAGCGGAGCTCGGAGGAATGAAGGTTAGAACACTGCTTTTAACATTGGAAGGTTGAAAGATAGGTTCAACAGGTTTCTCAGACAAACCCTTCTTTAATCTCCTTAGAGGAGGAGGAGTGTCTTCAATCAATGATACTGCCTTTGTTGGAGAAATGACAATAAACTCACTTGGAGGAGAGATAGCAACAACCTTGCTTGAGACCACACGCCCACTTAGTTCACCTTTCTTTCATTCTCGAATGATTACCTCCCTTTCTTTCATACTCCCACTTAGTTCACCTTCTTCAATGAATTTAGAATTTCCACTTTCTATGATTCTAGTTGTATGATTAGGACAGTAGAGTCTATATCCCTTCGACTTTTTTGGATACCCGATGAAATGACATGATAATGTCCTAGGATTCAATTTTTGTCATGAGGTTTATAGATTCTAGCTTCAGTTAGGCAGCCCCACACACGTAAATACCTTAAATCGGATTTCCATCCTTTCCAAAGTTCAAAAAAGGTTTTTGAAACTGACTTACTAGGAACCCTATTTAATATGTGTACAACGGTCTTTAATGCATGTGTCCATAAAAATGTAGGCAATTGGGTCCTACTTATCATACTTCTAACCATTTCTATAAGGGTACGATTACGCCTTTCAGCTACACCATTCTGCCAAGGTGATCCTGGCATTGTGTATTGGGCGCAAATACCTAATTTTTTAAAGAGTTTAGCAAATGGGATAAGGCGTTGCCTTGACTCATCATATCTACCATAATATTCAACACCTCTGTCAGACCTAATAATTTTCACATTTTTGCCTAGTTGCCTCTCAACCTCATTAATGTATATTTCAACAACATTCACAAACTGAGATTTATCATGTAACATGTATAAAATGCAATAACGTGAAAATTCATCTATAAAGGTGATGAAGTATTTCTCTCCACCAATGTATGGAATATCAAAAGGTCCACATATGTCTGTACATATTATTTCAAGTAGCTGGGTGCTTCTCGTGGATCCTTTTTTTGTATGTTTCGTTTGTTTTCCTTTAATACAGTCCACACATACATCATAATTGTCCCAATCCAGGTTATGGAGTATTCCATCTTTAATGAGCCTTTCAATTCTTTACCTGAATATGTGCCCTAATCTCACAAGTAAGAAGAATTTTCATCATTAAGTGTGCATTTCGTACCAACATTAGGATGCAGGGTCATAAGGGTTTCAGAAAAATTCTTTTCAAGATTCAATTGATATAAACCATCTAATAAAAATTTAGAATCAACATTATTATAATTTTTAATCAAACCAAAACCATTGTACTTAAATTCAATCGCAAAACCATCTAAAGCAAGTTTGGAAACAGAAATCAAATTTCTAGAAACTATGGGAACATAAAAAGTTTCTTGCAAATCTAAATTAAATCCAGTGCTTAAAATCAGGTGAAAGACTCCAATAGCTTCTATTTTAGCCTTCGCTTTATTGCCCATGTAGAGAAAATGCCCATTCGAATTTGTTTTGCAGATCGAAGTGAAGCCCTGCATCAAATTAGAAACATGACACATAGAACCATAATCAATCCACCAAGTGTTAGAAGGAACATTAATAAGGTTTGATTCGAAACAAACATAAATAAAGGGCTTACCCTTTTTCTTGAACCAGGCCTTTCGTTTATGACAATCCCTTTGTAAATGGCCCTTCTTTTTTACAGAAGTGACACTTGTTGTTATTTTCCTTCTTCACAACAGCAGTTGATGGTTCAACTTGATGAGATGGACCAGGACCTTTCTTAATGCCCTTACCGAACTTCTTCTTAAAACCAGCTCCTTTGACTGTAAGATTTTCCACCTGTCCCTTAGTCACGTGGACATTCTGTTGCTTAAGTCTTCCTTCCTCCTGTACGAACATGCTTTGCAAATCATTTATATTCCAATGATCTTTTATAGTGTTGTAATTGATTTGAAAAGGCCTATACTCAGGAGGCAGGGAGTTTAAGATGAATTGGACGAGAAAAGACTCATCCACTGTCATGCCTAAAACTCTAAGTCTAGCAGCTAGATTGGTCATCTCAATAATGTGCTCATTCATGGTTTGAGTACCATCGAACCTCATAGTGGTCAGGTCAGCCATCAGTTTTGCATCAAGGGATTTATCAATAGTGCGAAAGTGTTCCTTAATGTTGTTCAAATACTCTTTCTCTTTCGTAGTTTCAGGTAGGGAGGTCTTAATGTTAGCAGCAATGCACATTCGCATAAATAAAAGGGCCAGCCTTTTGGATCGAGACCATGCTTTATGGATAACAATTTCACCCTCGCTACTGGCATCAGTAATAGCAGCGGGTTCATCACACAACATTGTCATGTCCAAGTCAAGAAGCCCTAGGCTGAACTCAATTTGCTCATTCCATTCAGAAAAATTAGTTCCATTAAATTTGGAATAGGACTGAGCTTGCGAATATAGGTTAAGGGGAACTGTAATTAATAACAATATTCACAAATTAAATTTTCACACACAACAAAAATTGCAAGGGTCGAATATTGAATTGTTGACTAAAAATTTTGGCAGATTTCGTTTACAATATGAATATCACGGAATCTGTGTTAATCATCACATAATGTTCAGATTGTAAAGATATACTACCCTATAATTCATTTATCATGGTCCCATAATTTTGGCATCTGTGTTTGTTGCCTAAATATTTATTACCATGATTAATGGACTTAATGTCAACTATTCAGTTTTCACAAAACCTGTTCTAATGTTGTTTAATTTAGATATTAGCATGTGTTGTGTCTCAATCCAATTTTATAACTAACATTAGAATAAACCTGTAATAAATGTAAGCGTATTATTCGTACATATAGTCTCAGCCCGTGTTTCCCCTTTGACTTAACTCAAATGAATAATTGCTTACATGTCCCAACTTAAATGTAGTTAATCATGCATTAAATATTAACAATAATGCGTAATTTACTAGTAATTATAAGGATACCAATAGCAGCTTAAATGCCTTAAAACATAATTGCCGAGGTATAGTAAAACACATAATACATAAATTTTGCCAAAAATGGAAAAAATGAGTTTTCACCATAGAATTGAAGTAAAACATGCCAGAAAACTAAAATTTTTTGTGGAACGTTAATATCAATTTTCTGTAAAGAGTTATAAGCCCTGAGATTATTTCCTAAAATGGTAAAAATGGGGTTTTGAGGGACTTAACGGACTCGAATTACCGAAAGACACATTACATCACAGCCAAAGGCGGTGAAATTCGATCATTGGCCCGTTTCCAGTCAACCCACTAAGTTTCAAGTCAATCGAACACGAAAAATTTTGAAAAACACTATTTATTATACAAAAAAAAATCTTCTGAAATTTGTTTTGCGTCAGATCACAGTTTTCACTTAATCAATCTTAAAAACAGATTCGTTTTCTTATCATGATTAATAAAAGTGTTTTCAAGAACGCTTACACCACTTGAAACAATAAAAATAATGTAACGACATATTAGGGTTCTTATAACATGAAAAGCGGTTGAACAATAATGGGACATTTATCATAAGATTAAGGACTGTATGTAGCGATTTCATTCTTAATATCATACATAACGAAATTCGAATTACTTATTCCATATTAGTGTATAATTACCAGGTTGCTTAAAATTCCAGATTTCCAGATTCGTCAAAGAAAAAAATTCAGATTTCCAGATTTATCAGAAAGGGAAAAAATCCATATGCAAAAGATCAAAACTGTTATAAGGAAATTTTGATTAAAGAAAAACGTGAGATTATAAACCGAAAGCTCTGATATCACATGTTAATCAAGACTGTTTTGTTAATCATAAAATCGGATATAAACCATAATGTTACGTCATGTTTAAAACAGTTTTGTCATGAATTCAGGATGTTTAATCTTCATGCAATCACAGAATCATAAATTCTTTATAACTATAATCAAAACTAACCTTCGTCCATTGCAATTGATTTGAATAAGGTGACTTGAATGCTCCTATTAAATCTTCCTTTGAATCCCTTATTGAACACGCCACAATAGCTTTCTTATGTGCCCAGAACTTTTGTGAGAAAATACGAATAAAGGGAATTTCGAATTTTCTCTCCCTCCTTAGAAACAGTGTGTTATGAGATGACTCTATATGGTGTAGAGGTCTCTATTTATAAGGGGAAGAGGGCCGAAATCCTAGTGGAGGTGGGACTCTTTTCAAGTCTCTCACTAATGCCACTAACCATCATGTCACTAACATATAAGATTTACACAATCTTTTAATATCTTTATTTATCATATTCCTAATTAATTATCTGACATTTATCAAAACCGCATAAATGGGAAATTCGAAATTTAACATAATTGAAATTAAATAATTAATTTCAACAGTTAACATTAATTTCCAACAAAATTGGAATAGAGGACATGGTTATTATCACGAGTCATTCATATTTTCAGCAAAAAAATATGGAGGAAAATGATTAGGATGCAGTCTCAATACAAGATGATTCTTCTCGTGATACACACAGGGGTACCATTTTTTAGCGTGGATGCAAGTCTGCTTCGGATGAAGGTTAGGCAAAAATAAGAGTAGACACGGATCCCTTAACTAAAGCCACTCCAAACCCACCCGCTCCACATTGCAAAAGTTTCTCCATCGTCGGACACTCACTCACTGCTATGTCTCTATCCAACTCAATTCACAGCAGCGCCACCTTCCCTGAGACTGCTAGACGAGGTTTGTTTTCTATATGCTTATAATTCTCTTTTTCTATAGAGATTTCATTCTTTCATACTGCATTGGTTTTTGGTTCCATATGGAGATTGTTTTCTTCATTGTTTTCCATTCATACATTAATTATACAATTGTTGAGTTGCATTTTTTCTTATTTTAATGTCTGATTTAATTAAGTAATTATTTCTATTTTATTATTTTAAAATAATTTTTTTATAATTAAAAACAAAAGATTCTAATTATGGTTTAATTTTTTTTGTAATGCAATATTATTGTTCAATTGAGGTCACACCATACACTTAATTATTTTGGGGACGATTGAATAAATTTATTGCTTGTACTCTACATAACTAACCAACTCGTTGTTTATTGTTTATTTTTTAATTATGCATTCGAAAAAGTACGAGTTTGGACCCCATAAAAAGAATGAAAAAGCAACAAGCTACATAATAAGTTAATTGGGTGAAGCATAATAATAATTATGATAATAATGATAATAATATAAAAAAATTGTTTATAATAATAAATATGATTTATTTATGAATTTATAGTTACAATGTCTTTATCTGTGGGACCTCATTGACGCCGCCTCGAGCATGCAACCCAACCAGAAAAAATGACTATCTTCTAAATTGTCCCAACAATCAAAGGAAAGTTGCTTCCATATGTTGCTCGGGTATTGATCGAGGTGGCAACTATAGAAGAGGGTGATTTTGTGATGGGGGTGACAACGTATATGGTCATGGATGACTTGGTGGTTACCCCACGTATATGGTCATCAAAATATTACTTTTTTTTCTAAAAAAAGATACATATTTTAAATTTAAATGTCATAAATTTGCAGGAGCACAAGAATAGAGATCAAGGATTGACGGAGCACAAAAATGCTTGGAGTGTTCAACAAAGTTTTGTATTTCATTAAGCATTATGTTTTAGTTTTTCGTTAAGACAATACATTGATGGAAAAAAAACTTTAAGTGCATATTTTGTACATTTTTAATGGAACGTTAGCGCATCGCGCGAGTTACATACTAGTACCATTTAAAAGTACATAGAACGCGAGCCTAATAAAACTTTAGAAATAAAATTAATAAAAAAAACTAATATTTTATGTGGTAATTAGATACCACCCCCTACTTAATTTTATTTAAAGATCTCCGCACCTTTAATAAATTAACGGAACCATCATATCTCCAAATTTTTCTGTAATCCCCCTCATTTAAATCTCGTACATTCTCAGTAATAGAAATTCTTATGATAATGAAAAGAAGAGATATAAGCACTACATAAATATCTACTGTCATATATATCTACTTAGATACCCACAATGGCAACACTAGATACCCTACATCATAAGAGCAACCCTTATGGATAGGGTAAAAATCTAAATATGCTGTATTTGCGTATGTTATGGGTAGTGTAAAAGTTTATATTTGAACTTTGCTAGGATAAAAAATAACAAAGATACAATTAGACTAGTTGTTTTTTTGTGGATCCCGCTGTTAAAACGGAACATGTTGTTCCGCGTAAGAGAAATATAAAATAAAATATAAAGCCTAAAGCGGAACATCTTGTTCCGCCTAAGCTTTATAATATTTCTATTTCTATTTTAACCCCAAAATATTTGCAACGGCTATATAATTACAACGAATATATTTAATTTATCCAATGGCTTTTTTTTTTTTTTTATAAATAGCAGGTTTAATGAATAGCGGAACATTTTTTTATAAATAGTGGAACATTTTTTTTTATATAATTGTGGGGCTAAACATAATAACTTAAACTTTGGGGAGGAAAAATAAATTTTGGACAACCCCTTAAGCGGAACATGATGTTCCGCCCAAGGGTGTCACTCACCACTCAAACCAACGTCATTTTGTTGCAGATATGGTAAATATGGTTTAACCCACAACAAATTTATCACTTTTTCAAGGGTATATTTTCACTAGTTTAGTGCATTTAAACCCTTTGCATAAGGGTTGCTCTAACAAGGAAAAGTTACCCTTCTGTCATTCAACAGTTCATTAATGCACGAAAGTAATAGGGTGTCAAAATGGATTTCCTCCACCATGTGATGATTCATAAATCTTTGTCTATCTCCCTGGTTTATTGGATCGTTTGGGAGAGTATAAACATGTGAGCAAATTTTTTGAAAATTCGTGCTCAAGTGCCGGTGATGTGGGTTTAATTATATAGAAAATTTTAACAAGAGGGCTATAAATAGTTACCGTGACGGATTCAGGATTTTTGGTCAATCGGAATCAAAGTTTAGAGTGGTGCTGGAGGTTCGGGGAGGGAGCCCCCGAGATGAATTTTTTTTGAGTTATTTCGAGTTTTATACAAATTATAACTTTATTACGAGTTTTATACAAATTATAGTTCATCCAAATTGACTACAAATTATATGTTTCGATTTTGTTTCGAATTTTTTTTAGGCATATATGTTTGGGACACAAATTACAGAAATTTGACAAGGTTTAGAATTTTAATTAATTACAATCTTACACCCTCAATTTTGAATATAATTAGAGTTATACCTTAAAGTTTGAAATTTTACCAAAAAATCCTATATATATATATATATATAAGTTACAAGGGTTTTTTACTGTTCATAAGTTGGGGACATACTTTGTGGTTAAGATTGAAGCCACGTGTCATAATTGAAGGGTTGGGATTGATTTCCAATTTATCTTTATCCCACCAAACCCTGCAATCCGTCTCTAACTCAAAAATCCCTCCCTCTCTCTCCACTACGCCCTCTATCATCGCCCCATCTCAGTTCTCTCTCACCTATCCCTAAGATCTGAAACCTTAACAATCTCCCTCTCTCTTTTGCTTCCATTCTTCCATGCGTCCATCTGGTGACTCACGACTCACACTTCCACCCATGTAGTTCGATTTTGTGGTATGATTTTTCTTTTAGATCTGTTTTGTTTCTATGTTTTGTAGAACTAACCCTAATTTTATTTTAGATCTAACCTTAATCTTCATTTTGTTTCCCCTCTCTTTTGTTTCCCTACACATGACTTGGTGACTCATTACACATGTATTATTTTGCAGATTATTGATATTAGGGCATGAATCTTGAAACAAAGGTATAAATTTCTTTTATTACCCTTGAGTTTCATTACGACTCTTGATTTGTTTGACCAATTTTTTTTATTTATCTTTCCTCTTTCAATTTATTTTTTGTTTGTTTTGCAGATTCTAGATATTAGGGCTTGAAGCATGAAATAACGGTATAAAAAATGAAGTTTTTAATTTTTTCAGTTTCTTCATTTTAATTAGACTAACTAATTTTCATTTTGATATATTCTTTCATTCATCCTGGACCTAGAGTTGTCTAGTTGATCTTTGAATAATTACTAAAAGTTATTCATTTTGGAACTCTATGCCTCTCATGCTTGATGGTGCTTCCTAAAATGATTTTGGTGGTTTTTATATATTGATTGAATGTGAAAGTTTTCTATAAAATGTTTTTGGGGCCTCCTAAAATATTTTTAATGGTTTTGACGTATAATGATAGGTATTTGTGATTTTATATTGGTCTTCTAGACATTGAATTCAATTCTTAGAATCCATTTTGATTGCTATTTCAGTACATGTAAAGTTTACATTGTATATTTGTGATTTTAGTGGATAGCAATACAATTCTGTGATGGTAGTGATCAATACATCTATTATTTGATGTAGAATTCCGTTTTTATTTGTTTACTTAGTGATTATTCAATGCTTCAACCAGTGGATGTGCAATGAAGTAAAGTTTTCTTTTCAACAGAAGCGGGGAATAATTAGAGGATTTCACGTTACACTCTAAAGCAATGCATTTGTGGGCACGATTCTCCAAAGAAATTAGTCTTTGTTGTACACCTTTCATCTTTTGTAAAATTCAATGGGTTGAGTAAAATTCAATGTGGATCCTGAATTACTTTGATTATTTGATTGTTTATTTGTTTTGTATAGTGTCTTAGGTGTGGCTTGGAACTTCTAATAGCTACATCAAGCTTTAGAATATACGTTCGTCACATTTTCGACGCATTTGAGGTTTGTGTCGTAGCTACAACATTTGAATCCAGGATAAATAGTGCATTATTAACTCAAATAATTATATTTCAAATGTTGATGGTACTAAATTTCTAAATTTTATGTATGGATGCATTATGTCAAAGAGAATTAATAGGTCAAAGTCGAATCAATGCCCATAAGTCACTATCTAAATGCGCAAACCGCGCCACCGTCGCCAATCACTGTTTACTACAAAGGATATGGAGTGATCATCGGCAATAATGTAGTCACCATTCGTGACAACATGGGTCCTTGCTTGCAAGGTATTAAATCCCATTGCCTCACTCTTATGTTCTTGAGTCCTGTTTCATAATTTTTCCCATTTGAGATATAAAGAAAGTTGAGGGGTAATTAGATGCACTTTTAATAGTGATGTCTGAAGAAAAAAATTGAGTTGATGCATCTCTAGAAAAAAATTGAAATGGTATTTAGTCCCTTAATTTTTCTGTGTATGCCCATATTTGAAATGGGATTACTGTTACGTTTCGTGTCAGATGTTGTGGGTTGGATATGCAAACAAGTCATTGTACTTACACTTAAAATGCGTGGTATCCTTATCGTGCTTATTGTCACATTGTTTTCATGGTACTTGCAATAAAGCCACATTGAGATGAAAGTGTTTTATTATGATTTGCAAGATTTATTGTGATTAGTAGACACGTGGACCTGTAGAGCTGATTTACATTTTATTATGATTTGGATCTCAGTGTTGTGTGTGTGTGAACACGTGTCACTAAACATGTGTCACTGATTGTATTTAATATGACTCTATTTTTTATAGTTAAAAGTGTAATTATGGATTGTAGTTTTTGCTTTTATATGGTTTCTTTTTTTCTGTAGGTTCTTTGGATTGATAAGATTATTAATTTGGTACTGTACTTGGTTGTCTCTATCTGTCTTTGATTGTTAATTTGCTATTGTATTAACTATGACATAACAAGTATTAATTTGCTACGTGTGGTATGATTTTTTTTATCCGGTGGTTTGCTTATTTTGATCTCGAGCTGATATAAAAGACTGTTTGGGTAGTATATCATCGATTTTTCACATGTTATACATTGTTACTAATATACAATCTGCTTTAAACCTTCCTCTTGATATCTCATCCTTGGATTGAGCTCCAACATTCATCCTAAGGTACTAAACAATTTTAAAAGCGCGTCTCTTTTACTCTATCTCCTTAACAGATTGTATATCAGTAACAATCTATTTTTTCAGTGGATGCTATAACATTTGTTACCCCCACACTAAGGGCAGTCAATAGAATTGAAATATCACATTAGATATTCAAAAATATTATAGAAAAAAAGGTAAAAAATAATTAGCAAGATATTATTTAGTGAATGCAATTACTCTGCTCTTTGTTTTTTCTTCTTACTAGCCAAAATAAAGTCATCATATGATCCATCATCGGATATATCATTATCGGAATCAGTAATCTTTCGCTTCTTGGACTGATGCAACTTTGATGAAATCAAATGAGTAATTGCAATCTGAAGTTTGGAATCTGAAGTTTTATTCTTCTGTGATAAAATCAAGGATACGATTTTTTGCGTGACAGTGACGGTTTCGATGGTTTTCTTCACAGAAACAACTTTTTTCGTTGGGGTGCCGTGGTTTTGCTGCTGATTCTTTTTCAGTTTCTTTTCGTAAACTTTCTTAGCCAGTTCCTTGGGTAGCAATCCAGATTCCATCATCCATAAAGCTACCATTTCACTATTAGGCACTTGCTTATACAATGTTTCTTGGGCATTTAGAGGTCTTCTTAGCAGAGGAAACATCAAAATCTTTATCAGCATCACCTTCTTTTTTCACCAGTTTGGGGGTTTTCTTAATAAGGGTTTGTTCAAAATCATCATCAGAATCTTCTTTCTTGAGTTTAGTGGATGCTATATCGTGATATACAATCTATTTGAAATAGTGAATACCGGTATATCGTGGATATATCAGATTGTATATCAGTGAATATACAATCGTATATCAGATTGTATATCGTGGATGCAGGCATATATCACGATTGTATATACTCCTAGATTCTGAGTTTGAAATTCTGAGTTTGTATATCAGAGAATATACAATCGTGTATATCAGATGGATGCTGGCATATATCACGATTGTATATACACCTATATCAGTGAATATACAATCTGATATATCGTGTATATATAATCTAATATATCGTGTATATAAAATCTGATATATCGTGGTTGCAGGCATATGTCACGATTGTATATCACGATATACAATCTGATATACAACCTATTTTTTTCAGTGGATGCTATATCGTGAATTATTCCTGCTATATACAATCTGATACACGATTGAATATATTAAGTTTAATTACTTGAAATTAATTATCTTCAGAATTATTCTAGCTATTTAGCATTATTGAGTTTCTTTAATATATCTCAAAGTTGGATTTAATCAAACTATATAAGAGGTTGACATTTAAATTTTAAAGGAGAGATTTTCAATCTTAAAAAGTGGTGTAGAAGTTTTGAAATAAAGTTCTCTTTATAACCAGTCACACTAGTATTTATAGATCGTAGGTAAATTCCGATGAGTGGTTTGATCAGGCTTAATACAGATTGTAACTAAGGTACGTGGCTTTATAACGATATATTAATATGGTAACTATATCTTACATTCTGTAGTGAAAGAAAAATATATGGTACTACTAACCTACCTCATTAGAGGCCTATGATTTTCACTCCATCGTCAAGGTATTCTTGGATTGCACTAGATTTATTGACCGAAAATATCACTCCATGTTGTTGAATGGTATTGTCTCGATTTTGGATCTGCTTATTTTTTTTAATTTTTAATTGTTTTGTAACTCCGTGATTAATATTTTAGCAACAGTTGAAAGTGACCATTTCGTGTATGATGTAACTTCGAAGGTGAAGACCAAATTTTTGGGGAATTCATTTATCCTGTTGGTAACAGGGGACACAGTTGACAACATGGGACAATAGTCGAAGGGTCACTGATTTACTCCTAAATGGTTTGGGTAATTGTATTGTTGTTAGTTTAGGTTCAACAAACCAATTCTGAAGTTTATATGCCGGATTCTTTTTTCCTTAACATTTCGTTTTATATTTTTAGTATGTTGGATTTGAGTCTCTGATAACCACAGAACTGATCAAGAGCTTTAGTATTTTTGTGCTATACTTATCTGAATCGAAAGGAGAGAGCATATATTTTATATTTGGGCAATCTTAGACATCTTCACTTGAGAGGTAAATTATTAATGGAAAAAAATAAGCATTAGTTATGCCAATGTTTTCTTCTTTAGAATACTTAATCATATGTACTATTTGCATAACATTAGTTATGCCTATTTGCATAACTTAGTCAGGCTAATCCAAAGGTGGCTCTTACAATTAAAAAATGATGAGCAAATTTGCTCGACCAAAATGAACACCACCTCTTTTTGGCAACTTCAATGTCAAAATTCAGAACACCTTTTGACATTGCTCCATTCAAAACTGCTACATCCAGCATTTATGTGTAATACTATCTTACATGAGTGGTTAGTATGGACAAATTTTTCTATTTCCAGATTTTCATTCTGTCAAGAACGTTTTATTTACAGACTATAGTGATTTAAATTACAGGTGGAAAATAATTAGATTAAAAAAAACACATTCACCAAACAACCTATGTTTAGAACCCTCCCAATTTAGTGTTTCCATCTGTTACACGTGACAAATGGTGGATGACAATATGTAAAGAGTCTTCAATTTGAAAAGCCTCTTAACATCACTTACGAATACTTTGTTTGGGACAATTTCCTACCTTACTAAACTATTGCAGGCCTCCTGATTTGGTTATAATACATTTAAATTTGGTTGAATCTGTGGTTGTGGCCAACTTATATGTACACGTGATTTTTTTTTTATCTTTGGTATGTGTTTTGTTTTATAGGTACAAATTTCTACATGTTAAAGTACCTAGCCACATCCTTGAGGCATGAAAGTATGTGCTTTGAATTCGATGGGTCGTTTGTTAAGCAAGGTGGATAGTCTTATAAACAAAGAAGTTTATTACCAATTTTCTAAAAATTATATTTTATTTTGTTAGGGAATGAAAATTTTGCATTTTTGCAATTATCTACTTTGAATTTTTTTGCTGTTTTGTAATTATCAACGTGCCTTCAGGCACGGACATATCCTAATATATATATATATATATATATATATATATATATATATATATATATATATATATATATATTATTTTTATTTTTATTTTTTCAAAAATTGAACCGGGGCCAAGGCCCCCCTTGGTCCTCATGTGCATCCGCCCCTGAATAGTTATCTCATAAAATATGACTAGAACAAATGGAGAGCCTACAAAAAAATACAGGGTTTTAGGTGTAAAAATAGCATTAAATTGGTCGTACATGCTAGTAGCCCCAATCTAATTTCATTGAAGACTGAGACCAACATAGGACTAGCCCGGTCCAAATCTTTGCCAACCCTATCTATTGAATATTTCTGCACATTAACTACACTTATATATGATAAAATTGGTGCCTGGTCCATTCTCACATTCAACCACATAGGCTTAGTCTGAACTAGCGTATATTGCGACCCAAAACTAATGCCCAATAGTATCACTAAGGGATACACTTCATTATGCGTGGCATTGCATCAAGTGGGCTACATATTTAGTTTTCTTAACTACGAAAGGCTAGACCAAACTGGTTGTCATACATACTAATTTCTTTACTTTGTGCACTTGTAATACTTTTTATCTTGATGGAAAATGAAACGGTAAAATATTTTATCATATATTTAAAATTAAATTTTTATTAATTTGAAATTATAAATAGTGAATACCTTGTAATTATGCAACTTCAAAACAAAAGTAGTTAACACAATTTAACTCTAATAGGTCAAAACATATTTCACCATATTGAAAAATATTTTATCTCAATCCAAACCAACCCTTAGAGTCCATTTGCCGGGCAAGTGAGCAAATACCTTGGCTGGCAATATTTTCATGACAAATCCTATAATTTTTTTAAAAAGAGACGAAACCCACACACATATTATAAATAAGTAGTGTTAATGTATAAATATTATCTATATATTGTATATTCCTTATCTCCCTTTTCCATGTTTTCCTCTCCCTTTTCCTCGTGTCCCTCCTTATTTTCCTCCATGTTTTTCTCCTTGTTTGTCCACTCATGTCTCATAAAATCTAATATAAATAGGCTTCTATTGTAAAATATAACATACATCATTTATCTCAATCTCTTTCTATATTTATCTCTCTCAAAGTTCACATGGTATCAGAGCCTATAAATTTCTATTGAAAAACTTTATATAAATCCCAACGCCAAAAATCTCAAACAAGATTATCATTCTGCTCAACTCCTTTCTCAAGCCAAAAATCTCAAACCAAAAATCTCACTTTGTTCAACTCCCAAAAAATTATTTTCAACCAAAATCTCACTCACTTCAAAAATCTCAAGTCGGAAATCTCTGAAATTTTATTTCGAATCGATTTTTTTTTCAAATCGCCTCGTACATAAAAAAAATCTTCTTATTTTGCAATTTATAGTTCACACACCTTCGTAATTTTTTTCTATATCCCTTATATTCACTTAGTATGGTACGATCTGAAGTCTCTCACCCAATCAACACCCTACTCGATGGCCATAATTACATACATTAGGCTCAAGCAGTGACTAGCTTCCTTAAAGGTCAAAAAGTTTGGCGTTTTATAATTGGCGATGTCATGTCACCAATAAAAGGGTCCATTGAAATCGATGTGAAATTCTTGGAGCGTCTAGAAGATTGGGATAGAAAAAAATGGATAGATGATCACTTGGTTCTGCAACACTTCGATTTCTTCCATAAATCAATAATTTGGTCGATTTGAAACTGCTAAAAAAGTTTGGGATTTTCTCAAAACTCGTTACACCACCACGGACCTTGCCCACCAATATCAACTATTGACAAACCTCCACCATAAAAATCAACAACTGAATCAGTCCATTAACGATTTCTTATCTGAGATATATGCTATATGGGATCAATTATCTCTCTCTGAGTCTCTGTGGGCATGTCCATCTGATGCCACCAAATTCGTTGTTTACCATGATCAACAATGTGTAATAACCTTTCTGATGGCTTTTCATGACCGTTTCAAATATATTCGAGCCTCTATTTCCACCAAAGTCAGTTGCCCTCACTAAAAGGAGTTATTTTTAGAACTTTTGTCTGAAGAAATTAGAATCGGCACCTTTAAAGCCCAAACAACAGGTGCCGTGCTTACCACTCATTATCCTAAATATAGGCAATCATCCTCTTCTCCGAACTCATGAACCTATTGCCACAAGACCAACCGTACGCTTCTGACTCATTGTACATGCATCTGCAAACACTATCACAAGCAAGGCCCTGGTCACAACTAGAATGATTGTCCCAATAAGCCATATAAACAAACTCGCACCAATTCAAGTCGAGTACCTTAAACTACACATCCCCACTCCTATGGGTCCATAATCGCTGTGATTGCTGAGGTGACTAGTTATTCAGAGGTTCCTGATCCACCTATTTCTACCAATGAACTTATTTGTCTCATCAAATATGTTTTATCCACTCCTGGTACTGTTATGCCTATCCACTGCAAAAGAATAGTGTTTTTAATGAATTGTTTTAACTACTTCTAAAATAGTTGAAAATGTACACTTTTTTTTACATAAAAAGCATTTGGTTAAATGTAATTTTTTTTATATAAAAATAATTAAATGATGTATAATTTATATATCTATATAATAAAGTAGAAAACTTATGTATGTCATAAGATAGAATTATTATGCTATAAATGCGAATCTTTCCAACATTACCTCTTTTGCCCTCAATTATTTGGTTTTCCCCTCTTTTTTTACTTACCAAATTTAAACTTCAATTCAAAATTGAGGGTACTTTGGCCAATTTGTTCACATTCTCTCTCATTTCTGACACAAAATGAGTGATTCTCTACTTCTCTCCCGTTCTCTCCTCATTAACCCAAAATAACCCTACCTCATACATCCTCCCGCCTTCCCCTGTTGCCCCCTTCCCCCTGTCACGCTCCCACGATGGCACACTCCCCCCATGCTCAGTGTTCCCTCTCAAACCTACAATGTTGCATGTTGTCTTCCTTCAGTACTCACTCCTACGCTGCCGCTTTATTCAATCGGGCCTCCACCGGATCTGGTATTTTATATCTAATATTTTCTTTTTTCCTTTTTGAGACTCAAATCTATTAAATCTTCAACGGATCTCCACTTATAGTTTTAGGCTATACAACACTGATTCGGGTTTGAGGGGTTTGGCAAATTTATTTTTTGGTGCATTTTGCATAAGACTGATTCGGGTTTTGGGGTTTTGTATAACACTAATTTCCTGGTGCTTATTTGTTGTTTATGTTCTTTTTTTAGGTTGCATAACATTAATTCATGTTTTGGGTTTTGGGGTTTTTCATAGTAATGATTTTTTAGGACTTCGTATTTCAATGTTAATTGTATACTAATTATTTATGATCATTTATTATTTATATAGGCATCTACTAATTACTCTGTTTTGGATTTGGATAATTTTTTTACACTAAATCAATTTTGGTAAGTTTGTATATATATTGATTTGAATTTTAATCAGTTTAAGAACTGTGAATCACTTTGTCTGGATTTGAATTAGTTTTTTTTTATCACAGTAAATCAATTTTTATAGATGTGAATATGCTCATTTGTATTTGAATGAGTTTTTTGGGAGTTGACACTGAATATGCTCCAGTTGGTTGTGTTCAGCATATGGGCACTTGGAGTGGATGAACACATTGTGTCACTTCACCATGTTGTTAACACACCAGAAATAAGTGCATGGCGTGAGCTAAGATGAATATGGCAAACAACAATTGCTGAGGGATCTGCACACGAGTAGGCCGATCCATTTTAAATATCACATGGGCTTACTTTACTCTATTAGATGGCTGAGTAGTAGACAAGGCTTGTGATGTCATCGTAAAACAAACCATGTATGAGTCTCTTGGTGATGTACATATGGCATAATAAATATACATATTAAGGACTGTGTTAACAGCTATGTATGAGTCTCTTGGTGATCCATGTTGGAAATCTTGAGCAGTCCTATTATTGTGAGCAGTGGCAAAAAATATATATTTATAAGAGTGATTCAAAACTCTTTTTAGGTCTCAAACCATTGGGCATTTGTTGTGAGCAGTGTTGTTCTCCCTTTTATCGATGCTGACATGGGTCATTTCATAAGCTTGACGCATACCATGTTTTAGGCACAAGTGTTTCTTGGTTTTGACCTCATAATAATCAAAAGATGCATGTATTAACTTAGTTTTCATGAGATATAAATATTTTGATGATTGATGCAATAAAAGTTGCTGCAACATCTGTCTAGATGTCATCCATGCTGCTGCAACACGTCTAAGAACATATCATTCGATTGTTACAACAGGTACTATTTTTTTTTAAGATTTTGATTATTTGAATGCATCATATGATATTCTTTATTCACATTTAGATTTTGGCCTTTAGAGTAAATCGATACATGTTAGGAAAAAATGATGTGGTGCGAACTCCGGTGCGATACAATGTAAATTAGCACACACACACTGATACACATTGTTTAAAGATATGAATTATTTTTCTAAAGTTTTAGACATTATTTGATCATGTCAATATTTTATAAACAAAGGTTTAAAAAATTCTTGGTTTAATAATTATCGTTGTATAAGTTTGGGATAGTTTTGTTTATTTATAGTGAGTTGTATAAGTTTATATCATAATTAGAGAACTTATAGTGGGTTAATATTTCAGATTAACCCTCCAGCCAAATGGTTCAAACTTAGGGCATTAAATTAACCATTTGTTTTTCGATACACACCAACATTTTAATTTTTTACTATTTCTTATTTTTAGTTTCATCTTTTGCAAATTCAGAATCACAAGAGCACAAGCAGCGGGCCAGGTCATTTCAGCGACCACAAAACAGCTGAAGGGTCATTATTTTTGTGAATGGATCACTAATGTTAAAGTCTTTGCTTGAATAAAACACACACATTGGAAGTGCAATTGGTGTTTTTTACTCAATCAAAGACTTTGACATGACCAAATCATGTTCTTATTATATATCAATACTTAAGATTTTCTTTTCGCCAACAGAGGTAGCTAATGATGGCGGCAGATAAATTTTAAATAATTTTTGTACTTTATCTCTCTTTTTTTAATTGTTATGTTGTCTCTGTAATACATATTTGTCAGCATTTGATTATATTGTAGGTTCGTGAAACTACATATGTATCTGAAATAGTTATAGTTTCTAATGCCCTTGATGAGGTGAACTCTTCGGGATCCTGTTTTATGTTGTAAAATTTTAGTGTTCGTATAGCATAATTCAATCAATTTTCATTTTTTAATTTTTAACATCGTTTGGGTGTTTATTAAATTTTCTCTGTCGTGCTTCACTTGGTTGTTTGCTTTCCCTAATATACTGAATATCGTTATATTCAAAAGTACAGTGAATTTTCTTTTGCAGTATATAATGGAAATAGGGATCCCGGGTGTTAAAGAGGATATACAGACAAAGCTTAATGGGAATTTCGTAAATCTGTCCTTGAGAAAGTGCGGTAACAACGGGGTAAGCCATCAGCTAGGCCTATAAACGGATCGGATTCGAACCGGATGAGGCAAATCCAAATCCATATCCGTTTATGTTAAACGGATTCGGATCGGATCGGATCAGGAAAATCCAAATCCAAATCCATATTCGATTTATGTTAAATGGATTCGAATCGGATCTGATTATCCGTTCATGTTAAACTTGATTTGCAACATTTTTATTTTCAACTATTATTTCATAAATTTATTTTGCAAATGTTCCAAAAAAACAGATAAAGAACTATTATAATAAATATTTAAAATGTTATTAAATACAATATATATTAATTAAAAACATATTATATATATATATATATATATATATATATATACACACATATATATACATATATATTAATCGGATCGTATTATTAACGGATCGGAGTATATGAATCCAAATCCACTTCATTTAATAAACGGGTAATTGGGTAATCGGATTTTAGGATTTTAGGCGTGATCCATATCCGCTTAAATGGATTGGATTCGGATTCAAATTCGGATAAAATCCGATCCATTGACAGGCCTACCGTCAGCTGGGTGGGTGTTTTTCACTAATAGGTATCCAAGCCTTTGGAGCACTTTTGGCGGCTATGCGGGGAGTAATTTGGATCCCCTCACTTGATTTTATTGTGCCATGATTTCGATTAGTCCTTTTAATGGGATTTGTATTTCGATGATCCTTTTACAGGGCATTTTTCTTATGGGTTGGTGAACACATTTATTGGTATTTTCTCTGGTATGTCGTTTTGAATTATTTATGTTAGTTATTAAACAAATACAATGATTGTGCAGGAATAGGAGAGAAAGTTCAACTCTCTTGGAAGATTTCTTGATAACTGATGTTCGTGGAAGTATTGGAGATAGATATGGACCATTCTTGACATTCAATATACATTTTTTTAGGCGTTAATGTCAAACATTCGTTCTTACGGTTATTGTGCCGAGTTACGAACTTATTGTACCTCCTATTTGTTCTTTATATTTTTTTTATGGTTTTTGTTCTTCCATACAGAATATAGGTATAACTGTTTCTGCCCAAGTTTAATGGTAGCACATGAGCATTTTGCTGATCGTAAACGGGGTTGCCGATCATAACTATTTTGCCCAAGGTTGATTTGTTGATTGTTGATTAGGCATAAATTCTTCACATTTATCCCCTAAATTTCGGTATTTGTATTATCTCGTGCGGTGTAAATAGATTGTATTTGGATTATATTTATGCTACTAATCCTTTTTGGAAAGTATTTCATATTTTGTGTATCTCTTATGGGTTTTACAGGTATTTCATGCAAGTTAGTGCTAAAGAGAACTCAAAACGGTGAAAGAAAACCAAGAAACGGGGAGTAAAGGGCATTTTTGTAATTTTGCAGCCTTATTCCAGAGGTGGGGCCAAATGGAAAGTTTAAGAGCATTCAACTATAAGAACACTGGAAAAAATGGCACCTCAATCGGAGTCCCGGTGTGAAAGTTATGAGCAGTCAAAGATAGAAGAGAAAGTCAAATAAAGACAGGACCGGTCCGCCCAAAAATTAAAAGAACCGGTCCGCACTGCCACATTCCAGAGAACCCCGAACCGAAGGCAAACCGAAGAAGGAAGAAAATAAAAAGAACCGGTTCGCCCCGGACCGGTCCGCCCAGAAAATAAAAGAACCGGTCCACATTCAAGGCAAATCGGTCAGGAGAAGGAGGGGACCGGTCCGGCTGTCGCAGTTTTAATTTTCTAATTTTCCTCTAATGAAGAGTCCTAGTGCTGCTAAAACTCTTGGAGTCTTGTAGGGTATATAAACCCGTTTTATTATCATTCTTAGCACGGAGAATTTTAGTTAATTTTTCATTCTTTTTCAGAAACCCTAGTTTTGATACAGTTATTATTTTAATTCCAAGATTGAAGCTTTGTTCAGATTTCAGTGATTACTAGTAATTCTAGCTAACACTTTAAGTGCATTGGTAAGATTAGTAAGTAATTTCATCTCTTCAATTCCTTTCTACATCATTCTACCAATTTTCTATAGATTAATCATGGTTTTCTGCACATCAAACACTATTTTTATTACTTTCAGCATGCTAGGCTAGATTTTCTAAGGCCGGGATACAGGAACTTTGCCTGATATGTTAGTTGCATGTGTATAAAATTAGTCCTCTGAATTTAGTGATTGATTATGACCATATTGCGTAGGAACACAACAATTGTAGATCTTTATATCTCTTTTGCCTCTGGGTAACCGAGATGATTTAGAATGCAATTCGAGTGTCACTATCGCGATACCGATTTACTCGTCCTCAGATTAAGTATGATGCAGGCTTGAACCTCATATATGTAATTCTTGGGAGTACTAAATTCTGGGTCTAATTAATTAGTTAAATTTACGATTAGTATTATAACTGCAATACACTAGGGTTGGGGGATTGTATTCCCATCCTGTTTTTCTCATCAATTAGTTCAAAAGTTTCAAATCATCTTTCAATCATATTTTAGGTAGTTTAGTGTAATTGCATCTCTTCATAATTTCATAATTGCATTTAGTGTAATCAATTTTCAAAACCAATTCAATTTTCCTTTCTTTTTAGAGTCAGAGTTAGGATTCACTCATCTTTTTCGTCGTTACAACTTCCTTGTCCTTTTTCCCTGAGGATCGATACCCGACTTATCGAATTATTACTTGAGCGACATGCTTGCACTTGAGCCTAGAGAGTTCTCACTTATGAGACCCATTCTGAGTCGCGTCAAGTTTTTGGCGCCGTTGTCGGGGAATTAGGTAGACTTAGGATTAGATCGAGTCAATCTAAAGCTTTGGCCAAAAATAAAAAATAAAAAAAAACATAAAAAAAGTTAAAAAGCACAAAAAGATTCACCATCATCTCTCACAAACTGTTAATGAAAAATTCTGAACTCACTCCCACACCCCATAATACTCCAACCAACATTCACGAAAATCTAATTGTTGAGTACAACCCCGATAGCCCCCACGCACCTAACGCCCCACAGTTCTGGATTCCACCTCCCACACCGTCACACTCAATTTCTAATAACACTCCGTTTTCCTTCTTATGACACACCTCCGAACACACTTCGAGCACACCAAGTGAGAGCACCGAGTCATTAAGTGAGAGAGAGATGTCGCAACACGGTAGTGCAGTCGACGGTGAGGAAGAAGGCCCATGCCGCCCTCTGAGAAATCTTATATCACGAGCGCACTGTCACTCCGGGATGCATTATACTCCCGTATAATGCCGGGCAATTTCGTTTTAAAAATGGGATGATCCAGATGTTACCTGACCAAGTATAAATTCTTCTGAATTTAGACCCTTAAGTTAGTGATTTTTATATCCCGAACAAGGTAATTGAACCATTTTTTATTCCATATCATTTCCATTGACTGTTTCTAACAATTTCCCCGAGTTTTTTGTATTTCTGATGGATTTTACAGGAATTTAGTGCAAGAAAAGAGAGAAAGAAACCGAAAGAAAGGAAATGATGAAAGGAAAAAAAGTCAAAGGGCAAAAGCATAAATTTCTATCCGGAGTTCGAATTCGACACCTAAAGGGAAGTTGAAGTGCTTGATTTCTCAAGAATATCAGAAGAAACGACACTCAAATTGGAGCTCGAGATCAAAAGTTATGGCCAGTCAAAGAAGAAAAGGAAAAAGTCAACATGGAAGAAATCAGACCGATCCGAGGATGTCAGACCGATCCGAAATGACCCAAGTCCAGTAGTCCCCGAATGGATGATAAATCGATGACAGCAGAACCGATCCGGTGGGTACCGGACCGATCCGGTAGAATAAAAAAAGAACCGATCCGAGTGTTAACCAGACCGATCCGGTCATGCGAAATCTTGGCATTAATTATGAAGATTTTGAGGTGCATAGCTGGTGAAATCTTGCACAACAAGCGATTATAGTTGTCAAATTCGTACTACTTGGTGCTATAAATGCCCATGCCCTACCTCATTCTAAGGGGGTGGAATTAGGGAATTGTTTTATCAAGTTGTAGGAGGTTAGTAGGTAGGGTTTCTTTGTAGTTAGTTTTTAGAGGATTCTTGTAACCAAGAACCCTAGTTTTTGAAGTTTGTCTACTATTTAAGATTCAAAGTTCTATTCAAGATTCATCATTCATCCATTGCAAGTAATTTTAATTTATTGTTTTTACTGCTTTTCTATTTAGTTTAATTAATTGTTGATTTCTAGTTTTCCATTCCCAATTCAAGTCATGTTCTCAATTTTCTAGAGTTAGTTATGAATTCCTGCACTTTAATTTGTAAGTTTTATTTTGATTTCATCATGTTAAGTTAAGTTTTCAAGGGTTGGGACGCATGAACCCATCCCAATGTAAATTACTTATGTAGAAAATAGAATTTAAATTAAAAATTTGAAAGAGTCGTGCGAGACAATTTTACAACCATTGTAGATCTTTTAATCTCTCTTGCCCTAGGTAATTGGGATGTTTAAGAATATGATGTGCATAAAATTATTTATCACCGCTTTATATTTACCTTTGATTTCATATGGTGCGGGCTTGATCCTCATATATGTAATGCTTAGGATCTATAAAGACTGGATTCATTCAAATTTATAATTTACAATTCTAGTATTCTACACGGTAAATTACTAGGGTTAGGGGATTGTATTCCAACCTACTTTCTCATTCATCTTAATTAATTTAACTTCTTTATTTACTTATTTTTTCCCTTTTCAATCATCATCATCTTTTTCACTTTTTCTTTAGAAGTAATAAATCAATTAAATTCTATCAACCATTCCCTGTGGATTCGATACCCAGACTCGCCACTATATTCCTTAAGAGTGTAGTTACAAGTTTAGTTTTTTTTTTTGTATTGAGGTTGGAAGCCGATAACAACGACTAGTGTATTACACGGACGCTCGGTTTTTCCACTCGATCAAAATGGCGCCGTTGTCGGGGAGTGTTTGTTATAGATTATAATTGACTTACTACTTCGTTAAAAAAAAATGTGTGTCACGTTTTTGAATTGCCTATTTTGAAATGTCTTATTTTAACTCTTTTGGTGGATTTAATTGTTATGCTAATAGTGAGGAGGAGAATAAACTTACGATTTATGAACATTGCATCAATATTACTAAAGATGAGTCTCATAAATACAAGCCCAGTGCTAAGTCCATCCAAATTTATCAAAATGAAAGGCTTGAAAAAGAAAGGCGTGAAAAAGAATATAGGGAAAAAATCGTTCTTGGGAGCAAGAGTTGGATGCATTATTCGAATCCAATGACGATTTTTCTTTCGATATTTTTGAGACTAAAGAATGTTTTCAACCAAATGAGGAATCCAATGACGAACCACTTGAGATTGAATTTATGTCCTCACCATTCTCATTCACTGTTATCGAACAATTAGAGTTATCACAAGAGTCGGATGAAAGTCTTGATGACGTTGACACAATTCTTATGGGCCATACACTTAGATGTGTCACTCAACCAGATCCAACTGAAAATTTGGGGAGAGAAGATTTTGAGGACAAGGACTCTATAATTAAATTATTTTTCAAGATAGACTCTTTAGGTTTGTGTGATCCGCTTCCCATACTACTTGAAAAATCTTTGGGAAGTGATTCTATTTTTCTTGGATCCCAGTGGTACTTGTCCCCTTGTGCACTCAAATCCCTCATTATCCCCCTAAATTTTTTAATTCGTGATGGTTCATTTTTTAAACTTTGCACATGCCTTCCGTTTTTCAAACGAAATTCTTATTTTTCGGGAGGCATGCATCCTAATGAGGGTACACCATTAATCCCTCAAAGTCAAATTGTATTTTGGGTGGACCCTCAAATTTTTCGACTTCTAGTGTATGATTTATTAGAATTTCAAATCGTAGGGTGTACATAATTAGCTTTTTCTTTTTCCTTTTCTTTTTTTATAGTGTAGAGTAATTAGTTAAAGTTTTTGTTGTTCTTTTTGTTATGATTGGTTCTAACATGTTTTTTAGATTCAATGGACTCGCACTCATCGGGGATCGCTCCATTTGGGCAATATCTTTTTTTTTCCTCTCTTTATGTTGTGTGTTCTTGATTCGCATTGAGGACAATGCAACATTTAAGTTAGGGGGTTTGGGATATTCTTCCTGTTTATTGTTTAGATTTATTGATTTGATCACATGTTCTTTCCAAGTGTGTTTTTTTAGAAAATTTCAAAAAAAAAATATTTAAAAAATTGTGAAAAAAGCCAAAAATATTTTTCTTCAAAATAAATAAAAATTGGAATTAAAATTTTTCAAAAATATCACCTTTATTCTATTTAAAGTCTCAAATGGTTAAATCTCAATTGCACTAAGCCAAAATTGACCGAAGATGGAAATTGAAAGAAAATTGACGACTTAACGAATAAGTGTGGAGATTGATCAAACCCGGTGAGATTTCGAGCCTTTCAATTTTTTTTGAGATTTTAAATCAATCCGAATTTATGATTAACTCAAAGTTCTTTTCAACGTTTTAATAAGTCGTTGATGATCTCAATCCTTTATTTTGATCGGTTATGGGAAATGTTTGAAATATTGTCTCAAAATTCGTGCTAAATATATCTCTAAACTTAATTAATCTCGAGATGCATATGGTAATGTGATTAGCAATTTGGACAATGAAGTAGGCCCTCATTTGGTTAACCCAAAATATTAGCCATAAAAAAAATATTGTGAAAAAATTATCCCTTTCCAACCCACTTTGAGCCTAATATAATATTTCCCTTTCGTTTGGTAACCCGAAAAAAATCGAAATAACCCGAAATTGTGAAAAATTGAGAAAAGTCATCAAGTAAGTCCAAATTGTGCAATAAAAAGGGGCAAGAGAAAAACAGAAAAAATGCTCAGCAAAAGAAAAATAGCAAGAAAAGAAAAAATAAAAGAAAAAATGAAAATAGAAAAAGAAAGAGAAAAATGAGCAAATGCCCGAAAAAGCACTAACGGACATCATAAGGACATTTTCCAATTCCAGCATTCCCTACCATTTCCATTTTTTCCCTTTTACACCTTAACCCGAAAAGTCCTAACCGAGTCCGAATGGCGAAATTAATTACTGCATGGAGAGTTAAAATACAAAAAGATAATAAAAGAGATTAAAATGGTGTGATTAACAGATGATGTTTCCCGTTTCCTAATAACTGTATTCTGATGATGATATCTTTTCACAATATATTTCCTTCTTTTCAATTTTGTATGCGTGACTTCGTGTTCCATTATATTTACTCTTTATATCATTCATACCGAGAGAAAATAGCCACAATCCGAGTGATTCGTTTGTGAGTGCATCCGTAAGAATTGGAATCAAAACGAATTTTCGGAAAGTAACGAAATGCTCAATCGGTGGAAATTTGAGGTTTAATTTCTGGCTTTGCACACACACACTATGGTTTGAGACATTTGAATATGAATTCATGGTGATTATTTTTCGAAAAGTTTAAATTGTACAATTTTAAATATTTTGATATTTATTTTAGTCAATAAAGAATTTTGTGGGTATATTCACTGCAAACCCTCACGAGACAAAACTCGTCCTACTAGGGTAACCTAGGGGTTTGAAGGCTTGTTGCATATGCTCAATGCAATCGCATGCCTGCGAAAGTGGAATTTTAAAGGAATTCTCAAAAATAAAACAATGGGTAATTTCATTTACATTGCCCGGGACGTGCAAAGTCCTAAGTTAGGGGGATTTGACCAAGTATAAATTCTTCTGAATTTAGACCCTTAAGTTAGTGATTTTTATATCCCGAACAAGGTAATTGAACCATTGTTATTCCATATAATTGCCATTGACTGTTTTTAACATTTCCCCGAGTTTCGTGTATTTCTGATGGATTTTACAGGAATTTAGTGCAAGAAAAGAGAGAAAGAAACCGGAAGAAAGGAAATGATGAAAGGAAGAAAAGTCAAAGGGCAAAAGCGTAAATTTCTATCCAGAGTTCGAATTTGACACCTAAAGGGAAGTTGAAGTGCTTGATTTCACAAGAATATCAAAAGAAACGACACTCAAATCGGAGCTCAAGATCAAAAGTTATGGCCAGTCAAAGAAGAAAAGGAAAAAGTCAACATGGAAGAAATCAGACCGATCCGAGTATGTCGGACCGATCCGAAATGACCCAAGTCCAGTAGACCCCGGATGGATGACAAACCGATGACAGTAGAACCGATCCGGTGGGTACCGGACCGATCCGGTAGAATAAAAAAAGAACCGATTCGGTGGCTGAGAAACGGACCGATCCGAGTGTTAACCGGACCGGTCCGGTCATGCGAAATCCTGGCATTAATTATGAAGATTTTGAGGTGCATAGCTGGTGAAATCTTGTGCAACAAGCGATTCGATCTGTCAAATTCGTACTACTTGGTTCTATAAAAGCCCATGCCCTACCTCATTCTAAGGGGGTGGAATTAGGGAGTTGTTTTATCAAGTTGTAGGAGGTTAGTAGGTAGGGTTTCTTTGTAGTTAGTTTTTAGAGGATTCTTGTAACAAAGAACCCTAGTTTTGAAGTTTGTCTACTATTTAAGATTCAAAGTTCTATTCAAGATTCATCATTCATCCATTGCAAGTAATTTTAATTTATTGTTTTTACTGCTTTTCTATTTAGTTTAATTAATTGTTGATTTCTAGTTTTCCATTCCCAATTCAAGTCATGTTCTCAATTTTCTAGAGTTAGTTATGAATTCCTGCACTTTAATTTGTAAGTTTTATTTTGATTTCATCATGTTAAGCTAAGTTTTCAAGGGTTGGGACGCATGAACCCATCCCAATGTAAATTACTTATGTAGAAAATAGAATTTAAATTAAAAATTTGAAAGAGTCGTGCGAGACAATTTTACAACCATTGTAGATCTTTTAATCTCTCCTGCCCTAGGTACTTGGGATGTTTAAGAATATGATGTGCATAAAATTATTTATCACTGCTTTATATTTACCTTTGATTTCATATGGTGCGGGCTTGATCCTCATATATGTAATGCTTAGGATCTATAAAGACTGGATTCATTCAAATGTATAATTTACAATTCTAGTATTCTACACGGTAAATTACTAGGGTTAGGGGAATGTATTCCAACCTACTTTCTCATTCATCTTAATTAATTTAACTTCTTTATTTACTTATTTTTTCCCTTTTCAACCATCATCATCTTTTTCACTTTTTCTTTAGAAGTAATAAATCAATTAAATTCTATCAACCATTCCCTGTGGATTCGATACCCAGACTCGCCACTATACTCCTTAAGAGTGTAGTTACAAGTTTAGTTTTTTTTGTATTGAGGTTGGAAGCCGATAACAACGACTAGCATATTACACGGACGCTCGGTTTTTCCACTCGATCATTACCCCATTATCATGGTATGGATTCTGAAAAGCCATATCTCCATATTAGGAAATTTGAGGATGTGTGTGATACCCTAAATGATCAAACTTGCACACAAGAGGTGATCCACCTCAAACTCTTCCCCTTCTCGCTCAAAGATAAAGCTAAGACCTGGCTATGGTCTTTGCCTCCTAACTCGATTCCATCTTGGAATGAGTTGCAATCTAGATTTCTCAAGAAATTCTTCCCATTACATTGAACGATCTCCATAAAGGCTCAAATTCAAGCATTCAGACACTCTGAAAAGAAGCCATTTCATCGATGTTACGAGCGTTTCAATGAGTTAGTCACTTCGTGCCCCCATCATGGTTTGATGCAGCGCAAATCATTTCTTTTCTCTATAATGGGCTGAATCTGAATTCCAAATAACTCGTTGAAATAATGGGTAGTGGTCCTTTTATTGACTTAGACACCCATGATGCTGAGCTTCACCTGAGGTATGTCGCCGAGACTACCCAATCTTGGGATACATCTGATCCTAACGCTCAGAATCTAAATCATCAAGTGACCACCACTCCATCGGCCTCCGACTTATTTCATGTAGAAAAAAATTCTATGGCGGACAGTCGAATTGATATACTTGAGAAAGAAGTGCGAGACCTACGTGGGATATGTGGAAGAGGACCAACTGGATCCATACCAAACCCCGTCGAGAAGGTGTGTGCGATTTGTGAGGCGGGTCATTCAATTGAGGAATGCCCAACCATCCCCGCCTACAAAGTGATGCTTCAGGAGCAAGTTAGTGGTATAGGAGGATTTAAGGGTAATTTCGGTGCTCCGCACGAGAATTCTTACAATCCTTCATGGAAAAACCATCCTGGTTTTAGCTATGGGCAACAAAATGCTGCGATGAACCCTACTTCACATGTTGCCCCTCCTCCACCATAACACTTTCAACAAGCTCCACACATGCAAGGACATATGCAAGCACCACCACCTCAAGAAGCATATATCTCGCCACCGCGGAGAACTCTTGGGGATAATATGAATCAATTGATCACTAGCCAGACTGCAACTAATACTAGATATGATCGTGTGATAAGCGACATAAATGCAAGTCCGTCAAAGATACAATCCTCGTTGAGTGTCCAAGAGAAGTACAAGTTTCCTGCCCAGGGCCAAAGACCTCTCCAAGGTCAAACTAGTGTTAGCTCGACACCCCATGAACATCCTGAGAAATGTAGTGCAATTACCACTCTACATAGTGGGAGAGTAGTTGACTTGTCACCTCCCCCACAAGACGTACTTAAAGACAAGGAGATTTCGTCCGGCACGAAAGAGGCCGAAGATGTCCCCTTGAATGAGAGTGATAAAGACGACACTAATGAGCCCGAGGTAGTAGTGAAACCACCTCGCGGCGCCGTTTCCTCAAAGGTTGATTCCTTCACATAAAGGAAACCCACATGATGACGTGTTAGACGTATTAAAGCAAGTAAGGCTGAATTTACCGTTCCTCGATGCCATTAAACAAATTCCATCCTATGAAAAAGTCATCAAAGACTTGTTGACAGTAAAGAGAAAAATGAAGGTAAAGAAGAATGTCTTTCTAGCATAGAACGTGAGATCCATTCTACTTAACGATCTCCCTCCTAAATTCAAAGTTCCCGGTGCACCCACCATTTCCTACATCATTGGAGAAAATAAAATCAAAAGGCCTTACTAGATTTGGGGGCAAGTGTCAATATCCTCCCTTACTCTATTTATAGGCAACTTGACTTGGATGATCTCAAGCCCAAAAAAGTCACCCTTCAATTAGCGGATCGAACCGTGAAGTTCCTAAGAGGCATAGTTGAGAACGTGATCGTCTAAGTTGACACTTTCTACTTCCCGATAGACTTTGTTATTTGGGACAGGGATCCCTCCTTCACCTAGAGAAACCATGTTCCCATCATTCTTGGGCACCCTTTCTTAGCTACGCCTAACGCAATCATTAATACTCGGAATGGGAGAATGCAACTCACTTTTGGGAACATGACCTTAGAGACTAACATCTTCTATATAGCCCAATATATTGGGGAAGAAGATGATCTTCACACGGTGAGCCTAATTGATGAGATCGTAGAAGAGCACATTGAGGAAAATTTATGTGGAGACGCCTTAGAATCTTGCTTAGTGTCTAGTCATGAGAGCGAGGGAACTTATACTGCAATTGAAAGAGAGAGAGAGAGAGGGGTTAGAAGAGAGAAAAATGGTGGAGTTGGAGATCGAGCAGGTCAGAGAGGACGTAGGCACTACTCGAGAGAGAGAGCTAGGGGACATGAGCATGGAAGAATTTGAAAAAGAATTCGGTCCGGTGGATGAGAGCCTTAACGACGAAGTCCAAACTCTATTGGATTCATGTAGTCACCTAGAAGAAAGCGAATGGAAAAAAATCGATGAATTCCTTCTCTGTGACCATCCACCCACACTAGAGGCCCCGAAGGCGAGTGAGGAGAAAAGTTGTGTTTCATCCGACTTAGAGCCTGAACCATGCATTCCAAAAATTGAACGAAAATTAGGAGTTCCCTCTGAGTCAGTGCACGCAAGCTATGCTTTAAGTAAGCATCCCGGGGATCCCTTTCCGAGTAGTCACGATGAGTCTCCCGGTATTTCCTTTATTTATGGGCAAGGACCCAACTTGTAAGGACATTTTTGTCCATTGTCAATTTGTATGTCGTACGTCGTTACACCATTGAAGAAACTCAAGATCGCATCTACATCAACGGATTCGAATATCAAAGTGTCTTCAACATCATAGCCTCTGCGAGAATGATCTTGGTAAAATTTTGTTTTTACGTTCCTTAAAGTTCATATTTAGTATTGGGAAATTTTTATAAAATGTTTTTTATAAAAATTAGAAGTAAGTTTTTTCAAGCAAAATGAGGCTTTTAAAAGTTTTTTAGTTTTCTGGGAAGCCGGACCGGTCCGCCTCTATACCGAACCGATCCGCCTCCGGACCGGTCCGTCCTCTACCCAGACCGATCCGCCTTGCTTTGTCCAGTAGACCACAGATCGATTGCGAACCGAATAAGCCAAAATTTAAAAGAATCGATCCGAGGTCGGACCGATCCGCCCCCAAGCCGGATCGGTCCGCCTGGGATGATTTCGAACAGTTTCGTGAGATTTTAATCCACTAGCTCTTATTTTCTATATATATTCCTACTTCGTTGGGGTATTTTTTCAAGTCTTTGAGAAAACGTTTTTAAGAGTACAAACACAACAAGACTTAAATTTTTGATGTGCCAAACATCTTTTTGATTCACACACAAAAATGCCAATTACTTTTGTGAATCTTTTTGAAGCCTAGAACACAATTTTGGTATTGTTCAACCCTTGTGGAGAAGCCATCTCTCTTCTTCATTGCTGACCACCTGGAGTTCCTACGGGAGATTCCAGCCGACACTATTTCTAGCCGTTGCTTTGAAGGTTTACCGAAGACACCGTGCGTTACACTTGTGGGCGATTATCAAGTTGTATGTAAGTCAATGGTCTTGTAAATTGTTCAAAGTTCTAGAAATAAAAGATTTTGCCCTTCGGGAATTTTTCCTTAACTTTGTGTCGCTTGCTTTATTTGTTTAGGGGTTGACACTTGCACTTTAGATGCATGATTAGGGGCTGAAATTAAATAAGTGTGCTATATTAGAAAGTTGCGAAGTTAATCAATTATCACACGTAATTCTCACGTTCTCACAACTTATTCCGGTTGTTAGTATATGACAGGAAGACGGGAGTGACAAGGAGAGCATCGAACCCCGTGAGTGGGGTCGGGTGAGTTTGTGGAGAGATGAGAGGTCGTCGCACCCCCGACGCGTATGAGGTGATTTTTAGTGTATTATTGAGTCATGTGTTAGGGTCATTTAGTGTCTTTATGCATTTTAAATATTTGTTTATTTTATTTTTCTGCACTTTTCATTCACTTTGAGTTAGATTTTAGTCCTTTTTGCTTGAGGACAATGCAAAAGTCTAAGTTAGGGGGGTCACAAGTGCGTATTTCTAAAACTCCACAAATTTTCAAAAATGCCCAGAAATTTCAAAAAAAATCATAAAACTTTGAAAAACCCAAAAATAGTTTTGTTCAAAATAAATAAAAAAATTAGAATTCAAAATTTTCAAAAATATCATTAAAAGTCGGATTGAATCTCAAGTTGTAAAATTCATATACGCAAAGCCAAAATTGACCAAAGATGGAAATTGTGCAAAAATTGACGACTTAACGAATAAGTGTGGAGATTAACAAACCCGATGAGATTCGAGCCTATCACTTTTTGCGAGTTTTTAAATCAATTCGAGTTAATTGTTAACTCAAAGTTCTTTTCAGTGCATAAAAAGTCGTGGGAGATCTCAATCCTTTCATTTTGACCGGTTATGAAAATGTGTGTGATATTTCTTTGAAAAACGTGCCAAAAAAATTGATCTCTAAACTTAAATTCATCTCGAAACGCATATGGTAACGCAATTGGTATTTTGGACAATGAAGTAGGCCCTCGTTTGTCACCCAAAAATATTGGCCAGAAAAAGTAGCGAAAAATCACCCCTTTTATAACCCAAATTAAGCCAAATAAACTTTTCCCTTTCATTTGATAACCCGAAAAACCCAAAAAAACTCAGAATTGAGAAAAATGAAAAAATTCAGAATTTAAGTCCGAAAAGTGCATATAAAGGGGCAAGAAAAAAATAGATATGCTCAACAAAAATAGCAAGAAAAGAAAAGAAATGAAAAACAAAAAAAATAAAAAAAAAAAGAAGAAAAAAATGAGCAATAGCCCGAAAAAGGCACAAATGGACATCATAAATGACTTTTCCAATTCCACCCTTCCCTACCATTTTCTTTTTACCTCATATACCTTAAAACCCGAAAAAGTCCTAACCGAGTCTAAATTGCGAAATTGGTTACCGCGTGGAGAACTAAAACACCAAAAGATAATAAAAGAGATTGAATGCGCGAAAAAGAGGCAATGTTCCCGTTTTTAAATACCATAATCCATTGATGAGATCCTATCACTCTAAAATTTCCGTCTTTCTACTTGTGTGCGTGACTTTGCGTCTATTATATTTACTCTTTATATCACGCATACCGAGAGAATAGCCACATTCCGAGTGATTCGTTTGAGAGAGCATTCCGTGAGAATTTGAAATCAAAACAAATTTTCAGATAAGTAACGTAATGGTCAATCGATGGAAATTTGCGGTTAAATTTTTGGTTTCGCACATACGCACTATGATTTGAGGCTTGTAAATATGACTTGATGATGACTATTTTCTGGGAAGGTTTGAATTGTATAATTTTTGCATATTTTCAATTTTCTTTGAGTCGAATTTTGTGGGTACATTCTCTGCAAACCCTCAGGAGACACCACTCGTCCTACTAGGGTGACCTAGGGGTTTAAAGGCTTGTTGCATACGCTAAATGCAATCGCTTGCCCACGAAAAAGGTATGTATCCCAATAAAATGTGATTTTCAAGAGTTAAGCCTTGCTAGGATTGTTTTACATTGCTCGGGATGCGCAAAGTTCTAAGTTAGGGGGATTTGATTAGGCATAAATTCTTCACATTTATCACCTTAATTTCGGTATTTGTATGATCTCGTGCGGTGTAAATAGATTGGATTTGGCTTATATTTATGCTACTAACCCTTTTTGGTAAGTATTTCGTATTTTATGTATCTCTTATGTGTTTTACAGGTATTTCATGCAAGTTAGTGCCAAAGAGAACTCAAAACAGTGAAAGAAAACCAAGAAATGGGGAGTAAAGGGCATTTTTGAAATTTCGCAGCCTTATTTCGGAGGTGGGGCCAACTGGAAAATTGAAGAGCTTTCAACTACAAGAACACTGGAAAAAATGTCACCTCAATCGGAGTCCCGGTGTGAAAGTTATGAGCAGTCAAAGATAGAAGAAAAAGTCAAATAAAGACAGGATCGGTCCGCCCAGAAATGAAAAGAACCGGTCCGCACTACCACATTCCAGAGAACCCCGGACCAAAGGCAAATCGAAGAAGGAAGAAAATAAAAAGAACCGGTCCGCCCCGGACCGGTCTGCCCAGAAAATAAAAGAATCGGTCCGCATTCAAGGTAAACCGGTCCAGAGGAGGAGAGGACCGGTCCGGCTGTTGTAGTTTTAATTTTCTAATTTTCCTCTAATGGAGAGTCCTAGTGGTTATAAAACTCTTGGAGTCTTGTAGGGTATATAAACTCGTTTTACTATCATTCTTAGCACGGAGAATTTTAGTTAATTTTTCATTCTTTTTCAGAAACCCTAGTTTTGATACAGTTATTCTTTTAATTCCAAGATTGAAGCTTTGTTCAGATTTCAGTGATTACCAGTAATTCTATCTAATAATTTAAGTGCTTTGGTAAGATTAGTAAGTAATTTCATCTCTTTAATTCCTTTCTACATCATTCTACCAAGTTTCCATAGATTAATCATGGTTTTCTGCACATCAAACACTGGTTTTATTACTTTCAGCATGCTAGGCTAGATTTTCTAAGGTCGGGTTACATGAACCCAGCCTGATGCGTTAGTTTCATGTGTATAAAATTAGTCCTCTGAATTTATTGATTGATTACGACCATATTGCGTAGGAACACAACAATTGTAGATTTTTATATCTCGTTTGCATCTGGGTAACTAGGATGATTTAGAATGCAATTCGAGTGTCATTATCTCGATACCAATTTACTCGTCCTCAGATTAGGTATGACGCGGGCTTGAACCTCGTATACGTAATGCTTGGGAGTACTAAATTTTGGGTCTAATTAATTAGTTAAATTTACGATTAGTATTATAACTGCAATACACTAGGGTTGGGGGATTGTATTCCCGTCCTGTTTTTCTCATCAATTAGTTCAAAAGTTTCAAATCATCTTTCAATCATATTTTAGGTAATTGCATCTCTTCATAATTTCATAATTGCATTTAGTGTAATCAATTTTCAAAACCAATTCATTTTTCCTTTTTTTTTAGAGTCAGAGTTAGGATTCACTCATCTTTTCCGTTGTTACAACTTCGTTGTCCTTTTTCCCCGAGGATCGATACCCGACTTATCGAATTATTACTTGAGCGACAGGCTTGCACTTGAGCCTAGAGATTATGCACTTCTGAGGCACATTCTGAGTCGCGTCAATTATGGAAACACAATTACATAGGGCAATTAAAATGATTCTGTCAGATACGATGAAAATTTGTAAAGCTTAGGTGAGTTTGATTACCTTATTTTGCAGTGTTAATTAAATAAATGCTTTTGAGTTTTGAATATAATCGGATTCTTGATTCTTGAAATTTCTCAAAAGTTTCCTATATAATTCTTGAACTTGAAGAAAAAACAACACTTTTTTAGCCACGCTTGATTTGTATTGAAATTCTTTACCATGGCGAAAGTATTTCGACTTATTTCAAGTTTAAAATTATGTTTGTACAAAATTAAAAATAAGTGTACTATATATTATCTAATTATGTATAAAAATAGTGAAAAGAATTGAAGTATTTGTATATGAAGTTATTTTCACTCAGCGATAAAATTCACTCTAAGGTAAACAACACAAATTCTTCTAAACATTGTGATCAAATTATGGTACAGGGGAGATGATGGTTGGACCAGTAAAAGATCTTTTCATGGATGAAATATCAATTGGTTTGGATAGTTTAACAACTTTTCAGATCAAGAGCATTACTGGTTTGGACAGTTTTAAACATTGTGATCAAATTATGGGTAAATTGTAGGAGACATCGAGGAAAGATCAAGAGCAAAACTGGGAACGTAGAGACGATCAAGAACTGCAATAGACAATCAAGAGCAGTACTTGACAGAGATAATTATCCAATATGTAGAAGCTTGGATGTGGAAAAGGAACGGGCGTAGTTCGAACTACGAAAACAGTTACGGTGGAGAAGAGTCCCTCCCACACCTATCTAACTTTATGATAAGACATATATGTCTCAACTTTGTGTTCATTTTTTGGTTTATGAACAAGTCTAACTTTAGTTTTTGAGGATCAAAGAGTGTTCAATTCTGTTTGTGTTCGATTCTGTTTCCATACTTGCTGTTTTTTATTTTGAATTATTAATTTATTACATCGTTTCAATTGTGTAGTTAGATAATTAATGCGCTCCTCACCGTTATTAGGTTTACATTGATTCTCTTATATATGTAATTTATGTCGACTTCAATATGGTTTTTGATTTTTTTTTTGTTTTGGTCTTGCCATCTACTTAAAGACATGATCACATTCAATTGTAATTTTTTAAATCAAAACAATTTAGGTGGTACAAAACTATTAACTTATTATTTTTAATTGACATATGTGTGACTATTTGATCTAAGTTTTTTCATATAAACACATTAAAATTTTGCCAATTTTTTAAAATTGTCTACAATTATGTGTTGTAAAAAAACTTTGACTTATAGGTTCGTACCAAGGTGTATATATGTACATATATAAACATGGTGTATGTATGTAAAAAAACTTTCAAAAAACTTTCAATTTTTTAAACTAATGAGTTCATACCATAGGTTATTTCAAAAATTATTTATTTGTTGTGAACTAAATATGGCGCATGATCCAATCAAGGACGTACATTTTTGAAAATTAGCGTCGTGCCTTCAAGCACGGGCATACCTTAGTGCGTGTGTATATATATATATATATATATATATATATATATATATATATATATATATATTATTAAATAATTTTTAAAAGAAAAATAGTACCTAAATGTAATATGTGCCGTTTTTTATTTTTTGAAAACAAATTTTTAAACGAAAGATTTTTTTTTTGAAAGCATCAAAATATTTTTTTATCTATAAAAGAGTTTCTTTTCATAAGACATTTTTTCAAAATAAAATATTGTATTAAAAAAAAAGTAGTAGTCATAAGTAAATCTGTTACAAAAAGAAACCTTTAATTTTAACAACATACAAAAAACTTTTATTCTAACAAAAAGAAGGTTGACAAATTTGGGTGGAAATTTTTCTTTAGGTATGAGGTGAGAAAATTTTTCCACCTAAGTCGAAAAGTAAAGGTAAATGACGTGGTGCGTGGAAAAAACTTCTATGACAAATTGTACCTATTAAACGGACGCAAAAGTGCACAAAACCCTCATTTGCCACTTTTTTTTTTCATTTGTCATGAAAAATTATGCGTATCAAATGAACCTTTAGAGTTTTAGAACATGTAGACGATCTCCAAGCTATTAAAGCATTGGGGTGCCCCAAAAGATTCTAGTTTTGTTTTATTCCACAAAAAAATTAGTGCAACTTCAGAGCATTAAGCATAATCACACTTTGATCGAGAGACCGTTTGTTACACATTTGGATTTCCTGTGTCATTTGAAATAAGGCGGACTCTGCGAAAAGTTTGCATACTGTTTATACTCTTTTATTAATTAAACTTTCTCTCACTTTTATAAATTTTAATTATAATCAACACCCATTTTATTCCTAGTATTTAGTCAAACCGTCGTTATCTTTTTAATATTTACATTCTTATTATAGTTGAATAAATTAAATTGTTTTAAAAATGACTATGAATTCACCATATATTCGACACTCCTTTTAACATATTTAAAACCTTTTAATAATTAATAAAAAGTAAATTTTATAAAGTTCGTAAAAGCCATATAATTCGTATTTTTCTTGTTTATATAAATTTTAGATCAAAAAATATATTCATATAATAAAGTAGCATTGTTTTTTAATCCAAAAAAATGTAAAAGCGCAATAATGATTGAGATTTTGCCACAATGTAACTTTTCAAACTAATAACCAAGATGAATCCTCCTATTTCAGTTATCCCGCATCCCACCCAAACTTTAATCTTACTTTAATTTGAACACTTACACATTCTCCAATATGGATAACTCTATACCTATCTCTCCCATAACACTCTTCTCTCTCTCTCTCTCTCTCTCTCTCTCTCTCTCTCTCTCTCTCTCATTTTCCCTTATCATCCCATTTCCCTTAAACTGACTGAAAATATGGGTACACTCTCTCCCTCTAAACCTCCTTCTCAACCCCTACACAAACGCTCAAGCTTAATGCATTTGATTTAATAAATTTACAAGACCATAATATTTAGGGTTTGTATGTTTTTTGGAATTTTATGATCATAATAAGAGAACGAGAGGTTATATATGGGGCTTGAGATCTGACCATAAAAGAGAGGGTTTACAATTTATTTTTCATTTTATTCTAATGCATGGTTTCAGATTTTTTAGTCATAAAATTTTATTGACTATATTGATTTTTTGTCTTATAATTTGTTAATTTATTCTAATGGTATTATATTTGTTATAGTAAGTTTTTTTCATTTGGATTTTACTAACTAAAGTTCTTTTATCTAGTTAAGACCCTTTGATATATTAACCAGTATCTATCCAAATGTTAGGTATGTTTACTTTTCTGATCATTTCACTTTTTCATAGTTGTAACTTGCGTGAAAGATGTTCGATGAAATGTATGCTTGATTTCTCTTTCTTTGGTGATGATTTGGCTTAGATTGTTCGCTTAAATACTAAAAGCCCTCTTGGAGGAAAACATGTATATACTTCTTCGAGCATGTGCGTATAAACGTATTGACTCTCTCATTATCTGAATTAATGGTAGCAATTTTGATTTATATTTTTGATTTATTTTTTTTATAATTCCATCTCAACTTTCTTGAGTTGAAATGTAACAGATTATACATAATAACCATGTCTTCTATTGATAAGCGGTAAATTTATTCTTATTCTAAAATTTGTGTGAGTTTATAATTGACACAATATCATACTGATTTGGGTCAATAGGTCATTTATTTGGTGATTATTTTGTTAATATTATTTTTACGAAATTTATACCAATTCCTTTTTTGAAGACCTTATATTGAAATATAATTATGTCATAGTGACACGTATATAAAATTACAGGAAGATGTTAGGTATGATTGTCTTGCAGATATTGAGTTGAAGGTGGTAGTAATGGTGCCAATGACATGAATGTATGTTTATTCAGTTGTCTATACCAAAAATACCGCGTAGCTTAATTTGAAAGCATATCCTCTATCAGACTCACTTTTATTTCAACATTTATAACTGCCACTAAAATTGGTAATCTATACACAACACATGAAACACAAGAATGTGTTGTGAGTTGGAATATTGGGGTTTGTGTTGGAAAAAATTTCCCTAAACACAAAGGTATGATCTAAGCTTTTGTACTCTTCTTGATTTGTCTCTTTCCTCTATTTATGCTTATTTTGTTTTTGTTTTTGGTTTTGTTTGTGTATTTTTTAATAGGATATTTTTGGGGTTTTAATAATTATCCTGCTATAGGTAAAGTTGCAGGTTGTATTTGTTGGCACGTACACTTGCACATGAATTGTATGGATAGTTTTCATTGTCTAATGTTCTTTTTCATTTAATACACCATGTTGTTTGGATTTATTTGAAGAACTAAACTTGAATGTTATTTTTATCATGTACCACTAACTGTTGAATTATTTGTTTATCTTCAAGAGAATAGGGAGGATTGAAGAAAATGGTAAAACTCACTACCACAATCAAGAATTTATAGTAACGTAGATATACAATATTTACTTTGCACATTGTAAAACATAATACATCTCTGTACACGGAAGAATATCTCAATGTGCTAAGGCTGAGTATGCTTTTTAACTTCAATTAAGATTTTTTTTAGATTATAGAATTTTCCTTGTTAGTTCACTATTGGGTTTATACATTTCTATGTAGCTTTTGATTTGAGATGTTTTCTTTTCTTCTTATATCAGATATACATCTAATGGTTTTTCCTTTTTTGCAGTGGATATTTTAGTTAGGTGGATTGAAATTTGGTAACAATTCAACCAATTTCCATTTAATCTCTTTGTATGAGCTTCAATATTTTATAGTTAATTTTGTATAAACATTCTCTATGGCATTGAGCTTCAATATTGAAAGTTATTTGTTGTTCTCATGGAAGTTCTATATTGTTTTTTTCATAGTGGAATTACAATTATTTGTCCTTAATTTTTTCATTTCTTTTTTATCCTGAGTTTAGTTGGGCATAATTACTTTTGTATTTTAGTTGTATTTGTAATATGGTTTCATTTGGATTTTGTTAATTTGATTGCTGAAAAAAATAGTATTTCTTTAGGCATGACAGTTGTGGATTGAAGTAACTAGATGCATACATGTCGGGCATGTTTGTATCCAAGATCATGCTACAGATAGACAAACCAGGTCTTCTATTAGTTGCTTCTCTTAATTTCTTAGCCCAATTAGTTATTTTTAAATTATGTATTGTGGTGTGTATGTGTTTCACTTTTTTCTTTTTTATTTTATTAGTAGGTCAAATATGATGGATTTGATTGAATTCAATTGACTCTAAATGTAGGGGTATGTTATAGTACTCTAAAGAAAGGAAAGATGTGTGTTGTTTGGGTTAGGTAGTACACTGCTCTGCCTAGGCTTGTAAACGGATCGAATTCGGACCGGATCAGGCAAATCTAAATCCATATTCATTTATGTTAAATGGATTCGAATCCGATCCGTTTATCCAATTATCCATTTATGTTAAACTTGATTTGCAACATTTTTATTTTCAACTTTTATTTCATAAATTTATTTTGCAAATGTTCCAAAAAATAGATAATGAAATAAAGAACTATTATAATTAGGGCTGTGTTTTATTTTCGAACATTTTGATTTTTCCGATATCTGATCCGATATTTTTCCATTTTGGAACGTATATAAGGTTTCCGATTTTCGATTTTTTTGAAAAAAATCGGATCGAAAATTGGAAATAATTCTGCATTTTCGATTTTCCGATTTTTCCGAAACTATGCCAATTCGATTTTTTGCAAAATATTTTCCGATTTTCAATTTTTCTATTTTTTTTAAACTTTCTCATGTGTCCCACATCGGTTAGGAGAGGAAGAGAGACCCAAAAAAGTCCTCTATAAAAGGAGAATAACCCTCTATCCTCTACGCAAATGAAAAAAATGGTTAAATCCTTACATATTTACATGTTGGGTTAATTTTTTTTTTATTTCTTTAAAATGAGAATTTCGAGTAATCGAAAAAATCCTATTTTAATTTTTTTGAAATTTTGGAATTTCCAAAATTTCTAAATTTTTAGTATATTTTTTGAATTTTCGAATTTTTCCGATTTTTCGATTTTTTCGAATTCGGAAACTTTTTTGATTTTCCAAAAAATTAGGATAGGAAATTCAAAACAGATATTTTATTTTCGAAAAAAATGGATTTTTTTTCGAAAGGTCATTTTCCGATCCAATCCGACCGAAACACAACCCTAATTATAATACATTTTAAAATATTGTTAAATACAATATATTTTAATTATATATATATATATATATGGAGGTTCAACAACGGACCTCATTTAACGGACAAAGGAGCGTACGTCTTAAAACAAAAGAAAAGAGGCTGAATAAATGAGTTGAGCTGTCAAACTACCTCACTTGCTACGCCTAATAAAACAAAAGGCACAAATATACTTTAACCCTCTTGCCTCTCCAATATTAGTTTGACACCACATATCTTGCTTTTGTTTGTACTAAGAAAAAATCTATTCCATTTGTTTCACACTTTCACAACCCATTTGGACTCATTCATCTCCATTCATCCATTAGGTAACTTTTCTTCCTTTTACAATCTCAAGTGTTATACCTTTTTTTGTTAACTGTTATACGCCCTTTTTTGGGGGGTCATTGCTAATTTTTTTTGTCCCCAAACCAATATTATTGTGTCCCCAAACCAATCTTAAGTGTTATACCTTTTTTTTAACTCCACTTCTTTTTATTTATTTAATGTGCTTGTTTCCAAATAACAATATCCAAATAACTCCACTTCAATTGTCAATTATCATTCAAATAAAAATAAAAATACATTCATCCAAATAAATTGACAATTGGATATATTCATCCAAATAAAAATATCCTTCCAAATACATTCATCCAAATTCAAATACACTCATCTAAATAAAAATACCCATCTAAATTCAAATACATTTATCCAAAAAAAAATATCCATCCAAATTCAAATAAATTCATCCAAATAAAAATATCCCAATTGGAAAAACATAATTCTTCCAACTGCAAAATGCATCCCTTTTCATCCATATAAATTACAATGATATCCCTAAAATCGAACCTAAAGAGTTAGACAACTATGTAAAAAATACATAATATTCAATTTTTCTCATTACTTTGTAAAAAAATGTACTATTCACCTTCGGATGAATAAATATCATCATCTTGGATCTCTTCACAATCTTCCTGGCGTGATGAATACCTACATACATTTTTCAAGTTAGTTTCTTATTTATTTGCCTAGACAATGTAAATGAATAAATAATGTATAAGTACTTACATATTAGTTAGCATTGGACAATTTCTTTTATCACGCGACTGACCAACCAAACCACACCCATTACACTTTCTTGATTTCGAACTTTTGACCTTCCCTAATGCTTTCTCCTTACCACCTTTCAACCTTTTACCACACCCATTAGCCTGCACTTGGTTGGGTTCAATGTAGTAATTGCCACTAACATTTCCCGAAGCATGAACACTAGGCATCTTATTTCCCGAAGCATGAACACTAGGCATCTCATTTCCCGAAGCATGAACACTAGGCATCCCCACAATTTGATTTAAATTATCACGCACACTAGCCAAACCATCGATATATACCTTTGTGGCTTCTTAACTACTAAGGGCCTTATCAATCTCATCTAATGCCAATTGAATTAATTGAGACCTCTTTAATAGATATGATTTATCATTAAAAATTTCACAACCAATATCATCCACTACCACCCCAGATTTTGCTGATTTGGTCCACCTACTCAAAATGTATTGGTTCGGTAATTTTTCATATTCATGCATTTTGTGCAAGTACCCCAAAACATGTCAACATAGGATTCCGGAGCAATCAATTTTTTTGCAAGTACAAGAAGCGAAATCTAATACCTTGTCATATTTTATAACCCGGATATTTGATTTCTGAATCTTATACAAACAATGGCCTTCATCTTTCTTAACAAGCTCAAATTTATACATGAAGCTATCCAAGATTTCATCTTGATATTTATAGAACATTTCATTTGTGTACACATCAACCATATGTATCAAAAAGTCATGGACGATTTTCAACTTAGACTTCTCAATGAAATCTTTATGATCCGCCATTAATTCTTCATGACGTTGACGCATTAGATCCCTCCCAAATTGGATCATAAATTCAACCAATGAAATATTTTTTGAAACATGTTAAATAACCAAACAAAAGAATCAATGGTCTCATCACTCAAGAATGCGCAAGAAAATATTATTGTTTGACCATGATTATTAACCCCCATTAGTGGCGCAAATATCAAACCATATCGGTTGGTGTTGTATGTTGTGTAAAAAATGACCACATCCCCAAAAAAAGTGTATGTGTGTCTGGAGGTGGCATCAGCCCAAAAACAATGGGTAATTTTGTTTTCATCATTTGCCTCAATCTTAAAATAAAATGACGAGTTTTTTTATTGTTCTAATAACAAGTACTCGTGAAGCATATCCCTATCGTGCCCCTTCAACTCTTTGCGTTTATCCCTAGAGTTGTTATACAAATCTCGTTGGGTACACCTAATATTTTCAAAACCCCCCGCTTGCAACCCAAGTAAATTAAATTATTGATGTTTTGGAATATTAACCATGTCTAGTTGTTGAGTCAATGATTTTTTAGCACTAGATACTTGGCGGTGGGAATGCAACAAATGTATTTTTCTTGGAGTGGATAATGGGTGACAATGACCCTCAACAACAACCTTAACTTCATATAAACCATTTTGGGACATCACAACAGCAAGTTTTGCATTACAACCCACTTTCACCGATCCCCGACGCCTTTTCACCTCATTGTCGGCAAGAAGTTTACCTTTCCCTTGTTTCCAACAAACAAACTCTTTCCTAATGATCTCATCAGTTCCGCGTCTCTTTTTTTCAGACCAATTTCTAACACTAAAACCAGATTCTCTCACATAATCATTATAGAATTTTTAACATCTTCTACCATTTTAAACTCTTGACGCAATTTCGGCTTCAATTCGGGTGCTACTTGTGGAGTGTATTCCAAATCTCTTTCTTCACTTTGTATTTCAAAATCCATATCCCCCCCACATACCATTGTAAATTTTCTCCATTTTGTTGCTCAATTTCCTCATTATCCATTTTAGATCAAACCTATAAATAATAACAATACAAATAAAAAATATTATTAAAAAAGAAAATTAACATATTTTTTTTGGAAGACAAAATCTTGTGTAAATCTATTTTGCTTAATCTGTGATCTATTTTTTTCTGTAATTTTTTTAAAGATTTCAAGTATATCATGTGTGATTTACAAAAAAATAAAATAAATAAACACAAATCAGATCATCTCATAAGTAAAATAAGGAATATAAATGGTAAATATTGGTATGGGGACAAAAAAAAAATCAGCAATACCCCCCCCCCCCCCCCCCCCCCCCCCCCAAAAAAAAAGGGTGTATAACAGTTGACAAAAAAAAAGGGTATAACACTTGAGATTGTAAAAGGAAGAAAAGTTACCTGATGGATGAATGAGTCCAAATGGGTTATGAAAGTGTGAAACAAATGGAAGAGATTTTTTCTTATTACAAACAAAAGCAAGATATGTGCTGTCAAACTAATATTGGAGAGGCAAATGGGTTAAAGTATATTTGTGCCTTTTGTTTTATTAAGCGTAGCAAGTGAGGTAGTTTGACAGCTCCGCTCATTTATTCAGCCTCTTTTCTTTTGTTTTAAGAGGTACGCTCCTTCGTCCGTTAAATGAGGTCCGTTGTTGAACCTCCCTATATATATATATATATATATATATATATATATATATATATATATATATATATATATATATATATATATATATATATATATATATTAATCAGATCGGATTATTAACGGAGCGAAGTATATGAATCCAAATCCACTCCACTTAATAAATGGATAATCAAGTAACCGGATAATCGAATTTTAGGCATGATCCATATCCGCTTAAACAGATCGGATTCAAATTCGGATTCGGATAAAATTCGATCAATTGACAGGCCTAGCTCTGCCACATATAGATCACGGCTATTATGTATTAGGTGGTATGGTAGGATAGGAATTGGTTGTTTAATTTGGATAAGGTAGTAGGTGAGTTAGCTTATGAATGACTAAATATAATTGTTATTAACAACTACGTTTTAATCATGCGCGATGCATGAGCGCATTCTAATATATTTTTATAAAAAGACTGCTTTTATGAAAAAAATTATTATTGGAAAAAGATTTCTTTTAAAAGTACAATTTTATAAACACATAATTTTGTTTATAAAAAACTTATTTTTTTTTTAAAATGTATTTTTTATAAAACTTTATTAAACATAATACAAAAAATGCTCGGGACCTCTTGTCTTGCAATGACAATTGATCCAATTACAAAGGCTTTGTTATTGGATCTTCAATTTTCTAACCTTTGTTATTGGAACAAAAAGGACTGGAGATGACTGAAAAATTAAGACACCAATAACAAAGGCTTGTTATTGGATCTTCAGTTTTCGCAATGTAATAAAAACTGAAGATGGTAACCATATGCAGTTTTCTAACCTATTTCTTGATCCAGTCTCCATGTCTCTGAAGATGACTGAAAAATTAAGACTCTTGCTTTCAAATATCAGGTCATTTTGGTTAGTCTCTTTGTTTTATGTTCTAATCCTCTCTCAAATCTCGATTTTCTTCTGTTTTGGGAATTTCTGAAAATGAATACGTGTTTTTTTGGTTCATTTTTTGGGTAAAATGTAATTATAATTACCAATTAGGCAAGCCCAGAGAAAATATACGCGTAGAGTTTCAAATGAACATCACTACACGTGTTAGCCACCTCCATCAAGACCAATAAGCAGACAGGACGAAGAATAGGAAAACCATGGGCTTGAAAAACCACCTTCTCAAACAAAGACTTTCACTCTCAACTCAATCTGCATGCCTCTCACCATCTGTTCTCTTCTCCAAACCAAACGAAACAAACCAGGGATCTTGAAATAAACCAACCCACAAAACTCAACCATCAAAACCAAAAGAACCCCAAAACCCATCCATCTCATCTAAAGATTCTTCCTTTTGATGGAAAATGGAATATCACATATGTCCCACATTTTGACTAAGCTTCATGAAGGCCACAGACCTCCGAGATGAAGAAAAGCTCAACCTCTGAACAACAAAAAACAGATCTGGAGAAACCCAAACCACAAAAGATGCCGCTGATACCAACAAAAGCAACACTTCAATATTAAAAAAAAAGTCAGGTTCTTAGAAAATAGCCATATTACATCATGGTCTTTTAAAAAAGGCATCAAAATTAAATTTTGATGAAATAGTTGTAAATTAAAATCATTGTATACATAAATTATATGTTTGCTTTTTGTATACATAAATTATATGGATGGTGTAATAAAACAGTATATACACATAGCACATACGGTTTTCGGATTACCTCAAAGGCGGAATGTAACCCGATGATCGATGCACGTTGTTTGATACGAGCCGACACCGAATCTGAGAGTTCTTCCTCCGTGTACGCTTCGCGTCTCGTGAAAGTCCGGGTTGGCTACAAGAGTTGCCCCTTTGAATGTCACGCTCACAAATCCAAGATCCGTTGATGATGGATCAAGAGAGAGAGACGATTTGTGTAGGAGGATTTCTAGAGAGAGAGAGATACCGAAAATATGTATCGTATATTTTCTGTTGTTCTTTGTAATCACCAAATAGGATATCTATATATAACAGATAAGAGTTCCTAAAACCAAGGAGTTAGTTGGACTCTTCTTATCTGTTATATTTAAGACTCCTCTGTTATAATAAATACTTAATTATTATAATAATGATTTATCCAACACTAAATTGGATAATCCATATCACGGTGGGCGGATTATGGATCCGGGTACAAAACCCGACCCATATATTAACATCTCCCACTCGCCCACATAAGGCGTGGTCTCTCTAACAAATCTCCAACGATCTCTGTCATCACTCGTCTCCTCATACAGGAAAATGTGACGTGCGACCTCACGAGGAAACGTACAGTCTCAGGAGCGTAATCGTTAAGCCATCATCTAACTAACGAAGACGCATCACTCGAAGGAATCTCGCATATACCCAGACAGTTTGATTTACACCGAATTTAGCACTCTTAATCCCTCAAGAAAGCAGTGCTAGATCCCAAATATGTAATGTACTCATGACTAAGTCGTGCACAAAACACAGTAAAGCCGTCCGGACTATGAGTCACATTATCATGGTGTATAATCAAATAGTCTTCCCTAAGTCCTCATGCCAATTCAATTAGACTTAACCGCTTTCCTAGTCGTGCCCCTTTAGACGGAATCAACCCTCGTCCTAGGTAAACACGCTAAAGTAGCGTCATCAAGTCCTCTCTTCATGACATAGTCTCAGGTCGACAAAAGGCATATCGTTGGATTATAATAATCCATGTGGCTCACACAGCGATGAAGCAGGGATTCATTCATCGCTCCCACTATTGGTCGGCAAAACACATACAGTATGAAATGTATGCTATGGCGTCATCCCGTTGAAAAGGGTATGTCACTTTTGAAATAAAAGGACGCCATACGAATCTTAGTCTAGTCGCTATCTAGCGCCTAACCTGAGTTTCAGCCCAGTCACTCACATAGTACCTGCCTGAAATCTCACATTCGGCTAAAAACAGGCTACATAGAGTTATGGAGATACTCTATGATCGACCTAAAAGTATAAATAAGGTCTCATCTTAGTACTCAACTAAGGCGACATATAGCAGAATCTGCATAATCGTATATATCCTGCTCGCCTTTCATGCGCCAAGGATATAAATGTCTCAGCTCGCTTTCAAAGCGCCACAGACATAAATGTCTCATCTTGCTCGCTGTCTAAGCGCCAAGGTGAATCACTCGTGTGAGAGAGTCGATTCAAGCCCGGTGACATATCTATAAGATGTGTACATAGTGATAACAATTCATTTAATTTAACAAATAAAAAAAATGAATATTATATCCAATAAATAATAATAATGTCAATAAACAATATGGTGTCATACATATCAAATCCTACGTAGTCCCATACTCCTAACATGTGAAAGGAAAACATCTCGAGCAATGGGCTTGGTTAATGGATCAGCCACCATACAACCTGTGGAGATATGTTTCAAGACAACCTCCTCTTGCGCAACCATGTCTCTAATGTAATGATAACGAATGCCAATGTGCTTAGACTTCCCATGATACTTTGGATCCTTTGCATAAGCTAGAGCTGACGTGCTATCACAATAGACAAGCACAGGCTCAGCTGCATGATCTGAAATGCCTAGCCTTTGAAAGAATATCCTTAGCCAAACAGCTTCCTGAACAGCTGCCGAGCATGCCACGTATTCCGATTCCATTGTGGATAGAGCAATACACGTTTGCTTCTTACTGCACCAAGTGACAGCTCCACCTCCAAGAATGAACGTATATCCCGAAGTGGATTTCCTTCCATCTTTGTCACTAGCCCAATCAGCATCGCTGTAGCCTCTAAGTCTCAAGTCCCCTTCATGATAACATAGGACGAGATCAGCAGTCCCACGAAGGTATCGAAAAATCCTCTTCACTGCTTGCCAGTGTTTGTGGCCTGGGTTACTCTGATAACGACTAACTATACCAACTGCATAGCAGATATCTGGACGCGTACACAACATAGCGTACATCAGACTCCCTATGGCCTGTGCATATGGCACTTTAGACATTTGATTCTTTTCTTCATCAGTTCTTGGAAAATCATCTAGGCTCAATGTACACCCTTTCTCCATTGGAGTGTCTATGGGTTTAGAGTTATGCATGCGAAACCTTTCCAGAATCTTCTTTACGTAAGTCTCCTGAGACAAACAGAGAAGCTTCTTAGATCGATCTCTCACGATCTTAACCCCCAGCACATAATTTGCTTCACCCATGTCCTTCATCTCAAAAGTAGAGGACAGCCACTCTTTAGTGGCGACAATGGAGTCCAGGTCATTCCCAGCTAACAAAATGTCGTCGACATACAATGAAAGGATAAGAACACTTTTCTTGGATCGTTTAAGATATACGCAATGATCTTCTTCAATCATCTCAAAACCAACAGAGGTAATGGCATGATGAAATCGGAAATACCACTGCCTTGACGATTGCTTGAGGCCATATATAGAACGTTTTAGGCGGCAGACTTTGCGCTCTTGTCCTTTGGATACAAAACCCACAGGTTGTTCCATATAGATCTCTTCGTCAAGTTCTCCATTGAGAAAAGCAGTCTTAACATCCATCTGAAATAGTTCTAAATTCATTTGCGCGACAATAGCTAGGATAAGGCGGATAGAGGCAAACCTCACCACTGGGGAGAATGTCTCTTCGTAGTCTACACCCTCTCGTTGGGTATAGCCTTTCGCCACAAGGCGTGCCTTATACTTGTCAATTGAACCATCTGCTTTGCGCTTGACCTTTAGAACCCATTTGTTCCCAATAGTCTTGCGCCCGGGTGGAAGGTCAACTAACTCCCAGACTTTATTTTTAGCCATGGAGCTCAATTCTTCCTATATAGCAACCATCCACTCATCCTTAGCACTTGAGGAAAGAACTTCTGCAAAAGAAGTTGGCTCTTCCTCATCTAAAGCAATGCTTAGGAAAGTATTCCCCTCAATCTCAAAATGACGACGTGGAATGTTTCCTCGCTTACTACGGCGAACCTGAGAATCGTGAGTATCTAGTGGTGGTGCACTCACACTATCTGGAATGCTCCCACTAGGCTGAAGACCACTACTATCTTCAGCGATTACAGGAGGAGGAACTAATCCCCCAGCCTCGCCTGAAGATGGTAAAGTGTTTTCAGTATCCTCTAACTCATAGAGTTCAAGATCCTCTTTTGTATTGCTTGTGTTAGGGAAATCCTTTTCTAAGAATTCGACATCACGTGACTCTATTTCAGTCATTCCTCCATCAGGGTGTTCACCGTACATAACGTAGCCTTTTGAGCTCTCAGAATATCTTATAAAGATATGCTTTCGAGCTCTAGGGCCTAACTTCCCGAACTTATGAGAAGTTGTGTGAACATAGCCTGCCGAACCCCAAGGGCGCAAGTGATCCAAATTGGGTCTTTCGCCTCTCCATAGTTCATAAGGTGTGGAGGAAACTGACTGAGAAGGCACTCTATTCAGTATGTAGGCAGCAGTCAAAAGAGCATCCCCCCAGAAGGATATTGGGAGGTTGGCCTGCGCCATCATAGATCTAGTCATATCTAGAAGAGTTCTATTCCTTCTCTCTGCAACACCATTTTGTTGTGGAGTGTGAGGGATAGTTAATTGTCTGCGTATCCCCTTTTCTTCACACATTTCTTTGAACTGATCAGATAAGTATTCGCGTCCTCTGTCAGTACGAAAAGTTTTTAACCTCTTCGATTGCTGATTCTCAACCTCTGCTATATAGCGTTTGAAACAATCCAAAGCTTCATAGCGGTGAGCGATCAGGTAGACATGTCCAAATCGCGTATAGTCATCAATAAACGTAAGAAAATAAGAGGCGCCATGACGTGCCTTAACGCTCATAGGTCCACATATGTCTGAGTGTACTAGTTCTAGAGGTTGATTAGCTCGTAAAGCCTTACCAAAAGGCTTTCTACAGGTTTTTCCTGCCAAACAAGGCTCACATATAGGTAGGTCGACCTTAGCGAGTGGGCCTAAAAGGCCTTCTCTAGCTAATCGGGCCATCCTATCTTTTCCTATATGCCCAAGTCTAGCATGCCAAGTAACTGAATCAACATCAACATTTGCAATATATGATAATGAAGTTGAAGAAACAGAATCAAATAAATCTATTTTAAACAAATTATTCCATAAAGATCCATGTCCACAAATAATATTATCCAAAATAATATTCAAACCACTACTATTAAAACTGAAAGAAAAACCATAGTCTGATAAAGCTAAAACTGAAAGTAAATTATGCTTTATTCCAGGCACATAGAGCACATCACGAAGAAGTAGCTTGGTCCCAGTGCTAAGGTGGAGTTCGTACGAACCGACTCCTACAGCATCTTCACGAGCACCATTTCCCATGTAGACACTCTGAGTACCGGCTGGAATACGGCGATAATCTACAAATCCTCCTCTATCCCTTGTCACATGTTTTGTTGCTCCTGTATCTACAATCCACATAGGAATAGAATGAGCAACTAATACATGAGAACATACACAAATATGGAGAGGTGAAAATAAAGAGGAAAGGAAAGAGGATACCTTCTTTGGCTCAGTGCAATCACGAGCAAAGTGACCCTTATTTCCACAGTTGTAGCACTTGACTTTGGCTTTTGTTATCTTTTTCCCTTTAGGGCCATTTGCCCCAGCCTGCTTAGTCTGCTTTCCATTTCCATTTTGCCTGGGCCTATTTCCCTGACGTCTGCCACTCTGGGCGACAAGGACAGCGGCACGGTTCGCCTCTTGGCGCTCCGCCTCAAGCTCAACATGACGAGATATGTCAGAAAAATTCTTAATACTGTCATTGTGAGTCATTATTTGTTTCATGTGCACCCATGAATCAGGAAGGGAGCGGATAACAGCCTGAACCTGTTGCTCGTCAGAGAGAATGTGATCAGCTTCCTTAAGCTCACGAATCAAGGTGGACATCACTCGAAGATGCTCAGTCATCGTGTGCTTATTATCCTTACGATAAGTTTCGAACTTCAAAACAAGACCCCTAAGTCTCGTAGTGGACGTACCACCGAAGTCGAATCGAAGCTGATCCCACAGTTCTTTAACTGTCTTGAAGTGATCGTAATGCCCAATAAGGTCATCGTGCATGTGGCTTAGCATAGTAAAGCGGGCAGCACGATCCTTATTCACCCAAGCCTGGTAAGCCTCATGCTCACGCCGGCTGGCGGCAGTACTACTCCCAGCTGGTTCAGTCATAACAGTGGTGAGACAATCAAGCAACTCATGCTGATTGAGTAGATATTGGATCTTACGGTGCCATATGTTGTAGTTGTTACCAGTTAGCTTATCTTCTTTAGTCATAGCGGCGATTACGTTATTGCTTGCCATTACTACATGAAAAATGCGCAAAAGATTGACATTAATATTATTATTAAAACACATCTTTTTAATTTGTTCTAAAATCCAATTAGAAAATATTTTCTTCTCTTACATATTAAAATCGAAAGTTTGCAAAGCTCGCAGTCATCTCCTAATATTGTAAAATTAGAGCATATTTTCTAATTGATTTTTAAACAAATTTTATCCGATTAATGAACACATCTATTAATCATTTACATCCATTCATCATAATTTAAAATCACGGCAGATAAACAAATTATGATAACCAGTTTTGCGCCATACAACAATAAATGCGCAGGGTCCCACATAGTCCCCTTAATTAACAGTTTAGAGCTTGTGCTAAGATAATTCCTATGTATTGTTGTGCATTCAGAAATCATCCCCTTACATGTGGCTTAAAAAACCTCTCATTCTCACCAATACATCAATAAAAGGAGAAGAAGCCTATACATAATATCTACTGAAAGCCGGGCGGGGTATGTCCGATTGCACATATACATAGGAACAACCTTAAAACAGGAATTAAACAGGCAAACACTAGCTCATTCAATTGTTAATTTTCAGAATTGTCCATTTAATCATGCAAAACACATAACCTAGGCCTTTAAATGGACAATTATTGCTACACTCACCAACTTAGGGAGCGAGCATGGTCAAACATAACTATTGTGTTAACTACGCAAGTTACCAAGACAATAATCATTAAATAAAAGCATAAAAAACCATTAAATACTAAATTAAATGGACCACCAAAAATACATTAATTTTTCCAGAATGTCAAAATGCTCAGAAAATATTAATTTTCCATCCACTAAGTCAGAAAAAAATTTCTGTAATTTTCTGCAATTTTCGGTAATTTTTAGACATTATTTAAGTGTCAAAAAAATACAATAAATCATTTTTATAATAGCACAGCAGTAAAAAATATTTTGACAACCTGGAAAAATTGCTTTCGGCGTACTGAATCCAAATATATTTTTTTCAGATTTTTATCGCATCGTTAAGGCCCTCAAAAAATTATTTAAAATTAAAATAATTAAAAAATACTATTTACTGTGGGCCAAAAAATACACAAAAAATATTTTTGGATTCTACATCAAAAACCGAGCCCCCACGCGCCAGACCCAGCCCCACCCCACGACTTGGTTTGGGTACAGTTTGGTACAAAACCGAGAGTATAATTACAACAACAACAAAAAAAAAAAAAAAAAAAAAAAAAAAAAAAACACTGTTCATCGTCTTCTTAAAACAGAAAATTTCCAGATTTCGCGATTTCATGGAGCCATGTTCAGAGGGTCATAATTTGCTCATTTTTAATCCAAAATTAACAAATAATATATGGTTGGAAAGCCCTCGCGACGTAGAACAATTATGTAAAAGAAAAACAGATTTTCATCGTCGTTTGATCCACTGTTTTTGGCCTCAAAGTTGGCAAAAACAATTTCGGAACAACTTCAAATTGAAATTAGGGTTTCGATTTTCTCTCAATCCGTTCAACGAAAATTAATAAAATTTCGCGTACGAGTTCTTTATCAACACAGAAACAAAACCTTATAAAAATTTCGGATTATTACGCGCTCAATTTAAAACGAATTTAAATTGGTATTAATGGAGTTTATGTACAAAAAAAAAAAAAAAAAATAATCCGACGAATAATCCGGCGATCAAACAAATTAAAAAGCTCTGATACCAATGTAATAAAACAGTATATACACATAGCACATACGGGTTTTCGGATTACCTCAAAGGCGGAATGTAACCCGATGATCGATGCACGTTGTTTGATACGAGCCGACACCGAATCTGAGAGTTCTTCCTCCGTGTACGCTTCGCGTCTCGTGAAAGTCCGGGTTGGCTACAAGAGTTGCCCCTTTGAATGTCACGCTCACAAATCCAAGATCCGTTGATGATGGATCAAGAGAGAGAGATGATTTGTGTAGGAGGATTTCTAGAGAGAGAGAGATACCGAAAATATGTATCGTATATTTTCTGTTGTTCTTTGTAATCACCAAATAGGATATCTATATATAACAGATAAGAGTTCCTAAAACCAAGGAGTTAGTTGGACTCTTCTTATCTGTTATATTTAAGACTCCTCTGTTATAATAAATACTTAATTATTATAATAATGATTTATCCAACACTAAATTGGATAATCCATATCACGGTGGGCGGATTATGGATCCGGGTACAAAACCCGACCCATATATTAACAGATGGAAAAATATGAAATTAAATCATAACAGAAGCTTTTCAAAAAAATGCTTTTAAAAAAATCACAGCACTCAGGAATCCATAGGGGGAAGTATTTACAAATAGCTTACAATTATTTGTATACAAATGTACCCATGGATTCTTAAAAACATGAAATCATGAAGCCAAACAGTTTAAAGGTACCCCAAGGACTTGCTTCTACAATGAAAATTAACAAAAACTAAATCAGCAAAATATAAACATCCAAATTCAATCATATTTAACATAATGTAAAAAAAATTCAATAACTTCTCTCCATGAGATTATTGAGTCAAGCACTAGGAGGCCTTTATTTGTAGAATAAAGCTATACAGACCCACTTTGGTACTTTTTTTCATATCCGGTGCATTATTGTTGTGGATCCCGTTAAGGTGCATTATTGTTGTGGGTCCCGTTAAGGCACAGGGTACAACTCTTATCAGCCTTATCTTATTAGAAAGTATCAAAGTGGGTATGAAAAAAGGGTAGATATAGTGTTATCTTATAGATGGAGGGATGAAACGTTTAATCTGTGGGAGGGAGAGGAAGAGACGGAGATAGAACTAAAGAGCCCACCGTTTTACAAAGGAAGAGAGAAGTCGGGTCATTAACTATTAGGTCCGTTTGGTTTGAATTCAGTAAAAAAGTTTGACATGATAAATTTTGTTCTCACAAATTTTGTCTAGACAAATTTTGAATAGATAAATATTATTTTTCTCATATTAAATTATCAAATATTAAATGAGGTAAAACAATTTTTTTAGGTAAAATATTTTAATAAAAAAACAGTTTTTTTTTGTAATAAAAAAAGTTTTTAAAAATATTTTTTTTTTGTAAAATAAGAAAACTGTTTTTTTGTAAATTAAAAAAACAGTTTCTTTATTTTGTTAAATAAAAAAACAGTTTTTTTGGTAGAAAAACAAGTTTTTTTTGTTGTAAAATAAGAAAACTGTTTTCTTATTTGTAAAATAAGAAAATAATTTTTTTGGGTAAAAAAATAAAGCAGATTTTAAATTATTTTTAAATATTCATAACAGTTTTTAAATTATTTTTTAAAACATTAAAACCGTTTAAGAGTTAGCAAATTTGTTGGCATATATTTCTCACTCAAATAGGTAAGCAAAGTTTGCCAACCCTTTATGCATAATGAGTGCTGTACACTGACAAATAATTGCACGATAAATTATGCAACCAAACACACTAAATTGTAAGGAAATATCTCATTTGCCAACTTATTTGCCATTTGCCATGACAAATAAGGGTAATCAAACGGATCCTTAAAATTGAAAATAAGTGCAATCAATGTTGTTACCGCATAGCAGATTCACAAATAAAGACACCAAAATTATAGTTAGATATGAGATTAACTAATGTCAATTATATGGATTAGTGAATATGATTGTTATTAACAGTAATTAATAATAATTATATGGATTGCTGAATATAATTATAGCATAGATACAAGTCCACAAATAATACATAAAAAAATCCAGTGCATCGTTAATAGAAAGAGATTCATATGCCTTCTCGCTACATCAAGCTATTTCATCCTTGATCATCTTTGCAAGCAGATCCATAAAATAAACATAAGTTTCACGAGGTAATGTCTTTTTAGCAGTGAACAAATGGTTGTCAGCCCTTTCATGAAGCATTGTTCCAATTCAACAGCATGCCTTAGTCAAGGATTATCCAAAGCCCTGGCAGAAAGCAACTTTAACTCCGTGTGGAACAACAATTCTATTCTGCATAAGTAATCTCAAAAGGTTGAGACCTAAGATAGGGTTGTCCTTGAGGGATGGTCGAAGATGGCTACCAGCATCTATACAGTAAGGTTTATAGTAAAACTATGGACTATGTTTTTAGGAGGTTCACTTGCACCCCACTTTACATTTTGGTGTAAGCTATGAAGTGTATATGTTTGTATGTTAGATAGGTAAATGTTTAATATTTTTTAGGAGCTTTGTAAATTTATGACCTATTGTAATATGTATTTTGAAAATAGGACAACAAACATTTTATTTATATTTTTAGTTCCTATTTTTGAATAAAGCCGCTAGCGCGGACTTATATTCATAAAACGTCAATCAATCACAACATGCAACGTGTCCCTTCAATTTGAAAATAGGGACTAAAAATGAAAACAAAATGTTTGTCGTCCTATATCCATAATCAATATTATTTAAAGTTCTAAAAGTACATAATCTATATTGTCTAATAGTTTGCGTTTAAATGTCGGATATATTTTTTTATATTTATATTTTTATTGGATATGTAAGCATTTAATATTTTCTAATAGTTTGCGTTTAAATGTTGTGGAATACTTTAAATGCTGGAACATGTGCCATTAATATGGAAAATATATTAATTTTGGTTGCACCTTTCCTTGGATAATTTTTGCCATAGTGGCTCGTCTAGCTGGGATTCTATTTGTATGCCGTATAATGAAGGAGGCCTTGGAATTAGGAACTTGCTTTCAGTTATGGAAGCTTCTAATATCAAACTGGCCTTGAAATTAAAGGAGGGCAACAGTCTATGGGCTACTTTTATGAAGAAGTACATAAATCTGAATTGCAGATCAGGATCAATGACTTTTAAGAGGATTATGTCTCCTAGTGAGACTATGGAAGTAAACTCTACTTATGTTGATAACAAGTTAATCTAGATTCCTTCTATGAATGGTAAGTTTACTTTCCAGTCAGCATATAATCTCGTGAAATCCCATAAACTCTCTTCATTAGCTTTTAAAAATATTTGGCATTCAAATATCCCTCCTAAAATGTCAATCCTTGTGTGGAAAGTACTTTCAAAGAGTATCCCAGTGGATGATCTAATACAATCGGTTGGAATCAGAATTGCTTTGAGATGTCAATGTTGTTCAGCTTCCACAGAATCCATAAATCATTTATCTATGCAGGTCCAATTGCAAAAAAAAAAAATCTAGGAATTCTTCAATTATCTTATGGGAATCAGTACTGTGTCTTCATCAGTGCATAGTTCTTTGATTCAATGGTGGCTTCATTCGAGCTCTTCTCCTCTGTCTAAATGGTTGTACAAGATTATTCCAGTTGGTATTATTTGGGAAATTTTGAATAGTAGAAATAAATCTCTTTATGAATCTAGTCCAATGAAATCGCATTTCATAATTCAGAGAGTCATTTCTACTATAACTGATATCTCTAAATTTATCAACTGGAAAGGCAGGTTAGATATGATTAATCAAGAGGCACAGAGAGTTTTCTCTTTGAATCAAAATCCATCATTTAATAGTCCCAAAGTTCAATGGCAGACGCCTTTAAGAGGTTGTGTCAAAATCAATGTTACTGACTGCTGTGAGAACAAGATTATCCAAGGTGCAGGTGCGACTATTAAATATGATCAAGCTAGAATTTTATGGGTCTACTCCAACTTCATCATTAGCAAAATTCCTTTTCATGCTCAGGTGCAGGCTATCAAAACTGGTATTGGTTATAGCATTAATAAAAAAATTCAAAATGTTGTTCTGGAAATGGACTCAAAAGCTCTAGTTGAATCTTTATTTTTCGACTTCTATAACACTCCTCGAAAGCTTCAGTTATATATTAAAGAAATTCAAGATCTCACAAGAAGAATCCAATGCCCAATCAACTGCTTCTCTAGAATCTCAAACAAAGTGCCTTATCTTCTTGCAATTCATGGAGCTGCTTAGAAAAAAATATCTATTTATTTTAGAGTATCAGATCTCCCTCGAGATATTAAAATAGTCACTTTGTTAGATTCTTCAAACAATCCTTTTTTAAGGACTATTTGAAGCTGCTTGTTTGGTTTATTATGTGTATTGCTGCCTAGAGAGGGCTTTTCTCTCTAATTCAATAAAATCTTTTCTCTAAAAAAAGTAATAAATATTAATATATTAATTGTAGTGCCATAGTGGCTTTAGGTAAGATATTAATTATAGTTTCCCGATTCATGTAATATTTTCCTTTTACTGAACACAAACATCCTCACTCAGGTAATAAATGTTGTGATGGTGGGAGTCCCTTATGTGGGGATCTAGAGGTGTCAACTGTTTTGAGAAATTGGAATAGATTGCTGAAGGAACTTATGGCCAAGTGTCCATGGCTAGAGAAATCAGTACAATGGAAATTTTTGCGTTGAAGAAAATACGTATGGACAATGAGAGATGGATTCCCTATAACTGCTATACGTAAAATCAAAATTTTAAAGAAGCTGCATCACGAAAATGTAATCAAGTTGAAAGAGTTTGTAACATCTCCAGCTCCAAAGAGGGATAATCAGGGGAGGCAAGATGGTAACAAGTTTAAATTTGGAATCTACATGGTTTTTGAATACATGGGCCATGAATTTTGGGTCTTGCTGACCAACCTGTGATGAGATTTTCGAGTCCTCAGATTAAGTGCTATATGAGACAGCTTTTAACAGGTCCTCACAACTGTCATGTAAATAAAATAATCCACCGTAACATCAAAGGCTCTAATCCTCTAATAGACAATGAGGAAAATTTGAAGCTTGCAGATTTTTGTCTATTCTTAAGAGATCACAATGTGTATCTTATAAATCGTGCAATCACGTTATTGGATAAACCACCCGAGTTTCTTCTAGGGACCATAAATATGGTCCAATTGTTGATATTTGGTCGGTAGGTTGTACCTTTGTCTAGCTCTAGCATGGAAATCCAATCTTTCTAGGAAAAGATAAGCTAGAATAATTAAACAATATATTTAAGCTATGTGGAGTCCCCGATGAGATTAATTAGCCTGGAGTTTCTACGATAGGCCTATAAAAAGACATCTTAGTGAGTTTTTAGAAACTTTGACTGTCATGCTTTGGAGTTACTTGAGAGAATGCTGATTCTTGATCCATCTAAGAGAATATCAGCTAAGGATGCACTTGATGCTGAGTATTTCAGAGTACCCTCCCCCCTCTTGAGATGAGATGCCATTGTAATATGTTGAACTTATAGTAAGAAGTTCATGCTTCCGCTGATAGACATGTTTAAGAAAATGTTGATTGTGGTGGGGAGATCACTGTATGGATTTTGTATATTGCACAAATAAAAATATGTTGTGGTGGTGAGGATGATGGGTGGTGTAAAGCAAGAGATGTCATCTTTTACTTTTCTTTATTATATATGAAATTCAAATTATCTACATTTTTTGTTCAATTATTCTCTCACAATTTTTCTTCTCATACAAATAAGAATATGGTAGTGTTATTGACACATAAATTCCGGCTAACAAGTTGGCGACTCAATTTCGCCAAACAAGTTAGTGACTCAAAAATTCCAATCGTTCCTTTAGGCACGAGCATTAAATGTTGTTGTGTGCATTGGATTGGATTAATATTTGTATCATGGGAATTATATGTCTTTATGTGCATTTTTTATGCAATAAAAATGGTATGTCGTAACAATCGTTCCACCACGACTATTGCTGCCACCACCACACATGTAGAAACCATGTAGTTCATTTTTAAAAATTACAATCGTGCCTTTAGGCACAGGCATCCGCGACACACATACACACATGACTAGCTTATATATATATATATATATACTTGGATGGAGTGGCCACGTGACTGGCTTCAACGGTCCAACCATTACGTGGCATTCCATCGTTGGCTCTAGAACTAAATCAAATGATTTTTTTAATAACAGATAAGGCCCTAAACTATTTTACATTACACTACTAACCCTAGAGTTAAGTGTAATGATTTTTTTGTGACTTGTGAATTAAGAAATAATAAAGTTTATCACCCTAATGGCCAAACCCAGTACCAAAATAACTTTCAATTATACACAGATCCATTGGTTGGATAAAAAACATGGATAAAATATTTTATTACTTATCAAATAATAAAAATATATTATTTCCTTTATTTACACATAACAGAATAAAATTCAACTAGGTTTAACGGAAAAGTTAATGAAATGACCAACGATGAAAATCTAACATAGTTTAGGGGCTGAACTATTATAAAAAAGAAACTTAATAGCCAAAAAGTTATATTGAACAAAGTTCAAGGATCACTAATGTAATTAAATCTTATAGAAAAGTCTTGTGAATAATTAAAATCTTTCATCTTAACATTTAAGTATTTTTATTGGGCAAATATTATATCTTGGCATAATTCAACTTCTCTCATAATTTCAAACTTATACATTGCGGAACTTAATTTATTTTAAAGCTAATAAGTTTCAGGTACTTCTGAAAGAATTGGAGTAATTTATCACGTGGCCGAACACGTGGCGAACAAGATCTTCGAATATTTGGTCCACCGCAGGGGAGAAGAACAAATCCAAAAAAATCAAGAATGATAGAGATAAGCTTAAATTAACTTACAAATGTAGGATTCTAAGTAAATAAATAAGATCAATCCGACCAATGTAAGCAGTATTGTATTGGAACATGAATGCAACAATCCGGACACTCAGCTAGAAACACTAGCACTCCGACTTTTACCACTCCCCCTCTTTAATAAAAAGATCACCCACCTTTGCCACCGTGGACGTAGGTTGACCTCTTGAATGAACCATGTAAACTGTTTTCGCTCTTCTATTTCTGCATTCATATAATTATTTGGGGCTTTCCTACTATTTCTTTAAACATTATAGAAAATATCTCCTATAATTTGACCTCGTCTATGGGAAATGAAGCTCCTACGACCCCTGAAAGTCAGGAAAGCTTGTAACTTAGACATGAGTGCAAAATAGTCGCACCCCACCTAAGCTAGGGGTCACATACATTCTAAAATTAGCATCATAAGGAGACAAGAAACTCCTGTGTGAATGCCTCATCTCCAACAAACATCCAGATCCAAAGGACACTCGCTAGGCCGATATGAACTCAATCGATGGCATCGAATGCTGCTGGTTAGCTAAACTGAGGGAAAAGCTATCTACCAATTGGCCAGCATCTACGAAGAAAAACTCAATATTTGTGATCAAGAAATCGCCTGTTTGAGCCAACAATTCACCCTACAGTTAGAAGGTGACACACTAGACTCACTAATTCATCCCCGTCACATAAGAGAAATTCTCCATCCCTCTCAATATGTTGTGATCGAGACCTCTAATTCCCGTTCTCCAAGGCATTGTAGGAATGGGTCTCGTTCCTCCCGAGATTGACATATTAGGTCTTTTTGTTCGAGGAGTCCTCGTCTAATCCATAATAATCAACATGACCATTCTCCCAGAAGATACTCCATTAATCGTAGGCATCATCAACCACACCCATTCGAATAAGCCCAGAGTAGTAGACTAGATTGCTCAGAGCAATAACCGAATCAAATGAGGATGAACGAGTTAAGGGCGATCATTCACATGGAATTGAAGGGAAGGATGAATCCAAAACTTTCTAGGATTCCCAAGGATCTGTCTAGGAAAGCATTAGGTCACGATATAGCCTCATCATTTACTAAGAAAATAGAATCTTTTGAACCTCTGAAGAAATTCTCTATGCCAAATGTTGTGATGTACGAAGGAAAGGCAAACCCGACTCACCATATCAGGCGCTAGAGACATACTATATCTCTGTAAATCCATCACGAAGCCCTAATGTGCAGGATGTTCCCATTAACTTTGGGAGAGATCAGTCTAAAGTGGTTTGAAAAAATCACTCCTAGATCAATCTCCACCTTTAGAGAGATATCCGAACATTTCACATCTCGGTTCATCATAAGCAACAGAGTTATCAAGGAGGTGGACTCGATTATCTCCCTCAAGAATAAGAAGGTGGAAAATCTCAAGAAGTACGCTTAGAGGTATTAGGAGTTATATAACAAAATTGACAATTGCAACAAGTATCTAACAATAGCCTCATTTAAGTTCGATCTAGAGCGATTAGACGACCTCTATTAGTCCCTGGCCAAGAGTCCGACATCTTTAATCGATGACCTCATGTCAGGTATTGAGAAATATGCCAAGGTGGAGGATGAACTTACTAGTGTGGCCCCCTGGTCGATCAAAAGAGTAACGAACCGAAGAAAGCCCCTAATGGTGGGAACCAGTCGTCGTAGGACTCAAGGTCAATCAAGAACGAAGCCTCCAAAGGTCACCCTAAACCTCAGACAATTGAAAGAAGCTACAGGGAAATATATACACCCTTTAAAGAGACAATGTTTTAGCTCTTCCACTAAATCAAGGAAAAGTCTTTTTCAAAAAGGCCTCCCAAAATGATCGACGATCCAAACACCAGGGAGACCAGCCTCTGGTGCACCTACTGCCAATACCACAAACACCTGACTAAAGATTGTAAGATGTACAAGAATCATATGGAAGAACTCTTCAAAGCATGCCATCTCAAAGAATACATTAACACATCAAAGCCAAAGGCGGTGAATAAAATCAATAAAGTTCAAAAAATGGATGATAAACTCCTACTAGTAGGATTGGTTGCTATTGTCCATAGCTATACCAATACGGCCCAACACACGAGAAAAAGGTTGAGGGAAAAAGTGAGAGTGGCAACCAATGTTCAACAGACCTTCCAAGTGGATCGTTCTTGGTCTGGGATTATTTTATTTTGATCGCTGAAATAAAGTAGCTTCTTGTCGCCGCCTAGTTGCCTTTGATTTCCACCACCCCTTGGTCAATCATAAACTTGAGCTTTTCGTGGAGTTCTGAAGGTACAACCATCATATTGTGAAGATATCGTCTACCCATAATGGCATTATACAACGACTCTGACTGAATTATGTGGAACTTCACCTCTTTGTTATTTGTATCAAGCTTAACCAATAGCTTAAATTTTCCTATAGGTGATTAAGCGTCCCCATTAAAGCTGACAAGAGGGGAGATTTTAGTATCCAGATGATTGATACGATAGCTAAGCTTGTTCAAAACTGTGAGGTACATAATTTTTGAGGAACTTCCCCGATTGATCAACACCCTCCTCACATCAAAGTTTATTATTCGAAGAGTAATCACTAAAGCCTCTTTGTGAGGCATGTTAACACCGACCAGGTCATCGTCGATAAATGTAATGGCCCGATCAGTATCAAGTTCCTTCCTTTCCCTTTTCACTAGGATTGGCTTGGTTACAGTCAGAGTGAGGATAACTCTGACAAAGATCAGCCCAAGTAGCAACGAAAGGGAGTTCGACTAGAGGTCAAAGAAACTCGAAAGAACCCTACCAAATGTGCCCTAGAGGAATTGGTCTCAGTTCCTTTAAATGACTCACAACTAGAGAAAATGTTTCTCATCAGATCTGAGATGCCAAAAGATAAAGCAGAACAACTTATGCATTTCCTCAAAACCAACACAGATGTATTCACCTGGCAATCTTACGATCTGATAGGGGTAGATACAGAGGTCGCCTGCCACCGAATACATGTGGAACCATGTACCAAGATAATCAAACAGAAACCTAAAAAGGTTGCTCTATAGAAGGTAAAAGTTGTGGAATACGAAGTCGATAAGTTGCTTCGAGCCAGATCCATTAGGGAGGTCCGATTCTCTTAATGGATCTCTAACATTGTTGTTGTAAAAAAAGTGGGAAATGGAGAGTGTGCATAGATTTCACCGACCTTAACATGCATTGTATTTCTAATGCCCTGAATCGACCAGTTAGTGGATTCGATAGTGAGGCACCAACAAACGAGCTTTGTGGATGCTTATTTTGGCTACCATTAGATACCTATATTCGGCCCAGATCAGGATAAGACCTCGGTTATCACGTCCTTTGGAGTTTATTGGTATAGGGTAATTTCATAAAGACAAAATAATGTAGAGGAAACATATCAGAGTCTGGTAACCAAAATGTTTAGAAAGATGATAGGCACCACCATAGAAGTTTATATAGATGACATTTTGACCAAGATAAAATATTCAACCAATCACTTAAAAGACCTCATGAAAACCTTCAACATTCTTAGGGAGTATAAGATGAAGCTTAACCCTTCCAAATGCATGCTCGATGCAAGTTTTGGCAAATTCCTAGGATACCTGGTTATAATTGATGAAAAATTAGACCAAATCAAAACCCTCCAAGATGTGAGGAGGCCCACCAGTATCAGAGATATTCAAGTGATCACCAAAATGTTAGCGGCCCTTAATCAATTTATCTTAAGGTCATCAGATAAATGTCGCCCCCTTTTTTCAAGCCTTAAAGAAGATAAACTCTACATTATGGATGGAGGAATCCGATGAAGCCTTATAAGGAATTCGATAGTACTTTGGATCTCCTCCTTTGTTGTTAACTCCCAATGATGGCAAGGATTTGTACATCTAACTGGAAGTTTCAATGTTAGTTTACCGACATAAGGAATAACAGAAGCCCACACTCTTCTATAGGCAGAAACTGTATACATGTCTATAGAAAAGATGGTGTTGGTACTGATAACTGCCTTGAGGAAATTAAGGCATTATTTTTATGCCCACACCATAGTCATCTTGACAACTTACCCTTTGAAAGATGCTCTTAGAAAAGATGACCTTTCAAATAGAATGACCAATTGGTCCCTCAAGTTCTTCCAATTTAACATCAAATATGAGCCCAAAATAGCGATCAAAGGCCAGGTTTTGGCGAACTTCATAGCAAAATTCTCAGCAACTCCTAAGGTTGAGCAACTAGCACCCACCTTAGAAGCATTACAAATGACCACGAACGACCAGCGTTAGAAACTCTTTATGGATAAATCAATGAATAAGAAAAGCATTGGGCTAGAAATAGTCTATCTAACCCCACCAGGTGGCTTGATCGAGCAACCCATCAGATTAGGGTCCAAAGGGTTAAATAATAAAGATGAATATGAAGCCATAGTGCAGGGTTTGTAAAGGGGGATCAACATGGGATCACATCATATCACTGTATTTTGTGATTCTAGGTTGATTGCAAGTTAACTCAATGGGGAATATGAGGAAAAATACCCCAGGATGCAGGCATAAAGGGACAAAGCCAATGGATTACTTCGACAGTTCAAATAGACCTCACTAGAATAGCTCCCAAGGAACAAAAAAACCACAAGTATGCATTGGACAAGCTATCCTATGCCATTGAAGCCAACTTAAAGAGGACGATTGAGGTGGAATATGTAGACCGACCAAGCATTGAGGAAGTAGTAGGTAACTCCAGTGTTTTTCAAGTGCAACTCTCCCCATCTTGGATGGACTCCATCATATATTTTCTTAAAATCGATAAACTACCCTCGAACGATAAAGAGGCCCACAAATTAAAGATCAGGGCAACTAGATTTTGCCTTAGCTCAGACGAGAAGCTTTATCAGAGATCATTCACAAGGCTAATACTAAAGTGCATCCATTGTGATAAAGTCGAAGGAATTCTAAAGGAGATGCATAAAGGACGTTGTGAAGAACACAAATGTGGGATATCATTTTTCTTATATGGCCATTTTCTAGGGGTACTGGTGGTTATACATATAGAAGGATTCAGCCTAGTTCACCGTAAAGTGTCTAAAGTGCCAGATGGTCTCACTAATGATCAAACAACCCACATAAGGCCTCACCCCCCTTATAAGCCCATGACCTTTCACTTAGTAGGGCATGGATGTCATAGGTCCAATCCTAGTTCCACCTTGAAATTTAAAATACTAGATAACGGCCACTAACTATTTCTTGAAGTGGGTCGAGGACGAACTTCTCACCCATATTTGAGAACCAGATGACAGGAAGTTCATTTGGAGAAACCTTATCACAAGGTTTGACATTCCAAGGTCTTTAGTAACAGATGACACCCAATTTGATAACAATTAGTTCATGGATTTATGCTCCGAATTTGTAGTCAAGGTTCATTACGCATCAGTGGTCTTCCCCCAATCCATTGGGTAAGCAAAAATCACCAATAAGACTCTCTTATCAGGTATAAACTGAGGATTGGAAAATAAAAAAGGATGATGGGTAGACGAATTACCATATGTCCTATGGGCGTACATGAGAAATCCAAGGAAATCGATGAAGGAAACCCCATATTCCCTTACTTACGAAAAGGAATCAGTATACCCCTAGAAATTGGCCAACCAACCTCAAATTAGAAATATTTGAAGACACCCGCAATGATGAATGAGTAACACACGAGTTAAATTTAGCTAAAGAGAGAAGAGAAATCCCCAATACACTGGCTGCATACCAATAAGAACTGGAAAATCAACATGACAAGAAAGTCAAGATCAGGGAGTTCTAGGCCGGTGATTTGGTCCTCCGAAAGCTACTACCTAATACAAATAAACCATCAGTCAAAAAGCTATCACTAAACTAGAAGGAACGCTACCGCATAATCTCAAAAGTGGGAAGGGGCTCATATCACTTAGAGTATTAGATGGAAGGGTGATCCCAAGGTTATGGTGTAAAAGGGTAGTTTAATATAGGTAAATACCGTATTTTGGCACGTATTTGACTTGAATAACTTTGGTTGAGCCTACATATCCATCATACCCTCTTATGCATGGAATGCCACGAACCATAGGAATTTTTTTCATTAATTAACACTTTAGTTGAACTTTCTTTTATTATACGTATAATAAAATGATTGGTAGTTATTGAACTTAAGTTATTTATGAAATCTTGCATAACAATAATTACCAAAAACAAAAAAAAAACACTTCAGTAAGTCGTACAAGCACATAAAGGTCGATTCAAAACCCATTCTCATGAATGGTATGATCTAAATTAGATCATCCTACAAGATCAAATATACCCACTTATGCAAGAGGTACAACCTAAGAAAGGTCGGTTCAAAACCCATTCTCATGATTGGTATAATCTAAATGAGATCGGCCTAGAAGAGGTAAAAAACCCATTTTTGTAAGTGGTACGACCAGAAAAAAGTTGATTCAAAACCCATTCTCATGATTGGTATGATATAAATCAGATCGGCCTAGAAGAGGTAAAAACCCCACTTTCACAAATGGCACAACCTGAGAAAGGTTAGTTTAAAACCCATTCTCATGAATGGTACGATCTAAGTTAGATTGACCTAGAAGAGGTAAAAAAAACTCACTTATATAAGTGGTACGATATGATAAAGGTCGGTTCAAAACCCATTCTCATGAATGGTATCAAATCAGCCTAGAAGAGGCAAACAACCCACTTCTACAAGTGGTACGACCTGAGAAAGGTTGGTTCAAAACCCATTATCATAAATGGTACGATCTAAATTAGATTGTCCTATAAGACAAAAAAAAACTCGCTTCTGTAAGTGGTAGGATGAGAGAAAGGTTGATTTAAAGCCCATTCTTATGAATGGTATCGGATCGATCTAAGAGAGGAAAAATGCCTATTGTAAGTACGATCTAATAAAGGTCGATTCAAAACCCATCCTTCTGAGTGATATGATCTGTATTAGTTCGGCCCCAAGAAACGTTTGAACCCTTCAAACCGATGAGAGGGGAAATCCTACTCATCACGTAATTCGTTAAAACAAGGAAACTTAGCCAACTGTCTTACTAGGAAAAAAACTATTCAAAACCAAATTAAAATAATTGAATCGGGCTGGACCAATTGTGTCAGTCAAAAATTGCCTAAAATTTAGTTATCCAACTAATATAGGTTTTACCGACTGATAATAATAGGACAATTGATAAAACCTGCTCTAAGTTACTTTATTTGAGGTGATTAGGAGTTAATTGTCCATTGATACTTCATTTTTCAATAGATGAAGAAATAAAGAGACGAGAGAGCAATGCCGAAACATGGGAATAATAAAGTACTTTTCCTATGAATAAAAGACCATTAAAGGTTAGCGAAACACAAAAAAGACCAGTAAGGGTAAAAAAAGTACAAATAAAAGAAAAAGAAAAAGAAAAAGAAAAAGAAAAAGAAAAAGAAAAAGAAAAAGAGCCTCGGCCTGACAAGTCTGCTCAATGACCACTTCGCCTAAATGTTCAACAAGAGCTGGGAGGTCGGTAGGAGCCGTTAGGTTAGTGGAAGGGTGGGCTGATGACTCAAGATGAGGAACTATCAACGGGATAGCCAGTGAAGGGTGCTCAATATAAGTAAGGTCTCCCTCATCAACCTTATCCCTCTTCAGTCCAGTTTCCCAACCTTTATTAAAAGTAATGAACTCATGATAATGGAGTTGGGAAACTATCACTTATATGGCTTTGTCATACCCCTCGTCAAAGGCCCTGTCCAAATCAGCCTATATGGTCCTCTCCTTTTTGTCTCTTATCTTGGAGATAATGATCTTCTCCAAAAGGGTCTGCTGGTGAAAGAGCACGAGTTTAGATAACTGGTTATTATCCTAACTAAACTCATTTTGGACCCGTTCAGCCTCCTCCACCACCTTACTGTATGTATTAGAATGGGCTTTCAATTGAGTATTCAATTCGTCCACTTGTTGGCCCTGAGTCTTCAGTTGACCTTTGAGAGTAATATTTTTCTTCTGAGAAGCCTCAAGTGACTTCCAGTAAGACTAAGCTTGACATGTAAGATCCTACTGAACAAGCTCTGCATAAATAAAATAAGATATTAATAACTTATTAAATTAAAAGAGACGTATAAAAAAAATAAAGGAGTCCAATTACCATCATGTTTAGGCGAAGGTCCTCCTTCTATAGCCTCCTCAAAGTATAACCCCTTAGGTTCATTATGTCGGATAGTAGCATGACATCCTGGCAAACAAAGAAGGTCGCCTTCAAATCCATATAGGCCAAATCGCTAGTCATCATAGGCTCCTTCCCCTTGAAGAAAGAAGGATCCCAGGGATGATTCCTATTCATATGTAGAGGAGAGGTTCTTGAGTGAGTACCTATTATTGACCTTAGTGATAAACACTGGACTACTTGGTGGTAGGGGTGTCTTAGAGTTGCCACCGACTGGAATCTTATCGATGTTCTTCTTTTTGGCCTCTTCGGCCTCCACTTTTTGGCGCTCCAACTGCTGGTATTCCTTATCCCCCAAGGTGACCAACTTCCTTTTCCTCCATTCGTCACTAGAGGAAGTTTATCCCCCTTCTGATTGGCGATCGTCTTCTTCCTTAAATTATCCCTAGTAGTTGCCAGGTTAATCTGCCTCTCGCTTCAGATGCTCATATCGTCAGGCGAGTTGGGGACAGGGGAAAGATGTAATCTCCAAACAAAATATCTTCTTAGGCCTCAATATCCTCCTAGGGATAACCTATATGCTCACCTCATAAGAAAAAAAAGGATCAAGATTGTCCAAAATTGAACCTGAACCCTCCTCTTCCTTCTCCTCTTCTTCCTCATCCTCTTCTTATTTTCCCTCCTCTTCCTCTTCCTACCCACTGGAGTTAATAGAAATTATGTGGGGGGTGGCAGGGTTGGGGTCTTCATAGATAATTTATTCGATGATTTGAGAAATTATGATACTGATCGAGATAGTAGTGAAGTTCGAAAGGGATTGGTAGGTAACTAGGTAGTTTAGGAGAATGTGGGATACTCTCCAACGTTCATGAATTCCTATTGGGGTCAGCCATTTTAAAACTTTATCCAAGTCTCTGAAATTCACTTACTAGTTAGATGGCTTGGTATTCAGGAATCGATCTGCACACAGAAAACCAGATCGGTGACAACAAACAAAAGATAATGAGATGAAATAAAAGTAAACCATTGGTGGGTGACCTACCAGGAGCCCCCCCTTACGGAAGGTACTCCAAGACCATTTTAGCCTTCACCATAAATCACCCCAGATACCACAACGATAATTTTCCATGTCCTTTTGGGATCTAGGCAAGTAGGTGACTAAGTTTCATGCCTTATAACATGCCTAGAAGTGGTATAGTTTGGCGCTTAGGGAAGACCTCAAGTCGTAACAATACTTGATCTCCTCAAGACCAAGGTTTGGGCCACAGATTTGGTTAATGGACACTATTCACATTAGAATATGGTAAAAGCTACCATTTACTTGGGCGATAAGTACTCTATAGTAACAGAGTAATCTCACTAGTAATGGGTGGAGGGGAGAATGAGCCCTTCCTTCTAGTATTGCAACCACTAGGAAGGCTATTTCCCTATGAGGAAGATAAAAATGTCCTCCTCCTTAGGGGAATCCTTTAAATAAAATGTTATCAGGAATTCGCACATTGACTACGAAATTCCCAAAATATTTTAGCAAAGGAAACTTCATACTTTATAAAGTGCCTAAACATGGAAAAAAAGTGAAGAAGATAAAGAAAAATAAAGAAGATGAAGAAGATGAATAGTGGGAGCTAAGGAGAAGTTAGAGAAAAAGTTACCTTAAACAAAATGATGAAAACGACAAAGTATAAGTGGGAAAACCCTTATACTCTTCCTGAAGAGATGTTTTCTCATTAGCCGTTACCAATTCTAAAAAATGCATCACATGCCCACATGTCAATATTACTTCTAATGATAACACTAGATGCAGGAAATAAAGCACCATACACATGTTCCTGCTTTGAAAATAATGATTTCTTCGTCCGCCTCCAAAATGAACAAGGATAAAAAAATCCGCGAAGATTAACGAGACACGTGGCAAACAAAGAAGTTTGAACGCCAAACCAATTAGTCCAAAATGTACGAATATTAATCTACAAATCAGGGTGAGGCCAATCAGAGTCTTCAGACCGATCTCCCTCACTTTGGGGAAAATGAAGGGACATTACTAATTTCTCACATGGTCGAACATGTGGCGAATAAGATCTTCAAATATTTGGTCAACAGCAGGGTATAAGAACAATTCAAACAAAATCTGGGAAGATAGAGATAAGCTAAAGTGACTTACGAATGTAGGATTCTAGGTAAATAAATAAGGTCAATCCAGCAAACGTAATGAGTATTGTGTTATAACTTTCATGTAACAGCCATGCTCTCAGCTAACGACACTAGCACTCTGGCTTTTACCTTCCCCCCTCTTTAATAAAAATATCACCCACCTTTGGCCCCGTGGACATACGCCGACCTTATTGTCGAACCATGTAAACTGTTCTCTCTCTTCTGTTCTTGCATTCATTTAATTATTTGGGGCCTTCCTGCTATTTATTTAAACGTAATGGGAAACATCTCCTACAACATTAAAATAGATTTTAATTTAATAAAGATAGATTTTGATTAATTTCTCCTAATTGAATTATAGGGAGTCAATTAATTTAGAAAATAAGTTGCTAGTAGTCTTCAGAACATTTGAATTAATTTTAGGGCCTTTGGAAAATAGGCCCCTCAAGGACGATATCAAACCACTTAACTCCACTTTATATTATTATTTGAATAAGGCCCCTTTCCTTATATTATATTTTTGATTAAGCTTGTGGTCAATCTATATATTTTAAATAATATTAATAGATACTTTAACTAATCAACATATACTTGGACATGTTATCGATACCTTGATGTCATTAACAGATACTATGGGTATTTTCACTAATACTTTGATCAAAATATAGATAAATAATAGAAAATAGATAATATTTAACCAAAATAAAGCTACCTTTACCATAGTAATAGATAATTTTAGAAAACTTTTATTATTAACAAATGGAGGAGAAGATGCAATTTTTGAAACATAATCACAAAAAAAATATTTACTACAAAAAATATCCAAAACATATGGGAGAAGTTGAAACTTGGATGAATGTAAAAAAGAAAAATCTATGGAAAACCACCCGACCTCCAATGAATCATCACATGATGAAAAAAACTGCCAATGAAGGTTGGTAAAGGGGAGAAAACGTGGGAGCAGGTTGAGGATTGAGATACAAAATCATTACAGAATAAATTAGATGGAGGTCATCAAAGTTATATCATATCGTTAGAGTTACATGATGGTAATGGGGTCTGATTTTAGATTTTAGATCTAGGTTGGGTGTTATGAATCTAGGTTTTGAAAGTTTCGAGAAGAAATGTGTAAAGAAAAATAGTATATTATGTTAAGATTGTATTGAATATTTTATAATTTGAAATTTTAGATTTATTTCAATTGGAAAGAACCATTTTAGTCATAGGCTAAGATTGCGTTCAGTTTTTCCTTCAACATCGAAGACACGAAACGACCCGAGTTAAAGCTACATTAAAATCATATCGAATTTTGTCTTCAACCTTAGTATCTTAAGAAACGTATACTTGGTGTATTATGTTGATCCTTAGGTTTCGTTTTGGGTGTTTATGTTTTTAAAATTACCAAGGCTCATTTTTTAAGAGTAGATTTTAAAAAATGTTTTTTTTTTTTTGTTTCAGAAAGCCATTAGAACGAGTTTCAATTTTTATTCAAACGACTTTAAAGTTTCCACTCGAATGACCAATGTTGTCATTCAAATGAGGTTAAGGGGTTTCTTTTTAACTAGAATCAAATGAGACCATTCTTCCTAAGACAGAAAGTTTCGCGTGAACCTCGATCGATCATCATTCAAACGATATTTGTGGTCCCATGCGGACGAACTTTAAGTTTGTTTAAACGAGGTGGCCTATCCCATTCGAATAACCTTGAGTCTTTTCGAACGAGGCTCCTCGAAGTTCACGCCTCCACTTTTTCGTAGTTTCCTATATAGATAAGGGCATATCAAGTTTATTATACAACAAGAGTTTCAAAAATATTTTTTTAAGAGCAAAAACTAAGCCTCTTTAAACCTTATTTATACCCATGTTTTGAGATCCAAGAATCAAGATAATATGCAAGATTGAGATCTTAAGTTTCTAAGAACTAAGATTAAGTTTACTCTTCATCATAAGAAGATTGGTTTCACGTGCTGGATTCTGTGTTTGTTACGATGATGGAAGATAACCAAAGATCCCTGTACACTGAGATGCATGAGGAACGTGTTGTGGACTGTGGGTGGATTATCGTGGCATGGTTGTGAAGAAGGTTCAAAGATCGATAGACTTAAAGGTACCAAGTGTTAAGTAAATCATTTGCTGTCCTTGTATGAAATCCTATATCATACTTGGCTTTGTGTAGACTAGGTTGTCCAAGGTTTTTCCTGTTATGGATTTTTCTCGTACATCGTGGCATTGTAGTTTGTTAATTTTATTCTTTGAAATATCACCTAAATTCATGCTTAGTCAAGATAAAATTGGACTATTGTTTCCCAACGTATGTTTAATCAGTGCACGAATTGAAATTAGATACTTTCTTATTAATTTGATTTAATAAAAATTATAATTTGGTTTCTTTGGTAATGCATACCCTTGAACTACTAGCATGTTGTCAAATTAGTGTCAGAGAACATTACACCTACGATGATCCTACTTTAGTGCACGTTTAGGGTTTTTAGATGGATTTTAACTGTAAGGGTAGCTACATAACTCGGCCTCCCATGTTTGACGGTTCAAACTATCCTTATTGGAAGGTTCGAATGATATTTTTCTTAAATTATTGATGAAAATGTTTGGAACTCCGTGAAGAAATGGTGGTCTGCTCCTACTGAGAATGATTTAGTTCAAGTGTATTCCTTTTGGTCATAGGTTGAAAAAATGCCTCGATATTTAATTTCATGGGTGTGAATGCTATCTTTTGTGTTGTCACTGCTGAAGAGTTTGGAAGTATTATGACTTGTGAGAGTGTTAAAGATTCTTGGAAAATTTTAAAATCCACACATGAGGATACCGATATGGTAAGGGTTTTAAAGTTGTAAAGTTTAAAAACTAAATTAAGACAATTAAAATGGGAGAGAATGAGTCGTTTGGTGAGTTTTTTGACAAATTGATGGATATTATGAATACCTCTTATAACTTAAGTGAGCCTATACCTGAGACTAGAGTGGTTGGAAAAATCTTAAGGCCATTGCCTGAAAGATTTAATGCTAAGGTCACAGTCCTAGATTCTTTTAGAGGTGTTGATACTAAGAGAGTTCAAGAACTTGTAGGTGATCTTCAAATCTATGATATGAACATATGTCCTCTGAGGAAGAAATAATAAAAGAATAAAAATAGAGTTTCTTTGAAATTTCACAAGGAGGATGTGTTGGATTCAAATAGAGTGCTATTTAGATCCTGTGGCCATCCCCGATCCTCGCCCCGCTGGGGCGGTACGCGCTAAGGGAGAGGATCCTTTGAGTCCCGTGCATCCCTATCGTGGTGCGCTTCGGCCAACGTCCTTTTTGAGACGTGGTGTAAGAATGTAGAGAGATTTAGAGTCACCAGTCTATTTTACTCAAAATAGACAAAAGAAAAAGGGTAATCCATCCCGAAAGATGGCATCCAAAGACATACTAGTGCGTACGAAACCAAAATGATTCGAGAAGGGTTCGAAGGTTTAGTTATGAAATGGGAAGGTGTTAGGCACCCATTCCGGCCTTTCGATCTCTTATGGATATTTGCTATTTTCCTTTATATTTCCCCCCGTGATATGTGTGTATGTGCCTATATATAATGGAGCTAGGAATCCTCGACTTGTATCATGGAAGAGATAAAGCGAGTCATCCATAGGAAGGTATAAGAGTCATATTAGAAAATAAGATTTACGCGATTACCCTTACGTTGATCGTTATAATAGAATGATAATGCATATGGAGTAATACGTCACTAAGAGCAAGTATATAGAATATAAGGAAAGTGGATTTAGAGAAGATAGAAAATGAGAGAAAAAGTGGGAAAAAGGACTCGAGTCTCGGGTTTTACCCCGAGATGCGTACGTAGCCTATAAAGGCATCAAAGTCCACGTAGTTTGCATACAAAATGAGGGTGGGGTTTATCCCATAAATCCAAACGGGGATCTCTTATTTGTGAGTGTGTGTAGAAAAAGTGTTTTAGTTATGAGAAAAGTGTGAGAAAATGTATGAGAATCCCTATTTGGAATTTATGAGCAAACTCTCTTTTTCTTATTTTTTGGGTTTTTATTTATATGAAAATAAGAGATGTACAATAATATAAATAAAAAAGTATATTAGGATGTGTGGGATGAGATAATAAAAGTGCTAAGTAAGAAAATAAGTTATTGAGAGTTTAAGAGAATTTAAGAGAAAATAGAGAAAGTTGGACCTTCTTGGAGATCATGAGCTTGATCTTGAATGTTGGAGAGCAGCCCTTACACTTGGATGATGATGGAGAGTGGCTAATCCATTAAGTTTGATGAAAAGGATGATGATGAAAAGTGGAAGTAAAAAAGGGATTTGGAAGTTGAAATCACACTACCTTTGAGAGAGGTTTCTGGGATTCGTTGAGGGTGATTTCTATCAGATCTGGGCCCTCCTTGAAAATGAGGTGAAGGCCTCCTTTAATAGGCTCAGGTCACTGCCGATCGGCATAGACCTGTTCCTGCCTATCGGCACCTGCCGATAGGCAGCGTCTGGAACCTGCCATTTGGTAGTGCGCTTCAGGCTTTTTCAAAAAATTGGTTGCCGGGGGCAAACCGTTGGTCAGAATTGCACACGGGGCATACCGTTGGAAAGTTAATTCAGAGACCTTCGAAATTCCTTTGGACCGCTCCCAGGTTCGGGAGTTGACTTTGGGTCAAATATGGCTCGGAAGCATTTGTCGGTCCATTGGACGGAGAATCGTTCGGACGCAAACGGATTGTTCGTCCACTTGGTACGTCCGAATCGTGCATGGGGCAGACCGTTGGAAAGCTTAGGAGATGTAATGAGACATTCCAAAGAGTTTGACCCAGTTTGGGGAGTTGACTTTGGCCAATCGGTCCCGGGAAGAATGAGGTGACCTCTTGGAGTCAAACGGATCGTTCGTCCGCATGGTAAGTCTGAATCGTACACGGTATAGACCGTTGGAAAGGGTATTCAGTTCCCTTAAAAGATTCATTTAGCCTCGGTCGAGCTGAAGAGTTGACATAGGTCAAACAGAGCCCGGGAGTGCCCGGTGGCCTCTAGGTTAAGTTTTGGACGCAAACGGATTGTTCGTCCACATGGTAAGTCAGAATCACGCACGGGATGGACCATTGGAAAGGGTATTCAGTGACCTTCAAAGATTCATTCAGTCTCGGTCGAGACGAAGAGTTTGACTTTTTGGTCAAACTGATCCGGGGAGTGCCCGGTGGCTTCTAGGTCAGTACTCGAGATATGACCTGGGTTTGTAGTGATGAAGGAAGGTACTAGGGACCTACGGAGAGTTGGGGGTAATGGAATGGGGTGTCTACAGAGCCCCTCGATGGGAAAGTTTGGAACAAATGATGATCGTCGAATAGACACCACATGATGCTTTTGAGGGAGTATGATCGATTCAGAGGGTCGAGGCCAATTCTGAGGACCTAAGGAGTATGCTGGGGATGATCAATTCTGTGGGTCAAAGCTGAATCTGTGGGCTTAGGGTGAAGATCTAATAACCGAGATCAATTCTGACGTAAGAGTAGTGACGATCGAGGATCGGGGTCAATTCTGACCCAACTCAGGTGACGATACAAGACCGAGGTCAATTCTGACCTAAAGAATGGTGACGACCGAGGACCAAGATCAATTCTGACCCAACTCAGGTGATGATCCAAGACCGAGGTCAATTATGACCTAAAAAGTGGTGACGAACGAGGACCGGGGTCAATTTTGGCCCAAATCAGGTGACGATCCAAGATCGAGGTCAATTCTGACCTAAAAATTGGTGACGACCGAGGACCGGGATCAATTCTGACCCAACTCAGGTGACGATCCAAGACCGAGGTCAATTCTGACCTAAAGAATGGTGACGACCGAGGACCGGGGTCAATTCTGACCCAACTCAGGTGACGATCCAAGATCGAGGTCAATTATGACCTAAAGAGTGGTGACGACTGATGACCGAAATCAATTCTGACTCAACTCAGGTGACGATCCAAGACTGATGTCAATTCTGACCTAAAGAGTGGTGACGATCGAGGACCGGGGTCAATCCTGACCTAACTCAGGTGATGATCCAAGACCGAGGTTAATCATGACCTAAAGAGTGGTGACGACTGAGGACCGAGATCAATTCTGACCCAACTCAGGTGACGATCCAAGACCGAGGTCAATTCTGACCTAAAGAGTGGTGACGACCGAGGGCCAGGATCAATTCTGACCCAACTCAGGTGACGATCCAAGACTGAGGTCAATTCTGACCTAAAGAGTAGTGATGACTGAGGACCGGGATCAATTCTGACCTAACTCAGGTGAAGATCCAAGATCGAGGTAAATTAAAGAATGGTGACTCTAGGACCGGGATCAATTCTGACCCAACTCAGGTGACGATCCAAGATCGAGGTAAATTCTGACCTAAAGAGTGGTGACGACCGAGGATTGGGGTCAATTCTTACCCAACTCCAGTGACGATCCAAGACCGAGGTCAATTCTGACCTAAAGAGTGGTGACGACCGAGGACCGGGATCAATTCTGACCCAACTCAGGTGACGATCCAAGACCGAGGTCAATTCTGACCTAAAGAGTGGATGAAGATTGGATTTTGATTTTGCTGGGGAAAGTTCTTTTGTGATTTTGATTTGAGCTGGGGAGTTGATATTTGGGGAAGATTTTATTTCATTAGGAGACCTTACAGGGGGGATAACTTATTTTGGGTGTTGTAAGAGAATTCCGCTGGGGAAGTGATCAGGAGATCCTTAGAGATCCTCCAGAGCTTTACCGGGAGGAGTTTTCACTTGGTTTTTGAGGATTCCGCTGGGGAAGAGAGGTTCCTCTTGAGGAAGTGCAAAATTTTCTTGGTGAAAAGGCTTTAAATCCTTCCTGGGATTTTTAGGAATTTTTCGGGGATTTTTCCAGGCTTTTTGGTATTTTATGGGAATTTCTGTACAAAATTTAAGGTGGGGTGCCGGTCGGCATAGTATGAAGGGTGCCATTCGGCAGTGGCACAAACTTTTGGGCTACCTCGGGAAGGCAAGGGGTCAGTGCCGATCGGTATGGTAGGGGGAGGTGCCGATCGGCATGGCGCTTGGCATCCTATATAAAGGGGGCGAATCCCCCCATTTTTTTCACAGCTTCTTTGCTTTCTCTCTCTCTGCGATTCTTCTGCAAATCATTCTAGCATTCCGATCTGCAAGAAATGGCCGCTTTTGTGAGCACTGCAGTCCACTGGGAGTAGTTGACTGTTGATGACTGGGCGAATGTGGAGTGGAGGGCTAGGGCGCCTCTTTCATTGGTGAGTGAGAACTCCTTTGATGCAGTTGAGCCTGTTGCGGATGAGCGGACCTTGCTGTGGGAGCCATCGCATCATCTCTCTTCGAGAGTGAGTCCTGGCGGTTATGTAAGTAACCCACCTTTGGCACTTTTCTCTTTTTGGTGATTTTTCTTTCTTTCTTGACTTTTGATGAGACTTTTTCCTTTTTGCCAGTATGATATTTCTTTGAAGAACATGCGTGACCGTGGGACAACGGGGCTCAGGGATGTCTGGGAGCATCTCCCACCTATGGTGTGTTGGATGGTATCATCAACGGGTTTTGGGCGGTTGACATCGGTGCTGGATGAGACGCCTCGTTTGACAGCGGTCTTGTGCGCTTTGGGAGAGAGGTGGTGGGATACTACCCACACCTTCCATTTCGGCTTCGGGAAGATAACTGTGACTCCCATAGATGTGCAATAACTGCTGGTGCTGGATTGTGATGGAGAACATATAGAGGTGGATCGCTCTTTGCGGGTGAGACCAAAGGCAGTGCGTGCGACACTTGGTGATGTAGGGAGGATAGTCTCTGGGGATTCTATCTGGCTGTCCCTGCTGAAGGATGTTCTACTGAGCAGGGTGATTAATGTGGAGGACGGGCTGCAGGTGAGGCAGATGGCCCGATTATTCATTTTGCTGTTATTGGGAGGTTTCATGGTGGCGTCGAGCGGCGACGTCGTCCATTTATAGTTTATGCCGTACTTGAGGATGTTTTCGAACATCCCTTTATATGATTGGGGGAGTCTGACTTTGACAACCCTTTACTCCTCTCTGGATGCATTCAGCTGGTGCTGCCATCAGACCTTTACTAGGACCACGTACCTTCTTGAGGTATTCTTCAGTTTGCGCATTTCTTTTCATGCATTCGCATCTCCTTTTGCTTTCATGCATTCGCATTTTCCTTATGCGTCTCTTTTTTCTTGAGAATTCAGACGTGGTTCTATGAGGTGATTGGGTGCAATACCCCGCTGATCGCTTTGAAGGACGACACTATTGGGAACTTCTGTCGATTGTATCGATGGCGTAAGGCCAATCGGTAGTCGAAGGGATCTCTCTCTCTCTGGAGGCGGTGCGTCAGGTCTTGAATGACCTGATCAGTGGTAGGGTAAGGCTCTTTCCATTTCAGTCTTGGTTTTTGCACCTTCTGATCTTGTATTGATTTATGCTCGCTTGGAGATTTCAGGTGACCTTTTATCCTTAGGGGACATCGATTCAGGATGTGGGGGCGACTGGGGTGAACGTGCGGATTAGGCATTTGCTGACGCATGAGTTCGAACATTCCTGGTATCTCGGGGTGAGGGTGGTTCGTCAGATTACCGAGGAGGAGGTGGTGGTGCCACCTGCGCAGCCACCTACGTCTATGAGGCGAGAGCGACTGCTGCCAGAGGATGAGAGGATCGCGGTGATGATCGACGAGTCCTACTTGTTGTACACCGATACAGCTGCACCGTATGATTATATGGACTTTGTGACGAGCTGGTTGATGGCGCACAACATATATGATGCATTGCCTTTCCCTTCGGCGGGTTCGAGTCGGGTGGTAGGTTCTTCCCACAGCGACGCTGGTCCATCGGCATTGGTGGTGGCGGCGACCTCAGAGGTTCCTTTTGTACGGTTGCATACCCCTTCATACAACATTCGGCGGGCTGATGGAGGGATGGTGCCTATGTTTCATCGTCCTCATGCGATGGATCTGGAGGAGTTGGATTTGACAGAGGAGGTCCTTCGACCTGCGGTATACTTTTATGTTCCTCTCTTTCTTTCTTTTCTGTTTTGGTCATTTCGGCTTTGATACTAATTTGGCCTTTCCTTGCAGCAAGTTCAGGTGTCGACCACTTGGTTGAGGGACATCATAGACTGGATATCTTCGGCGACTACCCATATTCGGGATGCGGTTACTGTTCCTTCTTGCTTGGTGCCGTCCGCTTCGTCCGAAGAGGACCCGAGTTTGGGTAGCGGTGGCACATCATCTCGTCGTAGGGGGAAGAGAGCACGCCGCAGGGGTGGAAGCTCTTGAGAGAGATAGAGAGAGAGAGAAAGAATGTGGGTTCGGGCTGAGTCCCGTTGTTTTTTTTTTTCTTTTTCTTTTTATTTCCTACAAAATGATGTAACACTAGAAAACAGATATATGCAATGTAATGGAGTTTTTTTATTATCTTTTATTTAATGATGAATGAATGTATGCACATGCGCTTTTTACTTTGCTGCTGAGACCGTAAAAAGGAATATTTTTTGGATTTTTTTGAAGGAAAGTTTTTTGATTAAAAAGGGGAAATTAAAGGGATTTTGGAATTCTGTTGAGAATATTAATTTATTTTTATTGAGTATTCTGATTTGACAAAAGAGGAAAAGAGGAAAAGTTCTAAAAATGGGGGGTTGCCGATCGGCAAGCACCCTAACCTGCCTATTAGCAATTCAATCAAGTCCCATCAATTCAAAGCTTTGATTAGTACCCTATTCAGCCTTTGGTACCTTGTGGGGTAGGATTCCCTCTGATTTTTGCAGGGATTGTGATAAGCACCCAAAACTGTACAATTTATGTCCCGAATAGACGTATTTTTGTTGGTAATTCTCGATAATATGGGTCTTATGCGCTTAATTGTTCAATATGAAGGTTTAATTGCAGTTGCGGTGTCAAAAGCTATATTTCCAGGCAATTTGCAGTTAAAATGAGCTAATTACCAACCCCGTAACCTTACCCGAGCCTAAGCCTAGCCTAAACCCTGTGTGTGTTTTGTTTGTGTCTTTTTATATTTTTTATATTTTTAGTTTGAGGCATTTTTATTTTTAGGATTTATTTTAGATTTATTTAGTATTTTCTAGGTTTTATTTTATTTTATTAGTATAATTTTATTTTATTTTGATTTTTATTAGCTTTTAGTTTAGTCTTATTTTATTAGGATTAGTTTTAGTAATTTATTTTTAGTTTATTAGATTATATATTTTTTAGGACTTTAGTCTTTATTGGATTTTTCATTTTTCATTTTTTATTTCTTTTGTTTTATTATTTTAGTTTTTAATAGCTTAGGATTTTTTTTTTACTTTTGATATTTTTATTGTTTTTAGTTTATTTTTTTTAGTTAGATTTTATTAAGTTCAATTGAGTCTTTATTATTTTATTAGGTTTTTATTTTATTTTATTAGTGTTACTTTTATGGGCCCAACTTAAACACACCCCCCCTAAAACCTACACACTACCAAACACACCCTAACACCTCACTCATACCCAAACAACCCCTCACACCTACACCCACCATATTTTCCTACACCCTACTACATCTAATACTCACCACACTCATCTTCAACCTCACTCACTCATCTCTTTCTATCTCCTACTCCACCATTGCCAACCACCATTAACACCATCACCATCCATATCCCCTGCTATCCACCCCTCTCCGGCGAAACCCCAGACCACTTTAACCTCCGTCGGTGAGAAACCCAGCTACCCTAGCGCCAATCGACGGAGCCCGATCTCCCCCCTAAGCTCCTACCGACCTCCAACACCGACGAACCTCCTAGCCGACTGGTGGCAGCACCTTCCCAGCCCGACCCGACAGAACCCGACACCCCTCGCACCCTCGACTCCACAACCCGCGGCTAATGCCGGCGTGCCCAACCCCGACGGCCTCCTGTCAACGGTCCGACCTGCCCTAATCCGGCCTCTCTCTCTCTCTCTCTCTCTCTCTCCTCGATCCACTTTCCAGCCACCTTCACTATACCTCTTCCAATCTATCACCCAACTCCACAATCCATTACCCATGTTCATACCCATTTACAACCATAAACCTTCAACCAACTACAAGACCCGTTTCTCCAAATAAAACCCACGACTTCTACCTATAAAATGCAAAACAATACAAGACCAAACCAAAAATAAAAACAAACCCCCACATGCCAATTAAACCTCTTTAAACCCCAATACCCATTTTACCCCCAACTACCGATTTTAACACAACTTCCCATAACTACCCTCACCCATATCAGATTTTTATATCCTCTCAACCCACATGCTCCTCTCACCATTTCCATGCACACTCATGTCAATTATCCAATATACCCCTAGCCTCCATGTTCACCATATAAATTGAAGACTTGGGCCATTTGCAAAAGGATTTCCAATTTAGTTTTTTTCACTCGTGTGATAAATTTCTCTACACTCCTCTTTAGAGAGTATTTGCATTTTTAGCAAATATCTCAATAAAGAGGTGTGTAGTGAAATTTATCTCTAGGGTGAATTCCACCCCACCCATCTATAATGAATCTTGACATTTTTAGCCATTAATTCATTATAGATTGATGTAGTTGAATTTATCCCTTATGGAAGGTAAATTCTAACCCATTCCTTTATGTTGAGATTTTGCATTTTTAGCAATTATCTCAATATAAATTAATGATCTAGAATTTATTTCTTTGGGTGAATTCTAATGTACAATTTTATAATTTTAGGATTTGCATTTTTAGCAAATCTTTTTTATTATTTAATTGTCCATTATTAATTCATCCACTATCCTTTTTATTTTTATTTTGTAATTTTTAGTTTAGATTCAATAAATACATGAGTGAGGAATTGTAATTGAGAGATTGATGATGTAATTGAAGATTTCATGTCAATTCAAGGCTTAAATGGATTTGATCTCCTCCTCTTGATTACTTTTAGTTTAATCTTCTCATACTTTTATTTATTTATCTTATTTTTGTGGATGATGATTATTGAGGGCTAATATCCCATTTATGGGATGGAATTTTTAAGCCCTCATGAATCCAATTTAGTTAGTTTACTTTTTAGCACAATTTTATCCACCTCATTTTTTTATTAGCTTTTACATCTTAATTAGTACTTTAAAAATTAGTATATAGTTAGTTAATTAATATTCCCTTGAAAAATTCATAAAAAAAAAAAAGAAAAAGTAAAAATAGAAAAATATAATAAAATGCAATTGAATCTACATATATGTCCTCTCCAATTTTGTGTTTCACCCTTAGATTTGTATCAACTCCCTTACTTAACCTCTACACTAGTTTTGTTATAATTTTGTAGGTTCAAGGGAAATTTTGATAGAAAGAAGTTGCAACAACGACAAAAAAATACATAGAGAAGAATTTTTTTTTTCAAGTTATCAAATGGCGTTGTTGCCGATCTTTGGAGCTTGAAGCACTTGCGATAATTACCTATTTGTGATTCATTTGTATTGCACTTTTTTTTTGTACCATTTTTTTCCATTTGTTTAGAAGGCTTGTATTAGGACTTTATTACTTGGCTTGTATTGCGGTGCATAGAGACACCTTATTATTTTGCATTTAAATTTGTAATAATTGAAGCCAAGCGTGATAGGAAAACCAGACAAGGTAGAGAGAGGGCGTCCATTGGTGAGGATTTAGAAGCCTCTCTACCTTGGGTCGGTAGGACTCCCGGGGACGACTGAGATAGGCGTGATCTCCCCTCGGTCGACTCAAATTTTTCGGCACCCCACGGCCTAAAAACCGTGGGAGGTACATTTCTTAAACCCTCGCGCCTCTCCTGTTAGCGAGTCAATTATTGTGTGTGCTTGTGTGCTCTTATTTGATTTTATTCTCGCATTTATTTTCGAATGGTGTGATGAATTAATTGACTAAGACCTACACCCGGTCACTTAAGAGAAGGGATTTCCTCACCCGACTCACTCGCTTACCATTTGTGTGCTACCCTAGCCATCATTAAAATTTAAAATCCATTAACTAGGTAGCCCACTAGGAGAATATTTTTGCAAAGGCGATCGCTCAGATTTCCGTGATTTTTATCGCCCGCGGACTTAATTAAAATTTGACTATCCTTTCACTAAATTCAAAGATGAAAATTGGCTATGTGCTAGTTAGGATTTATCCATGACTCGTGTGTGTCCAATTTATTTTTCGGTAGTCGGGTTGTAGTTAGTCCGTCCAAATCAAAGAGTCCATATCTTTCCCCACCCTTTTCTTCCAAAAAAAATATATATATATATATATATTTTTCTTCCTTATTTTATACAAAAAAAATCCAAAAATATTTTTTTTCTATTATTTTTTACAAAAAAATCCAAAAATATTTTCTTTCTTTCATTTTTATAGAATAATCCAAAAAACATTTTCTTCCTTTATTTTTTTTAGAAAAATCCAAAAATATTTTCTTTCCTTTTAAAAAAAAATCCAAAAATAATTTTTTTCCCCACCCTTTCTTCCAAAAGATCCAAAAATATTTTCTTCCTTTCATTCTCTAAAAATTCCAAAAATATTTCCTTTCTTTTTCAAATTATTCAAAAACCACACACACAAAAAAAATCAAAAAATATTTTTCTTCCTTTATTTTTGTTCTATTATTTTTTACAAAAAATCCAAAAATATTTTCTTTCTTTCATTTTTATAGAATAAGCCAAAAAACATTTTCTTCCTTTATTTTTTTTAGAAAATCCAAAAATATTTTATTTCCTTTTAAAAAAAAATCAAAAAATATTTTTCTTCCTTTATTTTTTACAAAAAATCCAAAAATAATTTTTTTTCCTATTATTTTTTACAAAAAAATCCAAAAATATTTTCTGTCTTTCATTTTTATAGAATAATCCAAAAAACATTTTCTTCTTTTATTTTTTTAGAAAAATCCAAAAATATTTTATTTCCTTTTTAAAAAAAAAATCCAAAAATATTTTTTTCCCCACCCTTTCTTCCAAAAAATCCAAAAATATTTTCTTCCTTTCATTCTCTAAAAATCCCAAAAATATTTCCTTTTTCAAATTATTCAAAAAAAAACACACACACAAAAAAAGAGAACATCTTGAAAATAAAAAATAAGGCTGTGATCGGTGTTTCTTCACCCTCACCTTTGTCAAATTATCGAGCAAGACTGACGCTTCAGTCTTGTTTGGGGGTGATTCACATCACCCAATTTTTCTGCCGCCCCGCGCCATCATTGTTCTTATCCTTAGGTGGAGAATGGTTCGGTCTGGCTGAAGACATTAAACGTAGCGCTACCGGGAGGCAGCCCCCATTTCTTGTACTAGTCTCATCCTGTTTGGGGGTGGTGTTTCACATCACCCAATGCTTTACCATGTTATAGACTTGTACACATTTTTTCTCTTATCATTTATTCAGGTTTATTCTTGGCTTCACATGTCCACTACATTAGCGGTACATTCTGGTAATCTCTTTCCTACCTTATGCTCTCATTTTAAAAATCATTTTATCTAACATCGAGGACGATGTTCCTTTTTGTTTGGGGGTGGGGAATTTTATCAAAATCGTGCCTCTTTTGAAATTTTTTGATTTTTAAACCTGATTTTTAAAATTTCGTGCGGTTTCTTTCATCTCATTCACTGATGTGAATTTTCAATCATCCATCTTTCAAAAGTCTAGGAATCAAGCTAGAGAATATTTTTTCTAAATAGCTTATGTGATACATAACAAGGCATGTTGCACCATGAATTTCTAGACTCAACAAAATTTACGCACTTATCACGTCATTACGTTTAGAGTTGAGGAGTACTACAATTCTAAAGAGAACCTTAAGGATCACTAGTAGAGACTTTAGCTTGTGAGATTTGTGCCTTTCACTCTTTTTGAGTGTTTTACGCAATCTCCGAGTCACAAGTTGATTCAACTTGTTTTGGGTCCGCACTTTAATTGTTGTATGATCTCACTATTCTTTCATAAAATTTTGGCTTAATCACCGAGAATGACATCACTTTCGAGTTGTAAGAAACACGTGTCTTGAAATTTGTCCCGATCACTAGGTTTTCACCACACTTTCACTCATACACCAACCAAATTTCATTTATCATACATTCATACACCTTCCATTTTCCATATCATCACCATAAACCATACCGCACATTTCCATATCCATATAGAATAGTGTTGAAAGTAAAAGGAGAATATCCGTCATAGAGAGTGTTTGTATTTTTAGCGAATATCTCTCACAAAGCCGATTCAGATGGAGAAAAATTTGATACAAGTTTATGTTGGGATTATTTGTATTTTTAGCAAATTTATCTCATACATTGATGCGTATTTGGAAAAGCAAAAAAAATATAGAAAAAAAAAAGAAAGTAAAAAGGGAGATGATCTATCATAGAGAGTGTTTGCATTTTTAGCGGATATCTCTCCCTAAGCCGATTCAGATAGAGAAAAATTAAATACAAATCTATGTTGGGGTTATTTGTATTTTTAGCTGATTTATCTCATACAATGATGTGTATTTCGAAAAGAAGAAAAAGAGAAAGTTGCAGTTAAGAAATAAATGCATTTGTTCGTCTATGAGTGATACACTCTTCTCAAATATCCACCATCCATCCATCATATCATCATCCCATCCTATCCTACCTCACCTCATCCCACATATCCCATTTCATTTCCCCCCTTACCCAAAAACATCATTATTTCCCCTAGGTGTTCGGGCAAATGAAAGTCGACGTGGTGAATAACTCGACGTTCTCACTGTAGTGATTAACATTCTTTCATGAGATCAATTTTTTTTTCTATATGTTTGTTCTTTCTTATGTGTGTGTGAGATGTTTGAACTTGCTTCCATTTACTCACCTCCTCACACACAAGAGCGATACACTAACCCTAATCTCGAGAGTTTGTTTGAGAGAAATATATCTGTGAGATTTTGAAGTTGAAGTGTTGATTCTGAAAAGGCAATCTAGGAATTACTTTTATGATTCTCGACCCATTTTGACTGATTCACACTACACACGTTGAGTTCTAGGAAGGATGTGCCTTGAGTATTTACTTAACGAAACTTTTTACACATTCTAGCTTGTATTTCTGAAAATATTTTCTTTTGATGGATTGTGCGATTATTCTACGTCTAATAAGAGATTGACTGCCTTTCAATAAATCTTTTCAAATAAAGAATTTTGTGGGTATATTCCGTGCAAACCCTCACGAGACACAACTCGTCCTGTAGGGCAACCTATAGGTTTAAAGGCTTGTTGCACATGCTAAGTGCAATCGCGAGTGTCCGCGAAAGTGGTACACTTTTGGTTACTTATCATTCTCTTTCTCTCTATCTTATTACTCGAGGACTAGAAACGCTCTGTTTGGGGGTGGTGTGATAAGCACCCAAAGCTGTACAATTTATGCCCCGAATAGACGCATTTTTGTTGCTTATTCTCGATAATATGGGTCTTATGCGCTTAATTGTTCAATATGCAGGTTTAATTGCAGTTGCAGTGTCAAAAGCTATATTTTCAGGCAATATGCAGTTAAAATGAGCTAATTACCAACCTCGTAACCTTACTCGAGCCTAAGCCTAGCCTAAACCTACCCTAAGCCCTGTGTGTGTTTTGTTTGTGTCTTTTTATATTTTTTATATTTTTAGTTTGAGTCTTTTTTATTTTTAGGATTTATTTTAGATTTATTTAGTATTTTCTAGTTTTTATTTTATTTTATTAGTATAATTTTATTTTATTTTGATTTTTATTAGCTTTTAGTTTAGTCTTATTTTATTAGGATTAGTTTTAGTAATTTATTTTTAGTTTATTAGATTTTATATTTTTTAGGACTTTAGTTTTTATTAGATTTTTCATTTTCTATTTCTTTTGTTTTATTATTTTATTTTTTAATAGCTTATGATTTTATTTTTTTATTTTTTTAGTTTTGATATTTTTATTGTTTTTAGTTTATTTTATTTTTAGTTAGATTTTATTTTTTTAATTTTATTAAGTTCAATTGAGTCTTTATTATTTATTAGGTTTTTATTTTATATTATTAATTTTATTTTATTAGTGTTACTTTTATGGGTCCAACTTAAACACATACCCCCTAAAACCTACACACTACCAAACACACCCTAACACCTCACTCATACCCAAACAACCCCTCACACCTACACCCACCATATTTTCCTACACCCTACTACATCTAATCCTCACCACACTCATCTTCAACCTCACTCCCTCATCTCTTTCTCTCTCCTGCTCCACCATTGCCAACCACCATTAACACCATCACCATCCATATCCCCTGCTATCCACCCCTCTCCGGCGAAACCCCAGACCACTTTAACCTCCGCCGACGAGAAACCCAGCTACCCTAGAAAGTATTTGCATTTTTAACAAATATCTCTTTCTCTACGCTCCTCTTTAGAGAGTATTTGCATTTTTAACAAATATCTCAATAAAGAGGTGTGTAGTGAAATTTATCTCTAGGATTAATTCCACCCCACCCATCTATAATGAATCTTGGCATTTTTAGCCATTAATTCATTATAGATTGATGTAGTTAAATTTATCCCTTATGGGAGCTAAATTCTAACCCATTCCTTTATGTTGAGATTTTTCATTTTTAGCAATTATCTCAATATAAATTAATGATCTAGAATTTATTTCTTTGGGTGAATTCTAATGTACAATTTTAGGATTTGCATTTTTAGCAAATCTCTTTTATTATTTAATTGTCCATTATTAATTCATCCACTATCCTTTTTATTTTTATTTTGTAATTTTTAGTTTAGATTCAATAAATACATGAGTGAGGAATTGTAATTGAGAGATTGATGATGTAATTGAAGATTTCATGTCAATTCAAGGCTTAAATGGGTTTGATCTCCTCCTCTTGATTACTTTTAGTTTAATCTTCTCATACTTTTATTTGTTTATTTTATTTTTGTGGATGATGATTATTGAGGGCTAATATCCCATTCATAGGATGAAGTTTTGAAGCCCTCATGAATTCAATTTAGTTAGTTTACTTTTTAGCACAATTTTATCCACCTCATTTTTTTATTAGCTTTTACATCTTAATTAGTACTTTAAAAATCAGTATATAGCTAGTTAATTAATATTTCCTTGAAAAATTCATAAAAAAAAAGAAAAAGTAAAAATAGAAAAATATAATAAAATTCAAATGAATCTATATATATGTCCTCTCCAATTTTATGTTTCACCCTTAGATTTGGATTAACTCCCTTACTTACCCTCTACACTAGTTTTGTTATAATTTTGTAGGTTCAAGGGAAATTTTGATAGAAAGAAGTTGCAACAACGACAAAAAAATACATAGAGAAGCAATTTTTTTTTACAAGTTATCAGATTTTGTCTCTTGTGAGGGTTCTCAAGTATAAAAAGGGGTAAGGGTGGAGTGTTTCCATCACACCTTTGCATTTTTACTTACTTTCCCACTATCTCCTAGCCTTGCAAGATGGCTCTCCCTGGTAGTATTGAGTTTGTCAACTACCTCGAAGCCTTGGAAGCAATGTGCTCTTATAATGTCGACTACGATGCTTTCAACATGCGTCGAGTCTCCCTGTGGTGCAATCGGCCTTTTGAGTGGAACGTGCTGACGACGGCGGTACAATTTTGGTACCCCGAAGACCATGTTTTTCGCTTTGGGTTGGAAGAAGTTTGTCCTACCTATGAGGAATTTTCTGCCATACTGGGTGTAAGTCCTAGGGTTGCTGCGGCTTTGCCCGAATTTTCCCTCTCTCCCAGTGATTTGTTGGTCGGGCTTCTTCATATTTCACCTTCGGTGTGTAGATTATTGGTTGCTGGAGGAATGATCTCCCTCCCGGCGGTGTTGTAGTCCGTGCATTTGTGGGAAGTAGGTGATGCTGGCCATGCTGGAGTCGTTGTTCTGGGTCTGGTTTCAAAATTGATGTTGGTGACTTGGGAGGTGCAAGTGGACATAGAACTTGCATCCATTACCTCATGGATGTCATACCGTCGCAATCCTGCGGCAGTGATATTTGCGGAGACTCTGAATGGCCTAGATGCCTGGAGATAAGGTCGTTCTGACTTTTTGAGAGGTAGCCCTGTAATGCTGTTCATGTGGTTGTCTGAAAGATTCTGTTTGGCGACTCCTACAGAGTATCCCTTATCGGCCGTACCCAACTTTTTTTCACGCTACTTCATCAGCGTTGGCCTGTATGTTAAGAACTAGGAGAATTGGATTGTGGAATATGAGGCTCGTGGTCTGTATTGGTCAGTGCCTTGGTGGGGACAGTTGCAGCCTGTTTTGGAGCTAGGAGAGTATTCATATGTGCGGCTAGTTGGTCTCAGTCAGACCTCTTTTTATTTCCATTGGAGGCTTCTACGCCAATTTGGCTGGGCACAGGTCGTGCCACCTCGAATCTCAAATTTCTTTCCGGTAGAAGATTTGACTGAGTGCTTACGTTTGTTGCTTGGGTCTTTGTTGGAAAATCGGCGTCCGTCGATCCGTCCTTCCCAATCTGTTGGAAAAGCTTGGCATGTCCTTAAAGATTATATGAAGTGATTGTGGAGGAAAGTAGTCAACAAGATGTTAGCAGTGGAGACTGGACAAAGATGGTTTGTTTTATCCGACACCATAGAAGGGGGTGTTGTGGTCTTTTCGAATATGGTTAAGGCTCATCGGTCCATGGAGTGTTTGAGGCACTCTATTCAGGCAGGGGAAACTTGGGGACCTTGGGATGTAGATGATGAGGGTGCAGGCTCCTCTGGTAGCTGTGGTTAGGACTCTTGGAGAGTTTATTTATGGAATGGATGACAGATGTGGGGGTGTTATTTGGCTTCTTATGGTAATGGAGGGAAGGGAGTTATCCTTTCCTTTTTCTTATGTAATCCGTGCTGAATTTCCTTATTAATGAAATAAATAAGTTTCTGACCATCTAGCTGTGCCTTTCGATGAATTTTGTATTTTGAATTATCTATATTGATCGCTAAGGCATACATAACCTTTTGTTCAAGTATTTTTAGAATGAACCACCGTTCTCGGAGGTAAGAAGGGAATAGTATTTTGTGAAAAAGAAAGGGTCGCACTCATGTGGGGTGCATGAGTTGCCTACGTACCTCTGGGGTTTTTGAATTTTTTTATTTATTTGAAAATTGTTTTTGCAGAGAATCAGGCCCACGTAGTTCTGGCTAAAGGGCAATGAAGAGTTTTTTTTTAGAATAGAAGAGGGATGAGAAGATTCGTAGCGCGTCGAGATTTCAAACTAGGGGAAGAATTTCTTGAGACGGACCAGATCGACTGGACGAGCCATCTCTTCCCCATCTAGGTCAGTGAGCATGGCGGCACCGCCGGATAAGATTTTCTTCACAATATAAGGGCCGCTCCAATTGGGCTTGAATTTCCCTCTGGGGTCCTAGATGGGTTCTATTATCTCTTTGAGGGCTAAATCCCCCTCCCGGACACCGTGGTCCTTGAATTTCTTATTAAATGATCGCGTTATTCGGCGATGGTACCCCCGTATGTGGTAAAGAGCTTTTAATCTTCTTTCATCTAGGAGGGCTAGCTCATCAAGACGGCTTTGGCACCAGTCTTCTTCTCTAAATTTGCCTTCGAGCATGACCCATAGTGAGGGTATTTCCAGCTCCACAGGTAAGACTGTTTCCATGCCGTAGACCAGGGAGTAAGGGGTAGCCCCAGTAGAGGTTCAGATTAAAGTTCGATTGCCCCAGAGGGCGTACGGGATCCAGTCGGCCCAATCCCTACAACTTTCGATCATCTTGCTGATGATAGCTTTGAGGTTTTTGTTGGTGGCTTCAACTGCACCCTTGGTCTGAGGTCGGTAGGGAGAAGATTTGTGTCTCTAAATCCCGTACTCGTTGACTACTTATGTGACTTCTTTTTTGAAATGCGACCCGTTATCTAATACCAGCTCATGCGGGACCCCATATCGGCAGATGATATTCTTCTCGAGGAATTTCGCCACTTTCTTGGCATTCAGTACTGCGTATGACTCAGCTTTGACCCATTTGGTGAAGTAATCGATGGCGACTAGGATGAACTCATGTCCGTTTGAAGCCTTTGGTGTAACCTTCCCTATGATGTCGACAACCCAGGTGGAGAACGGCCAGGTAGAGGTCATGTTGTATAATTCTCGCGGAGGCAGGTGTTGAAGATTGGAGAACTGTTGGCATTTGAGGCATCTCCGGACATAGGCGGTGCAATCCTGGGTCATGGTGGTCCAGTAATATCCCTGTTGGATGATCTTCTTGGCAAGCATGTGACCGTTTATGTGGGGTCCGCATTCCCCGCTATGGATTTTTTGCATTGTTTTCTCAATCTCAGCCCCTGCGATGCAGTGTAGATGAACTCCATCGAAGTTACTCTTGAGTAGGGCTTTATGACAGATGATGTACTGGGTTGCCAGTCTTAGGAGAGTCGTTCGATCTTTTTTATCGGAACCCTCGGGATATCTACCATGTTTAAGGAGGCACCAGATATCATAGTACCAGTAATCGGCTAGTTCGGGATCTTCGGTGGAGACAAGCTCAATATGGTAGCAATGGGTTGGTTTGTCTTGCTTTTGAACTAAGAAGGGAGTCATTGTTATTCCCTAGGGCCTGTCTACCATGGAGGCCAAGGTAGCAAGAGCATCAGCTAGGTTATTCTTTGCTCGGGGTAGGTAATGGAAGGTAATATCTCAAAATCGGGAGGCTAACTCTTCTAATTGGGCATGAAAGGGTTAGAGCTTTTCGTCCTTGACTTTCCATTTTCTGAACACTTGACCGATGATAAGGGCAGAATCCCCGTAAACATCAAGGTATTGAATACCTTTCTTGAGAGCAACTTTGAGGCCCACTGTGCATGCCTCATATTCCGTCATGTTGTTGGTGCAAGGGAAATCCAATTTAATGGCGATGGGAGTGTGGGAGTCATCTAGGGCGATCAGAAGTATCCTAATACCATATCCCTTTTTGTTGGTAGCGCCGTCAAATAACATTTTCCATCGAAGGTGGTCTTGAGTGGTGCAGAGGATATTTTCATCTAGGAATTCGAAGGTCCGGACATCTGCTTCTTCTATGGGGTAATCGGCGAGGTAGTCAGAGATGGCTCTTCCTTTAATGGCTTTCTGGGTGACGTACACGATGTCAAACTCGGTTAGGAGCATCAACCATCGGTCCATTCGACTGGATAAGGCAGGTTTCTAAAGCACGTACTTGATGGGGTCCATTCGGGATACAAGTTTGATGGGGAAAGCGAGCATGTAGTGTGACAACCTGAATATAATTATGATAAATCATGATTAGATTATGTGATATGAATAGTATGTTATTAGAATATATATAATGTTAAGTAATTATGTTTAGTTTAATCCCACCTTCATAAAGCTTGAAATATCGAATTAGTTACAAATGTGAAATTTTAAAGTTTTCGGTAGGAATGTTCAAGTTTAAGACTAGTTTTGACCTTTATGACATAACAGTTGACTTGAGGTATAAACTATATAATTGTATATATATGATTTAGGTTTGTAACACAATAAAATTTCCATCGAATGGACATCCGAGTGGGAAGATATTGTCTTTTTACGAACAAGGGCTAAAGTAGTCATTTAGCCTTAAATGATATTTTATTTTATATGATGCCACATGTTATAAATTTATTGGTTGGAGGTGGAGGTATTCTTGGCCGACTTAAACCCTTGATATATCCTCCTTCCTTCAGTAAACTCAGTTTGGGAGAGTTTTAAGTTGAGGAAAAACAATTGTGAGGGTTAGGAAGAAGAAAGTGAGGAGATACATTCAAAAAAAATCATAGAAAATTACGTAAAAGCCCCTAAGGTAATTCCAACCATGAATCTTGTTATTTTTCTTGAATTTATGATTTATATGATATAAATCCTTGATTGTTTATTTACCTTTCATGATTGGGTGCATATGTATGGATATATGCAAGTTTAAGTTAAGTTGAATGTACAAAAACCTAAAATTGCTTTGTTTAGAAACTTTGTTTATTCAAACTTCCATATATTTTTGTATACTTATTGGAATTGATTGATTCCAATTTTAGATTAACCTGGACTCATATATGTATTACACATCCAAAAATCATGTTAAAATACTAAGAAATGAGTCTTTGGTGAGAGTTTTAAGTTCGGGTGTGAAATATGCCCTAAGGGTGAAAGTATGCCCGCCATGTGTTCGGCGTTTTGCTTGACATAACAAACGAATCTTAAAAATTATGAACCTTTAATTTTATATTGTTAAATATGTTTACTGATGTTGGGTGAAATATCATAGAAATTTATGATGTATAAAAATTATGAAAATTCCTGAAAGTTGAATGAACGATAAAAGAGCCTATAGGGCAGATTTGTTATGTGGTAAAGAAATGGGCATATCTTGCTCTAGTAGACTTGAAATGATGTACCGTCTTTTGTATTGGAATACTAATATGATAAGGATTGAATTAACAGGAATAAATGAATTTATATTTGGTCTATTATTTGGATATGTTAAATATATTAACATGGATTTGGATGGAACTTCACTTGTGATAAATGATTTGAATGGAATCATGTGATGCTTATGGATTGAATTATGTTTAAATCATTCTTTGGATTATTGAATTCTTATGATGATACTAATATTGTAAGAATGATAGGAAGGGAAGAAGAGATGATTGAACAAATACCGGATAAAGGCAAGGGGAAATCCGGTTAAACTATCAAGGTGAGTGTACTTATGATTGTTTGAATACAGATATATGAATATAGCTCTAAGAGTAGGATTTGTTTGAATACTTTGGTATTCAGGATTTGTTTGGATATTAAAATATCCAAGATTTGTTATTGCCAACGGGCAGAATTATTTGGGTCAAATGATCTATGATTTGTTATTACCAATGGGCAGAATTATTTGGATCTTATGATCCAGGATTTGTTATTGCCAATGGGAAGAATTATTTGGATCTTATGATCCATGATTTGTTATTACCAATGGGCAGGATTGTTCATATTTTATATCCACATATTCGATATAGAATTGTTATTCCGTTGCAGGGAAGGAGTACCTCACTAAGCTTAATGCTTACGGTTTATATTTTAACAATTTCAGGTTCGTACGCTGCCAACTAGGATACCATATGACCGGTAACTTATAGAGTCGTACCGTTGGAGAGAGTTGGGGATTTTATCGTTGTCACACTGAAGATTTTAATATACTCACACATTGTATATATTGATTTAGTATGGATTGAGTTGATCATAGTTAATCACAGTATTGTATGTCCGTTTTAATTATGACTCTGATATTGAATTTTATGGTATAAGAATAATATTATGTTCATTATGCACATTGTGCAGAAAAAATTGATAAATGAAGTATGTTTTCCAATGGGCTCAAGATTATGATCCAATTATTTTAATAACAAATGATTAGTATGGATATTGGGTTTGGGGTGTGACAATTAGTGGTATCAGAGCGTGGTTATTAATTCTGGACGTGTGTGACGGTTAGATGGAAGTATTTAGTTGATTTGATATTTATGAATTATTTATGTACTAACCGATAGTTTAGTATTATAAACTTTTTATATTGGTTGTTAGAAATTTGTTGTATTACAAATAATTCCAGATGGAACCTGGGAATGGACAACATAGAGAAGAGGGAGTAGCTTCTCGTACAGACAATACTGAAGTAGAGCAGTGCGTTGCTGGAAGGGCTAGAGTACAGGAGCAGCCTACAGAGATGCAAATAATGGCACAGGAAATATTGAGGATGACAGAACAACAGGAAATAAATATGGCATTAATGGCAAAGCAACAGGCTAGATATCTAGAATCAAAGACTGTGGCCAGGATTGAGAAAGAGGCAAGGAAGGAAATGAAGGATTCCATGCATGAGAAGTTTTTGAAGTTGAACCCTCCAGAATATTCAGGGTCAGTTGAACCTACAGAAGCTGAGATGTGGGTCTGGGATATAGAAACTATATTTGCAGTTATAAAGGTTCTAGATAACCAGAAAGTGAATCTAGCTGTGTTTAAGCTGAAAGGAGAGGCCAAATATTGGTGGGAAGCTAGCAACCATTTGGTTCCCAGGATGGAAGGTACTGATGTTATTACTTGTGTTGAATTTATTAAAGCTTTGTATGTTAAGTATTTCCCTAAATTTTATAGGAGGGAGAAGTTGAGGGAATTTATAAATTTGTCTGTGAGGGAGTACGAGGCTAAATTTACTGCTTTGTCTAGATTTACTACTAAATATGTGGAGAATGAAGAAGATAAATGTAGTAAGTTTCAAGATGGACTGATTTGGCCTATTCAAAATAGAGTGGCCACTTATGAGTTAGAAGATTATGCTTCTCTGGTAAACAAAGCCACGATAGAAGAAAGGCAAATGAACCAAGGGGTGGAGAGTAGAGAGAGTTTTAAGAAGAGTAGATTCGACGCATCTCACTCCAAGGGAGGTGAGGGTGGAAGTGTTAAGATGGAACCTCATAAATTTCAGAGAGGTGGTGGAGATAGTGATAGAGGTCAGAGGATATTAGGTAGAGATACCAGGGGTAGAGGATCTTTTGGTTCATCCAGAAAGTCAGGGAGAGGTGAGGCTCCAATAGGAGGTGTTACATGTTTCTTTTATAAAGAGGAAGGGCATTATAACTCTGAGTGTCCTAAGCTTAAGGGAGTGGAATGCTAACATTATCATCAAGTGGGGCATGTTAAGAAGAATTGCCCGCAGTTGGCAGAGATTCCAACAGCACCTAGTGAAGAAGCAAGCAGAGTGTTACCTCTAGGCAGTGGAGTGAAAAGTGTGGGTAGAGGATAAACTAGTGGTTCCAGTCCAGGTGGACGAGTCTTTACGATGAAAGAAGCTCAGATTACTCCAGATGTGGTGACAGGTACACTTTCTGTTACTGATACAAGTGCTTATGTTTTGATTGATCCTGGTTCCACACATTCTTTTGTGTCCTATGCTTTTTCTGTATACTTGAATAGACCATGTACTCGTTTAGATGTGGGGTTGGATATTTGTATGCCTATGGGGGATATGATTGTAGTCGAGTATGTTTTTCGTGATTGTGTTTTGACTGTGGGGGTTAGAGATACATTTATAGATCTACTTCCATTGGATATTTCTGATTTTGATATAATTCTGGGAATGGATTGGTTATCTAAATATCATACATCTATGGATTGCTTCTGTAAGGAAGTTGTTTTTAATATGCCTGGTGAGCCTGAATTTAAATTTATAGGGGAAAGGAAAATTGTTCCCAGTTGCATTATTTCTGCTATTCAGACGAGTAAATTATTGAGTAAGGGTTGTGAGGGTTTTATTGCATATGTTCTTGACACTAGGAAGAGGGATTTACAATTATTCGATGTTCCTATTGTACGGGATTTTTCTGAAGTGTTTCCTAGTGAGTTGCCAGGGTTACCTCCAGAAAGAGAAGTTGAATTTAGTATTGAATTAGCATCGGGGACAACACCTATTTCTATGGCACCGTATAGAACGGCACCTGCTGAGTTGAAATAACTCAAGATTCAATTACAGGATTTACTTGATAGGGGGTTCATACAGCCTAGTATATCTCCATGGGGTGCACCATTTTTATTTGTGAAGAAGAAATATGGTACCATGCGTTTGTGTATGGATTATAGGCAACTGAATAAAGCTACAATTAAGAACAAATACCCTTTACCTCGTATAGATGATTTGTTTGATCAGTTACAGGGTGCTAAAGTGTTTTCAAAAATAGACTTACGATCGGGTTATCATCAGTTGAGGGTCAAGGAGAGTGATATTTCTAAAACTTCTTTTCGTACTCGGTAGGGTCATTTTGAATTCCCGATGATGCCTTTTGGGGTGACTAATGCTCCAGCTGTATTTATGGATCTTATGAATCGGGTACTGCATCCTTTTGTTGATTCATTTGTGATAGTTTTTATTGATGACATTCTGATTTATTCACGTGATATGGTTGAACATGAAAAGCATCTCCGAACTATTTTGAATGTGTTGAAAGATAATCAAATGTATGCTAAGTTTAGAAAATGTGAATTTTGGCTATCTAAAGTTGTATTTTTAGGCCATGTTATTTTTGGAGATGGTATATGTGTTGATCCCAAGAAGGTGGAAGCTATTGTAAAATAGGAGAGGCCTAATAATGTCACTGAGGTGAGAAGTTTTCTTGGTTTAGCTGGGTATTATAGAAGGTTTATTAAGGGATTTTCTTCAATTTCCTTGCCAATGACAAAATTGACCCGAAACGATATTAAGTTTGAATGGAATTCTGATTGTGAAAATGGTTTTGAAGAATTGAAGAAGAGATTGGTAACTGCACCTGTTCGTACTATTCCACAAGGTGGAGATGGTTTTGTTATTTATACCGATGCTTCACATCAGGGGTTGGGTTGTGTTTTTATGCAGCATGGTAAAGTTATTGCTTATGCTTCTAGGCAGTTGCGTACACATGAACGTAATTATCCTACACATGATTTGGAACTTGCTGCTATTGTGTTTGCTTTGAAATTATGGTGTCATTATCTATATGGTGAGGTATGTGAAATTTTTACTGACCATCAAAGCCTTAAGTATTTATTTACTCAGAAGGAGTTGAATTTGAGGCAGGGGCGGTGGATGGAGTTGATTAAAGACTATGATTGTACAATTCACTATCAACCAGGGAAGGCAAATGTAGTTGCAGATGCTATAAGTAGAAAGGCTTTGGGCAGGTTATCTTGTATTCGGTGTGCTAGAGTTTCCCACATCATGGAGTTGAGATTGATGGGAGTAGAATTGAAGCTAGCTGATGGGGACAAGTTCTTTGCTCATGTAAGTGTGAGGCCTTTGTTAGCTACCCGTATTCGTTATTTGCAAAGTAAAGATCCTTTTCTTGAGAAGAAACGACAAAATGTCCGAGATGGTAAGTCTGAAGATTTTTGTATTGTGAATGATGACACTTTATTGTATAAGCAGTGATTATGCATGCCTAATGTGTGTGGATTGAAAGAGGAAATTTTAGATGAGGCTCATAATTCCATTTATACTATGCATCCTGGTAGTACTAAAATGTATAGGGATTTAAAGGATCATTATTGGTGGAATAATATGAAAAGGGAGATAGCTGATTTTGTTGCTAGGCGACTTATATGTCAGCAAGTGAAAGTGGAGCATCAGAAGCCTACTGGTCTATTTCATCCATTGTCAATACCGGAATGGAAATGGGATCATGTAATGATGGATTTTGTAGTTAGGCTTCCTCGATCTTAGAAGGGGTTAGATTCGATTTGGGTAGTGGTGGACAGATTGACCAAGTCTGCTCATTTTCTAGCAGTCAAGATTACGTATACAGTTGATAGGTATGCTAGACTGTATGTTAATGAAATTATTCGATTTCATGGAGCACCGGTATCGATTATTTCAAATAGGGACCCTACTTTTACATCCAGATTTTTGGGTAGCTTGTAGTACGCTATGGGTACTAACTTGAAGTTTAGTACGACTTTTCATCCTCAGATAGATGGTCAGTCTGAAAGGATAATACAGATTTTGGAAGATATGCTTAGAGCTTGTGTGCTTGATTTTAAAGGAAATTGGGATGAATATTTGCCTTTGATAGAATTTGCATATAACAATAGTTTTCAGTCTACTATTGGTATGGATCCATATGAAGCATTGTACGGTAGATGATGTCGTACATCGATATGTTGGGGTGAATTTGGTGAAATAAAGATGGAGGGTCCAGAATTGATTGAAGTCACCACTGAAAAAGTGAAGATTATTCGGAATAGAATGAGAACAACTCAAAGAAGACATAAAAGTTATGCGGATAAACGATGAAAAGATTTGGAATTCCAGAAAGGGGATTATGTGTTTCTTCGGATATCTCCATGGAAAGGAGTTATGAGGTTTGGAAAGAAAGGTAAATTAAGTCCACGCTACATTGGACCTTATGAAATCCTTGAGAAAGTCAGGATGGTTGCCTACAAGTTAGCGTTACCACAAGAGTTATCTTGATTACGTGATGTTTTACATGTTTCTATGTTCAGAAAGTATGTAGCGGATCCTTCACATGTGTTGGTGGAACAGCCTATTGAGTTAAAGGAAGACTTGAGTTATGTAGAAGAACCACTTGCTATCGTGGATAGGAAGGAGCACATATTGAGATCAAAAGTAATCCCACTTGTGAAAGTTTTATGGAGAAGGCATTCCATGGAAGAGGTTACATAGGAGAGATAGGATACCATGAAGATTAGTTATCCGTATTTATTTGATTCACACAACTAAGGTATGTCAATTTCGGGGACGAAATTCCTTAACGGGGGGAGAATTGTGACAACCCGAATATAATTATGATAAATCATGTTTAAATCATGATTAGATTATGTGATATGAATAGTATGTTATTAGTATATATATATAATGTTAAGTAATTATGTTTAGTTTGATCCCACCTTCATAAATCTTGAAATATTGAATTAGTTACAAATGCGAAATTTTAAAGTTTTCGGTAGGAATGTTCAAGTTTAAGACTAGTTTTGACCTTTATGACATAACAATTGGCTTGAGGTATAAACTAGATAATTGTATATATATGAGTTAGGTTTGTAACACAACAAATGGTCCATCGAATGGACATCCGAGTGGGAAGATATTATCTTTTTACGAACAAGGGCTAAAGTAGTCATTTAGCCTTAAATGATATTTTGTTTTATATGATGCGACATGTTATAAATTGATTGGTTGGAGGTGGAGGTTGTCTTGGATGACTTAAACCCTTGATATATACTCTTTCTTCAAACTCAGTTTGGGAGAGTTTTAAGTTGAGGAAAAACAGTTGTGAGGGTTAGGAAGAAGAAAGTGAGGAGAAACATTAAAAAAAATTCATAGAAAATTACGTAAAAGCCCCTAAGGTAATTCGAACCATGAATCTTGTTATTTTTCTTGAATTTATGATTTATATGATATAAATCCTTGATTGTTTATTGAAATTTCATGATTGGGTGCATATGTATGGATATATGCAAGTTTAAGTTAAGTTGAAAGTACAAAACCCTAAAATTGCTTTGTTTAGAAACTTTGTTTATTGAAACTTCCATATATTTTTTTAAACTTACTGGAATTGATTTATTCCAATTAGAGATTAACCTGGACTCATATATGTATGACATATCCAAAAATCATGTGAAAATACCAAGAAATGAGTATTTGGTGAGAGTTTGAAGTTCGGGTATGAAATCTTCCCTAAGGGTGAAAGTATGCTCGCCATGCCTTCGGTGTTTTGCTTGACATAGCAAACGAACCTTAAAAATTATGAAACTTTAATTTTATATTTTTAAATATGTTTACTGATCTTTGGTAAAATATCATCTAAATTTATGATGTATAAAAATTAGGAAAATTCCTGGAAGTTGAATGAACGATAAAAGAGCCTATAGGGCAGATTTGTTATGTGGTAAAGAAATGGGCATATCTTGCTCTAGGAGACTTGAAATGATGTACCGTCTTTTGTATTGGAATACTATTATGATAAGGATTGAATTACCAAGAATAAATGAGTTTATATTTGGTCTATGATTTGGATATGTTAAATATATTAACATGGATTTGGATGGAACTTCACTTGTGATAAATGATTTGAATGGAATCATGTGATGTTTATGGATTGAATTATGTTTAAATAATTCTTTGGATTATTGATATTCTTATGATGATACTAATATTATAAGAATTATAGGAAGGGAAGAAGAGCTGATTGTACAAATACTAAATAAAGGCAAGGGGAAATCCAGTTAAACTATCAAGGTGAGTGTACTCATTATTGTTTCATATATACAGATATATGAATATAGCTCTAAGAGAAGGATTTGTTTGAATACTTCGGTATTCAGGATTTGTTTGGATATTAAAATATCCAGGATTGTTTGGGTCTTATGATCCGGGATTTGTTATTGCCAACAAGCAGAATTATTTGGGTCTAATGATCTAGGATTTGTTATTGCCAATGGGCATAATTATTTGGATCTTATGATCCAAGATTTGTTATTGCCAACGGGCAGAATTATTTGGATCTTATGATCCATGATTTGTTATTGCCAATGGGCATGATTGTTCAGATTTTATATCCACATATTCGATATAGAATTGTTATTCCGTTACAGGGAAGGAGTACCTCACTAAGCCTAATGCTTAAGGTTTATATTTTAACAATTTCAGGTTCATACGCTGCCAGCTAGGATACCATATGACCGGTAACTTTGAGAGTTGAACCGTTGGAGAGAGCTGGGGATTTTATCGTTGTCACACTGAAGATTTTAATATACTCACACATTGTATATATTGATTTAGTATGGATTGAGTTGATCATAGTTAATCACAGTATTGTATGTCCGCTTAATTATGACTCTGATATTGAATTTTATGATATAAGAATAATATTATGTTCATTATGCACATTGTGCAGAAAAATATTGATAAATGAAGTATGTTTTCCAATGGGCTCAAGATTATGATCCAATTATTTTAATAACAAATGATTAGTAAGGATATTGGGTTTGGGGTGTGACATGTAGTGTCGCAGCTTTTGGGTGACCCAGACAAGTGCGACACGCCTTTTCCAAGGAAGTGTAGTTGACCTTGTACCCGACCAATTTACGACTGGCGTAATAGATGACTATTTCTTTACGGAAATCCTCAAGGTATTGGGCTAGCAGAGCCCCAGCTGCAGTGTTAGTTATGGTTAGGTATATGAACAAAGGGAGACCAGACTGTGGTGGCATGAGCACTAGAGGGTGGGTCAGGTATTGTTTGATTCGGTCAAAAGCTTCTTGACAGGCCTCATTCCAAACCTTGGTTGAATCCTTTTGGAGGAGCTTCAAGATCGGTTCACAGATGGAGGTTAGCTGGTTGATGAACCGGCTGATATATTGCAATTTCCTAAGAAAACCTCGGACTTCTTTCTCTATTCGGGGTGGTGGCATCTCAAGTATGGACTTCAGCTTTGCAGGATCGACTTCTATCCCCCTCTCACTGACCATAAATCCCAAGAGTTTTCCCTTTGTAACACCGAAGACACATTTATGTGGATTGAGTCTCATTTGATACTGTCGCAGTCGTTCGAAGAACTTCCGAAAAGCGGGAACATGAACTTCTCTGGTTTTGGACTTGATAATCATATCATCCATATAAACCTCAACCTCTTTGTGAATCAGATCGTGCAGGATGGTTGTGGCAACCTTTTGGTAGGTAGCCCCAGCATTCTTGAGACCAAATGGCATAACAGTGTAGCAAAAGGTTCCCCATGGGGTGATGAATGCAATTTTTTCTTAGTGGTTGGGGTGCATCTTGATATGGTTGTATTCGGCAAACCCATCTATGAATGACTTAAGAGCATGACTGGCTATGTTGTCCACGATCATGTCGATATTGGGTAGCGGATAATCATCCTTTGGAGAAGCTTTGTTTAAATCTCGTAATCTACACACATTCGAACCTTCCCTCCTGATTTCAGCACAGGTACTATGTTGGCTAGACATGTGGGATATTTGATCACACGAATGAAGCCCACGTTCAACTATTTGACCACCTCTTCTTTGACCCTGAGCGACCATTCGGTGCGAAGTTTTCTCAATTTTCGTTTAACCGACTTGTAATCTGGGAGAGTGGGGATCTCGTGCTAAGCTATTTCAGGATCAATACCGGGCATATCATCATATGACCATGCGAAGACATCCACGAACTCCTTTAGCAATTCTTCGAATTGTGCATGCTCATTGATTCGTATCGAATATTGCATTTAATTACCCTCGAACTTATGCATTTTAGCCCCCTCGGGTACTTTAATGCCTATAATTATGCTCGTTAATCAGACAACCTCCGTTTTATATGCTAAAATGTTATTTGAGGTATAATTGAGCTTTTATAGGTGTTAAAGTGCTTAGTATGAAGTTTGGGTACGTTCCGATTAAATTTCGTCACGATTCGCACGTTCAGGGGCATTTTCATAATTTTATACTTTGGGATTTTTGCCCGAAGCATTCACGAAAGTTGTAGCCCTCGGGCCAAGCTTCGCGTGGCAGTGAATGGTGCTAGAATCGGAGTCCGAACGAAGGAAACACGGAGCTTTAATCGAAAAGAATTATAAGGATTCATTAACAATTTAAATAATTCCATCCATGTCCCTTTTCTTCTTTAATAACAAATTCATTAATTCCATCTATGTCCCCAAAACGTTTTTTTCAGCAAATGAAGATGGCGATTTGGCCCTAGGCTCGGGTTTTGGGTTCGCCCGAAATTCGAGCCTTCCGTCCGAAATTGGAGCTTGATTTGGGACCACACACGCAAATGGGTCTCTTTGGCCATTTTTTGGTGCTTGGATTTTGGCCATTTATGGCTATGGAGAATGTGGAGCTTTGAAGTGGGTTTTGGCATTTAAATGGTGGATGACTTGTTGGTCTCGGTTTTGGCTTCCAAGAATGGTTTTGGGCATATATGGAGTTGGGTTTTATTGGCATTTTTTTGGAAATGGGTCTTGATTTGGTGTTTGTCACCATTAATGGACACGAAGCTTTTTGGGCATTTTTGGAGATGGGTGTGGTTGTGCGAATTTGGGAGCTGGATTTGCAGCGTAGCCGGTCGACCGGCCACGCTCCGGCGGTCGACCGGTAATTTGGATTTTGCCTTTGTGCCGAGACAGTGCAGTTCACCCCTGTTCCGCGGTCGACCGGTCACCACACCCGGTCGACCGGTGATCTGTTTTTGACCGAAATATCTGTTGCCACTTTTCTATTTTTTTATTTTCTTTTTCCTTTTTCTTTTGTTCCATAATTAGATGCTTATCCCTTTTTTATTTCTTTTTCCTTTTCTTTTATTTCTTTTTTGTAACTTAGTATAAATACCATATTTGGTGTTTATTTTTAGAGGACACATATAATATCTTCATTTTTTAGTTAGTTTCTAGGTTAGGTTTTGAGAGCTCATTTGGGGATTTTTGTGGAGTGTTTCCATTCTCCTACCACTTTGTGTAATTCCCCCATTAATGTAAGCTTTACTATTCATCTTCTTCCTTAAGCTTTGTTTTCCTTTATTTTTCGTGCTTTGTTATTTATTTCAAGCCTAGATAATTTTAGTTGCTAAATTAATTAGTGGTGTGCTTCAATTAATTAGTTAATTTATTTATGTCATTTAATATGTGTAGGGGCTAATTTAAATTAGGGTGCGATTAATGGAACTCACGTAGGGTTGATTTGTTGCTCCGCTTTGGTGATGGAGATTTACGTATTTATTTCGAGTGCGTTGTCCTAATTTTTACGCCTAGGAAATTTAACGGTGTATATCATGTATGCGTCGTGTTTACGACCTTGCGTGCGTAATTTCCGGGGTATTAGTTGACGCCAAAATCTTATTAGTCTTTTATGCGAATTTAGGGGTGTGACAACTCTTAATTTAAATAATTGACGAAACGAGATGCAATCCTAATAATTCGCAGTCCCATGTAACCATTTATACGCGTTAACTCGATTTGAGGAATATTAGTCGCATCCTATAGTTTTTATTCGTTTTGTTAATTTTAGTTTAAATACACTCATGCCTAGTTTATCTTTTATTTCTTTTTAGTTATAAAAATATCTTTTACACTTTTATTGAGAAGTAATAAACCATTTAAATTCTAGCAACTGGTCTCTGTAGATTTTCGATACCCGAACTTGGCCGCTATACTCCCTTTTTGAGTGTAGTCATAAGTTTAGATTTTTGTATTGAGGAGGTGAAATGAAAACAACGATTAGCGTATTGACACGCGCTACTTTTCACCCTTAATCACTCATGCTCATCAAGGGTGGCCCCTATCCTAATCTCGCGCAGTTGGCTACTAGAACCGAGATTAATAACAACAGTCTCTTCTTCATTAACTTAAATGCGGTTATGTTGTTTATTATTAACCTTACTTAGATCATTTAAGAATTGTTCATTTGAAAAATCATCATCATCAAAAGTTTGATTAGAATTCAAGCAGTTAATGTAAGGCACAACAAGATACTCAAAATCTTCGTTTATTTCATTGATAGGAAAGACAGCATTGAGAACCTCATCAAAAGAGGTCTCGATTAAATTTGAACAAGGATAGACAGTAGGAGCAGAAATAAGGTAAACATTGGGGTTGGGGGGGATTTTAAGAGGTAGAACTGGCGCAGCATGCTAGTTGAGGAGAGGTGTGTCAGCAACTTTAATCATATGGGATGGATCCATTGATGTAGTGCCTGAATGAACCGTGCAGAGTGTCAACCCCAGTATCTGTATGTTGAAGGAATCTTCGGAATCACTTTCCTCAATATCTTTGCTATCTTTGATGAGCGGTTTTACTCGGTGTTGGAAACTTTCGACCCATGGGTAGCTGTCTTTGAAAAATATCTCCATTCCAGGCTTTATCTTCTTGTCTGTATGGTCATACCATGGTTCTGGAAAATTGCAAAAGGGAAAGTCCTTGCCTTCTTTGATAAATCGTTCATTTAAAGAGTCTCCTGAGATAGTTCGGATGTAGTCTGATCTTTTCTTTGGTTGAGACTGGCAGATCATTATGAGCTCTTGTTCAGATGGTTGATACCCCAAGACACAAGGAGGGAAATACTTCTTCACTCTGATAGGCTCGAGTATCCCTTGTTGTCTTCGCCCTAGTCCCAGTCCGGGCATAAAGTGCATGTTTCTGCACATCTGAATCACATTGACATCGCCATGAGGGTCATATTCTGGACAAACCCTTTCTTTGAAACCGTCCCCTGTCGGGAGTAAGAGTGGCTCAATTCGGAATCCTGATAGGAGCATATCATTTAACTCGTGCTGTATCTCAAGGATTGGACTGTCCGTGCTTGCACCCTCGACATTTCCATCGTCTCCCAAAATGGGGACTCACCCGTCGATGAAGAACTTCAATTTCTGATGGAGTGAGGAAGACACACCCTTGATATTGTGGAGACAGTGGCATCCGAGCAACAGGTTGAAACAATTCGGGATGTCTATGACTTAGAATTCAATGAGGGGTTTATAGGGCCAATCCCTATTACAAGTTTTATGGATCCCATCACCTCACGACGGGTATTATCATAGGCACGTACAGAAGCGGAGGTTAGAGCGAGGTCACTTTCTTTCAGGCCTAAACATTTGAAGGTTCTCAGAGGGCAAACGTTCAAGGCGGATCCATTATCGACAAGGGAGAGTGGTAAGGCCTTCCCCATAACTTCGACGGAGATGTTGAGGGCATGATGTGATTTGGCCCAATTCTGGGGATTTCATCTTCAGAGAATGATAACATTCGGGTAGAGGTTAAGGATCTGACCAGATTTACCGCCTCTTCTGCTGCGGTAGAAGGAGTAACTATGGGTCCAGTGAGCAATTTGATTAAAGCATTTCTGTGCAGCTGGGAAGAAATGAAAATCCCCCATAGAGTGATGTTGGCTTGAGTTTTCTTCAGTTGATCGAGGATCTTACTCTCCTCAATGGTCATCTCTGGCATAGGAAGGTTTTCAACACCCTTCCCCTTGTCATTTGCTCGTAGTGAGCTTGGAACTTGGTAATGTCTCCCTGATCTGGTCATGTGATTTACTGGAGAAGGAAGGAATATGAATCCCGTTTCCTTGTCAATCTCAGGTTGTTCTGCCACCCTATTTATTTCTCCGAGGAGTTATTCAAATAATATCATCACACACATATCGGCTATTGGGCCAGCTCTGCTCGAATCTTCGAATTCTTCCCCCCATCCGGTGGCAATAATTTTATCTTTCCATGTAAAGTCGATGCATTCCACAACTTCAACGGCTTCTTTATACAAGTTCTCCCATTCTGGGGTGATATGTGTGATTGAAGGGACCAAACGCCCTTGTAGCTTCAAAGTGTCAAGTAACCCAGTGATACTGCAAATGCTGGTTTGCCCGAATAATTCTGCCATAATCTAGACAACATCATCTACGCTGACTTCGTCGGTTGGTACCACCCACTTGTCTGAATCTCGTGCTCACTTTTGTGCTTCCAAGAACAGTGTGCTGAAATTCTGGAAATTGATGACCATCTGTGAGGGCAATTTCAGCCCGAACTCTAGGAGTTGGTTTAACGCCTCTGACAATTCCATATTTCCATTTTTAGAACGGGTACGGACAACGATGCATGCTCTGGTAAGGAGTGACAGTGCCTGATCAGCGAGGCTAGTAGGGTGTAGGAGGAAATATGGCCAAATTTGAAGAGGTTTAAGAGAGTATATGGGTGTGATTTGAGTTGAGGGATCGAAATCTGGGTTTTCTTCCAAGAAGAGGGCATTGGTGTGATTCGGAAGTGGATTGTGAGTAGTGTTTGGCTTAGGATTGGCTGGTGGGGCGATGGTACCCCGATCAATGAGATCTTGGATTATGTTCCGAAGGTGAAAACATTGGTCGGTGGTATGGCCGACAGTTTGGTGAAAGGCGCAATGAGGATCGATTTTGAAATTTCTTGGGAGTGTATTTGGCAATGGACGTGGATCCAAGGGTTTAATGTGGTTTCGTCTTAACAGGTCTTGGTAAACTTTGGAGAGGGGAGCATAAAGCTCAGTGTATTCCCTTCGGATGGGGGCAGGGAGGCTTTCTGGTGCCCATGATGTGGTTGGTTGAGAGATGTTGTTGATGGTTGAGACTGTAGCACTGGCAGGCTTGTCATACTTTCTAGGGGTGAACTGTCCGGACTCCTTCTTCGGTTCAACCTCTGTTTTAATGAGTCTTTCCTCGATTTCCACTTCATCCTCTCTGAGAGCTCAGAAGTGGGGATAGTATTATCCTCCCATCGTCGCTCGGACATGGGGCAAGAAGTTCTTCTTCACTATGCTGACTTGTTCCTCCTCGAATGGCTGATTAGTGCTTGCTCCCTCCATCGGGTTACGAAGTTACTGACTGATTCCCCAGGGTTTTGTTTGAGAAGCTCTAAATCATGACGGGTGGCCTCAAGCTCTTTGTTGTATTTATACTGCGACATGAATTCTTGGGCTACATCCTCCCAACTACGAATTCTAGATTCCTCAAAGGATAAAACCATCGGAGGGCACTATCCTTCAAAGTTTGATGAAATAATTGGGCCATTACTTCTTCAGAAGCCCCTAGTAGAGTCATGGAATGATGATAACTACGAAGATGAACAATTGGGGGTCCACTCCCTCCGAACTTCTCGATATTTGGCATTTTGAACTTCTCGGGTAACCTCGCTTTAGGATAACGAGACATGTGGGTGTAGTCCATGTAATTCCCAGAGATCCTGACTTGGTCAAACTTTTTAGTGAGCATCTTGAGATCCTCTTTGACTTTATTTAACTCTTCCTCCTTTAGATTAGTGACCGCAGGTAAGTTAGCCATAGGCTGGGCAATGTTGGGCATTGGGAGCTGGGCAGGCGGCGACCCATTGACAGGAGGGGCACGTGGAGCGTGCTGATATTCTTTAAGAACCCAAATAGGCTCGGGCGGACCCATAGCATGAGAGAATAGGGCCTCAGGCTCTTGAGGAATAGGAACCTGGTTTCATTGCATCTCTCGGACCTCAGTTTGGAGGTTGTCAATCTTGGACATGAGTTGAGCTAGGACTGTCGTCAGATCCGACAGTATGACTGGTACTTGATCTATATTCTCCATGGAAAGTGGATGGATTTCAGAATCGGAAGAAGTAGTAGAGGAATGGATGAAAATCCGGGTTGATTTGACTGAAGACCGAAGCTAATAGGGAGCCAGACCAAGGGCTTGCAATCGACCTGAGAAGGCGTAGGATGAGATTTATTTTTGAGAAAAAAGGAAGAACTATTTTTGGATTTTTGATAAAGAAGGGAAAAATGTTTTTGGATTTTTTGATAAAGAAAGGAATTTTTTATTGGATTTTTGATAAAGAAGGGAAAAATGCTTTTGGAGATGGAACTCATCATGGTTATTATGATTATTATGTTCTCACTTGTATTTAATTCTCCTAAATGCAATATCGGACAGGACCCGAGCCTGGAAAAGTGGGATTTCCAATATATGCAAAGCTACAGTTTGGACTGGTAACCAGGCTCACAGACAGGGTCCCGTTTTAAAAATGTGCAAAAATTGGGCGGCAGGCTGACCTGGAATTTCGGCAGAGTTTTGGGTTAAAACTGACAATCTAAAGTGCGTGTCCTAGGTTTGACACTTATATGCGGGTATGCAGTTGGTTGGGTGAATCGACATGGGTTCCTCCCTTTGGCGTGACATCCACGATATACGTCTTGCTCTTGCGGGAAATCGGTACGTGTGGACAAGCCATTTGATATACCCGAGTGTACGTAAATTGCCACACCATATACCTCGTGGGGATGGTACGTGTGAGAGCGAATTCGATATACTCGGCATACGTGAATGAATTCCCTGCGATATACCTCCGTCATGACTTCGATCAAGTGGTACGATGCGGGAGAACTGTTCGATATACGTCGAAGTTACTTGGCCAATGGAAGGTGAGAGTCATATCACTTAGGCTAACTGCGAGCTGCCGGACCAGCGCCCATCACGAAGTGACCCTCCAGTTACTGGGTAAAATTTGGTCAATAACAATGATCTTTGGTGATGTTGTGTGAATCATGCATGATTCTCTTATTAGTATCTTATGATGATAATGTTATTCTTAATTATGACAAACAGGGAGCAAAGTACAAGTACCCAAGGTAGGTACACCAAGTATGGATAGGCGATGAGTGCAACATGGGGATATATGTGATCCTAGGTGCACGTGGTGTGAAGTGTACATGGAGAATTTTCTACAAGTGTGTGAACATAAGCATAAACATGGGATACACATAGAAAAGGGGAACATGCAGATATAGGGGGAAACATAAACAAATATAACATCCATGTAAATAGATTCAAGCCCTCAAAACAAACACATATCCCCAGCAGAGTCGCCACTGTGTCCATCCTCGATCCTCGCCGCGCTGGGGCGGTACGGGCGAAGGGAGAGGATCCTTAGGGTCCCGCGCATCCCTCTCATGGTGCGCTTCGACCGGCGTCCTTTTTGAGTTGTGGTGTAAAAATGTAGAGAGATTTAGAGTCGCCAGTCTATTTTACTCAAAACAAACAAAAGAAAAAGGGGAAGCCATCTCGAAAGATGGCATCCAAAGACATACTGGTGCGTGCGAAACCAAAATGATTCGAGAAGGGTTCGGAGGCTTAGTTACAAAATGGGAAGGTGTTAGGCACCCATTCCGCCCTTTTGATCTCTCATGGATATTTGCTATTTTCCTTTATATTTCCCCCCGTGATATGTGTGCATGTGCATATATATAATGGAGGTAGGAATCCTCGACTTCTATCATGGAAGAGATAAAGTGAGTCATCCGTAGGAAGGTATAAGAGTAATATTAGAAAATAAGATTTACGCGATTACCCTTACATTGATCGTTATAATGGAACGATAATGCATATGGAGTAATACGTCACTAAGAGCAAGTATATATAATATAAGGAAAGTGGATTTAGAGAAGATAGAAAATGAGAAAAAAAGTGGGAAAAAGGACTCGAGTCTCGGGTTTTACCCCGAGATGCCTACGTAGCCTATAAAGGCATCAAAGTCCACGTAGTTCGCATACAAAATGAGGGTGGGGTTTATCCCATAAATCCAAATGCGGATCTCTTAATTGTGAGTGTGTGTATGTGTGTGTAGAAAAAGTGTTTTAGTTGTGAGAAAATTGTGAGAAAATGTATGAGAATCCCTATTTGGAATTTATGAGCAAACCCTCTTTTTCTTATTTTTGGGGTTTTATTTATATTAAAATAAGAGATGTGAAATAATACTAAATAAAAAAGTATATTAGGATGTGTGGGATAAGATAATAAAAGTTCTAAGTAAGAAAACAAGTTATTGAGAGTTTAAGATAATTTAAGAGAAAGTAGAGAAAGTTGGACCTTCTTAGAGATCTTGAGCTTGATCTTGAATGTTGGAGAGCAGCCTTTGCACTTGGATGATGATGGAGAGTGGCTAATTCATCAACTTTGATGAAAAGGGTGATGAAAAGTGGAAGTAAAAAAGGGATTTGGAAGTTGAAATCACGCTGCCTTCGAGAGAGGTTTCTGGGATTCGTTGAGGGTGATTTCTATCAGATTTGGGCTCTCCTTGCAAATGTGGTGAAGGCCTCCTTTTATAGGCTCAGGTCACTACCGATCGACATAGACCTGTTCCTGCCTATCAGCACCTGCCGATAGGCAGGGTTTGGAACCTGCAATTTGGTAGTGCGCTTTAGGCTTTTTCAGAAAATCGGCTGCCGAGGGCAAACCGTTGGTCAGAATCACACACGGGGCATACCGTTGGAAACATAATTCAGATACCTTCGAAAGTCCTTTGGACTTCTCACGGGTTCGGGAGTTTACTTTGGGTCAAATATGGCTCGTAAGCATTTGTCGGTCCATTGGACGGGGAATCGTTCAGACGCAAACGGATCGTTCGTCCGCCTGGTAAGTCCGAATCTTATATGGGGCAGACCGTTGGAAAGGTTAGGAGATGTACTTCAATATTCCAAAGAGTTTGACCTGGTTTGGGGTGTTGACTTTGGTCAACTGGGCCCGGGAAGTATTCGGTGACCTTTTGGCGTCAAACGGATCGTTCGTCCGCATGGTAAGTCAAAATCGTGCACGGGATGGACCATTGGAAAGGGTATTCAGTGCCCTTCGAAGATTCATTCAATCTCGGTCGAGATGAAGAGTTTGACGTTTTGGTCAAACTGAGCCGGGGAGTGCCCGGTGGCTTCTAGGTCAGTACTCTGGACATGATCTGGGTTTGTAGTGATGAAGGGAGGTACTAGGGACCTAAGGAGAGTTGGGGGTAATGAAATGGGGTGTCTATAGATCCCAAAGAGATTACCTGGTTTGTGAGGAAGTTCACGGAGTATCTTAATCTTAGTAAGAACTTTAACAAAGGCCATAATAGGAAGAATAAAGATAACCCTGAGAAGGTGGATGACCGAGATAAGTGTTATGAGTACCAAGGGTTTGGGCAACATGCTTGTGAGTGTCCCGCTAAACTAAGGAAATAAGGTAATAAGTCCAAAGCTTGCAATGCAACCCTTAGTGATCGTGAGTTGGAAGAGGAACCCAATTCTCCCGTGGAGATTAACTTCACCACTTTCATGGCTAGTCTTACGTGTTTAAATTAAAGTTTTCCACCAACGAAGATAATCATGTACATGAAGGTGCGGTCTTGTGAATCCCAAGCTTGTGAAGAAAAGGAGACGAGTGAAGAGGAGGAGAGTGATTTTCAAGACGAGTCAAGTGTACATACCGCATATGATGTACAATGGCCATACACATAATATAACCGACTATATATATAGCAAATATATTGCACCATGCTATCATCTTTCAGTGCCCATACCACGTAGCATACTTGGGACCACCTTTTAGGGCTAAACGACACCTACCTAGTGATTAACGCACACACACTCGTCCGAGAAGCGGTTATAGTTCCTAACCGGCAATGAGACGAAACACACCCACCACGTCTCATCCCAAAAAAATGTAAATCACATAATAACACAATGGACGACTATGACCTGGGGAATCGCCACACTCTGCTCCTCGAGCCAGGGTGCTCACCCTCAACGCGCAACTTCCCAATGATAGCATGTGCGGGGTATGCTTCACCACATAAGTATATATATCATTCACATGCACAATATATATACATCCAGATAATCATATCATATAACTAAACCTTCATATACGGTTTAGCTATTCACGCCATGAGTATACACGTATTTTCATATCCATATAATTATATATACATACATATACATATATATATATATATATATATATATATATATATATATATATATATATATACACTATCTCTTATTGTATATAAGAAACTTATAAACTCGACCATTAACATCCCAAAATCCTCACTATAATGGCCATAACTCCAATCATAATATCGTAATTCGTTATGTGAATACGATCCCTCATTTGAAGCATATTCACCCATTTTTCCTTATGATATAAATAATCTTCCAACATAGATATATCTCCAACATTAAGGTTATTACCCAAAGTTTAGTGTAGGTAACAATCACTACCTATCGCATCGATATTCGAAAGTAACTCAATATCTCCATTACTAATGTCGACTATTGGAACGCACATAACTAATGGTCTATGAACCTCAAGCTTATCTCAAATTCATTTCAAGTATTGGAATACCAATTGTTACTCCCACACAATTATATGTATAAACTATCTTGACTAGAATTACACTACACTTATTCTAGATAATAGCACGATCCAATCGTTCCCAATTTCGCCTACCGTTCAATTTCTCTTATGAACCCTTAATCCTATTGCATTACATTTTGTTCCTTAATTTAAACATTTCTAAGGATACGTGATCACTCTCTCTCTCTCGTTAGCCCCCATTTATAACTTAATAGAATCCTATCGCTATAAGGATTCGACATGAATATCGACCCATAATTTCCCAACATACCCTCGCAAATCTCTCTCTAAGAGATCTTACCTTCAAATCATATCTAGACTCACTTTTTATCTATAATTAGGATTCCCATCCCCAATGAGGTTTCCCACAATCTCCATACACACACACACACAACTCCAATGCATACATATAAACATATACCTTCCTTAATCTATTTAAAGAAGTCCCCATAATCATAATAAGTGAGAAACCCCTTATAAGTCTCCAAAACATAACTCTTACATTATAAAAGAAGGTCCCACATCGATAAAACCAATCAAAAAGGGTTAGAGATCATTCTAGAAAAATATAGCAAAACTACCCTGTTTTCGAATCGATTCGGCCCCTCCGAATCGATTCGGCCTGAACAGCGAATCGATTCGATCCAACCAGAACTGTAAGTCTGCTACATACCGAATCAATTTGCTTGGAGAGAATCGATTAGGCCCTAAAGACCCTAGACTTTTTCAATATAACGAATCGATAGCTGATTTCCCATAAACCTAAATTTTCCAAAATTCAATTTATACCTCTTCCAACCCTTAATCTTCAACCCCAACATATTTTCAAACATCAAAACTCATCCTGTATCTAATCTCATCAATTTATATCCCTTAAACCCAAGTGTAAACTTCAATTTCAAGATTGAAACTAAAAAAAATTAGGTTTTGATAAATATACCCAAAAGTCCAATTCTTTTATCCACAATTATGAAATGAACTACACAAATGAAATATTTAGCAAGATTAAACACTTACCTCTAAGTTGTAGAGGTTGGATCATCCTCGAGATCGCATTTGGGCTCGAATATCCAAGCTTTTTCTCCTCTCTATCTTCCTTTCTTCTTCTTCTTCTTCTTCTTCTTCTTCTTCTTCTTCTTTCTCTAAATGAGAAGGCTTGATCCGTAAGCCTCTTAAATCCCTTAAAACAATAAACCCACTTTTAAATGTTAATACACACTTTAAACGACTCGTTTACTCTAATTCGAGTTAAACATACTTAAAAATAATTCAGAACCGAAATAAAACCCAATGACAGTCATTTTGACCATCTCGACCCATTCGGGGCGCACTCAGCATTATCATTCGGAATACTTTAAAATGTCCTCAATTTTCGGGCTTCAATTTCCAAATTCTAAAATTCTTCGATTTAAATAAATTTTATCTTTCTCAAAATTAAATTTCTCAGTCCCAAAAATCGTGGGGTGTTACACTCTTTCCCCCCTACAAGAATATCTCCCGCGAAATTTAAGATATGACTAGGACTTCAATCTCATCTAGTCCTTACATCTACCCTATAGATCCCTATACTGATCCTTCCTAGTTCTCACATTGAACCATATAGATTTTAAAAATCAAACTAACTAGCCAGGGCACCCATACACCCCGTACCCGAGCTTAACTCGTAAAATAATAACCCGGCTCTACAAGCCTCAAGTCGTAATATAACTCTTAACAACATAATCTATAGTAACATATTAAGTATATAAAACTTTAAAATTCCCAATGGTTGCCGGTTCCGTTGCTACCGCGGGCTTTACGCAATCGATCGGATTATATAGATATCCCTTCAACACAATATAGGTCATCGAAAGGATCTCGGAGAACTTTTCTCAATTCCTGACACTAGCTACCTTCGTGCGGGGGAGGTCTCGCAAGCGAAATCCAAACAAGGAACCCTCCCAATACACTACTGTGTATCTATAGCGGGGATTGAGATTAGTTGAACCAGGGTTAGGGTTTTATAAAAGATTTTCGAGTTTTAGATATCGCCCGAAGGCCTATGTAACAATACAATATAAAAAAAATTCCATGTCTCTCGAAACTCCAAACAAACACCTTATGTTTAGAACACAAGGCCTCCACAAACACAATACTCTGACTAATACCTATTTCTCAAAACTTGCACAACTATGAGCTAATTCTTCGCTCGACAATGAATCTACTAAACTCTAAACCTCTCAGTTATACAATCCCCTTACATTACATCAACACATTTCCACAAGACAAGTTCTTCCCTCATTGGAACGCCAGAATTACCTATCCCAGCCTATCCGTAACCCAACAACCTTAACATTTCACACTCCTAAAGATCAATAGATCAACTCTCTACTAGCTCATCACAAGACGATCTAATATCCCAAAAGGTGTCACACAAAGATCACACTTGCTTACTCCCTCCTTCCAGAAGGTAATACTCCCGATATTGGGACAACTCCACACACCTCACATCGGTAAAAGTCACCGACACCAGGTTTCCTAACCAATGTTGAATAATTTCTCGATCTAAACCTCCCAAGGGCTCCCTATTCTCTCCTCATCAGTACTTACCTTATCGATCACGAAATTATCCTTCTTATCTCTGCCTGAATCACGGTAAGAAATACCTCAAATCAAAATGTACCCAATTTTTTTACGGGTATTACATCTCTTATCTAGTCAAATCAACGTCTGAAGCGAAAGCAACTGTGTCAGAACGTTATTCAAATGAGTACACCTTGCAGAAGAAGATAAACATAGTGAATACAACAATCCTACTAGTAGGGCTTTATGTTAAGAACGTCAACGGAAGAACGCAGAAAACTCGCACAGATCCTAAAGACTCTAGAACCTGGTGCTCTAATACCATCTGTGACAACCCGCTCAAAATAATAATGGGTGGCCAGTCCTATACTACCTTAAATCAGGTATCTCAGATGGCTCAGTCTCAACATCAACTGAAAATACTAAATAATATAAGGCTAGCTACCCGACTATTAAAAGCGAATGCCAAAATTAAAGAAAACACACCACGAACAACAAACCAACACTATCAACTACTATGAGAGATAGAATACACAATTACTACGATAAAAGAAAGTGCTAGTATACCAAGAGATGAGTATATACAAATGAATATACCCGAATAAGCTGTCGGGTCACAGACAGTAAAACAACCATAAAGGAGAAATATAAACATCTATAAATATCCCTTGGGTATAAACCCAAGTTACAACATGAATCCTACCTAGATTTACAAGAAGTAGGAAGAGACTACAATCTAAATCCCGCAACATTCTGCATCGGTTACGGCTCCCACGACTCTGGATAGAAGGGCATCCGACGTCCATGCGATAGGACACCTGTAGTAATATATATATATATATATATATATATATATATATATATATATATATATATATATATATATATATATATATATAAAATAAAGGAGGAGGGTTTTTTTGTCTCCCCCAATTAACGGTTGAGATCAAAACTTGATGGGTTTGATGTTTATCAACTGATGGTTGAGATTGAATGGAAGGGGTTTCAATCCAATGACTTAGAGGTTGAATCTAATGGTTTGAAATTGTGCCACGTGGTCGAGAGTTGAAGAGAGCTATACATCGGGTCCCAAGGTAAATAGGCTATAACACAGACATGGCTTTGTCAGCTAAAAAACAGAAATTGAAAAGCTGTCAAAAGATTATTGTCGCGTGGCTCGAGAAGGATGGTGGGTTGTTTAATTTGAAACCTCCTCTACCATTCACTATTTACCTCCTCTATCTCTCCTAACTTCTTTATGCAAAAACCACGAACCCCCAAACCCAGCTTTTTAAATATACCTCCCTCTCTCTCCCTCCAACCTTCTTTCTGTTAAAACGCTACACCTTTGGCCAGAGCAAGCCTTGGGTTTTTTTAAAGACTGAGTGAGTTTAGTTTGAGTTTCTTAATATTACGCCATTGATGTCCTTTTTTTTTAAGAATACGCCATTGCTTAGATACTGATATGCGTGTTTTTTTCCAGTTAAGTTTGGGTTCTTAGTTGGTTGATTCATGGGTGATATTTGACATTTTTGCACTTTTTAACCCTGATTTTATTTGTTGTTCTTTTTTCAGGTATCATCTATAAGCTGTGAGTGGGGTCTACATATGTAAGATGCGGGCCTGGGCAGGTGTGAGAATAGAGAGAGAGAGAGTGTAGGGGGTTTTGAGCTGAAATGGCTCATAAAACCCATCAGGTGTGTTATTAGTTTCCATTTATTATGCAAAGGGTTCATAAAACGCATCAGGTGAGTAAGAGTGGAGTAAACCCGAGCTGGTAGAGTCTCGATTTTTGGCTGCCAACGTGCACATTACTAATTTTTGAATGGTTGGTATCAGAGAAAGTTTGGTAGTAACCACGGCTTTACCGTCATTGTGGTCACCGGTGAGTTTGGGGTAATATTTTTTTTACAGATTTTCCCCCTTCCGTGCTAAGGTTTAATTTTACATTTTTGGGATTTTTTATATGGGTTGATTTAACAAGTTGTGGTCACCGATATTTTGACATAACGCCATTTTTTATGCCGTGTGCTTCGTCAGTTTATTTTACGCCGGTGGCTTCCCCGGCGAGTGAGATCGGAGGTGGTGTTTCCTGTTGATTTCCTTCCTACTTACTGAAGTTTAAGTTTGCAGACTGCAAAGGAAGTTTAAGTTTTCAGATGAAGTTATTCTCAGAGATGTGTTCACAGTTTTTTTCTTTTCTTCGACATCTCTTTGATATCTAAGCTAGTAAGCCTCCTCATATTCTCAGAGATGTCAAATCTTGAAAGATTTTGACATCTCTTACATGATTTATGTTTTTTTTTTCTATTTTAAAATGTGATATACTCATTTTAAGAGGACATGGTTTGATATACTCATTTTAAAATTTGATAGAACACTCAATTCTTAATTCTTCAGGGTTTATAAAGTTATACACATTTTTCAGTTTTATTTTTTGTTGCTTAAAATCGGAGCATTTGATGGATTTTTTTTATTTAATAAACTCTCATGACAGTTATCTTTATTTTCGTTTTCGTTTTGAGCACAGGTGATGGAAATGGTGATTTTGAGTTGATGGAGATTTTGAAAATGGTGGTTTCGAGTTGATTTTTAGTTGATGGAGCAAAGGTGTTTGTGATGTTTTTATTTTTTTTCTGAGAACCCATATGACAGTACAAATACAGGACATGCTATGAATTGTTTATGTGATGGACATGTAGGTGAATTATTTTGAAACTTCATAGGGTAAAAATCTTCTTATGGCGGGGGCTCAGTTCTCCCCGGACAAGAAGTTAGAAATTTTTTTCTAACTTGGATTTATGTTTACAATACAATCCTTATTTTGCGATGCATTAAAATAAGTAAAAAAGTAAAAATATTCACTTTATGTGTAACAAAAGGGTCATGTTAACATGTATTCTAAGGGTACATTCTAAAATCTAAAATGATTAGGACAAAGTTTTGATATTAATTTAATAGGACACTAATTTCTTTTGGTTTAGATTTCGAGTTGATGAAGATTTCTTTTGGTTTTTTAATTTCTTTGTTAAATTTTTATAGGTATTTTTTTTTTGTATAGGGAGGTAAACATTTCTTATACACCATTTAGGTTTTTTCTTTGGCATACCTTCTAAATTAAAAGTTTGAACTTTACAAAAGATTTTAATCTTGAACAATTGAGAGTGGTGTATTCAGTGGGTTAGAGGGTGTTTCTCTAATGTATATATATGTAAGTGTACCTTTTATCGATTTTAGAGTGATTATTTAAAAAACTATTTATTTATAAAATTAAATTTAAAAATTTATTTTACAAAAAAATATACAATAATGTATTTAAAAAAGTCAGATTTTAATTCGTAAAAAACAAATTTTTATTTGTCGTAAGATATTCGATAATAAAAAAAAACTTCATTATATGAAAGTCACTTTATAAAGAAAATGTTTTATATATTTTTTACTTATATGAAAAAAGTTCTTATTTGCGAAAAAGTTTTATTTAACCTTTTTTACAACTCTTTTTATTTAATTCGCAACCATTAAATTTTTAAATAAAATTATAAACCCAATTATAATGTTTATAAAGTTATAAGGGCACTTTAGGTAGTATGTCAAACAAATTAATGGGTTCGTAAAATAATTAGACATTTTGGCACGGAAACAAATTTATCACGTGAAGAAATTTATCGTCGTGCCATCGGCACGGGTACACCCTAGTATATATATAACAGGAGAGAAATATCAATGGGTCAGAGCCCGAGTTGTAGAAATGTTTTAGCAAGTGTGTTAACCGTGCATAATAAATACAAATGCACTTATTTCATAATTAAAGTGAAGTCGCACTCTTGTGAAACCCCAAGCTCACCTCTCATCTAATAGCGCGCACCTATACACATCCTGGAATCTTAAATCAAGTTTCCCCTACCCACAAGGACAACCTAACTTACCATAGGCGCGGCCTGTACCCACAAGACCTGCTATCCTAACATAACCCAAGAATCCAACCCATTCTAATCACACTTAATTATTTTTACACATGTACGCTATACTAGGCTAGTTTCCAATTTTATTAGCTTACAACAGTTATAAGTCTTAATACGTTACCCATTGACATTAGGCTTCAATAATATAATTTAATTTCTAAATAACATGCATACAAATTAATAAGGACAAAACTTCTCTCCACTCTCAACATTGCACTACGTTTCGTATGTGGGGCGTCTCGCAAAGCGAAATCCAAACAAGGAACCCCCCAATACACTACTCCTTGACAATGTCGATCGTAGTGATCCATTATGTCATACACACAATTCTACTATTACAACTACCAAAATTAGATTACTCTCTAAGAGTGGCCTCACTATCTCCAATAAATATAATTGGGATGATGTAATCGAAATATTTCTTAAATGCAATACGTCAACCCCCAACAATCTAGTACACCATAATCACCCAAGATGTACACCATAGAACATTTATATCCTTTCTCCTATAGGATATATAAATATATATATTTACTCTAAACATATATATATATATACAATCATTCATTCCCATAGCCAAGTGTACATACCGCATATAATGTACAATAGCCATACACATAATATAACCGGCTATATATATCGCCAATATATTGCACCATGCTATGATCTTTCAGTGCCCATACCACGTAGCATACTTGGGACCACCTTTTAGGGCTAAACGACACATACCTAGTGATTAACACACACACACTCGTCCGGGAAGCGGTCATAGTTCCTAACCGGCAATGAGACGAAACATACCCACAACGTCTCATCCCAAAAAAAATGTAAATCACATAATAACACAATGGACGACTATGACCTGGGGAATATCCACACTCTGCTGCTCGAGCCAGGGTGCTCACCCTCAACGCGCAACGTCCCAATGATAGCATGTGCGGGGTATGCTTCACCACATAAGTATATATATCATTCACATGCACAATATATATACATCCAGATAATCATATCATATAACTAAACCTTCATATACGGTTTAGCTATTCACGCCATGAGTATACACGTATTTTCATATCCATACAATTATATATATATACTATCTCTCATTTTATATAAGAAACTTATAAACTCGACCATTAACATCCTAAAATCCTCACTATAATGGCCATAACTCCAATCATAATATCTTAATTCGTTATGTGAATACGATCCCTCACTTGAAGCATATTCACCCATTTTTCCTTACGATATAAATAATCTTCCAACATAGATATATCTCCAACATTAAGGTTATTACCCAAAATTTAGTGTAGGTAACAATCACTACCTATCGCATCGATATCCGAAAGTAACTCAATATCTCCATTACTAATGTCGACTATTGGTATGCACATAACTAATAGTCTACGAACCTCAAGCTTATCTCAAATTCATTTCAAGTATTGGAATCCCAATTGTTACTCCCACACAATTATATGTATAAACTATTCTGACTAGAATTACACTACACTTATTCTAGTTAATTGCACGATCCAATCGTTCCCAATTTCGCCTACCGTTCAATTTCTCTTATGAACCCTTAATCCTATTGCATTACATTTTGTTCCTTAATTTAAACAATTCTAAGGATACGTGACCACTCTCTCTCTCGTTACCCCCCATTTATAACTTAATAGAATCCTATCAGAATAAGGATTCGACATGAATATCGGCCCATAATTTCCCAACATTCCCTCGCAAATTTCTCTCTAAGAGCTCTTAACTTCACATTATATCTAGACTCACTTTTGTTCTATAATTAGGATTCCCATCCCCAGCGAGGTTTCCCATAATCTCCATACACAAACACACAACTCCAATGCATACATATAAACATATACCTTCCTTAATCTATTTAAAGAAGTCCCCATAATCATAATAAGTGAGAAACCCCTTATAAGTCTCCAAAACATAACTCTTACATCATAAAAGAAGGTCCCACATCGATAAACCCAATCAAAAAGCGTTAGAGATCCTTCTAGAAAAATATAGCAAAACTACCCTGTTTTCGAATCGATTCGGCCCCTCCGAATGGATTCGGCCCGAACAGCGAATCGATTCAGCCCTAGCGAATCGATTCGGTCCAACCAGACCTGTAAGTCTGCTACATACTGAATCGATTCGCTAGGGGCGAATCGATTCAGCTTGTGCAGCAAGCCACGAAAATGGCTGATTTCTCCTAAACCCAAATTTTCCAAAATTCAATTTATGCCTCTTCCAACCCTTAGTCTTCAACCCCAACATATTTTCAAACATCAAAACTCATCCTATATCTAATCTCACCAGTTTATATCCCTTAAACCCAAGTGTAAACTTCAATTTCAAGATTGAAACCAAAAAAAATTAGGTTTTGATAAATATACCGAAAAGTCCAATTCTTTTATCCATGATTATGAAATGAACTACACAAATGAAATATTTAGCAAGATTAAACACTTGCTTCGAAGTTGTAGAGGTTGGATCATCATCATCGAGATCGTGTTTGGGCCGGAATCTCCAAGGTTTTTCTCCTCTCTCTCTTCCTTTCTTCCTTTCTCTTTTTCTCTCTTTCTCTAAATGAGAAGGCTTGATCCGTAAGCCTCTTAAATCCCTTAAAACAATAAACCCAGTTTTAAATGTTAATACACACTTTAAATGACTCGTTTACTCCAATTCGAGTCAAACTTACTTAAAAATAATCCGGAACCGAAATAAAACCCAATGACAGTCATTTTGACTATCTCGACCCATCCGGAACCAATGGCGCACTCAGAATTATCATTCGGAATACTTTCAAATGTCCTTAATTTTTGGGCTTCAATTTCCAAATTCTAAAATTCTTCGATTTACATAAATTTTATCTTTCTCAAAATTAAATTTCTCAGTCCCAAAAATTGTGGGGTGTTACAAATGGTTGCCCCGGTCCAGATGGTTACCATGGATTATTCTACAAAACTTTTTGGAACATCATCAAATCTGACCTTTTAAATGTTGTTTGTTTCTTCTTTTCAGTTGGTGAACTCCCTAAAAGATGGACTAGAACCAATATTATCCTCATTCCAAAGTCCACAAACCCCTCTTATTGCATAGATTTTAGGCTTATTAGCCTTTGTAACTTCTGTTTCAAGATAATTACAAAAATCCTTGCTTCTAAACTCTCTCAAGTCCTCCCCTCCATTTTTGGCCTATCTCAAGCTGGATTTATCAAAGGGAGAACAATGACTGATAATATTCTCCTTGCTCAAGAGCTTATACAGAACATTGGTAAGAAGACCTTTGGTTCTAATGTAGTCATCAAATTAGACCTATAATAGAGTTTCATGGTTGTTCCTTATTAAAACCCTAAGGAAATTTGGGTTTTCTGAAATCTAGATTGATAGAATTTGGAGGATTATTTCAAATAATTTGTTTTCAACTATTATCAATGACCAAAGTGCTGGTTATTTGAAGTCTTTTAGAGGTCTCAAGTAGGGGGACCCCCTCTCTCCTGATCTTTTTGTACTGGTAGTTGAAACTCTTAATAAAGGTTTGCATTTGCTATTTTCTAATGGCCATGTAAAACCTTATTCTCTCCTTAAAAATAGACCTCTCATCAGTAATCTAAGCTTTAGTGATGACACTATTATGTTCTGCAATGGAAGTCCTCATACCATCAAGAATTTGATCAAGTTCCTCAAAAAATTTGAAATTGCTTCTGGGCAATTAATCAATTTTTCCAAAAGAAATTTTATTGTCCATCATTCCATCTCTTCCAATAAAATTAAATCAGTTATAGAAATTTGTAAATTATCCTTCAAAAATTCTCCCAAATACCTTGGTTGCCCTATTTTTTATGGGAGATGTAAGCATTCCTATTTCGAAGACCTGATCCTTAAAATCAGAGCTAGACTTGACTCTTGGCAATCTAAATTCCTTTCTCTTCCAGGAAGAAGAACTCTCAACTCTTCTGTCCTATCATCCCTTTCAGTCCATACTATCGCTACTCTAAGCCCTCGAAAAAGACCATTTCAATTATTCATAATCTTTTCAGTAACTTTTTATGGTGGTATTCTAAGGATTTTGGTGCTAAGTTTCACTGGAAGAAATGGTCTGGCCTATGTTTTCCTATTGAAGAAAGCGGTTTGGGGTTCAAATAAATGGAAGATATTTGTAAACCAGCCAGTTTGAAACTCAACTGGAACTTAAAGACCAGTCCCAGCCTTTGGTCAGATTTATACAATGCAAAATACAAGAGAGGTTCTACTCAAGATGGCTCAAGTTCTCATCGAAGAATTCAAGAGTTTAAAATCATTGTTGATCAACATTCCACTATCATTAATGGAACCACATATTGGACTCCCACTCAAGATGGTCAATTCTCATCTAAATCTGCTTGGCACATTATCAGATCTGCTAGACCTGTCTCTACATTGTTCAAATTCATTTAGAATTTAGATATTCCTCCAAAAATATTTTTATTTCTTTGGAAATGTTTGCACAATATTGTTCCTTTAGATGTTACTATTCAAGGTATGGGAATGAGAATTGCATCCAGATGCCATTGCTGCTTTATTTCTACTGAATCTATGCACCATATGTTTCTAAATGGTCTTATTGCTCAATCAGTATAGAAGCACTTTACTTAGCTGCTTGGTGTTCAGATTTCTTACTCCTCTCTCCACATGGTTCTTATGTCCTGGTGGTTAAGGTATCCCATTCAAGATTATCTCAAATTCATATTTACCATTGTTCCTGCTGCTATCATTTTGGAAATATGGATTTGCAAAAATTTATGTGTTTTTAATGATGTTAAAATGGTAGCCTAGAATGTTATTCATCAAGTTTATGACCTTACTCATTCTTGTGCTTATCATAAAAATTTCAAGACTTCTACCAGAAACTTTGATTTCATCATCCAATCTTTCAAGTTGAATGTTTCCTCATATGTCCCTAGTTCTTTTCTCATTTTCCATTGGATCAAACTCCCGGATGGATTTGCTAAACTGAATTGTGATGGAGCTTCCAAACTAAATCCAGGTCCTTCTGGATCAGGTGGTATAATCTGGGATCACAAGGGCCTGCTAATTAAGGCTTTCTCCTTTGAAGGTTCTATTTCAAATAACAAAGCTGAAATCTTGGCCATTCTTAGGGGATTAAAACTTTGTATATCTTTAAGTCTGCACAATATCATAGTAGAATCTGATTCTAAATTGGTTATTGGCATGCTTAATGGTATTATAAAGTCGATTCCCTGGTCCATTATTGAAGTTTTCTATGATATTATGCTTCTTCAAGACAAAATTAAAGTCAAATTTCAGCATACTTGGAGGGAGAATAACAAGATTGCAGACAGTCTAGCAAATCATGGAGTAGCTTCTAAATGTTCCTCTTATTTCAATCAAGCCAGAGATCTTCCGATTTTAGCTAGAGGTCACTACAAAATGGATCTTCAAGGAGTTCAATCCATCAAAATTTTCAAATAATTTTCTTGTCCTGTATGTTGTTTTCTTATCTTTCCTCTAGCTTGTATAAGCCACCTTGGTAGGGCTATTCTACCTTCATTAATAAATCTGAGATTTTTTTTTTTTAAAAAAGACGAGGAATAGTGCACTTACAAAGAAAAATGAATCAAACCTTAGGAGAAGCAAGCTCCCACCCAAAATATCCCTCCTAACTAAAACCTATTACCAAAACTAGATAATGAACTAATAAATCCAACTTATATATATATACTAGTGTATGCCCGTGCCTGAAGGCACGACAAAAATTTCCAAAGTACGTAATTGCAAAAAGGAAAAAATTTCCAAAATATGTTGTTGTCAAACTATAAAAATTTCGTTCCCCATCAAAACAAAGTATATGAAAAAAATAGGTCATAATTTCCAAAGTCAGGTGAATGCCTGAAGGCACGACGATAATTCTCTCGGGTATGAATCGTGTGATCAAGTCATAAAAGTTTTGTATTATAATATAATTTTCCAAAATATCAATCGTGGTCAATTTTTATAAAGGTCAGATATTTTGTTCAAAATTATTTAATGTTGTATAAATAATTTAATTAATAGGTAGGACGCTAATTTTTGAAAGTTTGCATCGTCAATAGGACCATATGTCATTGATGGGTGTCATCGAAGGTCCAGTGGGTGTCTCTGAAGCTCTGACTGTGGGGGTGGGTGGAGGAAGTGGGTAAATGGGATTATGTGGTTAGGGTCTATTTTGAACAAAATAAAAAAGTTAGACTGAACGTTTATTCAAAAATGTTCGAGAGACTATTTGTCTATTGACCCTTTTAATAATATAATGAAAATAATCTTATCCTCAAAATTTTATCATAGATATGATGCCATTTGGGCATCATTATACCAAAACAAACAAACAAAAATACAAATAATATATTAGTCATGAAATTACTAAAAGGCACTTAAAACAACTAGTATGAAAAAACTGAAGTACTTTTAAAATAAATATATAGGAGACCAAATAAAGAGATCACTGAACACTTTAACACATCACGCTACTGTAAAGCTCCATAAAAATGCAAATTTAGAACAACTTTTATTTTGAAACAATTTATCATTATGTAGAGTGACGGACAAACCATATGCACTCAACTCAACTAAGCCTTTTTCTAATTCTTTGAACAAATCATTATGTAGTGGTCTGTTTAGCACAATATCCCAAAGGGCAAAGCATATTGAAACAAAATTGGAGTAATGACATTACAGGGATAGAGGCTCCCTTAATTCAATGGAAGAATGAAGATATAAATTTGTTAAATAATCAAGTTATAAGTGTTGCACTAAACAAATCCTTTAAGGTATAAAGCTTTTTTATTGATCCATTAAACCTGAGAATGCACAAAATGATGTAATTTAACCATCGTAAATAATTTTTTTGGGGAAAAAAACACACATTCGTAATACTAACCAAATTGGTAAAGCAGCAAAATATCCCGATATAGGTATATAAGCAATCACATGAAAAAAGAAGGAATCATATACCTCACCATATTGTTAATAGGAATAGAATATAATAATCAACTTGAGCGAAAATCTTAAAAGAACCCATATTGGAAGTTAGAGAGATAAATAATTTTTATGTCAACTAATACACAGTTTGGAAAAGGCCCTAAATTATACATATCGAGCATATCACTTTTATGTCAAATAATACGTTGAACCATATTAAAAAAAGATCAACATAAATAAATATTCATCAAAACCTCTTTGTTTTTCTTTAATGAGAAACTATTCACGATAATCTGATATAGAAGTAAACTTAAACAGCTAAGAAAAACAAACCTTAAACAGACTTTGAGCTACGAACCTTTGAGGAAAAAGCAAAACATCAATTCATGTCTTATCTCAATAAATGAAATAAATCAAAGTGATTGTAGAACTTTTACAGTGAATATTATATTTTTAAAGGAATTATGTATATTGGCCTCATAAATCCTAAATTATAATATCAATCCTACTTTTCAGTGGGGGACCATACAGGGTGAATCATAATTAAAAGTTATAAGATCAATCCTACCATTGAAAGGAATTATGTCAACCATTACCTTGAATCATAACTAAAAAAAGATCAACATCAATAACTATTCATCAAAATCTATTTTTTTATTTGATGAGAAACTATCCATCAATTCAAGATCCCAAGACAATGAATGTCCCTCATCATTTTCAAAGAATTAAATACTAGAAATGAAAAATAGACCTCGCAAAGGGCATATAATTCCCGTAATCTATGAAGAACAACCATATCAAGCGCAACCAAATTGAAATGCATTAAAGACTTAAAAAAATTGAAAAAAAAAAATCAAGTGTGTATTTAAAACATAAATGCAACAAAGAATTGAAAAAAAGAAATTATGTATTTAAAACGGAAGATACCTGGTGGTGTCATTTTTGGCTTGCGTTGAAATTGATATCTACAAACTCAACTACAAAATGAAAACTTAATAATATAAAAAATACCTTATTTTTTCTTACTTCTAAATAAAAACAAACCACCATATCACCATCCATAGTAGCTACCATATCACCATTCACACAACTAAACCTCAATAAATCTCCCCTAATGCAAAATCGAGCAACAAATCCATTTCAAACCCTTTAAAAAAAACTAGCATTCAGAAATTGAGTGAGAAAAAAAATACCTTGACCAGGGGAGCACTTATTAGTTGTCTGTAAAAGACGAAGGTAAACACAAATAGATCTCATCTGTCAAAAAGACCTCAGATCTGCATAATGAAAAGAAAATATCAGTTTTTCATAAATAGAATAATAAACTCAAACCCAGTTGATTATGGGTGATGGACTCACGCTTAGGGTAACAACGGTGGATAAGGGTAAGAGATTTTGTTGGTGGTAATGTGTATTGTAGCTATGGAGGCCGCTCGAGAGTGTGGGGGAGAAAGGGAGAGAGAGAGAGAGAGGGATGCCGATGAATGAGAAGAGGAAGGGAGATAGGTTAGGGTTTAGGGGTCAATTGTTAAGGTACAAAGTAATCTTAGCCCTCCATTTCTAACCTAGTTGGTGAAATACCCCGTGATTTTTAATGACTTTTAAAATGGGTTATATTTTAAATTAATGGATTAATTGGATTTTAAAATAAATTAATTCATTTCGGTTTTATCCGAATTGAGGATATTAAAATGGATAATTCTGAATATTAATTAAAGATATTTAGGTAATATATGAATGTGATAATTATTGAAAATTGCTATTCGGTAATTTGGATTTTTAGTCAGACGCAGTATGGGACGTGTCGGGACTAATTTGTTAAATTAAAAAGGAAATTTATTTTCTATCGACCTTATAGTCATTTCGACTGCGTCGTTGCATCCGAAAAGGTTCGAAATAGTCAGAAAAGTCTATTTGGATGTTAATTTTGAGTCTCGGGTCATTTGGAAATGAATAGACAACCCAAAAGGGCATTTTGGTCATTTTTCTAGGGGGTGAATAGTGATTTCGGATTTTTTTCCTATTATAAGTATTGGTAGATTAAGTGTACATGGGTTATACATCTCCTCTTCATGAATAAGAGAAGTCATCTTCCTAGAGAGAGTGAAAGGGTGCTTGGGAAGAGAAGAGTTCACTTGGGAAGGAGAAGAACTAATAACTAAGTGTCACCACCACCAACCACCACCGAAAGCTCACCGTAAAAGGGAGAACCACCTGAGATATACTACACCAAAGGATCAGACCTTCAGTAAAGGCAAGTGTTTGATAATGGCAATTTAAGTTTGTATATTGTCCATGTTAAAATAGTTATGAAAAGAGAAGATTATTCATGTTTGGAAGAAATAATGGAGTTATTAAATGGATTTCTGGAAACTGAAATGATATAGGAATTAAACTCATGTTGTAGGTTGAAATTAATCCACGAAATAGTCATGAATCTGTTGAAGAAATTATGAAAACCATTGATGTGTTCTTGAAGATGATATGTAGATAATTTTCTGGAAATAAGGATATAAACATGCTTTTTAATCCAATCTCTTGATGATTCTAGGATGTTTAGATCATTAGAAATCATTGGTATATGTTGATACATCATGTAGTAAGGATTATAAGTCATTTTGGATGTTAATATGAAGGATATAATGAATAAAAATGGTGAAACCCGTAGTTGCAGAAATGCAGAAAACTGGGTTGTTACTGGAGGGATCGATCGATTGACCCCCTGCCTTCGATCGATCGACCTCCCCATAATTTCTATAGTTGCTTCATTTTAAATGTTGATCCTTATCCCAAACCTTTTGTGGATATTTGGTGATTATTATTTGGATATTATGGGACTTAAAAAATATCAGTGAGCCCTTGATAAGATTTGAATTAATTTAATTGGGAATTACTTGATTGGAATAATGATAATTAATTTAAAGGAATTTCAGTTGTTAGATTCATTTGTTGAATTCTAAATGGGGAAGTATGAGGATTAAAGATGGGACCAGTAGGGGTAATTTAATATAACACCTAGGTATCCTTAAGTTTACAAGAGGGTTTAATCCTAAGTGAAAGAAGAGGTGTTTATAAGAGATTTGAAACTATCGGTTTTAACCCTAATAAAAGGGAGAGTTTGATTCGTAGTCATTCGGGAGATATGACGATATGGACCATTAGGATATTAGTGTCTTCTTACTGAATATATGTTGAGGAAAAAACTATTTTAACCTTGAGTAATGAGTGAGGCTCGGGAATACTTAAATTAAGAAGTAAAGTTATGATATTGTAATACGTGGGATTTAGGGAAATATAATGCTACGTGTGGGAATAATCTAAGGGTAATATGTGTACCTTGTTGATAGTATACTATAGGTATGATAATACCTATTTGATTGATTAATGATTATGTGTATGACATACCTAGCTTACTTGCTATCGACGGGAGGTTTGCGCGTGAGGGCAGTCATATCCTGATGAATCCATGGGATCTTTGATTTGTCGCTCGAGAACATAGGTCTATGAAAGACTTATCGGGGAGTTGATAAGTCCGCTGACTGTGGGAACGTAGGTATGTACGTGACCCATGGATACGAGAACTATGTTCGCCTCCAATTTGTTTGTTGATAATTGTGGTTCGAGGAATTCTTACCGAACCTTTTGTCTCCTATTCGGCGACCAGCGATATTGGGACATGATAGCAGAGTAATGCATTGCACCGCAGCTATGACTCGGGGTGCCGTATTATATGTGACACCCCGACTAATTAAATACCGGGTAGCTACTCCTTTATTAAATTAATACAAAATGTCAAGTTGGCCCAGTTAACAGCATCACTATTGAAAACATTTTAATCAATACTAACCACCTAGTATTTAAAAAGTAAGATGTCAAATTTTAAATTAAGTCTGATTAACATACAATAAAAGAATTATGAAAGACTATCATAACCATACACCATAAAGTCTCAATAAAGTAACCAACAAATAATAATAAGTCTGGAGGAAAACTCCTCACAACAATCCTACCACTGAAATAAATAAAACAGTATCTCCTGAATTAATTACATGCCAACAATCTGAATAAATGAAATATGAAATGTCTCTAATAGAAATGGGCTACATGCCCTACAAATGATGAAAACTGAATAGAGTCAAGACAAAAGAAGCGTCTACTAGCAAGGCCCTGTAACTTCCACAAACAGCTACAGCTCGTCACCTGAATGGTAATCCTATGCATGGTGTCCTTGTGGCTGGGCACCTAAAAGGTTTTTACAAAAATAGATTTGAAAGCAAACGGGTCAGAGATCGAAAGTGGAGAGTATTTTAAAAACAACAAGTGCTTTAATAACATTAAAACAATGAATGCAAAATACATGTTAGGACGTGCTCTCCCATGAAATACTCACCTCTCGACTAATTGTGCACTCCTAACGTACAGTACCCATCTAAGTGGTATTCATATCTAACTAAACCGACATAAGATCTAACCCATCTACTCGATTCACAATATAAATTCCCAATGTTATCACTTGAATAGATAGCATTACTTAAAATCGGATTCTCAATTATTAGCATTACCATTAACTGGAGGTTATCCCCTTATTTATCTTCTCAAGGAGTTACTATAAATTATTCTTATAATTAAACATGACAAGTCTGTTCATTTAACCGTATATCATTCACATCATAAATATACAATACGAGCACCCCGAGACTAAGGTGCGGTACACACATACTCTGCTATCCATCCCGGTACATCACGTACATAAGGATCACACATTTCGAATCTCTCAGGAATCGTTCTCAGATAACAACAATCACAATCAATGAAGGCGAACACAGTCACATCACATGAGTCACGCACATACATATGCTCCCACGATCAGTAGACTTATTAACTTCCCAATAAGTCCTTCTCTGACCTATGTCCTTGAGGTACCAATCTATATACCCCCCGTAGGCACAAAAAGATTAGATGGCCCTAAGCGAACGCAAACCTCCCGTGATAGCAAGTATGGTAGGTATGTCATACACATAAAATCATATACATATACTAAGCATGCACACATCTTAGTAATTACCATAATTTATTAGTGGTATACTTCTCATTCTCATACCAACTTATAATTTTACACCTTTCATATGTTCGGTTCGTATGTATTTAAGTCATCAATTATTCTCACAATATGATTAGTCACTCGCGTCCTAATCCACAAATATTATTTAGTTCCAATCACACTTCTATATTTTACTCCGCAATATATCCCAAATATCCGTTAATACAAATATTTAACCCGTCACTTGTTCTCACATCGTAATAGTCACTCACGTACTAATGCACAATTATCATTTGATTCAAATCACACTTCTATGTTTTACTCCTCAATATATCCCAAATATCCCAACTATATCAATTAGTCATCAAGGGAATGTTATCTCTACAATTAAACAAGGTTACTGGATAATAGAAATCAAATCAGGCCAAAAAGGCCATTCTGTTAACTCGTTAGAAGTCTCGTTCGAACGAGGACATTCGAACGAGAGTTCATTTGAACGAAAGGGGCATCTAATGAACATCCAACTCGTTAGAAGGCAAACTGTCACCTCGTTAGAAGCTCGTTCGAACGACCTGGGCAGGTCTTCTAACGAGATGTCAGTTTCGAGCCTAGAATTTCCTATCTCGTTTTTCTCAATTTTCTTCACCTCTAATCTCATCTAAAAATCGCCCCAACAGTATTTTTAAGGTTTCTAATCATCACTAAACATTCGTGGGTCATAACTTAACATTTTTTTGGAGTCAAATCTCCCTAAACAACACCTAATTATCAAATCTCCCAATTTCCCCCAAAATCTTATGAGTATGAACCCTAGAAATTTCAAGTCACCAATTTTCCTTAATAAATCTGTTTTTGTATCATCAAAGTCTTATTTCTATTAGTATAATCACCCAATAACAATTCTACATGCAATCCCTATATCACAACCTGAATTTACAACTCCAATTTCATGGGTTTTTATAAATCTCCCAATACAATGCAATAATATAAGTTTCTAAGCATGGAAGAAACATTCTCTTGAAATTAACGTAATTAAACCACTTGCCTCTGATCTTTCTCTGAATTTGGTGTTGAATCCTGGATGTAGGTTGCTCTCTCCTTTTCTCCCAAGGTTGAAGGTTGAAGGTTGAAGATGGGGTTAGGGTTCTCTCTTTGGGAACTTCTCCTAACTTCTCATGAAACCCCCGTAGCCCTCTAATCAGTTAATTGCTGGTAATGGGTTAGTGGGTCATTAAATTTTCAATTTCAAACTCCTAAAATTCGTTAGTCATAAATCCCAAAATTCCAAAATTACCAAACTACCCTTTTAAGTTGCCGGTATGGCCTAAAAATGCCCCGGGACCCAAACTAAACCCCCGGCTAGTGTTTTCTGACTATTTTGACCCTTCCAAACTCGTTGGCGCACTCAAAATGACCATACGGTTGATAAAAATAAAATTCACTTTTTAATTTAAATAGTTACCTTCCTGACGCGACTGTCACGCGCGTCCCAACAAAATTTCCCAAATTGCCGTATTTCAGTCTCGTGACAATTTTAATATTTTCAATATTCATATACTGCCATATATACACATTATAATCAAATTCCAACTCACATCTCGTTAGTATTTTATCCGGATTAATTCTCAATTAATTCACATATAATTTAATTAATCCCATAAATAAATATCCATAAAAGTACGGGGTATTACATACTTCCCCCCTAATAACAGAATTTCGTCCCGAAATTCGGATAAGTAAGGCACACCTGGAAAAATTAGGTATCCTCCAGTATTAAAAACAATTATAAAGAAAAGCCCAAATCACTAAAACCCTCGCTTCACAATAATCTTGTTTAACATACTTGATACCTTATCAGGATAATCTTCTATAAATGTACCTCACGTTGTGCTCTTATTAAACAACATTCGAATAAAAATAGCCTATACATCATTAGCCGCATTATTTTTATTAGTATTGTGAGTCCGCACCTCACTACTAACTCCCGCGTTTATCAAAACTCCAAACTCCCATCCTGGGATGAATCAATAACACATCTGACTACGCTTGTCCATTCCTTGAAATATCCCGACGTTATGACTTTTACACAAGGGAAAACCGCTTCAGCCTGTTGGTGTCACACAAACCTTTGTAAGCACCTTGTCCACCATAAATAGATACGGGTGCTTTTCCCCCAACTCTACCATTAGGTAATATCTCCTCCTCATGACTACAATATACCTCACTAGTTATACACGATTTGGAATTGAAAATATCGTAATGAATCCAAAATTTCTTTCATACAATTCATCAGTCGTTAGTCACCTTGCGCCTGCACCTCGGGTTATAGGTGATACAACCCTCAGTTTGAATCGTTATTTCCCACTACTTATTGTCACCCCACCTAAATGTGGATTTCGGGGATTTCATCCCAGTTCTAAATAATACTACGTCGAACCACGTACCGGCGTGTCCACTATCTAATAGTGTAAATCATTCAAGTATATAACAATTTGTCTCCTTCTGAACAACATGACTCACGTATTTGAAGGAATTTGTTACCCCTCAAGGAATTTACTAACTTGACTCTTCCATCCCTGGTATCATCGGTTGGATACAAAATTAATTGGTTAATCATCTAACACCCAACCACTCTACTACTTACTACACCCCTTTAAATGCTGACTTTCTTGTAAATGTTCCTTCCCGTTAAGTGATACTTAACGATCCTCTGCTTCTCTTGGCGTATGCCAAAGTTTCGACCCTTACACTTTCTCACCTCTTTGTGAAAATTCGGACTCCTTATACCTTATTAACATTCTCACTCTATTTACTCTTGAGTCATCCTCAACATTCGATTGATCAGAACTCTACTCCAAATTGCTCATAATAATTTATTCGCCTTCTCAAGAGATATCCTTTTATTAAATGGCTTTCTACTGCCTTTCCTCCAAATTTAAACGTGCTACATTGACTACACATGATATTCACTTACACCTTTTCTTATGACATTTAATCTCATAAGTAATAATCTCACCCGTCTATGTTCCCTCTTCCTTTGATTTACACTTTAGCAAATCAAGATGTCTACGCCCCTTATAACCCAACCATATGGTTTTTAAACATTATATGCGCTTCATACAAATCATAAACTCTTTATTGTCACTGTAAATACAACGATGCTATACCACTTGGGCGTTCTCAATCGCTTCTGAATTAGAAATCCTAAATACTTCTTAACCTCAATGCATCCTTCAACCTGCCGAAATAAAACCAAAATTTTTAGTACTTCTTCACCACACCACTGGCTCTACTGACCTTATATCGTAATTTTCCTAACTAACTATTTTCGTAATTATCGAGAGATTCGAAATTATGGACGAATAGTTAAATATCCCCCTACTAACAACCTTAAGCTAGGTTTCATGCGTGGGATGTCTCGCAAAGCGAAATCCAAACAAGGAACCCCCCCGATACACTACTACCTAACCTTGTCGGTCATCGAGATTTATTAAGCCCTCAGTCCATAACACGTACCCCTATGTTCCCGTCTCTTAACAACAAAGTTACATCTCCTTTCTCAATTTAACTTAAATAAGGAACTCTTTTCGAAAGACACTTTTTCTTGACATTGATGGTAATCACATTCCATATACACTATGCAATTATACTCGGGGCTCTCAAAATCCCGTCCCCAGGTACACAACTATGAGTATAAACTCCCAGATCTCTAAATGGCGATAAAATAATTCATTATACTTATTACGACATCCTGAGTGTTAATTACAATAACCAGCTAAACTGTTTTGCTAACTAGTAAATAAATTACATACTAATCATATCATTAAAATGTCCGCGAATACTAGGATTAAGTATCCGAGACCATTATGCCTTTGAAATCACAGCAATATTTATATATATATATACATATATACAATAGTACAATTTTAAGCCCGGCCCTCTCACACATGGGGCCTCTCCAGAACCAAAACATTCTACCCCAAGGTAGTAACTTCAATAAACTTGTAATACCAGCACACTATCGGTACAATTATATAAAAACACAATTTGGATAATATCATACTTGTATAATACAACACTAAAACGAGTAATTTCAATCAATCAATCATGTACTGCTATCAATATACCCATTCATCCTATACGGATAATAATATAAGGAACCCCACACTATCAGCGAAAAATGTTCACATAAACAAAATTGCCGATACTCACTAAACTCAACTCTCAAGCAAAAGTGACAATAACAACAATAACCATTTTAGTAACCTGATTATATCACAACCAACATGCAACATCATCTGAGGATATAACTCCTACTTCCTTCCTGATAATCGTCCTGGCTGCTCTAATGGTTTCTGGTCTTAACACCTGTCCGTACCACACTAAATATTTTAATAACTGTCGCCCTTGCCAGGCCTAATACCTTTATCCCTACACTTGCATCGGGAAACATTTATAACGTACGAGTTTTCACTCACACAAAGTACCTCTACACATACTCCACTTATTTCCGATCACCCTGACCATGTTAAAGTGGTCCTTTCCTCGGACGTTGGTAGTCTCAGCTCTGAAGACTATCTCTATTGTTCCCTTAATATGTACCTAAGGAACACACTACTAGTTTTCCACCTCTCTTACTGAGATTACCATCGCTCGGTAGTAATTCCGCTATCGAATTATTTTAACGGTTTCTCCGTTGGGTCTTCCTCCTTGTGGTGTTTCTCCAACACCCTTTTTCCAGTCTTATTCTATAAAAATTCTTCGATTTTTGTATCTCCCTACCCAAGGGAACATTTACCTCCAAATTTACACCACGCGATATTATTACTATCTGTATTTATCATCCGAGCAGAATTCCCCATAAGAGCTAACAATTCTTCTTGTATGTAGATTCTCCCTTTAACATCCTCTTCTTCATACCACCTTCTCCACCCGGTGTAAGGTTCGCTACAACATTAAATTTCTCCTCACAAGTTGGCCCCTGTTTGACCCTCTTATGTGAGTTCAGAATAACATTCGCCTTTCAACCTGAACATCTGATGAAGGAACTTATGGTCAAACCATACGTGTACACCCTCTCGACATCACATTCCACTTTTAAGTGGGTTGCTTGTTTCTCACCATTGAATCTCCGCTCTTACGAGTCAAGGAAAAATTTCTCCAAATTTTTTTTTTTTTTTTACCCTCAATTGGTCATATCCTGACATATGTCCAAGCCTTTGGATACATTGCTTTCGTTTGGCTAGCACATGGCATCTTCGCCTTTCGAGTATTGCTACTACTGGTTCTCTTCAATGTTACACCTAACTCTTTCTCTCCCATTCCAACCTTATTGGATGTGTCTAATTTGACACCATTCCTACTATAGCTGTACCCGTAAGTCTCAAGTCGTGCCTTAGCCTTCTATATTATCCAGGACTTCCGTGCCATAATATCGGTGACTTCAACTGCGATCATCCTTCTTTAAATAATTCAATTAACCTCAATATATATTTGCCTCCTGCTGTTCACCCAACTGTCTTCGCCTGACGTACTACATTATTCGGCACACGAATACACCCGATCACAATACGATTCGCTATCATATACATCATAGAAGGAGAATGAAATTTTACTAAAGGAATCAACAATCCTAAACATAGGGCTCTATATCAAAGAAAGTTACGATGGAAGCATAATAGGCCGCATAGATCATAAAGGACACTAGAACCTGATGCTCTGATACAACCTGTGACACCCCGACTAATTAAATACCGGGTAGCTACTCCTTTATTAAATTAATACAAAATGTCAAGTTGGCCCAGTTAACAGCATCACTGTCGAAAACATTTTAATCATTACTAACCACCTAGTATTTAAAAAGTAAGATGTCAAATTTTAAATTAAGTCTGATTAACATACAATAAAAGAATTATGAAAGAATATCATAACGATACACCATAAAGTCTCAATAAAGTAACCAACAAATAATAATAAGTCCGGAGGAAAACTCCTCATAACAATCCCACCACTGAAATAAATAAAACAGTATCTCCTGAATTAATTACATGCCAACAATCTGAATAACTGAAATATGAAATGTCTCTAATAGAAATGGGCAACATGCCCTACAAATGATGAAAACTGAATAGAGTCAAGACAAAAGAAGCGTCTACTAGCAAGGCCCTGTAACTTCCACAAACAGCTACAGCTCGTCACCTGAATGGAAATCCTATGCACGGTGTCCTTGTGGCTGGGAACCTAAAAGGTTTTTACAAAAATAGATTTGAAAGCAAACGGGTCAGAGCCCGAAAGTGGAGAGTATTTTAAAAACAGCAAGTGCTTTAATAACATTAAAATAATGAATGCAAAATACATGTTAGGACGTGCTCTCCCATGAAATACTCACCTCTCGACTAATTGTGCACTCCTAACGTACAGTGCCCATCTAAAAGGTATTCATATCTAACTAAACCGACATAAGATCTAACCCATCTACTCGATTCACAATATAAATTCCCAATGTTATCACTTGAATAGATAGCATTACTTAAACTCGGATTCTCAATTATTAGCATTACCATTCACTGGAGGTTATCCCCTTATTTATCTTCTCAAGGAGTTACTATAAATTATTCTTATAATTAAACATGACAAGTCTGTTCATTTAACCGTATATCATGTGACACCCCGCCTAATAAAATACCGGGTGATCAGTCCTATACCAAATTAAAACAGGAATCCCAGTTGGATCATCCTTAGCATCACTGTCGAAAACTTTTTAAAACTTACTAACCACCTAGTATTCCAAAAACTGGTGCCAATTTTAATTTTTTAAATAAACAAAACAGTACATGCGGAATTAAAATATAAACCATTCACACAACTGAATGAAAGTAAACAGAATAGTAATTACACAACTTGCCGAATAAATCACCGGCCACCAAATAAATAATCCAATGCAAATATTCAACACCTGAATGAATTACACTTGAAAACTGTACCGAGAAGTCTGGGCGACAAGCCCTAAATAAAACTGAACTGAGAAATGATTCCTACTCTAGGAATGAATGAACGATGCATATAATCCAAACTCATGCTAGCATCCACATATGCCGCAGCTCCGTGTCCCTGGAATAGAATATCGATCCTGGCGTCCCTGTGGCTGGACACCTAAAAGGTTTTGAAAATAGTTTTATAGCAAGGGTTAGAACCCAAAACATTTTGAAAATATTTAGCAAGTGAATTAACTGCAGTAATTTAAAATGCATGAATGCGCTTCATATTTAAGTTAGTGTCGCACTCCCTTGTGCACATTCTCACCCCTCCACTATTGTGCACATCTACCGGTTACCTTAACCCCACCTAGTTGTGCTACCCCGTCCAACTAGTCCTGGTATAACCTTCCCTTGCCATACCACTCTAACCCGAGTATAATGATTCTTGAATTATAAGTTATTTCACAATTAACTTAATTAATTCCTCTTAAATAATAGCATATAACCGTGTCACAAGTTATATAAAATACATACATCACACACTGTATTATTCCCACAAATGATTAACTTAATTAATTTCTCATTAATTAACTACATATAACTGTAACCCGAGTTATATAAAGTAAATACATCACACCCTGTATTATCACCTACATATAATATTTACTACCATATTATACGTACCTTTACAAACATCCACACATATATCATACGTGTATCCATCCTTCCGAGTTTACCCTCACCGGATGATTTCCTCTAAAATGCTATCTCACTAGGTGTGCTCACAAAACCTAGTTTCCCCGAGTTGGAATCGCTCACCAACTTGGACCAAAATATAAACGAAGTGGAGGCGGTCATATTCCTTCCCTGAAAGTGAGATAAATCCCTCACCCATATATACCGGACGCTATGACCTGGGGATATACTCGCCCTACTCCTCAAGCTAGGGGATTCACCCACATCGCGCAACCTCCCTTGATAGCATTAGAGTATATAAATTTAATAAATATCTAGTCACTGATATTTACTATCACACACAATATATACACATATATATATACTATCACTACCCGTATATATATATTATGAACCCGGATTTTTACCGTGTACTCAAACTCCTGCACACTGCCTGTAATTTAATGTCACACACCATACATACACGAATATATATATACTATCACTACACCGTATATATATATATATATTAATAACCCTGGCTTTACCATGTACTCAACATCCCATACACTGCCTGTAATTTCCTGAGTCTGTGGCCCGACTCAATGTAATTAATTTTCTCACTTAATAACTTATCCTCTTTCCGAGTCTATGGTCCGACTCTAATATAATTAATTCACACCTCAATTAATATAATACTTTCCCCGAGTTTATGGTCCGACTTTCCTTAAATTAATTAACACACATTTTAATTTAATACCTCCCCGAGTCTATCGCCCGACTCTAATTAAATTAATTAACAAATTAATTAATCAACCCGAATTCCGAGTCTGTGGTCCGACTCTAATATAATTAATTATCACATTAATTAATAAGTACCCTTCACGAGTCTACAATCCGATCCTGATTAAACTAATCATCCCACTCATTAATTTAATCATACCCGAGTCTACAAACCGACTTTAATTAGATTAATTAACACCTTTATTAATTTAATCCTACCCGAGTCTACAATCCGACTCTAATTTAATTAATTATCGCATTTATTAGTTTAATAACTTGGTGTCACTCAACCATTGTCCCCGGACTCACTTACTTGGCCTGTAACTTAATATTTCCCGAGTCTATATCCCGACTCAAAATTATTTATTTTATCTCCAAACTTAATTCACTACCTTGGGGTCGCATGTCCAATATACCCGGATTCACTCACTTGATCCGTACCTCATTATTTTGGAATAAAATTTCTCAATTTCATCCATTTAATGTCCCACATAAATTCATCCCAATCCCAATAACTTTCTCCCATAATTGCAAGGAATATTTGTTTCACAATTATTTATCACTAATAAATGTATGAAAATTTAACTTATAATTAATTCCCCCTTATATCTCACCCAGGCCGAACTGGCCAGAATTTCCCACCATCGATAGATCGATGCCCCCGATCGATCGATCGACCCCTTCGTTACAGCTCTGCCTCCCCCCTGTTTTCCACCATTAACGAACCTCAAGATTTCTAAACCAGAATTTAAACCTCTAATTACATCATCCCATCATCTACACATGGTTAGTCCACATCCCATTCATCATAGAGACCTTAAGATAATCAACCTCTCTACTTGTCTCATAATTTTGGAAATGGGTCTTTCTCCATAAAATTCAATTATCTGTTTTAAATCCCAAATTCCATATTCGATTTCCACTCTTTTATGTTCTGAAATTTTCGTTCAAATCATATATACATATTCAGATATCAATCACCCATCTAAATCTTACTTTGAATCTCATTCAAGTGTTTCAAAAATAAAAACCCCATTTTGTACCCATTTACACCAAAAAACGAATTTTGGTTTACACATCACTATGATATGGATTGATTATCATGCTTTAAGAATCAAAACAGTTAACCACTTGCCTGAAAGTGTTCGTAGTGTCTGATTCCGTTGGCGTAGTCCCTCAATTTGGCTCCAAAATCCCCAAATTGGCTTTTGCTAAGCTTTCCCCCAATTTCCCTCTCAAGTCCTAGGCTTAGATTTTGATGGTTGCTGATTTCCTAATCTCCCCATTAGGTTAAAAACTCTTAATCCCGTTTTTCACCTAATGGGCTTAATTAAAGTGGCCCAACTCACCCCGTGTGGGCCCGGCTATGCCCAAAAATACCCCGAGACCCAATTACTACCCCTGGGTACTCTTTTCTGACTATCTCGACCCATCCGGCCTCAACCGCGCAGTCAGAATTGACATCCAAATTAATTTATAAAAATCCTTATCTCACACCCCATTAAGTCTATACCGACTCCCGACTGGAATAAGTGCATACCCCGTCATTAATACCCGAAATGACGTAATTAAATTATTACTATTCACTTAGTAAATAAATTTCCCTAAACATTAACCATTTACTCCTCGATTAATATTTAAATATATATATATTGTCATAATTAATTCAATTAAAATTACAACACACAAGTAATTTAAAATTCCCGAATTAATTAAATATTAAATGCATAAAAATACGGGGTATTACATATCATTCACATCATAAATATACAATACGATCACCCCGAGACTAAGCTGTGGTGCACACATACTCTGCTATCCATCCCGGTACATCACGTACAAAAGAATCACGCATTCCGAATCTCTCAGGAATCGTTCTCAGATAACAACAATCACAATCAATGGAGGCGAACACAATCACATCACATGAGTCACGCACATACCTACACTCCCATGATCAGCAGACTTATTAACTTCCCAATAAGTCCTTCTCTGACCTATGTCCTCGAGGTACCAATATATATCCCCCCCCCCCCCCCCCCCGTAGGCACACAAAGAATAGATGGCCCTAAGCGAACGCAAACCTCCCGTGATAGCAAGTATGGTAGGTATGTCATACACATAAAATCATATACATATACTAAGCATGCACACATCTTAGTAATTACCATAATTTATTAGTGGTATACTTCTCCTTCTCATACCAACTTATAATTTTACACCTTTCATATGTTCGGTTCGTATGTATTTAAGTCATCAATTATTCTCACAACGTGATTAGTCACTCGATTCCTAATCCACAAATATTATTTAGTTCCAATCACACTTCTATATTTTACTCCACAATATATCCCAAATATCCGTTAATACAAATATTTAACCGTCACTTGTTCTCACATCGTAATAGTCACTCACGTACTAATCCACAATTATCATTTGATTCAAATCACACTTCTATGTTTTACTCCTCAATATATCCCAAATATCCCAACTATATCAATTAGTCACCAAGGGAATGTTATCTCTACAATTAAACAAGGTTACTGGACAATAGAAATCAAATCAAGCCAAAAAGGCCATTATGTCAACTCGTTAGAAGTCTCGTTCGAACGAAAGGGGCATCTAACGAACATCCAACTCGTTAGAAGGCAAACTGTCACCTCGTTAGAAGCTCGTTCGAACGAGCTCGTTCGAACGACCTGGGCAGGTCTTCTAACGAGATGCCAGTTTCGAGCCCAGAATTTCCTATCTCGTTTTTCTCAATTTTCTTCACCTCTAATCTCATCTAAAAATCGTCCCAATAGTATTTTTAAGGTTTCTAATCATCACTAAACATTCGTGTGTCATAACTTAACAATTTTGTGGAGTCAAATCTCCCTAAACAACACCCAATTATCAAATCTCCCAATTCCCCTCAAAATCTTATGAGTATGAACCCTAAAAATTTCAAGTCACCAATTTTCCTTAATAAATCCGTTTTTGTATCATCAAAGTCGTATTTCTATTAGTATAATCACCCAATAACAATTCTACATGCAATCCCTATATCACAACCTGAATTTACAACTCCAATTTCATGGGTTTTTATAAATCTCCCAATACAATGCAATTATATAAGTTTCTAAGCATGGAAGAAACATCCGCTTGAAATTAACATAATTAAACCACTTGCCTCTGATCTTTCTCTGAATTTGGTGTTGAATCCTGGATGTAGGTTGCTCTCTCCTTTTCTCCCAAGGTTGAAGGTTGAAGATGGGGTTAAGGTTCTCTCTTTGGAAACTTCTCCTAACTTCTCATGAAACCCCCGTAGCCCTCTAATCAGTTAATTGCTGGTATTGGGTTAGTGGGTCATTAAATTTTCTATTTTAAACTCCTAAAATTCGTTAGTCATAAATCCCAAAATTACCAAACTACCCTTTTAAGTTGCCGGTATGGTCTAAAAATGCCCCGGGACCGAAACTAAACCCCCGGCTAGTGTTTTCTGACTATTTCGACCCTTTCGCACTCGTTGGCGCACTCAAAATGACCATACGGTTGATAAAAATAAAATTCACTTTTTAATTTAAATAGTTACCTTCCTGAAGCGACTGTCACGCGCGTCCCAACAAAATTTCCCAAATTGCCGTATTTCAGTCTCGCGACAATTTTAATATTTTTAATATTCATATACTGCCATATATACACATTATAATCAAATGCCAACTCACATCTCATTAGTATTTTATCCGGATTAATTCTCAATTAATTCACATATAATTTAATTAATCCCATAAATAAATGTCCATAAAAGTACAGGGTATTACATTATATATGAATATATATATAATGGATTAAATGAATGAGTGGATATATTGTGGTTAAATCATCTACTGTGTGATAATTGTAGATAACGGTGAATAGAGAAAGATAATTGAATTAAGTTAATGAATGTTTATTGAAAAGCTTAATTCATATTAATGAGAAATGATTCATGTTAATGAGAAACGATGAGAAATGTAAATGAATAATAATGTGACATATGGTATGGGACATACGGGGATTATGATATGGGAGTGGAATTTTAATATGGAGACTAGAAAAGAGAAACCATTAACTAGGAGGTTAATAGGAAACGTTAAGTGTGCACTCTAGTTGAGAGGTGAGAATAGCAAGTGAGAGTTGGATCTAACATGTACATAATACATGCTTTATTGCACTTGTTAAATACTTGCTGTTTTAAAAAAAATCATTTTTACAATCAGGCTCTGACCCGTTTCCTTGCATATTTTCTTTTCTATTGTATCTTCTATATCAGGTGTGTCCATCAACAGGGACGCCAACCTTAGCGGATTATGACAAGCTATGGATTTATGGAGTTTTGCTTAGACGCCTATCATCTTTTTGATTCACAGTATTCTTAGTTAGGGCATGTCGCCCTAAGGATTTCAGTTATCATTTTCCTATCGGGGTCAAATACTATTGTATCCGTGTCTTTTTAATACATTTGATATTGTTGGGATTATTGTAATGGATTTATATTATTTGGGAATGTTTATTCCAATTGCATTTAAATTCTTTTGTGTTATCTATTTGGTTATCAGTGTTGTAGAATAAAATGTGTTGTGTTATTATTAAACTCGAAATGGATTTTGTTGAAATTAAAATTTGAAAAGTTTTTAACACCAGCTTAATTGAGTATTGGGTGAGTTGTAAATATTTTCGACAGTGATGCTAAGAATGAGCCAACTGTATATTCTGTTTTAATTTGGTATGAGGCTGGCCACCCGGTATTTAATTAGGCGGGGTGTTACAGTTGGCACTCAACCTAACCACAAAGTATCTTATCTTTTGATGAATAGTGAAAATACCATTGTAACTTATATATATATATATATATTAAAGGATTAAACAAAAGAAAACAAATCAAAATATGTTGAGATATAAGAATTCTAGGGGGTGAGAATTGATTCTAACAAAAGCGAGATTCGATTCCCTTCATAAAATTCAACAAAAAATAGAGAGTTAGGAAAATAATGAGAATGAATTTTCAATTCTCTTCATAAAATCTTTTCAACACCTGTAGCTGGAAAGTGAGAATCGATTCTAAAAAATTGAGGGTCGATTCCCTTTGTAAATTTCATCTTTGGGAGCATTCGATGGGAATCGGCCTAACTTCTTCATTTGGACTCGGAATGATGTACGCTTGGTGGCATGAAAAACTAATTTGATAAGCTACAAAATTGTGTACAACAAATTCTGATGTTTTAAATTATAAAAATACCCTTAAAGTTGCATCTTGAGATTAATTTTTTTTCTAAACGCAACCAATTGCTCTACTATGCATTCCAGTACCTAATAAATCTCAAGTAAAATGTGCAAAGAATATATATATATATATATATATATATATATATATATATATATATATATATATATATATATATATATATATATATTGTAAGGACATAAATTTCTAATTGAGTCCCTATATTGTTTTGACTTAATTTCATGAACAAATCGTGTTTGTAATATGTCATAGGGTGTTTTCATTTTATCACGATCCCACTCGGTCTATGAAGTATTGAAGAAATTGAAGACGTTGCGGCAAAGCTTCAAAGATTGAATCATGCCGTAGTTTAAATTGGTGCAATTTTATTCGTCTTCAAAGTTAATTGCATTCCGAGATCACTCAGGTATGAATGCGTATAATTAATGGTGCTCAGAATTATTTTTATAAAAGATAATGATGTATTTTTTATAAAGAAAAATGTTTTTAAATGTTTTATAGTGTTTTAAAAGGATTAAACTACGTTTTATGATGATAAGCTCGTAAAAGATTTTGACATTTTTGGATCTCTAATTAGAAGAGATGTTTTAAACAAAAAGTCAAACTTTTGCTTTGTCGTTGAAACGACATCCAATCTCGTTCGAATGAGATGGGATGTCGCTCGAACGAGTTCCTCAAGTTGTTCGAACGACATGTTTTTCGAGGCGGCGTTTAAATCCTATTTAAACAATGTGTTCATCATAATTTCGTAACTGTGCTTTCTGAAAAATAGTTTTACGAACCAGAACATTGTTTGCACATGTTTTCTAAGGTTTAAAAGTCTTAAACGCATCCTTAGAGTTTGCAAAGATCCGAGTTATCATTCTTATATGCTTATGTGATCTTGCGGCACCAAAGTTGTTTGTTATACACATTGAACATCAAAGGGTTTTGCGGTGAAGAAAAGATAAGGACTTCTTGTTCGACATCATAGATGAATCAAAGCCATTCGGCGGACACCGAGACATACGTGGATGCGTGTGTTGTGGACAAGTATCATGGAAGAAGGAATTTCTGCGTGGGCACTGAGAGGGGAGTGGTTGAAGATCAAAAGAGCATCAAGACCCGTGGGGATCGAGTCATTGAGTGAGACTTTGTCTGTCTTTGTAAAACCATATTCATAGTGATTGTCTGGCTTGGGCCGTCCGAGGTTGTTTTCCTGTTTTGGGTTTTTTCCTCGTACATACGACGTTGTGAGTATTCTTTACTTTATTTTACTTGCTTTAATCACTAGATGCATGTTTAGGATTAATCAAGATAAAATTGGTTTAAAGTAAGAATTGGGTTTTCACAACTTGGCTTGGTGCATAATTAAAAGTTAGATAATTTTTGGTAATAAAATTTGGTTTGATTTGAAACAAACATATTGGGCACTCTTCAAATTGGTATCAGAGCTAGAAAACATTTTTATTTGTTTTGTGATCTCGTGTGTTTTCAAAGATGAATTCTCGAAATAATGAATTTTCTCGAACTCCTATTTTTTATGGCACTAATTACACCTATTGGAAGATGAGAATGAGATGTGATTTAAAATCTATTGATGAGCGTGTTTGGCTTGCAGTTGAGAAAGGTTGGACACCCCCTGTCACTAGTGTAGGTGAGGTCACTAGTTTAAAGCCTATTGAGACATGGACCGAAACTGAACAAAGACTTGCACAATATAATTTTAAGGTTCTGCATGTTATTTCTTCACATGTCACACAGGAAGAATATAATAGAATTATGACTTGTGAAACATCAAAAGAGGCTTGGGATATTTTGGCACTCACTCATGAGGGCACTAGCACAGTTAGGGCGTCAAAACTTCAAAATCTCACTACACAGTTTGAGACCATTAGGATGTTAGAGAGTGAGAAATTTGATGAGTTTTATGCTAGGTTGTCCAATATTGTCAACTCGTCTTTTAACCTAGGTGAGAAAATTCCCAACAACCGTGTCATTAAGAAAATCCTTAGGTCAATGCCTAGTAGGTTTGATGCGAAAGTGACCATTTTAAACTCCTTGGGTAGGTTAGAGTCAACGAAACTAGAAGAGATTGTAGGTGACTTACAAACCTATGAAATCGACATGATTACCTCAAAGCAAGGGCCTAAGAAAGAAAAGGGTATTGCTTTGAAAACCCGAAAGGAGGAAATTAAAGTTTCAGATTTCGATTCCGATTCCAATTTTGAGGATGTTGCTTTGTTGGCAAAGAAATTTAAAAAATTTATTAAGTTTCAAAAACAATTGAAAGATGCTAAGAAATTTAAAAAATTTAAGAACAACAAAGTAGATCCCACCTCTAAGGATAAGTTTGAGAAGCCTAAGAGAGATGAGTCGGATAAGTGTTTTGAGTGTGAAGGGTACGTTCACAAGGTTAAGGATTGTCCCACTAGACTTAAGAAAGAGTGTAAGAAACCCATTGTCTATAATGCTACCTTAAGTGATAGTGATCCGGAAAGGGAGAGAGTTCCCCCATTGATCATAACTTTTTTGCGTTTATGGCATGTCATGTGTGTGACAACGATTCTCATGTGCATGACACTTCCAAGGAGGTTTTGAGTGTATCTCATGTTAGTGAGGGTGAAGATAGTGACGAAGAGGAGATAGATGTGAAAGAATTGCAAAATGCGTTTAATGAGTTGTATGCCGAAACGGTGAAGGTGAAAAAGGCAAACTCAAAATTGCAATCTAAGTTGAATGAGCGTGCCATAGAAAATAATGATAGTTTGATTGAGGATCTTAGGGCATGAGATAAGAAGTTTAGGGAGAAACTAGAGTTTGTGGAGAAAGAGAGAGACAATATCCGTGGTTTGATGTAGTCCTCGAAAAAGGAGATTTTAGAGTTTGAGGAGTCTAGGCGTTTGCTCGAGTCTAGGATTCTTGAGTTGGAGGGGAGATTGATAGACTCGTCTAGAGTCAAGTTGGATTTGGAGGCTAGTTTATAGAATTTAGATAAGATCCTAGACACCGTCCAAATTAAGGAAGATAGAGGATGTATAGGTTTTGATGAGATAGTTGTTCCCATTCCCTCTACACATGTGAGAAACACTAGGAAGGTTAGAAAAGGTCCACATATAGGTAATCATTCCCACCACCGCTACACTTGCACGTTTTGTGATAGGAAAGGTCACCTTAGGCGTTATTGTTACGACCTTAGACAAGCTCCTAGGAAGTTTAGGAATAAAGTTGCATCGGTTCCCAAAACCCCCATGTGTCGTTTTACACCTACTTGGGTTAGGAAATCGAATTTAGTGGCTTTAGGAATTAAACTTCATGATTCTCTTTTGGGTACACTTGATTCTTCCCATGCTAAATCTAAAGGATGATAGTGTTGCCTTGTTTGTCATATTCTAGTTTGCTTCATGATATATTCATTGCTAGTATTATGACATGTTTATCTCTTTGTATTTTATTTTTTCATTTGTTTGAGTCCTATTTGAAAAATACAAAAAGATTTTGTTTTTTGAGAAAACTTTTGAAAAACCAAAAAGATTTTGCTTTTATTTGAGTCAAAATATGAAAAGCTAAAAAGATTTTCGGTTTTTATTTTTGAGTTTACATGTTTGATGTGGCATATTGGTGTGCTTGGATTCCCCCCATCGTTTCATATACATGTGTCTAGGACATTTGGTCATTATTATCGATGATTAGAATGATCTTAACCATTGTTTATATGGTGTTGTTTCGAAGTTGATATGCATTTTGATTTGGCTTTGTATATATGCCGACATCGCACACATGCACAAGTTTATATGGATGCTTGACTTCTCTTGCATATTTGAATTTGGTGAGGCATTCTTATCTCAATCTTGTCATCTATGTGTAAGTAAACTTAAGGAGAAGTGTGCATGTAATAACCGTTTACCGTGAGGATTTGAATTGATCTAATTGAAAAAATGATGAGTGATTCACGAAAAAGGGCTGCGAGAGTTCAAAATTAACTCGTCGTGAAAGCCATCGTTTAAAAGAGCCCAAAAGAAAATGCAATATGTTACGAAAAGGGTCAAATCTGTTTAGTTCGTTCCAAAGAAAATATGATATTATTGAGGGGGTTTGGATGGATTAAAAATTTAAACGGGTTTGCACAACTAATCCTAATGTTAAAACATTGCAATTTGACGCTATTATTTGTAAAATCGTCAAAATTCTTGATTTGTGTGCATGTAGTATGTTTAGTTCATTAAGCTCACACTTTTATTGTCATATGTCAATGATAAAGTTTGATGATGTATCTCTATCAATTAGAGCTTCTTGATCGTTTCGATGTGTTGGAATTGTGACTCATTTGTTGTAGTTTCACGCCCATTCATTCCACGTCCATGTTTGAGCACATCGGTACCATGTTTGCATGTTACTCGCATTTTAAGTTTTTATGAGTTTTGCATTTTGTGTTAAAAGCCTACTGTTTTTGCACTGTTTTGGATCTGTCAGGCCTGGAATTTTTTTTGGAGATTTTTTCACTGGGCAATATTTTATAATATTTATGGGAAAGTGGGAAATTTTGGCAGGTCGCGCGAAGTCGTTCAAACGACAACTCATCTCGCGCGAAAGACATGTGTACTTTGTTCGAGCGACATCCTCATCTCATTTGAGCGATGTCCCTGGCTCATTCGAATGACAGGCTAAAAAATGGCTTCTAATTGGTTTGCAGTCCTCTGGTTCAAATTGGTATATTTTTGGTACTGCTGAAGAATTTCTTGGACTATCTGGTTTATATGCAGGTTGTTTTATGTTCCAAATTGGTATTTTGCATATGAGTCCATTTATCACACCTAATTAATTTGCGATATTCTTTGTGTGATTCCTTGGTTTACTAGCTACTAATTTGTCATTACATGATCTTATTTAGCTGGTTGTTTCTTGTTTATCTAGAGTTTTTCATTTTTTTTAAAAAATTGATATAAACTTGATTCAATTTGGTATCATATTCTCATGCTAGATATTTCAAATTGGTTTATCTTTTCACCGGATTATCTATTCGAGACAAAAAGGGTGAGAGATATATGTGATGTAGGGGGAGATTTGTTGAGCGCTACTATTGATATCTGGATTTACATAGTATTGTTTGATTATATTTGTTTCAAATTGGTATCAAATAATTGCTCACATGTTTCAAATGATTTATTCTTATTAGAAATATAAATTGGTATCATTTGTTCCTCCATACTTCACTGGGTATTTGTTTATCTGTTTCATGTATGCAGGTATGCTTTTAGCGATTCGAGATTTCAAGTCTACATCACATTCAGACAGTTCATACTCGCCGGTGCTACATATTTTAGTCCGTGTCCTGTACTTTTTATTTTGGATTTATGGGATGGTATTTAGGCATCATACGGCTTGACGGCCCGTTTAGGCATTTCACTGGTTTATTTTTGTCCTGGAATAGTCAAAGCGGGAGATTTTCAAGGGCATAAATTTCCAATTGAGTCCCTGTATTGTTTTGACTTAATTCCATGAACAAAACGTGTTTGTAATATGTCATAGGGTGTTTTCATTTTATCACGATCCCACTCGGTCTATGACGTATTGAAGAAATTGAAGACGTTGCGGAAAAGCTTCAAAGATTTAATTATGCCGTAGTTTAAATTGGTGTAACTTTATTCGTCTTCAAAGTTAATTGCATTCCGAGATCACTCAGGTATAAATGCGTATAATTAATGGTGCTTGGAATTATTTTTATAAAAAATAAGGATGTATTTTTTATAAAGAAAAATGTTTTAAAATGTTTTGTAGTGTTTTAAAAGGTTTAAACTACGTTTTATGATGATAAGCTCGTAAAAGATTTTGACATTTTTGGATTTCTAATTAGAAGAGACATTTTAAATAAAAAGTCAAAAAGTCAAACTTTCGCGATGTTGTTCAAACGACGTCCAATCTCGTTCGAACGAAATGGGATGTCGCTCGAACGAGTTCCTCAAGTCGTTCGAACGACACATTTTTCGAGGCGGTGTTTAAATCCTATTTAAACAGTGTGTGCATTATAATTTCGTAAGGGTGCTTTCTGAAAAACAGTTTTACGAACCAGAACATTGTTTGCACATGTTTTCTAAGGTTTAATAGTCTTAAACACATCCTTAGAGTTTGCAAAGATCTGAGTTATCATTCTTTTATGCTTACGTGATCTTGCGGCACCAAAGTTGTTTGTTCTACACATTGAACATCAAAGGGTTTTGCGGTGAAGAAAAGATAAGGACTTCTTGTTCGACATCGTAGATGAATCAAAGCCATTCGGTGGACACCGAGACATACGTGGACGCGTGTGTTGTGGACAAGTATCGTGGAAGAAGGAATTTCTGCGTGGGCACTGTGAGAGGAGTGGTTGGAGATCATAAGAGCGTCAAGACCCGTGGGGATCGAGTCATTGTGTGAGATTTTGTCTGTCTTTGTAAAACCATATTCATAGTGATTGTCTAGCTTGGGCCGTCCAAGGTTGTTTACCCGTTTTGGGTTTTTTCCTCGTACTTTCGGCGTTGTGAGTATTCTTTACTTTATTTTACTTGCTTTAATCACTAGATGCATGTTTAGGATTAATCAAGATAAAAATGGTTTAAAGTAAGAATTGGGTTTTCACAACTTGGTTTGGTGCATAATTAAAAGTTGGATAATTTTCGGTAATAAAATTTGGTTTGATTTGAAACACACATATTGGGAACTCTTCATATATATTTAAAATACAAAGATTTAATAATATATGAGCAAAAAATCTGGAAATAATAGAGACAAATGCTCTATAATGTATAAGATTAACGGGCGCTAATATACAATATTTGTGACGTATTAGAGTCCCTAAAATATAATGATTTTAAACTTTTGCTTAATTCTAGAATTTTCGATTAGAAGAAAAATTAAGTGATTAAATTCGGGATTCAAATTTAATTTGGAATCTAGGTCGACGAAATTGGATAAAATTTTAGGCATCGTCCAAATAAAAAATGACAAGATAGGGCTAGGCTTCGATCATCTTAGTGCTTTCGTTCCTGAAGGTAATACCAAGATTTTTAGAGAGTCAACCGCTGTCAAGGACATTCCCAAATGTTAACCCAAAGGTAACATTCCTTGTGTCTACACTTGCAAATAATGTGGTAGGAAAGGTCACCTTAGAAAGTTTTGTTATGATCTTAGAAAGGGTCCTAGGAAGTCTAGATCTCGTGTCACCATGGTTCCCAAAACTAAAACATTAAATAATTATCTATTTGGGTTAGAAAATCCAATTTGGAGGTACTTAATATTTAATTGGTTGATTCTCTTAGGCTTTCACATGATTCATAATATGTTATATATTATGGGTGATTGTGTTTGCATGTTTTTCATACACCACCAATTTATGCTTCATGTTATATTTATAACCAGCGATATGATGTTTATTTCTTTTGTATTTTGATTCTTCTTTTTTTAGTCCACATGAGAAATACCCAAGATTTTTTTTTGAGTCGTTTTTTATTTTTTAATAAAAAATCAAAAAGAGTTTTTCTTTTGCAGTTGGTTTTACAGATTTTATTTGGTATATTGGTGTGTTTGAATCTCATTAATTCCATGTGGCTAGAAGATTGGCTTATGGTTTACAATGCTTTAGATTGTTTCTTAATCACGCCTTGCATGGAGTTATCCAAATATGGTTTTTCTTAATGGATTAATCTAAGTATATGCCTCTGCGCACACTTTCACGGTCTCTTGGATTTTATCTTCTTATGTAACATGAGCTAAGTGAGGTGTTCACCTACGAATCTTTTTAATACATATCTATTAATCTAGGGTATTTGTGCATGTAAGAACCATTGCAATGAGTTTTCTCCTAAGCTTAGACACATAAGATTGTGCAATGTAAAGGGATATGAAATGAGTAAATCTCTTGTGCATGAAAGGCTACCATTGGCAAGAGCCTTTGAAAAAGAAAAGAAAAAGATAAAAACTACCAAGGCCAAAATTTAAAAATTGTTCATCAAAATTGGCATCTTCAAAAAGTAAGAAAAAATGAAAATTTATATTTTTTAGGGTGATATAAGTTGAAGGTCCTTGCATGACGATCCCTATTTCATCATTAAAGTTTGATGCTATTGACTTTAGAACCATCAATATTATCTAGGTTTGGGTGCATTTAGTCTGTTTATCCATTTTGAGTTCATTTTTTGTCACATGAGGCTAAATCTAAGTTTAATAAATTAACGTGATAAAATTGAACTCCTTATACTCTCTTGATCTTCGGGGACACATTTATTTGATTTTCAATTTCACACCCTTCACTCCATGCCACATTGGTTTAAACACATTTATGTCATAAGAATGTGGAAACATGTTTTTGTGTGTATGTGTATTTTACAATGTTATACCTATATATTTGTGCACGTTCTTGTTATATATATATATGGTATGTTTGATTGAATCTTTGCATGTGTTTAATCCATATTTGTTATGTGTTTCACATTGGTGTCGGTGTCACTTGTTGTGGATTATTTGTAATTGTGTTGCCGTTATTGTTTATCGTCACAATTTTACTTGACATCGCATGATATTCTTGTTTCCTTTATGATCATATATGTCATATTAAGGTGGAGAAGTTGTTTCATATTATGAACCTTAGCATTTTTCTATTCCCAAAAAAAGGGGAGAAATTTACCTTAAGAGGGAGACGTTTTAACAAAGGGTGAGGTTTTTTCATATACGATTTATATATTTCATATTTTCTTTGTATTAGAAAGGTGCATTAAGTGTGCCAGTTTAAGTAACGATGTGACAAAGTTTCACAATAACAAAGATACTCAAGAGATAGAGTTGGTCAAGTATCAGTTTATATCTTTTTCCTTTTTGGGTTCGGGTGGGTATTAGAGCTTGATGACCTAGTTTTTTATTTTTAGTTTTGTCCTGGAATAGACAATGGAGGATATTTGTAAGGAAATGTTTTGTATTATATAAGTTTGTAATGAATATTGGATAATTTGTAATATTGGCTTTATTCTTTTTGGACAAAACTGTTTAAGTCTTAGGTTATGATTGTGTTCAATTTGTCTTTTAAGCCTATGATGATTTTTGAAGACACAAAGAGGACCGAGTTAAAACTGCATCAAAATCATGTTGAGTTTCATCTTTAACCTTGGGATCTCAAGAAACATATATTTGGTATAGTATGTTGATCCCCGGGTTTCGTTTTGGGTGTTTATGTTATTAAAGTCACAGACCCTCATTCTGGAAAAATGGATTTTTAGAAAAATACTTTTTTTGGTTTCGAAAAGTTATTCAAATGACTTTTAATTTTTGGTCAAATGATTTTTCTATTTTTATTTCGAACGACACATGGTTTTTTTCAAACGAGTTGGGGGGTTTCATTCAGATGAGCATTGAATACGCATCAAACGAGACCATTGTGCTTAACATAGAAAGTGTTTCATGAAGCTCGATCAATCCTCTGTTAAACGACATTTGTGGTCTCGTTTGAACAACCTTTAGGTTCGTTCAGACGAAGTGGACTATGTCATTCAGATGACATTGAGTTTTGTTCGAACGAGGTGCCTTGAAGTGATTGCCCATTTTCCCCATAATTTTCTATATAAATAGTCGCGGGACAAGTTTATTATACAATAAGGGTTTTGAAAACAGTTTTCTAAGAGGAAAACATAAGCCTCTTTTAACCCTGTTTACACCTATTTTTTAAGCTTCAAGAACCAATATAATATGAAATATTTATATCTTAAGTTTCTAAGCACCAAGATTAATTTTACTCTTTATCATATGAAGATTGGTTTTAAGCGGTGGATTCCGTGTTTACTGTGGTGACAGAAGATAGATAATGATCAGTGGACATCAAGATGCATGAGGAGCGCATTATGGACTGTTGATGTATTCCTTCAGTGTGGATATGAAGAAGGCCAAAGGATCATCTAGATGAGTGCATCGATATTGAAGGCACGGAGTCGTGAGTAAGCCATTTTTCATCCTTTTATGAAATCCTATGTCATGGTGGACTCTGCATAGGCTAGGTTGTCTGATATTTTTCCCTTTGTGGGTTTTTCTCGTACATCACGACATTGTGGTTTGTTGATTTTATTCTTTTAAATATCACCTTGATGAATTCTTATTCAAGATAAAATTGGACCAATTTTCATAACATATGTTTAATTGGTGCATGAATTGAAATTGGATAATTGCTCACTAGTTTAATTTAATAAAAGAATAAACTTGGCTTCTTTCGTAATCCATACCCTAGCCCTACTAGCACTTTCTCATAAGGAGAAAAAAATATAAATAAATGAAAAATGGGTGTTTCTGGATTCTAATATTTTCTATAGGAGGCTCGTCCTCATTCTCTATTAATTTTATTCTTACCATTGGTTACATAAAAGCATTAAAAGTACATGTATACTCATGAGCCCCGGTTTGATAGGATCTTTGAAATTCCCAGACTTAAACACTTTTTGATTCTTATCCAAGAGGTTCATGAAAAGTTTCATCACTTATGTTGGATTATTCATGACATTGCTTCGAGTACACTACTTATAATAAAGGTATATTGGACTAGTGGACAACACTTTAAAAAATTTCTTAAATTAAAAAATCTTTTAAATAGAATTTTTTTGAACCAGATATATGATGCAACATACTCTTCTTATATAAAATTATGTTGAAAATGCATATTTTAAGTGTATTTAGAAGTATCTTGGTTCATAGTTTGAAACCAAGGAATTTTGGATTTTGCATACTCGTTGTAGTAAAGTTAAGCTTCACTGATTGTACCCTCCTTTTATGCAAACCTAAGGCAAATACTGTCTCTAAGTCCAACCTCGTTCGATTATGTTCGTTGCAACAAAGAGGCTTATCAATTCAAAAAAAGGTCTCGTAATTGGTTGCGACCTCATGTTCACGCGCTTAAGAAAATTTGTCGGATTTTTTGCAACCTTCGTCGATGAAAGTTGGTTCCATGGAACAAATCTAAGGATTTTGAAGCCTTAGATTTTTGCTAAAACCCTCAAATGTTTATCATATAATTCGAAGCCACCCTGTTGTTCCCTATACTCAATATATGACTTTTATTCTAAACACCACTTCAACTAAGAAAGATAACATCATTTTTCCTAAATTTGAAATATGATATTTGAGATAAAAATGCATATCCTTTTCCTCTTGTTCTTGAATATTTTTGGTTTAATTATTATAAAAACCAAACGAATATATCTTAATTATCTACTCAAGATTCGAACAAATTATTTTCCACATATATTTTCTCTTTACTAAGGTTCTCTCTTGTTCTTGAAAACCAACTTATGAGATATAGAGTACCACACACTTTACCTACACCTGTTAAACCTTTAGGATACCATTACACATCCTAAATGTAGTCTTTGCCGATACTCGGGGTTCCATTTCCTTAGAAAAATATTGTATTCAACTACAAAAATATCTTTACTTAAGGAAGATTGAAGACATTAGTTGCAGACCAAAATCGGTAACGATGGGGTAAAAAGATCTAGTTATTAGTCCCTACCCATTGAAACTTTCATAGTTGTTTACTTCTATAGGTATGACTTTGGAGTTCTTTGTAAAAGGGTCATCTTCTCAAAATTATTTTGATAATCTCCATCGATATACCGACATTTAACTAGATAGAGTTAGGGGAACCTTCCAAGATGCTCAGTCAAGTGTTCAGAAAAGAAGTTTGAGATGTAGTGTGTTTTAGGGATTTATACAATTTGAGAGTTAATATTACGAATTTGAAAGTGAAAGCTATCGACGGTTACTACCCGAATAAAATTAATATAAAGGTTGCGTGATAAAAATTAACGTACACTACACCAAAAGAGAAAAAATGTCTCACGTGTTAGGCCAGGCTTTATCACGGTCAAGGCCGATAATAAACAAACACGAATTTGTTCTCATGGTCAAGGATCATGACAATTAGGATGAGGACAACCAACATAAACCCATATTTTGGCACAATTGTTCATTTTCCATCTTCTCTCTCATCAACCCGTCTCTCTCTCTCTCCCCCTCTCCCTTCCCTCTAGGTCAAAATTACCCATTTTCGTTAACTCAAAATGTATGATTTACTTATGCATGTGGTGCACACACACACACACTAATTTTGGTTATATATAAAGATTTATACAAACATTTTGGTTATATATACAAATTTATACATTTTCTTTTAGGTTTGGATATATGTAACACCCCGCGCATTATGGCAAGCGAGGTGGCCAGCCTTCGCCGAAAAACTATGCTCGACATCACTAAATAAGTTATCATTCTCATCATGTGACAGAAATATGAGACATTAAAAAAACTTTTTTCATAAGATAATATTCAAATATATCCAACCAATATAAACATTCATGTAAATTATAACCCATCACCATGCTATCTCCAAAATAAATCAACCTCCAAATTATTACAACTCAAATGAAATAATCCAACTATATATATCTGACCGAAACCATAAAACAACGGTAGAACCGATTGGCCCACCAAATCCATAAACAAAAGTCTCATAATAAAAATGATGGAATGGAATTAAATAAAACTACTACTAAAGAGATAAAAATAAATATCCAGCTGCACTCCAAAAATCTCCAATCCATCCTATGCAGCTACTACATCAACTATATATGAAATGTTAGTCAACACAATGGTTTAGAGCCCACCACATGAATACAAGCTATTCCTTCCAATTAGGGTCTGTAAACCCATACAAAAGCATTATACACAATAAATATTATAATATAGTATTAATTTAAATGAGATTTATATTAACAAACCAATAAAATAAACTACCACTATCTACTGACATAACTAAGCCACCCCAATGTTCAAGTTCAATTATGATATTTCGATCATTTAATTATGTTAAAGCTATCAATTCGATTTAATTCGACTAACCAAATTATTACTATAGTGACACCAATATAGCCAATCGTACTATTTATTGATCCTGCACATATTCGGGCCCACCTAAAGTTTTACAGCACACACATTCCCCTTGCTATAGCCAGCTGGTCCCATTTCATTATCCCTACACTTATTGGCGATGTTCCACGCATGAAACATCATAATAGCCATCAAGCCCAATTTTCATTAGCACGACACTTATTGGTGACGCCAACACAAACCCACGTCGCTATAGCTAACCAGCCTAATTTCGTTAGCCTTGCAATTATTGGCGACGCAAATTCATTTCAACACCCATTTATTATCTTGGGCATTAAATCCCCATTTTGTCAGTTCATTATTTCTTAATAGTCCCACACTTTATTGGAGACTTAAATCCTCAAACCATCCCTATTCCCATACCTAGAGATCTCCAAACAACAAGTGTATCCTAGCATTTCCCCTAGGAAGAATATCTATCAAAAATTACCACCTAGTCTCACACCTAGGGAAGAACAAAAAAGTGTACTACTTAGCCCCACCCTAGAAATATATCTGTAAAAATCTAAACTCAGTAGTCCCATTCCTAGAAAGTTTTAACAACCACAAAGGCCTACCTACTAGTCCCATAACTATCAAGCAACCTAAAATAAAGTGAAAGCATAGGTACCCAACAATCCCGTCGTCCTCCTAGTGTCGAATATTAACATAATTAATATTCACATAAGGCATTTTTTCAACCTATCACAATCCATCCAAGGAATCACAAGATCGCTAGTTCTCCAAAATATGTCCGTTTGATTATAATTATAATATTAATTAAACAATTCCTTTGATTTTTTTCAACAACTTATATAATTTTCGTACACATGCATATTTCAAGGGCATGCAATAAATTTCTATTCTACAAGCGACACATATATAACATGATTTTACGAGTCAAATCTAATTTATAAAATTCATACGATTTATTCGAACATGCGAACGTTCATATATTCTAACGGAATCCCAACCTCTAATCTAAGCACGCAAGTGTTTTGAGTCTTAACTCGTGTTAGATATTTGAATAAACATAGTACCAACTTTAATTTCACTTTCTCTAATTAGTCTCTCTAATATATTTTAAAAAATAATGACGATTAGTGTTTGGGCAACATTTAAAATGCATAATACTAAATGGGAACAATACAAATATTCATGACTGTAAATAAGCCGTCTTGAAAATCTGATTGCATGGTTGCGTTCTTCTCACAAAAATAACAAAGACATGTTCTTGAGAAAACTTGATTTAGATCTTCAAAACTTGGATTAAAAGTTAATTTAAATGGGGTTTAGGTTTTGTAAAGGAGAGGAGAGAATAATTTGGGAGGCTATTGATTTTTACATGAGTTCAAAGTGTTTGAAAAAGTCTAAACTTGAGCCTTTTTAATATAGGAAATTATAAGAGTTTGAAACCAACTCAAACACCTAAAAATAAGCAAATTTGCCAAATCTGTCCTCGGGATAAATATATTCCCCCGAGAGAATATATTCCCCACAGGGACGAATCTGTTCCCCCTGTTCTGCCAATAGAGAGGAATAGTTGAAAAAAATCAGATATTGCTCCTGATTTCAAATTCGATTAAAACCTTATTTCTTATATATCAAAACAAAAAATTTAAATACTATAAAGAGTTTAATCAAAGGGTTATTTACTAAAAAATTTAAATACTAAAAATCAGATATTGCTCCCGATTTTTGATTTATAAAGAGTTATTTACGGTATAAAAATCAAAGGGTTCTATATTCTCCCCCAATAGTACCGGAATTTCATCCTCAATATTTGGTGAAGCAAAAATGTCAAATGCAAATCATGCAAGTAAAATGAGGCTTACATATGCCTACCCGTAGAATGTTAAGATTGGGAGCCCAGACACCCAATTCTTTACGCACTAACCCCATGAACAAAATTGCAATATATCTATCAATAATATACACATAAACATATCTATGAAAATAACGGCGTATCACGATCTCACAAGAATCACCACTCGATTCTATCTCTAAAAGTCATCGTAATGCTAAGGTCCTCAAATCAAATCACATCGATACTAGAAATATCTAACATCTGTACCAATGATCTTCAAAATAAATTTCATCTGCAAAATTAACTCTAAAGATCATCACATCATGATTACCACTTTTAACCTCAATGCCTACAACAACATTAACACAAAACAACTTATTTTCAAGAAATACAACTAACACATATGCCAGACCAAATATCTCAAAGAGTATGAATCAACATGGACATCATAGATCGGTAATTCATAAGCTTAACAGACTCACAACCTACAAGACTTAAGACTATGCTCTGATGCCATTTGTAACACCCCGCACATTCTGCCAAGCGAGGTGGCCACCTGCCGCCGCCAAACTAAGTTGGGCATCACTAAATAACTTATCATTATCAGCATGTGATAGAAATATGAGACATTAAAAAAACTTTTTCCACAAAATAATATTCAAATTTATCCAACCAATATAAACATTCATGAAAATTAAAATCCATTCCCACGCTATCTCCAAAATAAAACTAACTCCAAATTAAATAGTCCAACTATAAATATTTGACTGAAATCATAAATAACTGTGGAACCAATGGGACCTCCAAATCCACAAATGGAAGCCTCATAATAAAAATCACGAAATGGAAATAAATCAAATTATGACTGAAGCAATAAAAATAAATATCCATCTACAGTCCAAAAACTCTAATCCAGCCTATGCATTTACTCCCGCAACTATGACTGAAATGTTAGTCAATGGAATGGGTCAGATCCCACCTGTTGAATACTAGCTACTCCTCCCAATTAGGGTCCGTAAACCTAGACAGAAGCATTATACATGATAAATATCATAATAGAGTATTTTAATTTAAACGAGATATATATTAATAGATGAGTAAAAATAAACTACCACCATCTACCCACATAACTAAGCCACCCCAATGTTCAAGTTCAATTATGATATTTCTATCATTTAATTATGTTAAAGTTATCAATTCAATTGAATTCGATTAATCAAATTATTATCATAGCGACACCACCATAGATAGCCAATCTCTTTATTAATCCTGCACTTATTCGGTCCCACCTAATTTTTTATGCCACACACACTCCCCTGGCTATAACTAGTCAACTCAATTTTGCTAGCTACACACTTCTTGGCGAGGTTGCACGCACAACACGTCATAATATCCAGTCAACCCAATTTTTGTTAGCCTACACTTATTGATGACACTAACACCCGCCCACATCGCTATAGGCAGTAATCCAATTTCGATATCCCTGTACTTATTGGCCATCCAAATTCATTTAAATGCCCGTTTATTATCTTAGGCATTAATTCCCCATTTTATCAAGTTCATTATTTTCTAATAGTTCCACCCTTTATTCGAGCCTTAAATCCACAAACTATCCCTAGTCACAAAACTAGAGATCTCCAAAACAACTGTATCTTAGCTTATCCCCTAGGAAAAATACCTATCGATAATTATCACCTAGTCTTGAACCTAGGCTAACGGAACAACGGAAAAGTGTACTACTTAGTGCCACCTCAAATATACACATCCGTAAAAATCTACACTCACTAGTACTAATTCTAGAAATTTTTAACAATAACAAAGACCTACCTACTAGTCTCATACCTAGCAAGTAACCTAAAATAATGCGAAAGCACAGTTAGCCCAATAATCCCACCGTCCCCACGGTATCGAATATTAATACAATTATCGATAACATAAGCCATATTTTCAACATATCACAAGAATCCTTCCAATTAATGCCAAGATCATTAGTTCTCCAAATTATGCCCGTTTAATTATAATTATAATATTAATTAAACAATTCCTTCTTTTTTTCAACAACTTATATAATTTCCATGAACAAGCATGTTTCAGGGGCATACAATAAATTTATATTCCACAAGCTACACATAAATAACATGATTTTACGAGTCAAATTCAATTTATAAAATTCATACGATTTATTCTAACATGCAAACGTCCATATATACTAACGGAATCCAAACCTCTAATCTAAGCATGAAAGAGTTTTGAGTCTTAATTCGTATTAGATATTTGAATTAAAAAAAGAACCAACATTAGTTTCACTATCCCTAATTAGTCTCTCTAATTTATTATAAGAATACAATGATTATTAGTTGTGACAACCTGCAATCCTAAATAAGGGGTGGCCAGCCCGATACTCCAACATAACGGAATCATGGATGGAAATCATTCTCAGCATCAACATCAATATGAAGAGTATATGGGAAAACCACCCAATAATTCAGAAAACGGGTTGCCAAATTTTTTTTTTAGTTTTATTAAAGATTAAGTTAAGAAAATAATTTAAACAACCCATTCTAAAAGATAGTGGAATTCCAAGATAACATATATAATACATCCATAACGAATATACAAGAAGAGGATCGAATATGCTGTCGGTCCACAGCTACATACAACATTTTACAACAGTTTAATAGGTTACATAATACATCCATTAAACATTTAGAAAAGTTTGGGCCACACGCCCGAGTGGAAGACCCGATCATATCTAGAATACAAAAATGAGGGCGTCTAATAAAACATCCTGTAATATCCGCAAAATCTTACAGCTCCGCAAAAGCATAGGAGTAGGAACATCAACACGGGCGCCCTTACGGCGGAGCACCTGAGCGGATACAATAACATACACAACATGGAAAATGAACGGGTCAGGGCTCGGTTTATATATGATTCCCTGATGAATAAGAAGCATGATAGATATGAACAGTTAATCATGAATGATGAAGATGAGAATCTAACAACCTAATCACAAAGCAAAATAAAGCAGTTTAAATGATTATGTCTTTTATTAAATTATGCAAGAGAATATAACTAGACATCATAAAATTAAAAGCCTCCATCATTATTTACCACTTTATTCCAATTTCCATTCCTTAGCAGGAATATAATACCATTATCCTTTCTTATGGCATTTTACATATCTCAAGTCCCACTTGATTTAGAATGGTCATACTCTTATACATATAACCATTCTAAGACCGCTCCTCCGAGTTTCCCCACTGGGCGCGCCCTTAAATGACTATCATCTTCTAGGGCCCATCAAACAAGACAACCTGGGTACCTAACGCACGTCGGGAAGTGGCCATATGCCTGCGAGTGAGTCATAACCACACCCGAAATTACCTCACTGGCACAGAATAAAACATATAACAACCCCTCATATGGCCGAGGACTATAGTCTCCCTGCATTCACTAGCCAGGGGACATCACCTCATGCGCGAGCTTCCCTTATGATAGCATTTAGAGAGGTGTTTTTAAGTAAATTAATATTTACCAATTTAAATCACATTTTCATTTCCATTAATCATATTTGTTTCATTATATCTGAAACTATAATCACTGAATATTCTCATTAATATTCATCATGTTTTAAGTCCCGAATTAAGCTTCAAGTGATCATAATGATTTTCCAAGTCCCAAGGTTTTATATATCTCCAATGAGCCCCTAAAGTCTCCAAGTATGGGCTTTTAACTCCTAAACTCCTAATAAGTTGTAAAAAGAAAAGTAATGCCTGAACATCACTTTAAGCACCCCTGGAATAAACCCCAGATGAACCAATTCAAATATAGGGTGGAAACCAAACTCAACTAAGACTCTAGGACTCTAAGTTTACTTCATTCAAGAAGGTTCCTTGGTCCTAAGCCTAAAGAAAAAGAATAAAAATTGAGTTGGAAAAATCAACTCAAAACTGTAGGGTCTGAATCGATTCGCCCAAAAAGCGAATCGGTTCGAAAGATGAACCCAACTTTCTGTAAATGCTGAATCGATTGGTCCCTTAACCCGAATCGATTCGGGTACCCAGACCTGGAAACTGATCCTAAGCAAATCGATTCGCCCAGGGGCCGAATCGATTAGCCCCTGCAAATTTGCCAAGTTTGGCTATGGAGCCTTGGACTACTAAAATACCCTCAACTCAAAATCCATCCAAACCAAGATCATTATAATGGCTACCAACTGATTATAAATGCTTCCAACAACATTAATCTACACCAATAAATATCCAAATCTCTTTTAAAGATTCCAAAATCCATAAATCCATAAAATCCCTAAATTTTTTAAACCATAGTTAACCCACAACTATAAATGCTAATTATTCAACTTAAATCACATAATAGCAAGTAGAAAACTTGCCTTGGGGTTCCAATCTCAGATTTGACGAAGATGAGTGCAAGATCAAACTCCAAATCTTAAATCTCTCTCTTTCACTCCAAAGTTCTCTTCCTCTCTCTAACTCTCTAGGTTAACAATTTTACTTAAGGGAAATAAAATGCTTAGCAAGACTAAATCAGGACATTAGTCTAAAGTCTCCCAACTTAAGTGGTTAATACCACATTAATATGATTCCCAATACGCAATATACTAAAACCAGTCAAAAGTGCCCAAAACCTCAAAATACACTATGGCACACATTTTGACTATCTCGCACCTCCCGGAACTAACTACACCCTCCAAATTATCATTTGGAAATTTTATAACTCATTTTAAGTTTCGATTTCATTTTTAAACCAAAATGTCATTTTAAATCTTATGACACAATAAAACACCACATGGTGATATTCACCTACACATAAGATAAATATGCAACATTTTAGTAAATATTAACTTTTCTTCATTAAATTAATACTTACTCCATATTCCAACATTTTATATATAATTACTTCACATAGTAAATAAATATAAAATAGACTCTGAAAAGCGAGGGTTGTTACATACTCCCCCCCTTACGAGGAAATTTTTCCCCCAAAATTCAGGCGTACCTCGTATAAAGAGATGCGGATACTTTTCCCGCATATCATCCTCACGTTCCCATGTTGATTCCTTAGCGTTGTGATGACTCCATTGGACTCGCACCAAGGGCACCACTCGAGACCCCAACCTACGCTCCCCATGCTCTAAAATAGCAACGGGTTATTCTTCATATAAAATGTCAGGTTGCAAGTCAATATCCTCAAAAGGGATATGCAAAAGGGCACCATCGCACCTTTTATACTTATTCAAAGAAGAGATATGGAACACATCGTGGATTTGTTGTAAAGGTTCCAGTAAGGCAAGTTGATACGCCACTGGACCCACTTTAGCAATAAGGGAAAAGGTCCAACAAAATACGGCGCAAGCTTCCCTTTCTTTTCGAAATGCTTGATACCTTTCATGGGAGACACTCGCACCAAGACTTGGTCCCTAATCTCCAACTCCATGTGTCTCCTATTTGCATCGGCATAACTCTTTTGGCGGTCTTGAGCTATCCGAATGTGATTCCGAATGAGTTCGATCTTAGAAGAAGTATCTTGGATCATTTCAGGTCCAAGGAATTTATTATCCCCCACTTCTAACCAACATGTGGGTGATCTACAAGGCCGGCCATAAAGTTCCTTATAAGGCGCCATTCCAATAGTAAATTGGTACGAGTTGTTATAAGCAAACTCAACCAAAGGAAGATATTGTTCCCAACCGCCTTTGAAATCAAGCATACACATATGAAGCATATCCTCCAACATTTGGTTTACTCATTTAGTCTGGCCATCTGTTTGAGGATGGTTAGAAGTGCTTAACTTCAATTCAATTCCCATAGCCTCTTGGAAACTTCGCCAAAAGTGGGAAACGAAGATTTTGTCACGGTCGGAAACTATATTTAAAGGCACCCCATGGAATCTAACAATCTCCACGATGAATAATCGGGCATAGCGAGTAGTGTCATAATCGGTACGCACTTGTAGGAAATGTGCCGACTTAGTCAAGCGATCGACAATCACCCAAATTGAATCACAACCTCTATGTGACCTTATCAAGCCTGTAATAAAGTCCATCGATACGCTCTCCTATTTCCATACCGGAATCTCCAACGGTTGCAATAAACCTGTCGATCGCTGATGATCTATCTTGACCAACTTACAAGTAGTGTATTGAGAAACGAACTCAGAAATATCTCTCTTCATGCCTTGCCACCAATACTGACGGTGCATGTCTTGATACATTTTGTCATTACCCGGATGCACTGTAAATTTGGAACCGTGAGATTCTGCCATTACTGCCCGTCTCAAGTCCCCCTCCTCCGGGATAATGAGTCTTCCATGGAAGCATAGTCCACCCTCTGAACTTATCGAGTAGGATTCCGCTCCCTCGGACTGTAATCGGCATATGTGGTCCTGACAACCTTTATCCCTTCCTTGGGCTTTTACAACCCTTGCCACAATTGTAGGCGTAACGATCATCACTGACATGAACGCCCTAGCAACTGCATCCTCATGACTGAGCTCTTTCCATTTAGCTTTCCATACATCAGCTAACTCTCCTTCGGGCCTTCTACTCAAAGAATCCGCTACCATATTCGCCTTGCCAGGGTGATAGTGGATGTCAAATTGATAATCTTTCACAAACTCGAACCATCGGCGTTGTCGCAAATTCAAATCTTTCTGTGAAAATAAATATTGCAGCGACTTATGGTCCGTGAAAAGACTAAATTTCTCCCCTAGGAGATAATGCCTCCAAATCTTCAAGGCAAAGATAACTGCGGCCAATTCTAAGTCATGCACCAGATAATTTCTTTTATGGGGCTTTAGCTTGTGAGAATCATATGCAATAGCCCGTCGCTCCTATTGGAGTACACCTCCTAATCCTTGTAAAGATGCATCGGTGAAGACTAGGTATTCCAACCCCGGCTTTGGCAATGCAAGGACTGGAGCCGAAGTCAATCTATATTTGAGCTCATCAAAAGCAGCCTGACAAGAGTTATCCCAAACAAATCTCACCCCTTTTCGGGTCAAATTTATCAAAGGGCTAGCGATCTTTGAGAAACCCTTGATAAATCGACGGTAATAACCCGCCAAACCCAGAAAACTACGAATCTCGGTCGGTGTCGTGGGTTGACCCCACTCCCTTACTGCAATCACCTTACTCGGATCCACCGATATACCCTGGGATGTCACAATATGACCCAGAAATTGCACTTCTTGTAACCAAAAACCACATTTCTCGAACTTAGCATACAATTGGTGATCCCTCAATCTTTGTAGGACCAACCTTAAATGAGTGGCATGGTCTGATTTTGTTCGAGAATATACAAGGATGTCATCGATGAATACAATAACAAATTGGTACAGGAAGTCCCGAAATACCCTATTCATGAGATCCATAAATACGGCGGGGGCATTGGTTAGCCCAAAAGGCATAACCAAAAATTCATAGGACCCATACCTCGTCAGAAAAGCGTTCTTGGATACATCCTGCTCTCGTATCCTCAACTGATGATACCCCGTCCTCAAATCGATTTTAGAGAAGTACGATGCTCCCGTAAGTTGATCAAATAAATCTTCAATACGAGGCAAAGGGTATTTATTCCGGATGGTGACCTTATTCAATTCTCTATAGTCAACACATAACTGGAAAGAACCATCCCTTTTCTTTACAAACAACACAGGAACACCCCATGTCGACGTACTACGCCTAATGAATCCCTGCTCCAACAACTGCTGAATTTGATCTCTTAACTCCCTCATCTCAGCGGGAGCCATACGATACGAAGCTCTCGCGATCAGTCGAGTTTCTGACGCTAAATCAATCACAAACTCAATCTCCCTACTCGGAGGCAAACCCGGTATCTCCCGAAAAACATCCTCAAAATATCTAACAAACAGAATAGAATCCAAGGTAACAACTACATCCCCAGAAGTCTCTTCTGTAATACAATACAAATAAGTACTAGTACCTCATTCTAAATGAGGCATAACTACCAAGAACATTTCTTTTCTCGGAACGGCAAAGACTATACTCTTCCCATAATAACTAATTATTGCATGATACTTAACAAGCCAATCCATACCAAATATCACATCATACCCGACCATGTCCAGGACGAGTAAATCGGCCTCAAAGCAAAAATTACCAAGAGAAATTCATGTATGTTTACAAACAAGAAAAATGAGTAAACCATCACCCATAGAAGACTCAACGCTAGTGAAAGTGCTCTCTGCAAATTTTATCAACTCTGTGGACTGAGAAAAACTTCTAGAAATGAATGAATGTGTCGCACCCGTATCAAATAAAACGCGACCCATGTACCCCTGAATAAGGAACTTACCCTCAATCGCTGGCGGCACTGGCAGAGCAGGAGGATGTATAGCATCCTGTATATGATAAACTCTCCCATACTGTAGTTGACCCTGCTGCGAAGGAACAACCGGATTTGGTGCTTATGGCGGAAACTGAGCATAAGGCTGCTGACGGACTCTAGGAGGCTAACCCCCAATCAACTGAGGACACTCCTTCTTGTAATGACCCGCCTCCCCACATTGGAATCACTTTCCCAACATATTCTCCGGAACACGGCCCCGGTTGTTTCTAAAATGGTTAACACCTTGGCCCTGATGGCCTCTACCTCCTTGACCACCCGACCGGTTTGTTGCTGTTGCGAGGCACCCTGACCCTTCCTAATATTATTTCCACCCAAATTAAACCCACCAAAGCGTTTTCTTTTTGACACGTCCCCCTGCTGGGATTCCCTTACTCGTTGCTTATTACCCAAAGATTGGGACGAGGAAAAAGCTCCTCCTCCATTCCCACTGCCTCTAGGTTTTCCCGCTTGCCCCACTATGGTAGCTTTCTTGATACTCTACATGTACAACCGATGTTCTTGGCAATGGAGCAATGCTTCATTCATTACCTCACCAAAAGTTTTCAAGGCTGGATTACCCAGCAAATGTTGCAGAATTCTCCAGTTCAAACCTCCCATAAACTTTGAAACCTTCCTCTCTTTCGGAGTCACCTCATCTGGTACAAAACTTTCCAACCGGGTGAACTCCTCTTCGTATTCGGCAACAGACCGCTCTCCCTGTACCACATCCTAGAGCCTCCTTCCCATCTCCCTTTGAACCGCGAGAGGAAAATACTTTTGGTCAAACAAGACCAGAATTCAGTGATCGTCATGGTATCCCTCTATTCTGGTGTAGTCATCGACTCCCACCAATGTAACGCGAACCCAACAAGTTTGAAAGTAACAAGGACTTGTTTCTTCTCCTCACTACATTCCACCATTCGTAAATGGCGTTGCACATCTTTCTTCCATTGGTTTGCTCGAATAACGTCAGAACCTCCGTTATATTTCGGGGGATGGCCCTTTAAAAAGGACTCTCTAACTCTCTGCCACGGAGAAGGTCCCGTAGGATCTTGTGCCTCCTGTGCTCGTTGTTGAGCTTGTGGCATTTGCTGAGCCACTGTGGTCATAGCAGCATTGACCGCTTGAGCCACAATGTTTTCTACATCAGCAACATTAATTGTTCCTTGTGGCGGCGGAGGACCAACGTCATCTTTTACAACTCTATTACGCCTCGCTGGGCGACCTCTCTTAGGCGGCATCCGAGATTAAGGAACAATAGAGTTAGAATACTACTCAAAACAATCTATATTGCAGAAGATCACAAATATAAGTAACAAAGCCGTCCTAACATTAGGCTTTATATCAAATAACGCTATGGTAGAACGTGGCAAGTCCGCATAGATCTTAAAGACTCTAGAACTTGATGCTTTGATACCATCTGTGACAACACGCAATCCGAAATAAGGGGTGGCCAGCCTGATACTCCAACATAACGGAATCATGGATGGAAATCATTCTCAGCATCAACATCAATATGAAAAGTATACGGGAAAACCACCCAATAATTCAGAAAACGGGTTGCAAATTTTTTTTTAGTTTTATTAAAGATTAAATTAAGAAAATAATTTAAACAACCCATTCTAAAAGATAGTGTAATTCCAAGATAACATATATAATACATCCATAATGAATATACAAGAAGAGGACCGAATATGTTGTCGGTCCACAGCTACATACAATGTTTTACAACAGTTTAATAGGTTACATAATATATCCACTAAACAGTTACAAACGTTTGGGCCACACGCCCGAGTGGAAGACCCGATCATATCTAGAATACAAAAATGAGGGCATCTAAAAAAACATCCTGTAATATCCGCAAAATCTTACAGCTCCGCAAAAGCATAAGAGGAGGAATATCAACACCGGCGGCCTTGCGGCGGAGCGCCTAAGCGGATACAATAACATACACAACATGGAAAATGAACGGGTCAGGGCCCGATTTATATATGATTCCTAGATGAATAAGAAGCATGATAGATATGAACAGTTAATCATGAATGATGAAGATGAGAATCTAACAACCTAATCACAAAGCATAATAAAGCAGTTTAAATGATTATGTCTTTTATTAAATTATAAAGGAGAATATAATTAGACATCATAAAATTAAAAGCCTCCATCATTATTTACCACTTTATTCCAATTTCCATTCCTTAGCAGGAATATAATACCATCGTCTTTTCTTATGGAATTTTACATATCTTAAGTCCCACTTGATTTAGAATGGTCATATTCTTATACATATAACGATTCTAAGACCGCCCCCCCGAGTTTCCCCACTAGGCGTCCCCCTAAATGACTATCATCTTCCAGGGCCCATCAAACAAGACAACCTGGGTACCTAACGCACGTCGGGAAGTGGCCATATGCCTGCGAGTGAGTCATAACCAGACCCGGAATTACCTCACTAGCGCAGAATAAAACATATAACAACCCCGCATATGGCCGAGGACTATAGTCTCCCTGCATTCACTAGCCAGGGGACATCACCTCATGCGCGAGCTTCCCTTATGATAGCATTTAGAGACGTGTGTTTAAGTAAATTAATATTTACCAATTTAAATCACATTTTAATTTTCATTAATCATATTTGTTTCATTATATCTGAAACCATAATCACTGAATATTCTCATTAATATTCATCACGTTTTAAGTCCCGAATTAATCTCCTAGTGATCATAATGATTCTCCAAGTCCCAAGGTTTTATATATCTCCAATGAGACCCTAAAGTCTCCAAGTATGGGCTTTTAACTCCTAAACTCCTAATAAGTTGTAAAAAGAAAAGTAATGCCTGAACATCACTTTAAGCACCCCTGGAATAAACCCCAGATGAACCAATTCTAATCTAGGGTGGCGACCAAACTCAACTAAGACTCTAGGACTCTAATTTTACTTCATTCAAGAAGGTTCCTTGGTCCTAAGCCTAAAGAAAAAGAATAAAAATTGAGTTGGAAAAATCAACTCAAAACAGTAGGGTCTGAATCGATTCGCCCTAGGGCCGAATCGATTCGCCCAAAAAGCGAATCGGTTCGAAAGATGAACCCAACTTTCTGTAAATGCCGAATCGATTCGGCCCTTAACCCGAATCGATTCGGGTACCCAGACCTGGAAACTGATCCTAAGCGAATCGATTCGCCTAGGGGCCGAATCGATTAGCCCCTGCAAATTTGCCAAGTTTGGCTATGGAGTCTTGGACTCCTAAAATACCCCCAACTCAAAATCCATCCAAACCAAGATCATTAATGGCTACCAACTGATCATAAATGCTTCCAACAACATTAATCTACACCAATAAATATCCAAATCTCTTTCAAAGATTCCAAAACCCATAAATCCATAAAAATCCCTAACTTTGTTAAACCATAATTAACCCACAACTATCAATGCTAATTATTCAACTTAAATCACATAATAGCAAGTAGAAAACTTGCCTTGGGGTTCCATACTCAGATTTGAGGAAGATGAGTACAAGATCAAACTCCAAATTTTCAATCTCTCTCTTTCTCTCCAAAGTTCTCTTCCTCCCTCTAACTCTCTAGGTTAACAATTTTACTTAAGGGAAATAAAATGCTTAGCAAGACTAAATCGGTACATTAGTCTAAATCTCCCAACTTAAGTGGTTAATACCACATTAATATGATTCCCAATAAGCAATATACTAAAACCAGTCAAAAGTGCCCAAAACCTCAAAATACAATATGGCACACATTTTGACTATCTCGCACCTCTCGGAACTAACTACACCCTCCAAATTATCATTTGGAAATTTTATAACTCATTTTAAGTTCCTGTTTCTTTTTTAAAACAAAATGTCATTTTAAATCTTATGACACAATAAAACACCACATGGTGATATTCACCTACACATAAGGTAAATATGCAACATTTTAGTAAATATTAACTTTTCTTCATTAAATTAATACTTACTCCATATTCCAACATTTTATATATAATTACTTCACATAGTAAATAAATATAAAATAGACTCTCAAAAGCGAGGGTTGTTACATTAGTGTTTAGGCAATATTTAAAACACATAATACTAAAGGGGAACAATTGAAGTATTCATGCTTGTAAAGAAGCCGTCTAGAAAATATGATTCAATGGTTGCGTTACTCTAACAAAAATAGCAAAGACATGTTCTTGGAAGTTCTTGAGAAAACTCAATTTAGATCTTCAAAACTTGGGTTAAAAGTTCATTTAAATGGGGTTTAGCTTTTGTAGAGGAGAGAATAATTTGGGATGCTATTTTTTTTTAGATGAGTTCATAGTGTTTGAAAAAGTCTAAACCCGAGCCTTTTTAATGTAGGAAATTAAAAGAGTTTGAAGCCGACTCAAACACCTAAAAAAAATAAAATTCTCAAAACCTACCCTAGGGCTGAATCGATTCTATTCAGGAGAATCTATTCCCACCGGGGGAAATCTATTCCTCCTATTTCGCTGATAAAGAAGAAAAGTTAAAAGAAAAATACAATTTTGTTCCTGATTTCAAATCCGATTAAAACCTTATTTCTTATATATATAAAAAAATTAATTACTAAAAATAATTAAATCCATTAAAAAATATATTTTTTATTTTTTATTTATAAAAAGTTATTTACGGTCTAAAAATAACGGTGGGCTACATTCTCCCCCACTAATATAGGAATTTCATCCTCGAAATTCGGTGAAGTGTAAATGTCAAAAGCAAATCGCGGAAATAATATAAGACTTATATATGCCTACCTGTTGAATGTTACGATTAGGCACCGATACACCCAAGTCTTCACACACCTACCACATAAACAAAAATACAATATATTTATCAACTATATACACATAATATATCTATGAAAATAATGGCGTATCACAATCTCCCACGAATCACCACTCGATTTTATATCCAAAACTCATCATAATGCTAAGGTACTTAAATCAAATCACATCAAAACATCGATACTAGAAATACCTAACATATGTACTAATGATCTTCAAAATAAATCTCATATAGAAAATTCACTCTAAAGATACTCACATCAATATTACTACTTCTAACCTCAATGCCCACAATGACCTTAACACACAAAACCTTATCTCCTAGAAACACAACTAACACATATGCCAGATCCAATATCTCAAAGATTGTAAACAACAAGGGAATCAAAGATTGGTAACACAGAAGCTATAACATACGCCGAACCTATGAGACCTTAGACCATGCTCTCATACCATCCAAAACACCCCACACATTCTGGCAAGTGAGGTGTCCATCTACCCTACCAAACTACGTCGGGCGTCATTAAATAAGTTACGATTCTCAATATGTGATAGAAATATGAGACATTAAAAAAAATAATCCACAAAATAATATTCAAATTTATCCAACCAATATAAACATTCATACAAATTAAAATCCATCAAAATTCTATCTCCAAAATAAAACCAAATCCAAATTATTACAACTCAAATGAAATAATCCATCTATAAATATCTGATTGAAACCGTAAACAACTGTGTAACCGATTGACCCACCAAATCCATAAATGAAAGTCTCATAATAAACACGATGGAATGGAAATAAGTCAAACTATGACTAAAGAGATAAAAATAAATATCCAGTTGTAGTCCAAAAATCTCCAATCCATCCTATGCATCTACTCCAGCAACTATGCCTGAAATGTTAGTCATCACAATGAGTCAAAACCCACCTCATGAATACTAGTTACTTCTCTTAACTAGGGTCCGTAAACCCAAACATAAGCATTATACATGATAAATATCACAATATAGTATTTTAATATAAAAGAAATATATATATATATATATATATATATATATATATATATATATATATATATATATATATATATATATATATATATATATATATATATATATATATATTAACAGGTGAGTAAACATTTACTATCATTATCTACCCACATAAGTAAGCCACCCCAATGTTCAAGTTCAATTATAATATTTCGATCATTTAGTATGTTAAAGTTATCAATTCGATAAACCAAATTATTATTGTAGAGACATCACTATATCCAGTCGACCTTTTTATGGATCGTGCACATATTCACGCCCGCCTATTTTTTACACCACACACATTTCCCTCATTATAGCCAGTCGACCTAATTTCGTTAGCCCTGCACTTATTGGCGAGGTTCCATGCACGAAACGTCACAATATCCAACCAACTCAATTTTCATTAGCCCTGCACTTATTGGTGACACCAACACAAACCCACGCCACTATACCCAACAAGCCCAATTTCATTAGCCCTTCACTTATTGGCGATGCAAATTCATTTTAATGCCCTTTTATTATCTTAAGCATTACTTCCCCATTTTATCAAGTTCATTATTTTCTAATAGTCCTACCTTTTATTTGATCCTTAAATTCTCAAACCATCCCTAGTCCTATACCTTGAGATCATAAAACCACAAGTGTATTCTAGCCTATCCCCTAGGAAGAATATCAACCGACAATTGCCCTTAGTCTCGCACCTAGGCTAATGGAACAATGGAAAAGCGTACTACTTAGTCCTACCACGAAAACACACATCCATAATAATATGCACTCACTAGTTCCATACCTTGAAAGTGTTAACAACAACAAAGGCCTAAATACTAGTCCCATACCTAACAAGAAACCTAAAATAAGGTGAAATCATAGTTACCCCAACAATCCCGTCGTCCCTACGGTGTCTAATATTAACATAATTAACGATCACATAAGGTATATTTTCACCGTATCACAATAATCCTTCCAATTAATCACAAAATCAATAGTTCTCTAAATTATGTCCGTTTAATTATAATTATAATATTAATTAAACAATTCCTTCTTTTTGTCAACAACTTATATAATTTCCATACACATGCATATTTCAGGGGCATACAACAATAAATTTCTATTCTATAAGCTACCATAAATAACATGACTTTATGAGTCAAATTCAATTTATAAAATTCATATGATTTATTCTAACATGCAAACATCCTTATTTTCTAACGAAATCCCAATCTCTAATCTAAGCATGCAAGATTTTTAAGTCTTAATTCGTATTAGAGATTTGAATAAACATAGTACCAACTTTAATTCACTTTCCATAATTAGTCTATTTGATATATTTTAAGAAAAAAATGATTATTAGTGTTTAGGCAACATTTAAAATGCATATTACTAAAGGGGAACAATAGAAGAATTCATACCTATAAAGAAGCTGTCTAAAAAATCTGATTGCACGATTGCGTTCCTCTGGAAAAAATAGCATAACACACATTCTTTGATGTTCTTGAGAAAACTTGATTTAGATCTTCAAAACTTAGGTTGCAAGTTGATTTAAATGGGGTTTATGTTTTGTAGACGAGAGGAGAGAATAATTTGTGAGGACACTTCTTTTTTAGATGAGTTGAAGTGTTTGAAAAAGTCTAAACCCGAGACTTTTTAATATAGGAAATTGTAAGAGTTTGAAACCGATTCAAACACTTAAAAATAAGTAAATTCACCAAATCTGTCTCGGGCCAAATCGATTCCCCCCCCCCCCCCCCGAGCGAATCTGTTCACCCCCAGGGGAGAATCTGTTCCCCGAGTTCTGCCGTTAGAGAAGAAAAGTTGAAAAAATCAAATTTTCTTCCCGATTTCAAATCAAATTAAAACCTTATTATATCTTATATATCAAAACCAAAAATTTTAAATAGTAAAAATAATCAAATCCAATAAAAAATATTTTCCCGATTTTCGATTTATAAAGAGTTATTTACAGTCTAAAAATCACGCAGTGTTACAATATATATATATATATATATATATATATATATATATATGTGTGTGTGTGTGTGTGTGTGTGTGTGTGTGTGTGTGTGTGTGTTTAGTTCATAAATATATGTATTTAAGCAAGTTTTATATATATGTATTGTCTTCTTCTTATTTTAAATCATGTTGTATATACTAGATTTGAACATTCAAACCACTGTTCATTAGAAAGTGAATATTTGACTTTATATATTTGTTTGGGCTTCATTATAATGCGTTTGTTTATTTTTTACTAACTAGTCATATACACTTGTATGTATTTGATACTATTGGAAATAATTTGTGCAAAAACTGTTTGGGCTTCATTATAATGTGTTTATTCGTTGTAACTGTAATCATATTGGTCAAAACATATAATTTGTGCGTTTATTTAAAAATGTGAAATACTTTGAGATTTTGGGTGAAAATAGCAAACTAAACAATGAACATTCTTCAATTATTTTCAATGTTCTTCAAATGCACATAGGGTTTCAACGTTGGATTAAATTAGGTTATAAAGAATAGTTAAAACAAATTTTGTATGTATACGTGGCTTAAGGTTTGGATATGATAGTGTCATAAGCCTCACAAAATAAATTACTATTCATCCGCACCTTTTAAGACTCAACATCTTCATTACTATTATTATTATTATTATTATTATTATTATTATTATTATTATTATTATTATTATTATTATTATTATTATTATTATTATTATTATTATAATAATAATAATAATAATAATAATAATAATAATAATCATTAATTAAGTTGTTAGTTTGGTTGTTAATTAGGTTACGCTTGTGTCTGAGTTAACTAGGTCGTTAATTGTGTTACACTTGTGGACTTTGATGCCTTTTTTTGGCTATGTAGGCATTTAAATACTTTCTTACCAAGGTCCTTTATTTTATCTTCATATATTATCATTTCATTGTTGGGTTGTGCTTGTGTCTAATTTAGCTACCTATTTTCTTGCACATGGTAGGTAATAATTATGACAAGCTGCTATGGGGTATCCTCTATACAAAGAGTGGAATAGTGAGATAAATGGACTCAGACATCTGTACTGTAGAAGTGCTAACAAGTTTGTAAAATTCATAAATAGGTGTCTTAATGATGAAAAGTTCTATTGTCTTTGTGCACATTGTAGAAATGGTAAAGTGTTTGAGTGAAAAATAATTGAATTACATTGTCTTAATGGGGTATGCATGATGATTATCGGGTGTGAGTTTTTCATGGGTAAGTACAATTTCCTCAAGTAGGACAACAATGAAAGGACATGAGGATACCGTAGTGAATTCAATGATCTAATAGATGATTCTTACAGAGTTTATTCTAACACAAAAGACAATGAATCTTGTGGTGGAGGTTCTATTTCTTATGATAATGACTACCAAAGTTTGAAAGCCAAATTGACCCACCAATTATTCCTTAATTGTGACAAAAATTAAATAAATTTGCATGTCATGGTTGGCTTGAATAATTTGACGAGCCATTGTAGTTAATCTAGCAATAGCATGAATGGAATTATGAATAGGTGAAGGGTTTGCTGCCCAAACAAAATACGTTTCCAAATAATTATCCAAATATAAAGAACTATTTGAAAGGTATGGAAATGAATTCAAGTCATTATTGTAAGTATGATATCATACTATATTGGAAGGAGTACAAAACATTATGACCATTGTTCGGTATGTGGGGAACCTAGATATATGACAAAGTATGGTGAGGGGACTGATAAGAGAGGTCCACTTTCCAAATTGCCTAAAAAGTAATGAAATATTTCCCCATTGGTCTTCGGTTAAAGATATTTTCACAATACCATGGATAGTGGAGGCAATGACTTATAACGCTAGAGCTAAAGTATGGGATAATCTCATGCGTGATGATATCAACTCAACCCTTTGGAAATGAATAAAATTTAAGTACTCAAAATTTTTCAATGAACATCGTAATATTCATTTGGAAATATCAATATATGGGTCCAATCCATTCGATAATCTAAGGACCTATCAAAATGTATGGCCGTGATTTTTGCACGCCCTAACTCTCTCTCCTTTGTTATGCACGAGACCAAAATTTTCAGCATTGTCTTTGTTACTACCTTGGACAAAGGCCCCAGACGATGACACATATGTCCATTTGGCACTATAATTAGAAGAACTGAAAGATTTATGGGTACCAGATATAAAAGAATATTTCTCTAGAAAATAGGAAGAGTTCATGTTAAAAGCTATATTGATCTATGAAATTCATAATCTCTCATCTTATGGAACTTTATCGGGATGTAATGTTAACAGTTACTTTGGGTAACCATTTTGGGAAAGGATATTGTATCTCATCATCTCAAGGATATTGGTAAAATTATATATCATTCTGATAGGATATTATTTCCTCCCGATCATACATTAATATTTGATAAAAGTTCTAATATTTATTAGATGTGGTCGAACATAGGCTACCTCCAAGAAATCTTTTAGGTTCAAAAATCAAAAGGAGGTCTGCCAAATGTGGACTTAATGTGACGAGGAAGAATCATAAATTTCATAATGTCAATCATAAAAGAACCCCTACTAATAATGAAGCCGAGAAAGGGCAGGTGTGATATATGTGGTCAATATTATTTGACTTGCTGTATTTGAAGGGTAACCTTATACGACATATAATAGATATCGTGTATGCCGAGAAGAACATCATAGAATATGCTGTGAGCACATGCCTAAGTGTAAGTCATTCGAGGGATAGATAAAAGGAAAGACGTGATCTTAAAGTGTTTAAAATTAAGTCGTCACCATGTGTTGTTTAAGTACTATTTCTCTAAGCATAAGGATTTGTAGAGGGCCATTATGTAGATTATCCTTTGCTTTACACTTATGTTCACAAAAGTAGTCAACCAAAAGTACATCGTGGCTGGAAAAGTAACTCCAGTTGAACCGACTTGTGTATTGTAGAAGTACTTCCCCCCGATATTGTTTGTCATTAGTATGTATTTGTTATTGCACTTATTCGATGATGCACTTTTGTGTGGCCCCGTAAGATACCGATGGATGCAACGGTTTCAAATTTAAACTTGATAACATAAGTTGATTAGAGTTTAATATACTTTAATTAATTTATTATATGAGTTTCAAAGTTTTAATAACTTTAATATATAGGGTGATGAAAGTTTTCAAATAGTATATTAAGAATACGAGCTATATTGAAGGATCTATTGCAGAGGAATATATTACTGTGGAAGCATCCATTTTTGCTAGGGAATATATTCTCAACCCTAAAACTGTAGATGATGGATAAGAATTTGTCGATGCGGGTGGTCAAGTCATGGGAAAATGAGATAAACTGTAAAGTTTAAACTATGAGCAAGTGTCTCGTTATATGTTTGAAAGACATGAAGATGTTGATGTATGGGGAGAGTAAGTAAGTCCTGTAATTTTACTCCGCGTTGTTATCTAAGATACTTGATCAACTTATTATTAAAATTTTCAATTCAAGGTAGAAAATATAATGCATTTGGACACAACAAAAAGTGAAGTACGGTTTCACATTCAGACAATTATTTTAGACTTTGGGTGTCACAAGAGGTAATTATTACGTCAAGCACCCCTTATTAAATGATAAATAATTACAAGCTTTCAAAATTATCTAATTAACTTATGTAATCCACAATTTCAGTTGTTGAATATGGGTGATGCCACGTTAAGGCTTGATCATATCACCAATGGACCTAAAGTCATGGCATATGATTTTAAGAAGTATCGTCTGAGTGGTTATGTATCCTCATTGGGGTTGTACTAGAAAAATACTTCGTTACAAAACAATAACATTTCATATATGGATCTTACGTATTTCAGGGAGAGTGCCAAAGATAAAAACCTTGTTGAAGCAAAAATGACTTACTATGGTGTAATTTAAAATATTTTAGAATTATACTATATATATCTTAAAGAGGTTGTGTTTTATTGTGTTTGGGTAAGAGTTGAGGGAAGAAATGCCTGTAAAGTCGATTTAGCTGCCAATCTAATAATGGTAGACTCTTCCAAGATTAAGAGAAAGGAGCATATGAATGATGGTGAGCCATTTGTTTGTGCATCTGAAAAGACCAAGCAAGTTTTTTACTTGGAATATATCAACAATGAACCGCGGTCAGTCATTTTACAAGTGTCAAAGCATCTCACCAATAGGGTGGATAACCAGGCATCTCCTACCGATTATCAATTCGTTTTAAATGACAGCTCAAACATGAAGTAATTTCTAGGGGTTGTAAAATTTAATCTCAATCTAATTTGGTAATTTTCACTGGGCAGACAATAAGGATTCCAATTTGTAATTTGGAGTATGTAGCTTGTTAAATGAAATGTGGATCTCAAAATATAATTTATTATTTGTTAAGTCTAATGTGGGTAGTCATTTAAAAATTTTAAAAAGTCAAGGCTTAATCTTGAAAATAGGGCATTAGGGAATGAAAACATAATTTAAGAATAAAAATTCTCAAAAAGAGGCACGATCACATCACACGATACTAAAATAACTTATCAAAATAACCAGAGTAGTCGTGAAACACATGGGGTTAGAATCTCGTAGAAAATTCCAAAAACCAACGGTCAATCTTGAAAATAGGTCATTAGGAGGTGAAAATGTAATTTAACAAAAAAAATTGCTCGAAAAAAGGCATGATTATATCACACATAACTAAACTAACTTGTACAAACAACAAGTAAAGTCGTTTACTTCACGAGGTGAGAATTTGATAGAAAATTGAAAAAAACAAGGTTTCATTTTGAAAATAGGGCATTAGAGGGTGAAAATATAATTTAATTGAAAAATACTAGAAAATATGCATGATCACGCCACACAATACTAAACTAACTTGTAGAAATAATCCATGCAATCATGTACTTCACAAGGTGAGAATTTGGTGAAAAATTCAAAAAATCAAGGCAAATACCCGGTGCAGTTGTGTACTGCATGAGGTGAGAATTTGGTAGAAAATAAAAAAAATGTCTTAAGCTTGAAAACAAGTAGGTTAGGGGATGAAAACATAATTTAAAATCAAAATTACCCAAAAAGAGGCACCAATAGTTATGTGTTATTTAAATTCTTATATCTAGATTAAGTAGTTATATTTTATCTATACTATATATTATGCTACTGAATTTTATCTTTTGCATAATATGTCTACATCTAGCCATCGACCACCAGGACAATTTGGGGGGGGGGGGGGGGGGGATTGTTAAACAAACACAATAAATTTTGAAAAGATTGGGAGCATCATTGGAAATAAAATGAATTTAATGATGAGGCTAGGAGAATTAATTTAATCAATAATTGGTCCCGAATACGATAATTGGAGGAACATGCCCGATGAGCTAAAGACGACCATTTGAGGGGTCCTAGAGGTATTAAATTCTAAATATTTATATTATATGTATGACTTTCATATAAAATTTTATTATATGTTTGTTGAATAATTCACTTACTTTCTTTTATTATATGTTTATTGGACAACAACTATTCAACTACAAAATTCACACCATTATTATGAGATTTTAATTCTCAATTTAATCCTCCCAGAATATATAAATTTAAATATAGTTAAACTACTCTATAAGACCTACGAAATTTCCAAATTAACCAAGGATCCATGAAGTTTTAATAATTATAAATTAAACCCTGAAAACTTCAAACTATCATAACTTAAACTATACTCAACCCCTAGACCCAAACTTTATATGAAATTCATCCTCTAGACTTCATTTTTTAGACATTATAATTCTACCCCTGTAACTTTATAAAAATACAAAAATACCCATAAAATTTACTAAAATCACACTTTTGAGTCTATATAAGTACAAATATTATCAACTATAGACTGAAAACAAAATATTTGTGATTTACACATAGCACTTATCCACCTAAGCCCCCACATCCACACTAAATGAGAAATATCACACGTTTAAACCATGCAAACATGTGATGTTCAATAATCAGTCCATAAAACTTTTTAAATTCATTTCAAATCCATCACACATCTAAACCAATAAACTCCCCTGGTCTAACATTATAAAAACCCCACGAGTTCAGCCATAAAAACTCACCTTAACAGCAGTTTCAAGAAACTCGATTTACCCTCAAAATAGATAACCCATCATTTTATGCATTACATCCAGTTCTTTCAATTCCAAATAATTTTTGTGTTGTTATAATTCTAGAACACATCAAAACAGTGGAAACTTTACGTGTAAAACAGTGGAAACTTTACGTGTAAAACAGGCCCTAGGTGAAAACTATGACAATTCTACCATTAAAGCTTAAGATTTAATTACGAACTTCAGAATAATATTTAGAAATCAAATTTAAAGATTTGAATATCTTCACTAAAACCTTAGGAACTCTAGTGCAATGATAAAATCCCACGAATTTGCATAGCAGGCTCTAATGTTAAGTCAAGTAGAAAGTGTTTTCTGAACCAAAAAACTCAAAATCTCAACTTTTCTTTATAAGAATCCTTGCCATATTCTTGAAAGCCACGAATGTTAAGTCAAAATTCTGGCAAAACACACAATCATAGAACTCACTGTATACTGCACCTCAATCTATAAAAACCTATATGTTTGGATTCCTTATGAAATTTTAGGTTAAGTTTGTTCAGAAATAATCTCAAATGGTTTAGAAATTAAGGAGATATCTTTGGTCAAAAATCTAAAACCTTTAAGTAAAAAATCGAGAGGTTGAAGATGAATTATTTGACAAGGAACCTTGACCACGCGCGTGAGGATGCGTGGCCAATCAATATTTTTCTGAAATATTTTCCAATATATTCTTTTATAGTCAAAATGATATAAGGTAAGGTCATTTTTTGTCAAGCCTAGCCTAAGTTATGGAAAAATGAGGTTTCAAGTTTGAAATATTTTTTCTAAATAACAATTTGACCCCTCTTAATCTTTTCAAATTATTAATTTGAACCCCAAACTTTCCTTACAAGTTCTTTAAAATATTTTAAGTCAAAAAGTCTTCTACACCAAAGTTATGACCTTAATTCCAAGAAGTTGAGGTCCTAAGTAATTCACAATTAAACTCCTGAAACTTTAAAAGATACAGTTTTTTGTATAAACTAAACAAACCCAACCCCAATTCCAATAAATGCTTATTTACCCAAACATTATATACATGGAATCAAGTACCAACTCCTCTCGACATCCTCTTTTGATCCATAAGTAGTTCGAAATACCGAGCAAGTAGTTTGTTTTTTACCTTTTTAATAGTAAATTTTGCATACTTGTTAACTGCTATTAATATCATTCAATGATAGAAAAATTTGATTCCGAGTATGCGTATAGATTACCATACTCATATGTTCTAAGATCAACTGATTATTTTAATTATGATCATTCAGATCAAATTTAACCCTTCTCACCTAATAACTGATATCAAAACAATTCATTGTAATGATTCAGTTTACCCTGAACTTTTATGCATTATTCTTATTGAAAAAGCATCATTATTAATTAGGGAGTAGACAACCATGTTATCCCACGAAAATTTTCTACTTGATGTATGGTCTCCAATGTTGACAGACGAATTTATTGCTACATACGTAAGAGTGCCACTTTAATTGTGTACCTATCCAGTTATTATCCAAAGCTTTTGCATTATTTATTATTTGTTTTTCTTAATGGCTTACTTATTTCTATACCCCCTTAATGAGATGGAAAGTATGGGATTATCAGTTCAAAGATCCTTGATTTTCTTTATATGACCCTTGATAAACTAATAATATCTGATTATCAGGTTAATTCTTTAACTTATTATACAAACACTGAATTCTATTTACACTCTACCTCTCATCTATATAGATATTTGTTATAAAATTGGTAAAGGCTGCTTGTGACACGCTGCCTAATTAAATAATGGGTGATCAGTCCTTTATTAAATTAAACTGAACTGACCAGTTGATTCATTCTTAGCATCACTGTTGAAAATAATTATATTTTATTTATCAGCTAATAAATAATTAAGCTAAGTGTCAAAACATTTAATTTTAATTATACCCAAATAATCCGTTAATAAATTTTCATTTTTAAAACAAAAACTATCTGCATTCCACCATAATACAATAAATACTGAACATGAAAATAATTACTGAATTAAATAAGACTGGATAAAACATTCCAGTCCAAAGTCTCAAACCAAAAGTGTAATACTACTCAATCCAATAAGAGAAGAATTACTACTAAGAAAAATACAATCTCTGAATAACTAAACTGGAAGCGGGAGACACCTACCCTAACTGAAATGTCTGAACTAGAAATGAATGGAAAGATAGAATCGTCTAATCTCAATAACGTACAGCTTCGACAACAGCTGCAGCTCGCCAGATGATCCATGCGTCTAAGTCTGGTGGCAACCCTGTGGATGGGCACCTAATAATATATATATATATATATATATATATATATATAGTAGAATAGCAAGAAACGGGTCAGAGCCCGAGTTATAAAAATATTTATTTTAGCAAGTATTTAAAACTGTAATGAAGCAAGTATTATGTGCATGTTAGTTTCGAACTCTCACTTGAGATTCTCACCTCTCCACTATTGTGCACGCCTAACCTAAATCTAACCCAACCTAGTTATGCAGCTCACTCCCAACTAGGTCATAACCTTATACTTCTAACTATATCAAAAAGGAGTATCCTGTATTGCCCATACAATACGTTATTAAAATAGTTTATAACCAATAACTAAATTCCATTATATTCCCCGTTCGAATGGGTAAACTTTTATTCAGTGAAATCATTCTATTTCTCATTATTATTATATCTACTAATTTTACACATTAGAATTTTTCCAAGTTTATTCATATATACATATAGTCACATCATCTCTATATATGTATACTACACTTGCACCCCTTGGTTAATACCACTTGGCGCAAAGCAGTTATTATTATTATTACAATATCTACTAGTTCACAAGTAGAAATATCCACAAGAACATATATACATATAGTCATAACATCCCTACACACACACACACACACACACACACACACACACATATATATATATATAATCCTTCACCATTAGGTTAAGACCACATGGCGCAAATGCATACTCTACTATCATGTCCTGGTGCATCGCTCACTGCATGTGGACAATTGGTTCGGCGTACCTCATTGAAAACTTGCCTTTTGTGTATATGTCATTGTGGGTAAAGACGGTCAATCAAAAATCTCTTTTGGTACCTACAAACACACTAAAAATGTATATTGGCAAGTAAGGGGTCAATCCACGCTCCTTAATGTGGACAAGAGCAAAGTGAAGACAATGTAAGGTTTTTAAAATAATTTTAAAGGGATATTTATAATACTAATTATGAAATAGAATTAAAACTACAGTAATAAATAAAGAAAATGATAAAGTGAGCTAAATATGAGGAGAAAATAATTATGAGATAAATCAAGGGATTAAACTTCACCACTTAACCTATTTATTCTTATTAATTAGTTTGTCTATTTGAAATACCACAAAACATATATAAATTTACAAATCAACTCTCGTTGCAAATGTTTTGTTACATGTAGTCCTTTTAGAAGATTAATATTTAAATTTCACATACTCACAAAAATTAGATTTAAAATTTTTCTAATAAATCACCCGCTAGGGAAAATTCACTAAAAGTATTTTAAATCATTGAAAATTACATTTTTATAGTAGAGAAATTCAAACTACAATATCATTCAAAAATTACCTATCTATAGTTTAATTAATGAATAAATATTAAAATATGAATTTGCGATTTTCTCTCAAAAATAATTCACCCTCTCTCGAGGCGTAAAAATAAATTGTAAAATTTTGATATTAATATTCAAAGGGGCATAATAAATAAACAAACCAAAAATAAAAATATTTAAGTTAAAGGTTCCATCTCACCTCTTGAATGGGGTATTTAGCCTCTCATTATGGTATTATTACATATAAAATGTAATAATGACACAATATGAGGCATACATAATAACATAGAGTGAGAAGGAAAATAAATAAACCAAGTCTCCTTGAGTCTAATATCATCTTCCAAACATGAACAATTAATTTCACCCACAAATCTGAAATATTACAACACTCCAAAAAAATGGTAAAACTCCAAAATTTGTGTCTCACAGTATTTTCTGGCTCACTTAAGTCACTACAAAAAAAAAATTATAAAGAAGAAACAATTTTTTTGTACAATACTACACCAAAAATGAGGTCCAAAAAATGGTGCTCCTAAGCTAAAAATGTTTCTCTCCATCTACTGTCTGTCTTCTCTTCTGAAATGAGGTCTTCTTTTATAAGATGCAAGTGGGTGTAGGGTGAGGGTAATTTAGGGAAAAGGGTAAAAAGGGTTCAGACATGTGATGTTTATTTTTAAAAAATTGACAGATATTGGGTGTTGCAAGTATTTGATTTTTTCCGGATTGGAAAAGATTTGGGACAGAAGTGAAAGGCTTTTGGAAGGGGCTTTGGTTTTTATTTAATTTATTTGGTTTTTTTGGTCTTGTTTGCTTTTGCAGGTGGAAATGTGGGCTAGCGGGTTAGGAGTGGAGTTGGAACGATTTCGAGAAGCTCCGGGTCATGGGAGAAGTGGGTCGCGATCCAGGTCTATGGTTGAAATGGCAGCGTGTTGGTAGGATCCCGGAGGTGAGTTTAGGAGGTCGCACATCCCCTTCCGGGTTTCGAGTTGGTTTCGGGTGGTTGGGTCGAGTTGGTTTGGACCGGAGGTATAGGGGACGTGGGTCGCGGTTTTGGGTTGACTCAGGTGGCAAGTAGGGTTCAAGCACCGGTCGAATAGAGGTATAGGGGCTGGTATCGGGTTTCACATTTTTGGGTTTCGGGTTCCGGGGTTGGAAGTTCCAGCTGAGGTATGGGTTGAGCTTGGGTCTGGTTTGTTGGTGGTGGGTAATGGATAAGGTGTGTGTTTGGTTATGGAGTTTGAGAGAGGAGAGAGAATGGTGGATGAAGAAGATGAAGAGGTGTGGGCTACAGTGTGTGTGGGTGTAGGTTAGTAGGATGTGGGCGAGGGTTGTGTTGTGTGTAGTGTAATGTATGGGAGGTGTGTGTGGGTGTGGCGTGAGATTGAGTGTGTTAGTTTTGTGGTAATTGGGTGTGAGTGGGTTTATGTGTATGTTTAATTTGTACCTAAAAAATTAAAATTAAAACTAAAAACATAAAATTAATAAAACTAAAAACCTAAAAATAAAAATCCTACTCTAATAATAAAATAAAGACTCAATTGAAAAATAAAACTAAAAATAAATGAAAATAAAAAGAAAAATATTTTAAAACAAAAAGTAAAATCCTAAAAAGAAAATGTAAAATCTAATAAAACTTAAAATAAATGAATTTTGAAAAAAATTAATCCTAATATAATAAGAGAAAATAAAATAAAATAAAAACTAAAAACTAATAAAAATCGAAATCAAAATAAAACCACACTAAATAAAAATATGCAAAAAAATTCTAAAAATCCTAAATAAATCTAAAATAAATTCGAAAACTAAAATGACTCAAACTAAAAATTTCAAAAAATAAACGCACAAAATAAGCACACAATGGCTCCGGGGTAGGTTTGGGGATTGATTTAGGCTCGGGTAAGGTTAGAGGACAAAGTATTAGCTCCATTCTTGATGCAATTTGCCTTGAAATAACACTTTTGACACTGAAACTGCAATCAAGCTTGTACATTAAACAATTACGCGCATAAGACCTAAATTGTCGAGAATTACTAACTAAATATGGTCTATTTAGGGTATCAAATGTACACTTTTGTGTTCTTATCACACCACCCCTAAACAGAGCATTGCTAGTTGATAAGCACCCAAAAGTGTACATTTTATACCCCGAATATACGTATTTTAGTTGCTAATTCTTGACAATTTGGGTCTTATGCGCTTTATTGTCTATTATGCAGACTTGATTGCGTTTGCGGTTCAAAAAGTGTTATTTCAAGGCAAATTGCATCAAAAATGGAGCTAATTTCCCTCTTCTGTAACCAAACTCGAGCCTAAACCTAACCCAAACCATTACCCCAAGCCTGTGTGTGTTTAGTTTATGCTTTTTTGTATTTTTTTAGATTTTTAGTTTGAGTCGTTTTTATTTTTGATTTATTTAGAATTTCTAGGTTTTATTTTCTATTTTATTTTTATTAGTATAATTTTATTTTATTTTGATTTTTATTAATTTTTAGTTTTCATTAGGATTAGATTTTTTTAGGATTTCATTTATTTTTTAGTTTTGTTTGATTTTACATTTATTTAGGATTTTAGTTTTTAGTTTAATAGATTTTTATTTATTTCTTTTTAATTTAATTTTTTATTTTAAGTCTTTATTTTATTTTTAGAATAAGATTTTATTTTTTTGACTTTTAATAATTTTAGTTAATTAGTGTTATTTTAATGGTCCAAATTAAATACACATACGCACTTATCCTAAACCCACTAACACCTCACTACCATACACACTCATATACACAAAACAACCCCTCACCCTCACACACCATCCCCTACACCCTCACCACACACAAACTACTCCTAACCATCTTCAACCTCCAACATACCCCCTTCTCTCTCTCTCTCTCTCTCTCTCTCTCTCTCTCTCTCTCCTCAACCCCTATAACCAAAACCAAAAAAACCAACACCCATTTCATACCACCATTAAACCCAACAATCAAACAAACAAACCTCAACCAAACTAATCCACAAACCAAAAATCCCCAACCCGATTTGCCTGTAACTCGAACTAAACCGACCCATCACCTCTGTCCCATATCATTACCCGAATCTAGCCTTGCCCCGCTGTTCAACAACCCGCGACCTACGCCTTTCCTGTCCGCCCCCAACTCGGTGATGCCAGCAGCCCTTTCTGTGCAACCCAACCTGAAATCTCAACCCGGGTTCGATCCTCACCATCGCCAGCGTGTTCCAAATCGGGCAGTCCCTTGTCTCCGGCACTTCCTCCGACTACCTCTCCGGTCGGACCTCAACCTGACCACCTACAAAAGCCAACCCGCCACCTTCTAACCCGGCACGACTCAAACCCGACACAGCCCCAAACCGGAGCTCGAACCAGCTGCGACCCGAACCTGCCATCCAATAACTCGTGACCCATTCCACCTCCATGCTCGAACCCAGACTTGCAAACCCCGAATCCAATCCGAAACCATCAAACCTCTCGAATCATGACCCATTTCTCCTCTATAAAGCCACGAGTTATTACTTGCCAAATAACCAAAGAAACCAAAAACCAAAGTGCAAAAACAAAAACCCAACAGTCCACATCCTATACCCCAAAATCTGTTACCTGCAAACGTATTACACATCTTTTCAATCGCCGCTCCATACGACACACATCTTTTGGAGTTCATTTTTAGTTGTAGATTGTATATACATTTATTTTTCTTCTTTTATAATTTTTTTAGTGACTTGAGTGTGGCTAAATATTTTGTGAAATACAAATCTTGAGTTGATATACAATTTCAGTGTTGTAATACTCAGATTTGTGGGTGCATTTAATTGTTCATGTTTGTGAATTTTTTATTGAGCTCAAGGAGACTTGATTCAATTATTTTTCTCATTTAATTTTAATTTTTTATGCCTATTGTTGTGTCATTACATTTTATATGTAATGATACCAAAATGAGAGGCTAAATAATACCCCATTCAAGGGGTGAGATGGAACTCTTAACTTAATTATTTTTATTTTTTTGGTTTGTTTATGTATTAAGCCCTTTTGAATATTAATATTAATATTTTATAATTTATATTTACACCTCGAGAGAGGGTGAATTATTTTCGAGAGAAAATCAAAAATTCAGATTATAATATTTATTTATTAATTAAACTAGAGATAGGCAATTTTTAAATAGTATTATAGTTCGAATTTCTCTATTCTAGTGATGTATTTTTTTATGATTTAAATGCTTTTAGTAAATTTTTCCTAGCGGGTGATATATTAGAAAATGTTTAAATCTAATTTTTATGAGTATGTGAAATTTAAATATTAATCTTCTAAAAAGGCTATATGTAAATTTACATTTGCAACGAGAGTTGATTTATGAATTTATATATGCTTTGGGGCATTTCAAATAGACCAAGTAATTCATAAAAATAAATAGGTTAAGTGGTGAAGTTTAATCCCTTTAATTATCTCATAATTATTTTCTCCTCACGTTTAGCTCACTTTATCATTTTCTTTATTTATTAGTGTACTTTTAAATTTTAGTTCATAATTAGTAGTATAAATATCCCTTTAAAATTGTTTTAAAAATCATACATCGTTTTCGACTTGCTCTTGTCCACATTAGAAAGTGCGGATTGACCCCTTACTTGCCAATATACATATTTAGTTTGTTTGTAGGTGCAAAAGGGATTTTTGATTGACCGTCTTTACCCACAACGACAGATATACACCACAAAAGATAAGTTATCACTAAGAAACCAAAAGTGTACCACATTCGCGGGTACTTGCGATTGCACTTAGCATGTGCAACAAACCTTTAAACCTATATGTTGCCCTACAGGACGAGATGTGTCTTGTTAGGTTTTGCGGGAATATACCCACAAAATTCTTTATTTGCAAAAGACAGTCTATCTCTTATTAGACATAGAATAATCGTACAATCCATCATGAGAGAAATAATTTCAGAAATACAAGCTAGAATGTGTAAAAAGTTCGGCTAAGTAAACACACGAGGCACATTCTTCCTAGAACTCAATGTGTGTAGTGTCAATCAGTCAAAACGGGTCGAATATCATCAGAGTAATTCCTATATTGCCTTATTGGAATCAACACTTCAACTTCAAATCTCACGGATAACTCTCTCTCAATCGAACTCTCGAGATTTTGCAAAGTGTATCACTCTTGTATGTGAGGAGGTTAGTAAATGTAAGCAAGTTCAAACGTCGCACACACACATAAAAAAACGACGTACAATGTGAAAGAAAATGATCTCATGAAAGAATGATAATCACTATAGTGAGAACGTCGAGTTATTCACCACGTTTACTATCATTTGGCCGAACACCTAGGGGAAATGTGAATGTTTATGGGTGAGGGGGAAATGAAATGGGAAAGATGGTATAAGGTAGGATGATGATGTATGGATGATGGATGAGTAATGGATGGATGATGGATGTGAGATGGATGCGAGAGAAGAGTGTATAGCACTTTTAGGCACAAATGTCTTCATTACACAAGAACTAACTACAAAACTCTCTTTCTCTCTTTTCTCTTTTTTTTTTCTTTTTTTTTCTTTTTTTTCTTCCTTTTCTTTTCTTTTGCTATTTTTCTATATATTTTTTTGTTTTCTCTCTTTTTTTTATACTCTCAACACTGAAGACATTTTACATTTGAAAACACACTTTTTTCTGAAAATGCTGGACGATATGGAGATGATGTGTGATGGCGAGGGAAATATATGTGAATATGGGAAAGAAATGGGTGAAATGAATGGGAATGTGATATGGAAGAAAATCTAGTGATCGGGACAAATTTCAAGACACGTTTTTCTTACAACTCGAAAGTGGTGTCGTTCTCAGTGATCAAGCCAAAAATTTAGTGTAGAATAATGATATCATACAAGGATTTTAATAAGGACCCAAAAGAAGTTGAATCAACTTATGACTCGGAGATTGCGCAAAACACTTTAAAAGGATGAAAGGCATAAATCTCACAAGTTAAAGTCTCCACGAGTGATCCTTACTGTTATATTAATAACTGTAGTACTCTTTAACTCTAAACCGTAGTGACGTGATAAGTACGCAAGTTTTTGATGAGTCTAGAAATTCATGGTGAAAAATGTCTTGTTACGTATCACGTAAGCAATTTAGAAAAATATAAATCATCTATCTTGATTCCTAGACTTAAAAAGATGGATGATAGAAAATTCACGTCAATGAGTGAGATGAAAGAAACTGCACGAAATTGTAAAAATCAAGTTTAAAAAATCAAAATTTTTCAAAAGAGGTACGATTTTGATAAAATTCCCCACCCCCAAACAAAAAGAACATCGTCCTCGATGTTAAGTAAAATGATTTTTAAAATTGAGAGCAGAAAGTGGGAAAGAGATTACCATAACCAACCGCTAATGAAGTGGACATATGAAACCAAGAATAAACCTTTATTTATTTATTTACTAAGAATAAATGATAAGATGACAAAATGTGTACACATCTAAAAACATGATAAAGCATTGGGTGGTGCAAAACACCACCTCCAAATAGGGTAAGACTCGTACAAGAAACAACGGGTTCCCTCCCGGTAGCGCTAAGTTTAATGTCTTCAACCAGACTGAACCATTCTCACCTTAAAGATAAGATCTATGAAAGCACGGGGCGGCAGAAAAATTGGGTGATGATAATCACCCCCAAACAAGACTGAAGCGTCAGTCTTATTAGATAAAGGCTAAAATGGTCAATGTACCTGTATGGCAAAGTGCATCACACGATGCATATCATCGGTGGACCATGGGCGGGTGGGAAATAGGGTAAGGGTGAAGGTGAATAGGCATCGGTCACGGGCCTTATTGAGCCGGAAGGTGAGGGCAACAAGGGCCTTATAAGCATGATGGGGATGCGAAAGGGTGTAGAAATAGTTATGGGGTAGGCCTCATAGAAATGGCATGACCGTTCTATGAATGGGAGATGATAATGGTCGTGACATGTCATGCTGGAGAGTTGTCGATGGGAAAAATCAACACCACAAGAGAGTGGTGTGAATGGAGGAACAAGCTCGATGTCACGGAAGTGAAGAGTATCACCACATGTACTCTCATTAATGGTGGAGGATGGCTTCAAGTAAGAATCTAAAAAGGTATATGGAAACATGAAAGGTGCAAAATCAAGATCATGACCAGGTAGTGGGGTAGAAGGGTGAATGGGTGGGTCGGGTGGGATAAATGATGGATCGGGTGTGACAAATGGCGGGGGAAGATGATCCAACTCAAGCGTGGGAGACAAACACTCCTCATGAGGCTGAAAGTGATCCTCAAGGGAAATTACAAGAGGAAGTGTGGAAATAAACGAGTTTGTCATCAACTTATCCACCATTAAGTCACCATCCGAGGTGGTTGGAAAATCAAACGAGGCATCCAAATCCGAGAGAGAAGGATCAAAATTAATATATGACTCAAATTGAGTTAAGCATTGTGGAACATGATCCATATCCAGAGATGTAGAAACTAATTCAGATTCAATCTCAGGATAGGGGTGAGCACTCATAGCCGGAGCTAACCTAGGATGAAATGGTTCCTCGGGAACACACACGGTGGGATCAATAGGTATAGAACCGTGCATTGTTTTGGATTCATCGGGAAAGGAAATGGGAACCTCAAGTGTGGGTTCCTTTGGATTTTTTGGAATCAAATCAGTCTCACTAATGAAAGGTAAGTCAACACAATTATCGAGTTGAGGCTCGAACCACAAGGTGGTATCAACTACGAGATTCTCGGTGTGGTAGGGTTGGTCACACTCAACATCGGCAGTATAAGATGATACATCATCATCCCACATAGGTGAAATAATGGGTTGACTTGGGGTGAAATCCGACTCGTTCGCACACTCAAATTCATTTAAGCGTTGTTCAAGCCTTTGAATTGCCTGAGTTTGGATTTGAGTGGCTTGCTCTTGCTCGAGGATTAGCTTTTGCAAGAGGTTTTCGAGAGAGGATATGGATGATGGTGCTGAAGTGATGTGGGGTGGTGCAACGGGGATGAGTGAGGTGGACACAACACACTAGTAACAGGTGAAAATGGAGAATACTCATATGAAGTGTGGGGAGTGGGGCCAATTTCATCATACACGATAGGATCACCTTCGTGATGGATAAATGGTTGATACTCATGTGGGGCGTAGTGATAGGACTGATCAGAATGGTGTGTACTAGATAACCAAGACGACTGTTGGAATGTGTGAGTATCCGCAACATCGGGTTGGGATTCGTATTGCGTAAGAGGGTGATCAAGCCTCCAGAAATACCTTGGTTGATCACACCACTCGAGATTAGATACACCGGGATAGTAGGCCGAGGTGGGTTCCAGAACAGTGTCATATGGATAAACATGTTCCATGGTGGGTTCGGATGGATAAGGAAGGTACGGTCACTCGTGGGACATGTGATTGGCGTAGGAACAATAGGTGCACGATGAATATGGAAAATGGCCAAAGTCGTTCCATAAAGGGTTTTCTTCGGCCATGACGGGATGGATAGGGCAGAAAAAGGTTTCTCCAATTTTTATTTTTAAAGAAAGAAAATCTTTTGGGGTTTTGGATTTTTTTGATAAAAAATAAATGAAGCAAAGTGTTTTTTGATTTTATAAGAAAAAGATGAAAACCATTTTTGAATTTTTTTTGTTTTTTTTTAAAAAAGGGATAAAAGTGGACTCGGTATGAAAGAGACACTAGGATGGAGCACACAAAACCGACTACCAAAGGATTCGAATCAGAAACACACAAGCAAAGGACAAGTCATAGCTAGCACATGACCAATTTTTATCTTCAATTAAGTGATTGGGTAAACAAATTTTATTTAATCCGCGGGTGAGAAAATCAGGGAATCTTATACATCGCCTTTGGAAGATTGTGCTCCTACTTGGCTTGCTAGTTAATTTTTAATTAAATGATGGCATGAGTTAACTAGCAAGTGAAGTTAAGTGATTGAGTTGAGTGATGAAATCCCTTCTCGTTTCAGTGACCGAGTTTAGGTCTTAAGTTCATTAATTCATCAAACCATAAAAAATAAATGCAATGTGATAATAAAAATCATATAGGAGAAATTAAGCACACAAGCATGGACTCGCTAACAGGAGATGCGCGAGGGATAAAGAAATGTACCTCCTACGACTTTTACACACGTAGGGTGAAGATCGAGCTGAGTCGACCGAGGGGAAGTTCGCCAAACTTCAGTCATCCCCGGGAGTCCTACTGACCCAAAGTAGAGAGGCTTCAAAATTCCACTCCAAGGGCGCTCTCTCTACCTTATCCCGTTTCCCTTTTCGCTTCTTTTAATTAATTATTACAAATAATTGGTGTCCAAAGCACCATAAACAAATGTACAAGGCCTCAATAATCCTAATACAAACAATCTACGAAAATAAATAAATAATATATACAAATGAACAAATGTACAAAGCCTTTAAATGCTCCTCAACTAGAAAAATCGGCAACGGCACTTCATGAAAAGTCAATCGCCAAAGGTTGAGCAAAGGTCCAACGCTTAAAAAGATGACTACAACGCCATTTGATAACTTGCCTTTTGTGTATATGTCATTGTGGGTAAAGACGGTCAATCAAAAATCCCTTTTGGTACCTACAAACACACTAAAAATGTATATTGGCAAGTAAGGGGTCAATCCGCGCTCCTTAATGTGGACAACATCAAAGTGAAGACAATGTATGATTTTTAAAACAATTTTAAAGGGATATTTATACTACTAATTATGAACTAAAATTAAAACTACACTAATAAATGAAGAAAATGATAAAGTGAGCTAAATATGAGGAGAAAACAATTATGAGATAATTCAAGGGATTAAACTTCACCACTTAACCTATTTATTTTTATTAATTATTTTGTCTATTTGAAATACCCCAAAACATATTTAAATTCACAAATCAACTCTCGTTGTAAATTTGAAGTTACATATAGTCCCTTTAGAAGATTAATATTTAAATTTCACATACTCACAAAAATTAGATTTAAACATTTTCTAATAAATCACCCGCTAGGAAAAATTCACTAAAAGTATTCTAAATCATTGAAAATTACATTGTAATGTAGAGAAATTCAAACTACAATATCATTCAAAAATTGCCTATCTCTAGTTTAATTAATGAATAAATATTATAATATGAATTTGCGATTTTCTCTCGAAAATAATTCACCCTCTCTCGAGGCGTAAATATAAATTGTAAAATTTTGATATTAATATTCAAAGGGGAAGAATAAAAAAACAAACCAAGAATAAAAATATTTAAGTTAAGGGTTCCATCTCACCCCTTGAATGGGGTATTTAGCCTCTCATTATGGTATTATTACATATAAAATGTAAAAATGACACAATATGAGGCATACAAAATAAAATAGAGCGAGAAGGAAAATAAATAAACCAAATCTCCTTAAGTTTAATATTATCTTCCCAAACATGAACAATTAATTTCACCCATAAATCTGAAATATTACAACACTCCAAAAAAATGGCAAAACTCCAAAATTTGTGTCTCACAATATATTCTAGGTCACTCAAGTCACTACATAAAAAAATTATAAAAGAAGAAATCAAATTTTGGTACAATACTACACCAAAAATGAGCTCCAAAATACGGAGCTCCTAAGCTAAAAATGTTTCTCTCCGTCTACTATCTGTCTTCTCCTCTAAAATGACGTCTTTTTTTATAAGATACAAGTGGGTCTAGGGGTGAGGGTAATTTAGGGAAAAGGGTAAAAAGGGTTCAGACATGCGACTTTTATTTTTGGAAAATGGACAGATATTGGGTATGCAAGTATTTGATTTTTTTCGGATTAGGGAAGATTTGGGACACAAGTGAAATGCTATTGGAATGGGCTTTGGTTTTTATTTAATTTATTTGTTTTTTGGTCTTGCTTGGATTTTGTAGGTGGAAATGTGGATCAGCGGGTTAGGAGTGGAGTTGGATCGAATCCGAATAGCTCCGGGTCATGGGAGAAGTGGGTCGCGATCCGGGTCTATGGTTGAAGTGGCAGCAGGTTAGTAGGATGCCGGAGGTGAGTTCATGAGGTCACACAACCCCTTCCGAGTTTCGAGTTGGTTTCTGGTGGTTGGGTCGAGTTGGTTTGGATCGGAGGTATAGGGGAGGTGGGTCCCGATTTTGAGTTGACTCAGGTGGCGGGTAGGGTTCAAGCGTCGGTCGGATAGAGGTATAGGGTTGGTATCGATTTTCACGTTTTTGGGTTTCGGGTTAGGAAGTTCCAGCTGAGGTATGGGTGACTCAGGTGGCGGGTAGGGTTCAGGCGCCGGTCGGATAGAGGTATAGGGGATCGTATCGGGTTTCACATTTTTGGGTTTCGGTTTTGGATGTTCCAGTCAAGGTATGGGTTGAGCTCGGGTCTGGTGTCTTGGTGGTGGGTAATGGATAAGGTGTGTGTTTGGTTATGGAGTTTGAGAGAGGAGAGAGAATGGTGGAGGAAGAAGATGAAGAGGTGTGTGTGGGTGTAGGTTAGTAGGATGTGGGTGAGGGTTGTGTTGTGTGTAGTGTAGTGTAGTGTAGTGTAGTGTATGGGAGGTGTGTGTGGGTGAGGGGTGAGATTGGGTGTGTTAGTTTTGTGGTAATTGGGTGTGAGTGGGTTTATGTGTGTGTTTAATTTGTACCTAAAAAATTAAAATTAAAATTAAAACTAAAAATATAAAATTAATAAAACTAAAAATCTAAAAATAAAAATCCTACTCTAATAATAAAATAAAGACTCAATTAAAAAATGAAAATAAAAATAAAAATCTATTAAAACTAAAACTAAAATCCTAAAAAGAAAATGTAAAATCTAATAAAACTAAAAATAAATGAATTCCTAAAAAAACTAATCCTAGTAAAATAAGAGAAAATAAAATAAAATAAAAACTAAAAACTAATAAAAATCAAAATCAAAATAAAATTACACTATATAAAAATAAATAGAAAAATATTCAAAAAAATTCTGAAAATCCTAAATAAATATAAAAAATAAAAATGACTCAAACTAAAAAAAAATAAAAATAAAAAGGCACAAACTAAACACACACGGGATCCAGGGTAGGTTTGTACACTGATTTAGGCTCAGGTAAGGTAAGGGGACATGGTATTAGCCCCCTTCTTGATGCAATTTGCCTTGAAATAACACTTTTGACACCACAACTACAATCAAGCCAACACATTAAACAATTATGCGCATAAGACCCAAATTGTCAAGAATTAGCAACTAAAAGTGGTCTATTCGGAGTATAAAATGTACACTTTTGGGTGCTTATCAACATCCCAATATATATATATATATATATAATAATCTTGCACCCTTAGGTTAAGACAACTTGGCGCAAATGCATACTCTGCTATCATGTCCTGATGCATCGCTCGCTGCATGTGGACAATTGGTTCGGTGTCTCTCACGTACCATGAATCTCATAACACAAATATTGGAGGCGAGCATACTCACTAGCCAAATGGGTCACGCACATACATACGCTCCCATTCAGCCATCGAAACTATCCTACGTCTCAGATAACACATATCCAACTTCATATGCTCTGGGTACAAGTCAAATATCCCCCCATTGGGTAACCCAAGATAAGACTGTCCACTGCGCAAAATCTCCTCCTCATAGCAAGCAGCGTAGGTATGCTATACACCCAAATACAATCATATAATAGGCATTCTCACATCCTATTAAAATTTATTAGGTATTCACTCAACCCATACATATATTTTCCATATGTAGTATTCTCTTATTACTAATTGTAATATTATTATTTTTATTATTCTCTTTTGGAATTTTCAAAGGTAACTCACCTTTTCAAATATTTAAAGTATCATTATACATTTGCCTCCCAACAATTCTGCTCTATCTCAAATTTTTGGACATGTCGTTCGAACGAGGTCAGATGTCATTCGAACGACATCCCTTCTTGTTCGAATCAAACTCAATCTCGTTCGAACGAGATTCAACAGTCTTCTTCCCTACCAGACCTGTTATGTTCTACACCCTTAACAGTTTCGTTTCCACCATTTTTAAGGCTAAAACCTCTAAAATACTCAGTTTAAACACCAATTATTCAATTCCAATCAACTGCCTAACATCTATATATTATTTCCAACAATATAATATCATTAAATCATCACTAATCATCAATTAAATTCGAAATCCCTAATTTAATTATCAAGAACCCTAATTCTCAAATTATGTGCATAACTCTAAATTAAAACTCAGATTCGTTTCTTAATTTCAACATGTAATTCTGGGATTTCTATTCTACATGCAAAGGGATTCAATTGTTCATCAAAATAACTCTCAATCCATGATTTAAGTTCTCTAAATTCACCCAAATCAATTCTACATCATGTATTTGATTCCTATACTAACACGAGCACAATTATTGCTAATAGAAAGCATGTAATAAACACTTGCCTTGATTATGATGTTCTGATCTGTTGATGAAGTTGTCATAGACTTGTTCACCGTCTTTCAAACTATGCTTTGGTGGAATTTGTTATATGAGTCCTTGAGTTTTGCACCAACACCTATGGACTCCTTCTTCCTTCCTCTATGTCTCTCTCTTTTCTCTCTCGTATGTTTGGAACTGACAGACCCTTTCTCCCCCAGGTTTACCTTATTTATTTTCTTTAATTTTTGTTCATAATGTTTCCCCATAAATTTAAAGGGCAAAAATACCCCTACGGGGTGCCGGTTAGGCCTAAAAATATTTCGAAGTCCAAATAAAATACTTGAGTAGAGTTTTATGACTACCTCGACCCTTCCAGAGTCAATGGCACACATGAAATGATCATACGAGTTACTTAAAAATAATTTACTTCTTTAATCCATTGAATTAGTCCTGACATGACTCACATGCGCGTCCTAACATAATATACCAAACTATCACGTTTCACATTCACGATAATTTATAAAATTCTATAATTACATATTACATAACCACACGATAATATGCAATAATTTTCATCAATAAGTATTAACCCTTGGCACGCTAGTTAATAATTATTTTAATCCGGATTAATTAACTAGAAAATTAATTTCTCACCTTTTTAATTTAATTAATCCAACAGTAATAATTTATCTCATAATTATTTAATTTCATAAAAATACGGGGTGTTACACTTCTTAGCATATTTGTGCTGATTCCTTTTTCTTCCAGATAGCCCAGGAGAAAGAGAACAATATCTCTTCCCCTTTAGAGAAAAATACTAGTCACCTATTTGCGTACGTGAGTGTGTGGTCGGAGACTAAGCCATATGGGAGAAAGGAGTGACACTTTTCGAATTTCTACTTTATAGTTTGTGATAACAAATAAAAGGTAATTCATGCATGCAGTGGTAATACACTATGTGTACTATTTTCATAATGAATAAAATTATATTTTTGCCTTAACTTTAATTGATTTCTTTATATATACTCTTTTGTGCATTCATACCAGAAAGAAGGGTGTGACAATTTGGTATCAGAGCATATTTTAAATTTAACATATCGTAGGTCTTGCATTCTATACGGGAAAATTTAGAAGATATTCGTTATTTTATCTTTTCGTAACTTCTTTTATTATTATTATATGGTAATTCCATTTTGCATCATGGATACTTGGGATTCATTTCTGTTTAATATGGATATTGGACCAACAAACCGTTAGGAAAATACAGTTCGAGAAGAAGCACTCACAAAGCTTTGAGAAATGATTCGTGTAGTAGATGAGGATTGGGTAGGTTCCAGTAGTGATATAAAGCGAAATGTGTTAACTATTTGAGTGTTGGGCAAAATGAAAGTGATAAGGAAAGTGGAATACTATGTGAATGATCCAATAATACTCCAGGAAGCCATAAATCTTTCCTTAGCCGATGCACCACTGACTCCACCAATGTACCCATATGCTACTTCTAATGGTGAACTCATAATTGACTTGTCTTTTGATACGAGTGATTCAATAGATGACGATCCTCCAGAACTATATGATTACCTTGATATTTTAATTTTTGACTCTTAAAAAAATGATGCTATTGTTCCCACTTGAGGAAAATCCAAATTAAAAAGAAACTCATCTCTCCTAGTGTTATATAGAAAAATAAAGTAGTGTGCATAGTGTGCCTTACTAATCTTTAGGCGGATGATTAACTTTAACGGTTGTAGCATAAGTACTGATATTGATAAAGTGATGTGGTATAACTCTAATGTATCATAGAACTCTATCTTGTATAATTTAATAGGCTTGTGACATATTCCTATTTTATGTTCTTATTTATTATTATGACTCAAACTGAAGAGACCCACACTGAAAGAATCATGTGATGTCTTCAGGAATTAACGTCTTTAGCCCGACAATAGCAAATTCATCGCTCTACTCTAGAGGAAATCTCAGAAGAAATACGTAGGATTAATGATCTTAAAGAATTTTTAAGACAACGACCTCTATCATTTCTTGGAAAACTAGGTGCCAGTGAAGTTGAGAAATGGATGCGTCAAACTGTGAAAATTCTAAATGGAGTAGGAATAACAACCAATCTATGGGTAACTTTAGAGGCTTACATGTTTGAAAGTGAAGGTGATTTTTGGTGGCAAGAGGTGTCATGAACCAGACTGCTGTGAATTTTACTTAGGAGCAATTTGAAGAAATTTTCTTCAAAAAATATTTTCCCAAAGTCGAACGAGATAAAAAAACCAATAGATTTCTTAAAATTACAACAAGAAAACTCTTCTGTAGCCCAGTATGAAGCCAAATTTATCGAGCTATCTCGTTACATCATTGAGTATGTGGATACTGAAATAAAGAAATGCAAGCAATTTGAAAGAGGACTACATCCGAGGATTAAGAATTTTGTCTCTCCTTTATAGATCCGCGAGTATTCTCAACTTATCGACGTTGCAAAAATTATGGACTAAAATTATTCTTTTGTAGTACGATATTCTCCCCTCATTATTGGAAATAATCATGTGATTAGGACCTTAACTCAATCCCAACCTTAACCTTATGCCAATTCAAGTGGATAAACATATTCCCAGATTTATCATAACATAATCCGTTCAGTAAGAATTAGGACATATCCGACCATAGTGTCCTAAATTAAGATTTCTTCTAGTCCGTCGTCAGTTAGATAATCACTCACTAAATCCAAATTTTCATCTTATCCAAAATCCACCTATGCCAAATCCAGTTAATAAAATTGTGCTTGTCCTGAGTCATGGAAAGAATTGTGCAATATTTCCTACACGAAACTTTCATGACGTAATAGAAGGTCCGATATGTTTTCATCATTTTCCTGCACATATTTTATTTGATTTAGGATCAACACATTGCTTTATCAGTCTTAGACTAGCTGTATTATTACGATTACTACCTATGGATTTAACTGTTCCATTGGATATTGAATTACCTACGGGTGAAATCAGTACACTAACACAAGGTTACATCAATTGTAAAAAATTTCTTGGTTTAAGTACACCATTTTGGGACTTGATAATCTTAGATATTTGGGTTTCAACATTATTATCAGAATAGTTGCTTTGTCAAGACATTCTACTTATATTGATTGTCATGCCAAGAAAATTTATTTTCAAAATGAAGAAAATTGTTCCTTTATATGTTAAGGATCTGGTCCATCTGAATCATCAAGTTTTCAAATTCAAAATTCTCCATTAATCTCAAGAATTTTGGAAAAATTCGAAGATGTTTTCCCCAAAGAATTACCATGATTACCCCATTCCCGAGAGATAGAATTTAGTATAAGTATTTATTCGAATACTCTTCCTATTTTGATACCTTCGTATCGAATGGCTCCTTTAAAAATTTAAGAACTCCGTACCGAACTAGATGATCTTCTTAAAAAAAGTTTTATTCTCCTTAGCTCATCTCCTTGGGGAGTTCTTGTATTATTTGTCAAGAAATAAGATGGAAGATTTTGATTATGTATAGATTATCATAAACTGAACTCAGTAGCTTTAAGAATAAGTATTTGTTACCCTGAATTGGAGATCTCTTTGATCAACTTCGAGGAGCAATGGTCTTTTTAAAAGTAGATTTATGATCTGGTTACCATCAATTACAAGTCAGAAATGAAGATATTCCAAAAATTGCTTTTTGAACTCATTGTGGACATTTCAAATTTACTATCATGTCTTTTGTATTAACCAATGCACCCTTAGTTTTTATGGATCTTATGCATAGAATTTTTAGACCTTTTTTTTATTGATGATATTCTTGTTTATTCGCACAATTCAACAGAACATGCACAACATTTAGAGGCATTATTATGTACTCTAAGAAACCATCGGCTATATGCTAGGAGGAGAAAATGTGATTTTTCAATGAAGGAAATAAAATTGTTAGGAAATGATTTCTGAGAATGGAATCCAAGTCAATCCTTGCACAATTTCATCCATTTTGGAATGGAGAAATCCTACTAATATTATCGAGGTAAAAAGTTTTCTAGGATTAGCTGGTTATTATCGTCGTTTTGTGGAAGGATTTTCTTTTATAGCTTTCCCCCTCTTAAAGCAAACTAGGAAGGAAGTGCCATTTGTATGGAATGATGAATGTAGTCAAGCATTCCAAATTTTGGAGGACAAATTAACTACTGCTCCTATCTTGACTATTCCTTCTAGTAATGTAAGCTATGCTGTATATACTGATGCCTCATTGCAAGGTTTAAGATGTGTTTAATTCAAAATGAAAAAGTGGTAAAGTATGGGCAATAATTCAAAACTCATGAACTTAATTACACTGTCCATGATCTTAATTTAGCAGTTGTATTTTATTCTTTGAAAATTTGGCGTTGGTACCTTTATGGTGAAAATTTTCAAGTCTATTTTATCACAAGAATTTGAAATACATCTTTACTAAAAAAGACTTAAACTTAAGATGATGATGCTAGATTGAATTTATGAAAGATTACCGATTTAAATTAAACTACCATCCAGGAAAAGAAAATGTGGTAGCCGATGCCTTAAGTCATAATCCAATAGGAAGACTTCGTACTTTAGTATCTTATGATATTGATGCTACCATAGTGCAATATGATCTTTATCAATACCCCCTTTCTAAAAAAATTCTAACATCATTGCCTATCCCAAATTGAGAGAGAAAATCTTAGTCCAACAATCTCAAGATCCTTTTGTACAATCCCTTCAGGATAAGAATTAAGACTTCTCATATGATAAGAAAAATGGTTTACTATTTATAATTGGATTGTATATACCGATGATTTATATCTTTGAGAGGAAGTATTGCAAGAAGCCCATCGTTCTATGTTCGCGATTCATCCTAGAAGATCTAATATATACCATACCCTAAAGAAATAACATTGGTGGCTAAATATGAAAAATGATATCGAGAATTTTGTGAGGAAATGTCTTACTTCTCAACAAGTAAAGATAGAAAATCGACACCTTGATGGACTCCTCTAAATCTTACCAATTCCCAAGTGGAAATGTAATCATATTACCATGGATTTTATCAGTGGGCTACCTTCTACGTCCCAAGGATTTAATTCCATTTAGGTAATGGTGGAATGATTTACCATGTATGATCATTTTATACTAGTGGAAAACACCAATTCATTTCAAAAGCTAAGTAAACTATACATACGAGAAATTATCCGATTACATGAAATTACTTTATCCATAGTGTCAAAAAATATTATTAATTTGTAGGACGTTTTGGAAAGAGCTTCAAACCGCAATGGGTACCAAACTTCATTTGAGTACATCACTCCACCCATAAATGGATGGACAATTATAACATACAATTCAAGCATTAGAATATATGCTACGAGCTTGTACGTTAGATATGCCCAAAAACTAGAATGAATATTTACCCCTTGTTGAGTTTTTTTATAAAAATAGTATCGGTCCAGTATTAAAGCTATCCCGTTTGAAGCTTTGTATGGAAGACCTAGTCGTTCACCTGTATATTGGACAAAATCGTAAAATTTCTAATAATTTGGTCCCCAGATAATCCAAGAAACTACTAAAAAGATATAAAAAATTGGAGAAAGATTGAAGACAACCCAAGATCATCAGAAAAGTTTAATAAAACAGTGCCAGAAGCCCTTAGAATTTGAAGTTAATGACAGAGAATTTTTGAAAGTTTCTCCTTGAAAAGGAGTTTTACGCTTCGAAAGAAAAGGAAAATTATCCCCGAAAAAGATTGGAACTTTCGCTATTTCTAATCGTATTGTCCCTATAGCCTATCAATTAGAATTAACTAAAGAATCATCCAACATTCATAATGTAATTCACGTGTCCCAGTTACACCAGTATATTTTTTATCCCTCTCATACCATTACAGGTCAAGAAATCTTCTATTGAACCAAACCATGAATTTGAGGAACCTCCTATTCAAATTTTGGATTGCCAAGTGAAACGTCTCAAGGAGAAGTAAATCCCCTTATTCAAAGTCCTTTGGGAAAATCAAAATCAACAAGAATCCACACGAGAACTAGAACAAGATATCAAAGATCATTATCCTGATCTCTTTAGCAGTCGAATTATAAGACCTTAATTCTTAATTTATTCCTCGCAGAGGATATAAATTTAAATATATTTAAAGGAAGGATTAAAATACTCTATAAGACCTATAAAATTTCTAAATTAACCGAGGATCCCTAAAGTTTTAATAATTACAAATTAGACCCTAAAAATTTTAAACTATCATAACTTAACTTATACTCAACCCTAGACCGAAACTTTATATCAAATTGATCATCTATACTTTAATTTATTAAAAATTATAATTACAGCCCCTGTAACATTTTCAAATTACAAAAATACCCCTAAACTTTATTAAAATCACACTTTTACGGCTATATAAGTACAAACATTATCGACCAAGGACTGAAAACCAAAAATTTGTGATTTACACACAACCCCCTATCCACCTAAGCCCCCACATCAACACTAACTAACAAAAATCACATGTCTGAACCATTAAAACTTGCGATGTTCAACAATTAAGCCATAAAATTCTGAAAATTCAGTTCAAATCCACCCACAAGCCATATAAACCAATGAACTCCCCTGCTCTAACACTATAAAATCCCCATGAGTTCAGCCCTAAAAACTTAACTCAACAGTAATTTCAAATAACTCGGTTTCTCCCTCGAAACAGGTAACCCATCATTTTATGCATTACACTCAGTTTTTTCAATTTCAAATGATTTCTAGGTTGTTATAATGCTAGAATACATCAAAATAATATAAACTTTATGTGTAAAACAGGCCCTAGGTAAAAATATGAAAATTCCACTATTAAAGCTTGGGCTTTAAGGGTGAACTTTAAAATAATGTTTAGAACTCTAGTTTAAAGCTTTGAATATCTTCAATAGAACCTTTGGAACTCTAGTGCAATGATTATATCCCACGAATTTGCATAACAAGCTCTAATCGATTGAAAGTGTTTTTTGAACCAAAAAACTCAAATTCTCAAATTGTCTTTATATAATCCACTTCAAACCTTGAAATCAAAACAAAATTACTCCTTAACATAGAAGAAACCAAAATATGTTTATAAGAATCCCTTCCATATTCATGAAAACCACGAATGTTAAGTCAAAATTTCGATAAAACGCATAGTTATGGAAATAGTTGTATAGTGCATCTCAATCCATAAAACCTATATATTTGGATTCCTTTTGAAATTTTAGGTTAAGTTTGTTTAGAAATCATCCCAAATGGGTTAGAAATAAAGGATATATCTTCGGTAAAAAATATGAAACCCTAAAGTAAAAAATCGAGAGGTTGAAGATGAACAATTTGACCCGGAACCTTGACCATGCGTGTGAGGGCGTGTGGCCAATTAAAATTTTCTGAATTTTTTCCAATATTTTATTTTATTTTTCTTGTAAAAATGGTATAAGGTAAGGACATGTTTGCTCAAGCCTAGCCGATGTTATGGAAAAATGAGGTTTTAAGTTTGAAATATTTTTCTTAAATTAAAATTTTTTAACTGATGAATTTGAACCCCAAACTTTGCCTATAAGATCTTTAAAATATTTTAAGTAAAAAAGTCTTCCTCACCAAAGTTAAAATATAATCTTAACTCCAATATTTTAAATTCCCGAGTTATTTATAATTAAACTCCTGGAACTTTAAAAGATATAGTTTTCATATAAACTGACCCACAACCCCAATTCCAACAAATGCTTATTTGCCCAAACATTGTATACAGAGAATTAAGTACCATATCGTACTGATATCCCCTTTTGATCCATAAGCAATTCTAAATACCGAGCAAGAAGCTTTCTTTTACCTCTTTAATAGTAAATTTTGCGTGCTTATTAACTGCTATTGATATCATTCAATGATAGCCAAATTTGATTCCATGTATGTGCAGAAATTACCATACTCATATGTTGTTATATCAATTGATTATTTTAATTATGATAATTCGGATCAACTTTAACCCTTATCGCTTAAAAACTGATATAAAAATAATTCGTTGTAATTATTCAGTTAACCCAGTACTTTTATGCATTATTCTAATTGAAAAAGCATCAGTATTAACTAAGGAGTAGATTGTTTTGTTATCCCATGGAATTTTATACTTGGCCTATGGTCTTCGATGTTGATAGTTGGATTTATTGCTACATATATATGAGTGCCATTGCGTGCCTAGCCAGTTATTATCCGAAGGTTTAGACTTATTTATTATTTCATTTTAATGAAGGATTAATTATTTCTATACCCCTTTAATGAGCTGGTAAGTATGGGATTATCAGTTCAAAAATCCTTGATTTTCTTTATGTGATCCTTAATAAACTGATAAGTATGGGATTGTAAGCTTTAATTCTTTAACTTATTATACAAACACTGAATTTTATACACAGTCCACATCTCATCTATCAGATATTTGTTATAAAATTTATAAAGCCTGCTTAGAATATTTGTGCTAATTCCTTTTTTCTCCAGATGGCCTAGGAGAAAGAGGATAGTACTCTTCCCCTTTAAAGACAAATATGAGTCACTTGTTTGCGTATGTGATTGTATGGGGGGAGACTAAGCCAAATGGGAGCAAGGAGTGACACTTTTTGATTTTTTACTTTATAGTTCGTGTTGACAAATAAAATTTTATTCACCCCTGCGGTGTTAATACACTATGTGTACTATTTTCATACTAAATAAAGTTCTATTTTTTCCCTTAACTTTCATTGATTTATATATAATCTCTTGTGATATCATACCAAAAAGTAGGGTGTGACATCAACTTTACCCCAGAATTATGAGACAATATAATGGTCATTGTACGTGAGTAATGGAAGACGTGGTAGAAGAACACGAGTAGCCAATATTTTGGGAATAATAGAGAGTTTGTGATATGATGTAGGGATAACATCCTAGAGAAGGAGCCAACCACATTGTCCAAATGGAAGAGGTTTATAGATTTTGAGGTGTTTGAGAGATAATTGTCCACTTGTGAGTCGGCGAGGACTAACCAATCAAAAAAAGTGGATGTACATTACTCCAATCGGACATCTTACGCGGAGGTGGAGCATAGAATGGTAGGCCCACATTTTATTTAATGGTCAAATTAAATTTTTATTACTAATCTACTTGATGCAGGAGTCTGGGAGTAGCCCTGGTCCGCATAAGATCGACTCATATATAAAGGTTCGGCTGAAAAAGGGTCAGGTTGCTAATTCGCGGTTCGCTGAGGCCTTGATAAGTTATATTGTCAATTTTAGTAATTTATTAATATTCCTTTTCATAATTAATTGCGTGTTTTTATACTATTTTAGGATAGGATAAAGGTGGTGCACAACATCTAGATTGGTGCTGATAAGGAATCTGTGAGTATAGATGCACTGAGCCAAGTTTTAGACCAAGATAGAAAAGGTCGTACTCATGGTGTCAGCTCCTAGATAGGAAATTCGAAGCTCCTGGACCTTGCTTTCAATCATGGGTTGTCCTCTAGGGTCGATATGTATAAGGCAAACATGGAATCAATGTTGAAAAATCTCCAAAAAACCATGAATCATATGCCCGAATGGAAAAAATTGGCATGCATAGGTGATGGGAAGGAGAAGAATAAGGATAAAGGAAAGGATAAGGAACTTGTTGGCGAGGGAACACTACTCCATCCCTCTCAAGTATTTTGGCTCGCTCCTCATTCCCTTACGACATGTAATCTACCCATAATCACACTTTCCCAACTCCATTTGAGCTAACTGGGGAGAGGATTTATATTCATGATGCGTGTGGAGGATTAAAGATTGCCAATGGAGAGAAGAATCTAAGCGTCACTACAGTTACTATTATGAACAACAGTCCATTGCAGTCCTATGAGTCTCAGATCAGATTGATTAACGTGTTGATGGGGAAAGTGGGCAAGGTTTTCTTATTAGACGAGGAAGGCGGTGTTCGACATATCGACAACCTGGTGGGGTCATTTATCATTTGACAAATTTTTCTCCTCAATGCTTTTTTATTTTTTTACTTATGATTAAACTTGGTTTCATGTAACTAAACTTGTGTATTTAGTTTTGATGATATTAAACATGAATTTTATGTAATTTGATTTGATTTGTTTAATTGCGTATTTGTTTTGATTACTTTTAATTTCATATTATATTGTGGTTCGTTGTTATTGTTTTTTGTGAACAAAAATGGGTAGTTTTTGGTTGTTATGAAGTAGGTTTTTTCTAGCCAATAGAAATTGCTGAACATTATTTTTTTTGGGTTATAATTTTGTCATGTTCCTTGATCGAGACAAGATAATATTTGTCACGGTCCTTGATCATGACAATTCCTTGAAAATGATCATGTCGTCACAGTCTTGGACCTTAACAAGAGAAATTTATCATAATTTAGGACCGTGACATGATTGTGATAAGATCATTGTTGTCACGATACTCGACCATAACAATACATGGTCACTCCCTATGTTTGGCAAAATTTTCAAGGTTAAAAGGACCGTGACAATAAGGAGGTTTCATGGTCCTTGACTATGACAAGGTTTTTCATTATGCCTATAATTGTCATGATCCTTGACTGTGACCATTCCCTTTTGTCATGATCAAGGACCGTGATAATTGGACTATTTGGGTGTAGTGTTAAGTGTTAAACACATCCAAAAGTCAATATGAAAAATTGGTTTATCAATATTAGAATCTTAATCAAATTTTATCTTTAATTTAAGATAATTGATTCCAATATGCAAAAAGATAAATTAAATCACACAACATTGGATGTATGAGTAAAAACTCATTAATAGGAAAACACCTTAGCCCAAAATGAACAACAAATTTACTATTGGCACAATTTACAACTAGAAAATTAGGACTTACAATCACACAGAGCTATGGACAGTTAGAAATTCTTTCCCACCATATCCTCTAAGAAGAGCGCCAACAGCTGAAGAAGGCTACACAACTGTGATTGGTTTTAGACTCGTCAAGTGTCTTCAAATATCATGCTAAAAAAATATTCTTTAAAGTGGAAAAATCACTTTTTTCTGATTCAAAGAAACCAATGAGTTACCACCAACTATAACTAGGATGTGTAAGGGTATCATATGGTTGAAAATATGTTGTAAAAAGGTTTCCCCTTAAAAACTAACAAGTGTACTTTTAAATCTTGAAAGAAGGACATACTAAAGAACAAATATGATTTGGAAAATGATTTTTCAAAGCTTGATTGAGTACAAAAGAATTACTTCCACGGATTAAATAATGAATAAAAAATCTTGAAAATCACACAAGAAGAACACATATATATGTTGATTTTTTTCTTAATAAGATATCTCTTAAAATAAACTCAACAATGAAGAAGAAGGCTTGTAATTAGTATGTATAGGACTTGTGTATGCAGACAAGTGGGTACACACTCAAGTGAATCATTATTTTGGCTAAGAAACAATATTTATTGGTTGAAAATAATGACTGTGTCTTGGCACAACTTCACATGAGATATTAATCAAAATATCTCAAAAAGTAAAAAAGTCAAGTACAGTTTGTGGACCTTTCGCTAGAGTGAAGTCATTCTTTACGGACGCGAGAGATCAGTGAGTGAGGCCGTGAATGTAACCAAGTTATTTAAAGCTATGGCTACTTTAGGTACCGAACAACGAGATGAGACCTTCGTTGATGGAAGAGAATAACAATTTTAGGTCGCAAGTTTTGCCAGACTTTTAAAATGACTTAATTTCCACAGGGTCACGACCAACGAATAAGACCTTCATTGATGTGAAGCCCTATTTCGCTGCAAAAAAGCTCCAACTAATGAGTTCAAAACTCAAAATAGAAAATTCCTTGTTTCGTAATTGTTACAAAACAAAAAATTTCAACTCCTTCTACCAATCAAAAGTAAAATTCTAAATATATGGATTCATACAAACGTAGTTTTTGTATAAAGAATATATCATCTTTGAATTTGGAAATTTCAAGTCTAAAAGAATAACAAGATTAAGTAAGAAATATTTTCTAATTTTGAAATTAAGTTTAACCAAGGCTGAATCTAAGTTTGCTAGACATATACCTTTATCCTAGTAGTTAAATTGGGGAAACGACATGCATGATCCACTATGAGTCTGATGAAGCTTTTTGAAGATTGTACTAGACTCAAAATGTATTTTGTAGAACGAAATATGAAAATCCATAATTTCATGGGACATATGAGTATATTATGCTCTTACATATTTATTTACTTACAGTATGTGTAGTGATAAAATCTATTTTTTCAAAATTTTTTATTTAGTGTTAGCATAACTTTATCACATATAATGTGCATCTTTAAGTGTTATTTTGTCGTGGTAAGCCTGACTCTCTTATATCATATCTGAACTAAATTCTCGTACCATCACTCACTATATGGTTTACTCTAATTTTATTGGTTTAATTAGAATGTTGATCTATGCTTAGCTCCATTTTATCTCATTATATGCTTCATTTTTTCCTTTGTCTTATCTATGACAAAAGGGGAAGAAATTTATATATAGTATGAATGCATAGTATTGAGATTGTTGAGTACCATTGGGTAGTTATACTTATGGTAAGAATCTTTATATGTTATATCTTTTTAATGAGATGAATTTTATATTTTTTTTGGGGGGTGGGGTGGGGTGGGGGGTACTTTATTCTTTTGATTATTACATGTCAACATTGATATATTCACTCAATTGATCTTACTGCTAATATTTTCACTATCTTTACACAACGCTATTTTGACGAGTATTATAGTTTATGACAGAAAATAGGTACAAGAATATCATTGAGAAAGTTTATGGGAGAATCGGTCTTCATTACTTTAAATGTAATTTTTTTTTATCTTTTATGCCTTTGGTTGGGCAAATTGTGTCATAGGTGGTTGTTTTGATTCATTATCTTGTGGTTTTATTTTTGTTCCTTTTATCTCTGAATTTGGGAAAAGGAGAAGATTGTAAGAGTACATATATACTCATGTGACCAAGTTTTTTATATTGTCTTTAGTTATGTGACCAAAACACTCTTTGAGTCTTACGCAACAGTTACATGAAAATATTTATCACTCGTGTCAAATCATTCATTTCATATCCCCAAATACACCATTTAGATGAAATGGAATACTGGATTAGATACACCTCATGGTTAAATATTTTCTTATATTGAAAAATATTCCAAATTTAACTTTATGGTTACCAAATATATGAAGAAATATACTATTTTCATATAATATTATGTTGAAAATGCACATTTTCAGTGTATTTAGAAGTCTATTGGTTCATAGGTTTAAACTTAGAAAAACCTGGGTTTTTGATACTTTCTACAAAGAAGCGAAGCTTCCCTCGCCACACCATCCTTTTATGCCAAACTAGGGTAAAAATTGTCCTTGAGAGAGACTTCTTTAGCTTATGGTCATTACAGTAAAGAGATCCATATCTTTAATGAAAGGCCTTCTCGCTGGTCACAACCTCATGATCATGTGCTTCAGAAACTTTCTATAAGTTATTGCAACCATCATCGCTGAAGGTTCATTTTAATAAAGCCTCGTTGCACTTATTTGAAGCTCCTATGACCGCTTTATATAAAATGATGTTTGAGATATTCTTATGATATTTTGTTGGATATTCTGCCATGGAACAAATCTTAAAATTTTGCAATCCTAAATTTTCCCTGTGATCCTCGAGTTTTCAACTTACAAATAAAGGCCACCAATTGTGCCTTATATTCGCTATATAACTTGTGTTTAAAAAACCACTTATGGGTTTGCTATCACGATATTAATGCAATATTTGTATAATTAAATGTCCACCAAACACAAACACAAACACAAACACAAATGCAAATTTATTCTTTTTATCTTAAGACATACATCTACGTGATAAAATAGATAAAGTAAAACATGACTTCAACAAAGGCAAAGTTTATGGAAAAATCCCTTGTGGAAAACCCCTTTTTATTTCAGCACTTTAAATTTTTTACGAGATAGTTGACTTAAAATAACACTTGATACCAGCCACAAGTATAACTCATTAGTTTTTACAAATCTCTAAAAAATACCACTCGTCTCCAAGAAATCCACAGGTGGCCTTCCACCCTCAGTATCCACTGATCATCCTTTGTCTTTAGCAATGATCCCCTCGAGAATCACAAGTTGAGCCGTGCAGAAACTCTCTCAATAAGAGTTGTGTATGCAAGGATACAAACTATCTAGGGTTCAAAGAGATTTACACAAATATATTTTGGGGATGTGATTTTGTGAATCAAAAAAGTTTTCTAAACTCAAAAGTTGAAAACTTTTGCAAAGTGTATGCAGAAATGATTTTGGGAAAAAGTCTTAAAAAAATTGAACATGAAACTGGTATTTGTAAGGCATCCATAAATTTTGAGGTGGTTGCTCTTTCGAACGAATTTGAATCTCATTGAAACAAGAATATCAATTCATTTGAACGAAATAGAATCTCGTACGAACGAATGTGCCATCTCCTTTGAAGGAAGTTCAAACAACTTAAAGCTGTATGCCCTCGTTCAATACACATTCGATGTAAACTTCAAATGAGCCTTCGAACGAAAACATGATCTCTTTCTAACGAGCACCTCATCTCATTTGAACGTGGTGAGCGAACTTTGAAAATTTTTAAATAAAAAAGTATGCCTTAATTTTTCAATTCAAAAATCCTATTTCAGTGTAAATAAAATTCAAACATTACAAAATAAATTAAAGGATTAAATTGAAACTCTTAATATCTTTATACCTTCATAATGTGGAGATTTATGGAACCTAGAAATGTTGAATATACGGTTCTTCATGACAGCTCGAGTCGAAGTGTAATGGGATATTCCAAAATCTACATATGCCTAATATGAGCAAATAAAAGAAATTATGCTTTTAAAAATTTCCCTTTTTTGGCTCTTCCGATAAAAACATAAAACCGAAATCCAAATTACATTAAAATCTCCTAAGATAATAAAAATATCCTAATACCCTCCTAAGCCCTAGAAAATGCATAGGTATAAGATAATGATTTCTTAAAAAATGATGTCTTTAAATATCCACTTGTTATTGTTCTTCCCTTGGGTACTTTGTCTTCATGGAGTGTAATGTGAATATGATCTTTCAAAAAGTACCTATAAAACATGAAACAAAGAAAATACCCATGATGAATCGGGTTTGACATATAAAATAAAATTCATAAAAATTCTCCCCTATAAATCAAACTCCCCAGTAATTTGTTTATAAAATTAGATTCATATAAATTTTAAATTCATAAAAATTCTCCCCACAAATCAAACTCCAGCATAATTTTTTCTCCCCCTTTTATTTTGTCCGAAATAGACAAAGAGTATAGACTAATCATGAAAGATAGAGAACGTCACCGAAAAGAGTAAGATATCATCACAAAAACATATGAATGACAAACATGCAATGATAATCTCAAAGGCTCGACAAACTTTTTTTGAAAATTTGCAAATTTTTCATGTATAAAATTTTAACAAATATAACAAACCATGGAGAAACACAAAAATACCCGAATCATGAAAACATAATGTAGGGGTGTGAACGTATCCTACAGGTTAATCAACATAGAGAAACATAACCCATGTGCATGAAGGAATGAGACACCGCTAATGAAAGATCTCAAAGCCTACCTTGAGTGTAAAATATGGTCAACTCAAGTGAAACTGACTTAACCTAATGAACTAATCAAGACCGTAAGTGATTTTCACAACAATGATGCCCAAAACTATGTAATGTATTTTGAGGTTTTTATAGTACGTGCAAACCCTTTGATCTTCAACTTAACTCCCTTAAAATATCATATATTGCAATTTTACTCTCAATTATTTTGAAAAAAAATGCTCAGTTGTCGCGAAGTGTCAATGTTCTAAAATTGGCCTAGAACCTCTGTTTTTATGTGCCATTAATCGTGTTGGATCTTTTCATTGCAAATGGTGGATTTTCATGCAAAGTCAACCTGTATTTCGTAGCCCGATTTCATTCCTTAATATATAACATTGATTAACCGAAAATATGATTTTTTTTTTTTTATTTTTTCAATCTGAGCAATGGTTCTTATATGCACAACCTGTATTATATGGTTTTTCACATTTGGTTCAATTTAAAAGCACAATTAAGATGAAAACACTATAATCTACACGTGACAGGTAAGTGCAATGATCAAATAAGTCCGTGATCATGTGTATTAAAGGTGACAAGGGGTCAAACATGTTATATATGTCTTTGATAATGTGGTGCAATGTATATGTGAGTGTGTGAAATAAAAGGTGATAACACGTGACGGATAATTTTTTTTAAAAATATTTTTATTTATGTAACGGTTCATAATACTTACAAAATGAATATTTTTTTCCTCACATATTACTACATGTAAATGTTTTGAACCATTACAAAAAATACATATTATTTTATTTGCAAGTGTTTATAACTGTTGCAAAACAACAATGCTTATTGAATTTTGCATCGATTTTGAACACTTACAAATGGAAATTTTGCAACTGTTTTAGAAGCTTGCAAATTTCCTGAATTTTGCATCTATTTTGAACACTTGCAAATGGAAATTTTACAAGTGTTTTAGACACTTGAAAATTCCCTGTTTTGGTGAAGTGATATGTTAAGGATTATGAAATCATATGAATGAGGAGTAATGGTTAGAACATTATAATGTGTTGATGGAAATTGTTAAATCCCATGCTAAAATATTTTTATAAATTGTTTTTGTTAAATCTCATCCAAATTAGAGCATAGGATTTGAACAACTTGTTAGGAGATTTTGTAGCAATTGCATATCACATGAATTAATTGATTTAATGCCTATGAAATCGTATTGGTATGAATATGGAAAAACAAAATATGGCATGGAATGAGAAAATGGATAAAGTTTAGAAATTGCATACATTAATATAATGACATCTTTGGGACGTTCGAGTTACGTACTTTAGTCTATACTATCACTCGTATTATTTGTTGTTGATACATTCTACGTATGGGAATAGAAGAGTAGTTGTGTTTTACAATTGATTCTACCGGGGTATAGGACTATAGAGTGGTCATTCTTATGGTGAGTGTTCCTTAGGTGTAAGATTAGGTGATACATATTTCTTTGTTTCATCCTAGGCATGAGACTAGGGTACAATGATGAATTTGGGTATTTTACTAGGTAAGGAACTAGTATGTACATATTGTTTTTTTGATCTCTTTGTATGTGACTAGGGATGGATTCAGTTTGACTTGGATGAGTGTTTTCGGTGGCTAGAGGTAACTAAAAGAATTAATAAAAAGATGTGAAAATAATAAAATATCTAAAATGATAATATGTTTTAGAGATTCACGAATTTATGTGGGTGTTAAGGTATGTGCAGAGTCTAGTGATGACTGAATATTATGATGTATGTGGGACTATAATATGTCATATTTTTTATCATTTATTTAAATTGTTTAGTTAATTATTTATTTGTATGTAGTGACATGTTCACTTAGTATATTTATATATTTGTATGTGATTCGTAAATGTGTTACCAGATTTCACATTATTTGGAAAATCAACATAATACATCGTAATGAAGTAATTAAATACTTTAAATGACTTAGTATTATGGAAAACTTTGAAATGGTCAGGGACTATGTGTTGAGGATTTCCTTGTTTGGATTATTCCCTCTTTGTTGGGTCCCACAAGTCATGAAGTAGTTTCTTATAATGCTGAGCCATGCTTAAATAAGGAATTATTATGTTTTAACTTAATCCACTTGTACCAACTAATAAATCCACTTATTGAGATAAAATGTTTATGAAAATATGACCTTTTTTGGTTGGACTTATGGGACATTTAGAAAGTCTATTTTATATTTTAAATAATGGTATTTAAGTCTGTTACATTAGTATATGGGTTGACCCAAGTTTTCAGCCATTTGGAGCATGTCTTGGGCTGTTTTTGTTAGAACGACTTAATACCAGTTTGGTTTGACCCAATGAGAGGATGGATTAAACTCAATACAGACGGTCTTTCTTCTGACTCAAATATGGCTACTATAGGTGGTGTTTTTATAACTTCTAGAGGCTTTTTTCGTGGAGAGTATTGTGGGAAAATGGTTCTCATACTGATTTTTATGCAGAATTACTTGCTATTATTGTTGGGATTGAATTTGCCAAAAATTATAAATGGGATCATGCATGGTTAGAGGTATATTCCTTAGCTATGATGCATTATATTTTGAATAAGGATTTTCAACCTGCTTGGGATTTGCGAATTAAATGGATTAACCATATGCATTTCTTATCTCGAATATCTTTTGTGTGCTCCCATATTTTTAGATAAGGGAATAGTGTAGCTGATAAACTTTCCAATATAGGAATTCAACATCCCATTATTCAATGGTGGTGGTCTTCTCCAAAGGAAATTAGGTTCGATGTGGCTAGAGACTTGTCAATAATTCCTCATTTTAGATTTCATTACCCTTTCTCTGGTCTTTTGTTATTTAAGAAAAAATGTGATCCCCTGATCTAATTATAAAGCTATTATGGGATATTTTGTTAATTTTTGTGTAGGTAGATGGTTTTTCCATTTAAGTATTGTGAACCCCTTAGCTACTTATAAAGCTATTGTGGGTGGGTATGTTTATTATTGTCATGGTGGAAGGTAAGGTTTTCATGTCCCCCTTCTTTTTGATGAAAGTCGTGGAGGGATTTTCTCCTCTTTTATTTTTTCTACTCAAGATTAATCATTCAAGATTTAGTACGTTGTTTTGGGGAATCCTCAAGGTGCGATTAATTGTTGTTATTTGATGTATGTGTAAGAATAGTGAGTGTGTATGTGTGTGTGAGTGTGATAATGGGGACGTAATAAGATGGATTTGATGAAGTACGTATAATGTGAAACACTTAGGAAACCCGATGATTGCGATGGGCTTACCTTGGTCTTATTTACCCCAACCCTACTACAGATGTACACATATCTAGAGTAGGGGAAACGTGGGAGTCTTTTTGTATAACCTTTGGTATAAGGTCTATGTGACAAGAGGGAAGACATAGTTATTTTCCCTTTGTTGTTTCTTTGAGGTCATAGGGATGTGATGACATATAACTACACCTAGTACGCAGGAGAGGTCCCCAAAGGTAATAGGGTTAGGCCTTCGTGATTTATTTGTGCCCTTCAGTATAGTCAATATGTTTTGTATATGAGTGGGGCATAGTCACTTTGGTATTGAACTTATGTGATTCAGTTTCCTTTACTGACATTATACAATATATATATATATATATATATATATGAAATACTAGTTTATGGAACTTTGTAATTATAAATAATTGAGAAGATTTATAACTACATATTATAAGGTTCACTTAGCCTTGGGATTAGACGTGCATTTAGTTTTTGGGGTTGGGTTAACTTAATAACAACTAAAATATGATAGGAAGGTGCATTATTATTTTTGTGGATAAAATTTAGTTACATTTTAACTCATTGTTGATGTAAAAAATTAGATTATCTCTGATTGTTTAATCAAAGATAAAAAATAAATAAGACAAGAGATTTCAAAGTGGTTCAACCTTGAACGAATGGCCTACGTCCACTGTTTGTGTTAGTATTGACTGTTTGGGAATTCTCGAGGTAGGATTTATCTCCAGAAATTCCGATCCCCTTACAATGAGGATGATACAATGTATTTATAGACCTGAGGCTGTACATGAGAAAGGATCATACATAGCTGTCCAATAAGTGTATCTGTATGATAATAATCAGTATTTAATGTGCATTTAATCCTCTTAATTGTCTGATAATAAATGCTCTGATCGAGGTGCATATCGAACCGCCTAAGCTGCTCGGACCGTCTAAGTATCTCGGTATCCATGAGTTGCTCCGTGCAGTAAAGTTCCTCGGAGAGCACCTACTGCTCGGAGTGTCTGAGTTGGTCGGGGAAATTGAGTTCCTCGAAGTCAAGGTGTTGTTCAGAAGTGTTTGTTATTGCCACGCAGATTGCCATGTGTCTCCACTTAACTGAGCCATGTCTGCAAATTAAATTTTGGTATCAAATGAAACCTCCAATGTTTCACAATTCAAGAATGAGGAGCGTAGAACATTCTTCTCGAAATATGGCGGGATTAAATAGTCATCCTGAATTTTAGGAGTGTTTTCTTCGCATTTATTTTTCTTTTTGAATTCATAGAATCAGACTTTTTGAATTTTTCTAACTGCTTCGATCTCCGCGCCCTTTTTGTCCTTTCAGCCGCCGGTAGCGTAAACGTCTCCCTTTATAATCATTATTTTTACCTTTTCGCAAGGTAAGGTATTTAACCATTGCAGAAAATCATATCGTCTTCTACTTTTTCAAATCTGTATCTTTGAGTTTTCCATTTTCTCTCTCTCTTGTACGTTCATCCCTTTCATCGTTCGTTGTCAACAGATCCATCTTTTTCCTGTAAGATCTTCTTCTTTCTCTTTTATTTCCTTTATTCATCATGGTTTACCTTGTTGAGTCGCTTGATAAGTTTCGTTATGATTTCTCTATTCCTTCATGGGTTGTTCTGGAGGAACTTTCTGAACCTTCAGATTATTTTCGTTTGGCTGAGGGACATTGGTTCCCCAGTCTCTTCGTAGCTGAATGTGGCTTTTCTTTTCCCCCAAACTCTTTGTGTCCGGAATTTTGTCAATATTTTGACGTGGTTCCTACAAAAATAGCCCCCAATACATGGAGAATAGTTAATGGAGTTCATAGGTTAAATCAGATTCATGGAACTCGTATAGGAATTCCAGAAATTATGTTTTGTTATAGATGGGCTGTTGGTGACAATACTTTTTATTTTAAAACTAGGTTTTTAAATAGGGATCTAGTAGTCAATCTCCCAGATGCCAATAGGGATTACTTCGAGCACGGTGTTGTTATGAAAAATTGGCAACACCCTCCACTAACTAAAAATGATGTGTACCAGGGTCCTAGATGCCCTCCCTATGGCAATGGGATAGGTTGTTTTTATTTTATTTTATTTTCGAAATTATGCTTCCTTTGTGTTTGATAAAATGTGTCACTGATATTTTAATTTTGATTTATTTGCAGTTGACAGCAAAAGAAGGTCTCCAAAAGAGACAGAAGTTAACTTAAAACATTTGAAACTTATCTGGGGTTTGCATCAGACTGTTGCCGACGAGCATATCAGATCAGCTTCATATTTGCTGCAGTATAAGAGTTACACTTCATCTTATACTTCTCGTTTGATGATAAGTGACGTAGAACCAATACCAGCTTCTGCAAGTTCTTCACCTGAATCACATATTCCTCTGAGTGAAAAAATGAAAAAAAGAAGAGCTCCTGCCCTCTTTCCAGAAATCTGCCTCTATTGATAAAGAGGCAAAGAAAAGCAAGCATGACGTCCCAGAAGAATGGATAAGAAAAATCGATGCACCTCCTCCGGCTGCTACTGTGAAGGTTGCCGAGAAGCCCCCAGTAGCTCCGAGCAAAGTTGTTGCTCCAAGCGAGGTTATTGTCATATCCCCGACTAAGAGTACATCCTTGGTCGAGACTTTTGATGCCCCTCCGAAGAGGCTGAAGAAGAGTTCCTCGATCAATTTGGCTGAATCCATCTCTTAGCCTCCAACTACTGGAAGTAGTGTTCCCACTTTCATTGCTCCGAGCTCTGCCATGAGCTCGGTGAAATCTTGGATCATCCCGAGATCCAAGGCATTGAATAAAATCTTTCTCGAGATATGGTTACCACATTGGCTGCTCGTCATATTGCTTCTGTAAGTATTATTGTCCTAAACTTTCATTTTTCCGCTGTTATATATTTGCACTGACTTGCTATTATTTTCTTTTTCCAGTTGGTAACCTGTTTCAATGCAATTTTGAAGAAGGATGAAGCTATTAAAGCTTCAAGTTCCTCGTCGGGTGTAGAGGAAGCTTTGGTGGGTCTGACGCAGTCTCTGAAGGATTCTCATCAGAAGTATGTTGATTATAAAACTGCTTGGGATAATAAGCTTAGTTCCACCGAGCAGGAGAGGGATCAAGCTGTTGAGGTCTCCAAGGGATTGGAGAAGAAAATAAAAGAATTGGAAAGTAAGAATAAAGAGCTCGAAGGGAAGCTCCAAAATGATGGGGAGCTTGAAGGTAAGCTCAAGTCTACTGAGGAAGAGTTGGGCAAACTTCGTGAGGTGGATTGCCAGAGGGACGAGGCAAAAAATAAATTGAAAGCTGCCGAGGAACTCATGACTGAGAAGATTTCCTCAGAGAAAGTGAAAAGGAAAATAGCTATTAAGAAGTCCTTCAGCGCTGGCTGGGATAAAGGATGGAATAAGGGTCTGGCTGCCATGATGTCACAAGTGGAATATAGTAGCCTTAAGTACTTTAGGGACGGCTGGGTCGCTGCTTTGAAAGAGATGAATGTTGATGAAAATTCTGACCTGTTTTAGTGACACGTCCCTAGCCCCCCTTCAACTCCCGAAGAAGAAGAAGAGGATGAAGCTTCCTCTAAGGAATCCTCTATGGTGATATGAGATCAAATTTCTCATCCCCCAGTTGTCCAGTCTTCCTGCGAGCAACTTCAACCATCCATTATTTCAACCTAGCAGCTTCCAGCACCCATCGAGCAACCATCTCTGCCATCTGAGCAGCCTACCTCCTCGTCCCAACCTCCCGAGAAAGTTTTGGGAGACAAGGAGAAGGTGTAGAGTTATTCGGATTTTTCTCTCTGTTTATTTTTGCCAATTATAACTCTGAACTATGTACTTCTCTTTTATGATGTAATAAAATTTGAAACTTTGACTATTCATACTGTTGATTCTCTTCCTCTTGCTCCTTATTGATTCTTCCTATCTCTTCTTTTTACTAGTTTATGGCCAGGATGGAATTATTATCAGTATTTAAAGTGTCTGCTCGACCGAGCAGTGGCTAACAATGTAGCGTATTATGAAATGATTGAAGACCTCCAGGGCACTGTCGAGGAGCTTCAACAATAATAGAAGGAGTCTATAGCCCTTTTGCACCAGGGATATGAGAAGAAGTATCAGCAACTAAGTGTTGATAAAGGATATGATAGATTGATTACTGCCTATGATGTGAGGGAGAGAGCTTTGAAGACCGAGGTGGAAGAGCACAGGCAGATAGCTAAGTTGCTGGAGCAGGAAAATAATAACCTGCGAGGAGAGATATCTCAGTTGAAGTCTGCAGCATCTTCCTCGAACGCCTTAGTCCCTGTCAACGATGAGGGTTTCTCTTTCTTAGAGGTCGAAAATGCCAATTTGAGAAACGAATTGGAGACTTTGAAGAGAAATGGAGCCTCTACTTCTTCTCGCGGTCGAGCAAGAGGTTCTCGGGGACGAGCAAGAGTTGCTTAGCTTACAATTGAAGAGCAAAGAACTCAATCAGCTTTGGAGAATTAGGCCTTTCATCTAAAGGCGAAGAATCAAGCATTAGCAGAAATGTCCAAGAAAATTATTAATTTGGATGAGCAGCTCTCTACACAAAAGTCTGCCTTAGAGAATAAAGAACTTTTCGTAAAAAATATCCACGAGCAGCTAGAAAGGTTGACTTATCAATTCCATAAGCAACCTAGAGAATTTTGGATGGCTAGCTATAATGAAGCCCTCTATCACCTCGATGATCGGATTCAGCAGTCGAACAACGAGGGGTATAAGCAAGGATGGTTAAATGCCTTGGGTGTGCTACAATTGGAACAAGGTCACTATTTATGGGATTACTATAATCCTGGGTTGCTTGAACTGCCAGTGCCACCATTCAAACTCGACATGAGTTGGATTCCTGCTCGGGCAATCCCTCAGTGTTTGATTTCCAAATATCTTGGCGATTACAGTCTCCATTCCAATGTCGAGATATCTCGCCCAGAGCACCTACTCGATCGTCCATCTGTGATGAACATCAGGATGCTCAAAGACCTTAATTTCATAAATTCCTTTTATGCCTTAGACGATCCTCCTGCTGGAGAGGAACCTGTTTCAAAAGCAGAGGGGTAGAAACCAATAGAATAGGAATCTTGATGTAATAATTAATATGTATTTCATTCTCAATGTATTTTGTTTTGGATTTAATGAAAAACTTATATTTTTCTTTGAAATCTTGATTGCCATTGTCTTATTTACTAATGAATGTGTATGTATATCTGTTAAAAAGATAACATCATTGTGTTATTTGCCACCAACTAAAGTTGGTGAAATTTATTATTGACTATCTTAAATTGATAATAATCATTTGTCGACCAACCAGAGTTGATGATATTTTGTTTCTCGACCAATTTGGTGAAATGTTTCAAGTATTAAAATTTTGCTAGATCACTTTTTAATTCTAAGCCATTATTTGTTTAACCAACTATTTCCGACCAAAGAGAGTTGGTGTTTTTAATTCTCGACCAACCTTAGTTGGTAAATTTTTTTTATTCCCGACCAACTATAGTGGGTGAATCTTCTTCCCAACTAACCGGAGTTGGTATTTCAGAGAAATATTTTTTATTTTCGACCAACCGGAGTTGGTGGATTTTCTTCCCAACCAACCGGAGTTGGTATTTCTAGGAAATATTTTTCTTCCCGACCAACCGAAGTTGGTGGATTTTCTTCCCAACCAACCGGAGTTGGTATTTCTGGGAAATATTTTTCTTCCCGACCAACCGGAGTTGGTGGATTTTCTTCCCAACCAACCGGAATTGGTATTTCTAGGAAATATTTTTCTTCCCGACCAACCGGAGTTGGTGGATTTTCTTCCCAACCAACTGGAGTTGGTATTTCTGGGAAATATTTTTCTTCCCGACCAACCGAAGTTGGTATTTCTGGGAAATATTTTTATTCCCGACCAACCGGAGTTGGTGGATTTTGCTGAGTAGTGTGTAGCACTAGTATTCCGCGAAAAAATTTCAACAAAAGGAGAGAATTGGGTAGAATATTCACATTTTATTCATACTGATGAAATTGCATTACATGAGGGTTTACATGTAATACCCCGTATTTTTATGATATTTATTTATGGGATTAATTGAATTAAATGTGTATTAATTGGGAATTAATCCGGATAAAAATACTAGCGAGATGCGAGTTGGTATTTGATTTTAATGAGTATATATGGCTATATATGAATATGGAAATTATGAAATTTGTCGTGAGATTGAAATACGGCAATTTGGAATTTTGTTGAGATGCGTGTGACAATCGCGTCAGGAATATTATTATTTAATTAAAAAGTGAATTTTAATTCTATTAACCGTAGGGTCGTTATGAGTGCGCCAACGCGTCCGGAAGGGTCAAAATAGTCAGAAAACACTACCCGGGGGTTTAGTTTGGGTCCTGGGGCATTTTTAGGTCATGCCGGCAATGTATAAGGGTAGTTTGATAATTTTGGATTTTTGGGAATTAAAACCCACGAAAATTTGGAATTAATATCTGATTTGGACTTTACCCACTAAACCCACTAACAACATTTAATGACTAAATGGGCTACGGGAGTTATTGTAATTAGTTCCAAGAGTCTCCTAAGGCAAACCCTAGCCTCCATTGTCACCTTGGAGAAAAAGACTTGTAGAGAGAGAGAGAGGAGAATTCCGCAGAGAGAGAGAGAGAGAGAGAGAGAGAGAGAAACTCATCAATTCGCCATCAAAATCAGATAAATACATAAGGCAAGTGGTTTAATTTACATTATTTTGCAGTGAATGTCTCTTCCATGCTTAGACAATTCTAAAATTTCATTTGTTTGGGAGATTGATGAAAACCCATAAAATTAGAGTTATAAATTTAATTGTGGATATAGGTTTGCATGTAGAAATGTTATTGGATGATTGAACTAAAAGAATTACTACTTTTTGTGTTACAAAAATGGATTTTATTAGGCTCATTGATGATCTAAAATTTCTAGGGTTCATGTTCTTGAGATTGGAGAAAAATGTAGAGTTTTGATATTTGGATGATGTTTAGGATGAATTAACCCCAAAAAACACGTTAGTATATGACCTAAGTGTGTTTAGGAATGATTAGAAACCTTGAACAATTGTTGTATTGAGTTCAGATGAGATTAGAGGTGAAGAAAAGATGGAAAAACGAGAATAGGAAAATATGGGCTCGAAACTGGCCTCTCGTTAGAAGACCTGCCCAGGTCTTTCGAACGAGCTCGTTCGAATGAGCTTCTAACGAGTTGACAGTTTTCCTTCTAACGATAGGGATGTTCATTCGATGCCTTTCGTTCGAACAAGATCTCGTTAGATGCCCAGTTCGTTCGAACGAACTCTCGTTCGAACAGCCTCGTTCGAACGAGACTTCTAACGAGCTGACAGTTTAGGCTTTTTGGCCTGTTTTGATTTTTGCATGTCCCGTAACCTTGTTTAATTGTAGAGATACCATTCCCTTGATGATAAATTGATATAGTTGTGACATTTGGGGATATATTGAGGAGTAAAACCTAGAAGTGCAATTCGAATTGAATGGAAATTGTGGAATAGGACGTGAGTGACTATTACGATGCGAGAATTATTAACGGCTTAAATAATTGAACTAATCGGGAACTTATGAATTGTGCAACATTATAAGTCGGTACGAGAATGAGAAGTGTACCAAAAATAAATTACGGTGATTACTAAGATGTGTGTATACTTAGTATATGTATGTGATTTTATGTGTATGACATAACTACCATACTTGCTATCACGGGAGGTTTACGTTCTCTTAGGGCCTTCTAATCCTTGTGTTGCTCGGATTTAGATTGGTACCTCGAGAACATAGGTCAGAGAAGGACTTATTGGGATGTTAATAAGTCTGCTGATCATGGGAGCGTAGGTATGTACGTGACCCATGTGATGTGACTGTGTTCGCCTCCATTGTTTGTGATTGTTGTTATCTGAGAACGATTCCTGAGAGATTCGGAATGCGTGATCCTTATGTACGTGATGTACCGGGATGGATAGCAGAGTATGTGTGCACCGCAGCTTAGTCTCGGGTTCTTGTATTGTATATTTATGGAGTGACTAATATACACTTAAATTAATGAGAACTTTCATGTTGTTATTGTGAGTATAAATACGGAAACGCTTTGAGTAACTATAAAGGGATAACCTATAATGAATTGTATTGCTAATAATCGAGAATCTGAGTTTAAGTAAAGCCCTCTACTTAATTGATGACGGTAGAATGTATAATGAGAACCGAGTAGAAAGGTTAGAACTCATGTCAGTATAGTTAAATAATAATATCACTTAGATGGGTGCTATTCGTTAGGAGTGCACAATTAGTCGAGAGGTGAGTACTTCATGTGAGTGCACGTCTTAACATGTATTTTGCATTCATTTTTTTAATGTTATTAAAACACTTGCTGTTTTTAAAATAATCCCCACTTTCGGGCTCTGACCCATTTGCTTTCAAATCTACTTTTTGTAAAAACCATTTTAGGTGCCCAGCCACAAGGACACCATGCATAGGATTTTCATTCAGGTGACGAGCTGTAGCTGTTTGTGGAAGTTATAGGACTTTGCTAGTAGACGCTTCATCTATCTTGACTCTATATTCAGCTTTCATCAGTTGTAGGGCATGTCGCCCATTTCTATTAGAAACATTTTCTATTTCAGATTTTCAGACTTTTGGCATGTAATTAATTCAGGATACTTTGTTTTATTTAGTTCAGTTGTGGGATTGTTGTGACGAGTTTTTCCTCCGGACTTATTATTATGTTGTTGGTCATTCTATTGCTTCGTTATGGTGAATGGTTGTTATTCTTTCACTATCCTTTTATTGCATGTTAATCAGAGTTAACTTAAAACTTGGCAACTCACTTTTTAAATACTAGGTGGTTAGTAATCATTAAAATGTTTTCGACAGTGATGCTGTTAACTGAACCAACTTGGCATTTTGTATTAATTTAATAAAGGAGTAGCTACCCGATATTTAATTAGTCGGGGTGTCACAGGTGGTATCAGAGCATCAGGTTCTAGTGTCCTTTAGGATCTGTACGGCTTATTATGTTTCCGCTGAGCTTTCTTTTATGTAGAGCCCTATATTTTAGGACTGTTGTATTCTCTTGTATATTCTACGTTCTTCAGCTATTTTGAGTTTATAACTATGAACTTATAAACTTTATTCTTGTTTCAGATGCCTCCACGACATGCACAAAGGGTTCCCAGGGATGCAACGCTAGAACCACAGCCCGCACCAGTTCAGGGCACGATGAATGCCGCCGAGGTTGCAGCCATTGTAGCCCAAGCGATAAATGCCGCACTAGCCGTAGTTCAGCAGGCACCACCTCAGGCGCTAGTAGCCGCACCAGTTTAGGCACATGCATTCCCGTCTGCTTGGGAACGTGTTCGTGATGCTTTTCAGAAAGCACACCCTCCGGAGTTCGCAGGTAGCTCCGATGTTGTGGTTTCAAGTCAGTGGAGGAAGGACATTCACCGATACTTGAGGATGTATGAGTGCACCGATGTCCAGAAGCAGATACTAGCTACCTTTAATCTAGTGGGATCTGCACTGAAGTGGTGGGAGTCTATTACCACCGTGGAGGAGAGAGATACTCTCACTATACAGGAGTTTTGGGTGCGGTTTGACCGCAAGTATTTTCCGTCAGCTGTTCACACGAAAATGAGGAGAAAGTTGATGAATCTCAGACAGGAAGGTAAGACTGTGGCCGAGTATGAGGCCGAATTCACCAATCTGTTGAATATTGTTCTGGATGAGATACCGACAGAAGAGAAGAAAATACAGAAATTTACAGACGGGTTGACTTGGAGGATCCGTCAACATTTGTTGGGGAATATATCGTTGGCCACTTACTCTGATGTGGTTAACGCTGCACTGTTACACTTCCAGGATCACCGCTTTCACATGACTGAGGGCAAGAGATCGGGAGAGTCCATCCATCAGGGCAGGACTGGAGGACATGGTGCCAGTGGGGCACAATATGTTCAGGGGCAGAGACAGGGTGACCAGGGTTCCCAGCAGGGGGATCACAAGAGGTTCAGATCGGGAAATTTCAGGCACGGACAGGGAGGTTTCCAGCAGGGCCATCAGGGCCAGCAGGGTCAGAATAACCAACAACAGTTTCAGCAGGGCCAGGGGAGGAACGGTAACGGCCACCAGGGCCGGGGGCAGCAGGGACAGAGAGGGGAGAACTTCCCGGGGAAGTGTTACATTTGTGGCAAGACTGGCCATAAACGCCAGGACTGTCCTGATAGGGGCAGGGCCCCGCAGCAGCAACAGGGTGCTCGACAAGAGCCGCAGAGACCCGTGTTTCCCGCCGCCCTCCCGGCGCCACCACAGATGGCAGCATTACCACCCATTCCAGTGGTCCCAGTTTAACAGGGGCAGCTGCAGTATTGGAGAGTATACTAGCTTCAGCAGGCAGCAGCTCCACAGGCACCACCCGCTATTGAGGGTATGTTTCCTATCCATGGCACTATGGGTCGGGTTTTGTTTGATACAGGGGCAACGCATTGTTTTATAGCTACACATTTTGCGAAAGCCTTAGGGTTGTTAGCCACAGCAGAGATCACAGTGACCTGTGTAGACTCACCATTGGGGAGTGGGTCACTTATTTTCTTTATATGCGGGGGAGTGGGGGTAGAGATTGGTAGTTTGGTAATACCTGCAGACATGTTGGTATTAGATATGCATGAGCACGATGTGATTATTGGTATGGATTGGCTCACAGCTTATAGAGCCATGATTGATTTCTTCGGTGGGAGCATTATTTTTGCCATTCCGGGGCAAGATATGTTTGTAGTGGCGATGCCTCTCCCAGAGGGAGGCTCGACCGCTCATTTGTATTACATAGAGGAGGATACCTCTAAGGAGGTTATGATTCCTTTAGATTCGATCCCAATTGTCAAGGAGTATTCCGATGTGTTTCAGGAGATACCAGGCCTACCCCCCAGTCGAGAGATAGACTTTGTCATAGACTTATTACCAGATACGAGACCTATAGCACGCGCACCGTACCGTATGGCTCCGGTAGAGATACGAGAGCTACGAGATCAGATTGAGCAGTTGTTGGGTCAGGGGTTTATACGGAGGAGTACTTCGCCGTGGGGTGCCCCTGTGTTGTTCGTAAAGAAGAGGGATGGATCGTTGAGGTTGTGTGTGGATTACCGAGAGTTGAATAAGGTCACGATACGGAATAAATATCCGTTGCCCCGAATCGATGACTTATTCGACCAGTTGAGGGGAGCTTCGTTCTTCTCAAAGATTGATTTGCGATCGGGATACCATCAGTTGCGTATCAGGGAGGAGGACGTCTCGAAGACGGCGTTCTTAACGAGATATGGTTCCTACGAGTTTCGGGTTATGCCTTTTGGCTTGACCAATGCTCCAGTCGTGTTTATGGACTTAATGAATAGGGTGTTCAGAGAGTTCCTAAATTAGTTCGTCATTGTCTTCATTGATGACATTCTGGTTTACTCCCAGACAGAGGAGGAGCACGCCGAGCATTTGAGGCAGGTTTTGCAGACGCTACGTCAGAACGAGCTGTATGCAAAGTATGAGAAGTGTGGGTTTTGGCTGAAGGACGTTCAGTTTTTGGGGCATATTATTTCCGACCGGGGGATATTTGTTGATCCGGGGAAGGTATCCGCGGTGAGGGAGTGGGGACAACCCACGACACCGGCTGAGATCCGTAGTTTCTTGGGCCTAGCAGGATACTACAGGAGGTTCATTCGGGGATTTTCGAAGATAGCAGGTCCTTTGACACATCTGACTCGTAAAGGTGTGCCATTCATTTGGAGTGATGCCTGTCAGTTGGCATTCGATGATTTGAAGGACAAGTTGACCTCAGCACCTGTGTTAGCATTTCCGAGACCGGGAATTGAGTGTCTAGTTTACACCGATGCGTCCTTACAAGGACTTGGAGGTGTATTGCAGCAGGAGAGTCAGGCCATAGCTTATGCTTCCCGTAAGCTTAAACCACACGAGAAGAATTACCCCACTCATGACTTGGAGTTAGCGGGAGTGGTATTTGCCCTTCGAATTTGGAGACATTACCTTTTGGGGGAGAAGTTTCGATTGTTCACGGACCACAAGTCCCTACAGTACCTATTCACACAGAAAGAGTTGAATATGTGACAACGAAGGTGGCTTGAGTTTGTGAAGGACTATCAATTTGATATCCAATATCACCCGGGGAAGGCTAACGTGGTAGCAGACGCGTTGAGCCATACGCCGGTAGATGAGGTGGCAGAGGTGTGGAAGGCAAAGTGGAAAGAGTTGGGAGACCAGGATGCAGTGGCCCGATCATTCATGTCGGTGATGACTGTTACACCGCAGATTGTCACCAGAGTGGTAAAGGCACAAGCAGATGACTCGTTCTGTCAGGAGCAGATAGTTTGAGTATTAGCAGAGGGAGCAAAGTCCTATACAGTTAGCTCAAATGAGGGATTACGCTTCAATGGAAGACTGGTAGTTTCGGAAGGGGAGGAACTGCGACACCAGGTGATGGCAGAGTCACACGGCTCACGGTTTGCGATACATCCCGGTGGGGACAAGATGTACCAAGATATGAGACGTCAGTATTGGTGGAGCGGGATGAAGAGAGATATTGCCGTGTATGTTTCTAAATGCGCCACTTGTCAGCTAGTAAAAGTGGATCATCAGAGACCGGCAGGACTTCTACAGCCATTAGAGGTCCCGATGTGGATGTGGGAGAGCATCTCCATGGACTTTATCACGAGGCTGCCTACGTCACAGAGAGGAAACGACTCCAATTGGGTAATTGTGGACAGGTGGACCAAAGTCGCTCATTTTCTACCCGTAAGGACAGACTACACTTTGGGACAGTATGCCCAGCTCTTTATTGCAGAGATAGTGAGACTTCACGGTGTGCCCCTAAATATCGTGTCTGACAGAGACAAGATATTTGTTTCACGGTTTTGGGAAAGTTTCCAGGAGGCCATGGGCATGGAATTGCGATTGAGTACGGCGTACCACCCGCAGACCGATGGGCAAACCGAGCATACAAACCAGATGTTGGAGGACATGTTGCGTATGTACATCATTGATTTCGAGGGTGTATGGGAGCAGTATCTTCCACTGGTGGAGTTTGACTACAACAACTCCTACCAATTCACAATTGGCATGGATCCATTTGAGGCGTTATATGGTAGACCTTGTCGTTCCCCATCATGTTGGTTGGAGGTGGGGGACAACAAACTACTTGGGCCGGAAGTGATTCAGGATACTTCGGCAAGGATAGAGCTGATACGGAGTCGCATTCGGGTAGCTCAGGACAGGCAGAAGAGCTATACTGATGCGAGGAGGTCCTTCAGGGAATTTGAAGTGGGGGACCAGGTTTTGCTCAGAGTATCTCCTATGAAGGGGATTATGCGTTTCGAGAAGAAAGGGAAGTTGGCACCGAGATATGTGGGACCTGTAAGGACACAAATTTCCAATTGAGTCCATATATAGTTTTGGTTCAATTCCGGACAAAAACATTTATTCATAGGATAATATTTAAATTGTAATATTCTCAAGACTATGAAGTTTTTGTTGAAGACGTAGCGGCAAAGAGTATAAAGCTTCATCAAAATGCCGGTTTGTGTGCCTCGTTTCTACGTCATCAATCATAGTTCCATGCTCCCAAGGTATGAATGCAATTATATATATATAGGGGCTTGGAACAAAGGTTATTGGGTGTTAAGTTTTATAAAAACTGCGTTTTGTGTTAAGAAAGAAATTATATAAAACTTTAAAATAAGTTCATAATGTTTTCTAGGCCAAAATTGAATTTTTCATTCTTTCTGGTCGTTCGTTAGATATGTCGTTCGAACGAGTTTTTTTCGTTCGAGCCAGATGTCATTCGAACGAACCTGCCAACGAGTTCCCACTAAGGCATACTGGACTGTCATTAGAAATGTCGTTCGAACGAGATTCTTGTTCTAACGAGATTTCCAACGAGCATCTAACGAGTCCATACTGGATCCTCGTTAGAAGTCTCGTTCGAACGAGACTTCATTCGAACGAAATATCGTTCGAACGAGCTGTCAGGCGGGAACAGTTTTTGGCAATTTTTGGTAGTTTTTCACCCACTTCCCCACTTGGTTTTTAACCAACTTTTTCAGACAATATGAAGTGCGGGAATCACATTTTCCAAACCAACATTTCCATAACTTTTCCAACATAGTTTATCTCTTAGAGAGAGTTTGAGAGCAAAAATGGTTTAGGAAAATGTTCATGTTTTGAGTGTTAATTTTTCAAAGAGAAAATCCTTCACACTCTAGTTTACACCCAATTGTGTTTAGTCCAAGTTCTTATTTACATATTAAATTGGTTGGAGTTTGGCACCGGTTTATCTCTACCGAATTCAAGAAGAGAAGTTTTGGTTTGATTCTACATCCATCAAAGAAGAAGACGTTTTGTTGCAATTCTACCCACTTGGAGAAATGCTCCATGTACGGGTGACGGTGAACATAGAAAGCCCCATCGGTGGATTCCGAGATCGAGGTGGTGTTCCGAGGTTATCCGCTAGGAAGAGGTGTCTACAAGAAGAAGCGTCGAGGCTTGAGAGGGATCGAGTCAGTCGTTGTAAGTCTATCTGTCTTGTAATTGTAATTCCGTATCTAGTGGATTTGTGGCTAGGGCCGTCCGAGGTTGTTTCCCGTCTTGGGTTTTTCCTCGTACATCTCGGCGTAGTGTGATATTGTTTATTTTATCTTGATTCATAATTTAGAACGCATGCTTAGACTTATTCAAGATAAAATTTGGTTTAAATCATCACACTCAATTAAATATTGGCCGTTGTTTATTTGTGAACCATCATTCAACGCTTCCGCATCATTTATTGAATTTTATTGAAAAAGGAAATTACTCTACGCTTTCAAATTGGTATCAGAGCCAAAGCGATAAATTATTTCGTTAACGATCTTTTAAAATAATTTTTTGGCTAAAATGGATTTTTCCCCATTTTCAAAATTTCCTATTTTCGATGGTTCAAATTACGCGTATTGGAAAGCGTGAATGAGATCGACACTAAAATCTATCGACGAGAGAGTTTGGATGTCTGTTGTTACCGGGTACTCCCCACCAACTTACTTAGTTGAAAATGAACGTGTTATCAAACCCGCCGATAGATGGACTGAAAATGAGTTTAAACTTGCTAACTTTAATTCCTGAGGTTTAAATGCCTTATTTAGCGCTGTCGCAGCGGATGAATTCCGATGTATTATGACGTGTGAAACCGCTAAAGAAGCTTGGGATATTTTACAATTAACTCATGAAGGAACTAGTGTCGTTAAAGCTTCAAAACCCCAAAACCTCACCACTCAATTTGAAACTATCAAAATGGATGAAAAAGAAACTTTTGATAAATTTTATGCTAGACTTTCTGATATTGTTAATTCATCTTTTAATTTGGGAGAGAAAATACCTGACGACCGTGTTGTAAAGAAAATTTTAAGGTCCCTACCCGATAGATTTATTCCTAAAGTGACCGTTTTAAATTCTTTACCCACTTTAGCCTCTACGAAATTAGAAGAGCTTGTAGGTGATTTACAAACCTATGAACTAGATATGTTTCCCTCTAAAACTGAAAAGAAAATTGAAAAGGGTGTTGCTTTAAAAGCCCGAAAAGAGGTCAAACAAGTAGTAGAGAGCGATAGTGAAAGTGACTCGGAAGATATGGCTTTGTTTGCTCGTAAATTTAGAAAATTTCTTAAATTTAACAAAGATAAATTTAAAAATGATTTTAAGAAATTTGATACTTCTAAACATGATAAAATCGAGAAGATTTCTAAAGCCGAGAAGATACCTAAACCTAGCAATGACAATTTAGATAGGGACGAGTCTGATAAGTGTTTTGGTTGTTAAGGTTATGGCCATAGGGCTTATGAGTGCCCCACTAAAATAAGGAAAGATGGTAAGCGACCCATTTCATATAATGCAACCCTTAGTGATAGTGATAAGGAAGAGAAGCCCGATTCCCCCACTAAGAAAAATTTTATGGCTTTTATGGCTAGTCATGTGAGTGATAGTGAGAACTCATCGATTGATGAAACAATAGCACATGCCACTTCCAAGGTCATTGTACATGATTCTCTTATTTTTTATGATAGTGAGAGTGAAGACGAAAGAGAGAGTGAAAATGAAGATGAGGTTGATATGAGTGAACTTCAAAATGCTTTTCAAGAATTGTATACCGAATCTATTAAATTGAAAAGAGCTAATTTGAAGTTAGAAGCTAGTTTAAGAGAGAGTGTCAAGGTCGTTGATGAAAATGATTTAATAGAAGACCTTAGGACACGTGAGAGTACTCTTCGAGAGAAGCTAGAATACGTAGAAGGCGAAAGAGATAGCCTTAGGGGTTTAATGGAATCCTTGAAAAAGTAGCTTCTTGCTTTTGAAGAGCGAAATGCTTTATTAGAGTCTAACATTTTAGAATTACAAGATAAATTAAAAGACTCTAGTAATGTCAAATTTGATTTGGAGTGTCGTTCGGAAAAACTAGATAAAATGTTAGGAACGGTCCAAATTAAAAATGACACTTGTGGTTTAGGCTTCAATACTTGTAATGAATTCACTCATAATGCCAAAACCACTGTTTTAGGAGAATCTACTAGGAATGAATTTAATGATCACTCCTTAGGTCAATCTTTTCGACATGCTCTTGCTTGTACACATTGTGGTCGAAAAGGTCATCTTAGGAAATTTTGTTTTGATCTTAAACGAATTTCTAGAAAATCCCATAGTAAAGTAACCACGGTAGTTAACATTCCAACACCCCAAGATAGTCATTCTTCATTAATTTGGGTTAGGAAATCCGACTTGGTTGTCTTGCAAAATAGGATTTGTGATTCTCATTTACTTTCACATGCTTCCTCCCTTGCTAAATCTAAAGGATGAATGTGTTAGTATTTGCATACTTTAGCTTTTGTACTTCATGCTATATTCACATGCTAAAATGTATGCTTGTTTAGTCATTTTCTAGTCATTGCATTATTTCATATCACATACTAGATATTATGACTTGTTTATCTTTTTGTATTATATTTTTGCTTGAATTGACTGCATAATATAAAAAGATTTTTGTTTATCATTTGTATTTTATTTATTTCATTTAAGCTTAATGAAAAATACAAATGATTTTTGTTTGTCCTTTTGAGTAAATATCTATTTTTGATTAAAAATGTTAAAAACTAAAAAAGATTTTTTTTGTGTGTATTTTAGTTTGACACACTTTAAGTGGCGTATATTTGTGTTTGAATCCCATCTTTTACGCTCCCACGTGACTAGAACTTTTGGTTTAGATTTTCAATCCTTAAAATGTTCTTTACCATGCTTTATATGGAGTAGTTGGATTTTGTATTGTTTAAATGGATTCTATTTTTATATGCCTCTTTTCACACATGCACGAGCTCTTTTGAAATCTTAATGTCACATGTTATATTTGAGCTCTTTGAGGTGTTCTCCTACCAATCTAGTCATCTACATATCTATGACCTAGGAGGACTAGTGCATGTCAAAATCCGTTGCATGTGAGATTTGTGTGAAAATGAAAACATGATAAATAAATATGCACGGGGAAGGGCTCCGAAAGGACTAAGTGATCCTTTGCGATAGTAAGCCACCGTTTATTGGATCTAAAAGAAATACGTGATCTAAAGGCCTAAAAACAGAACATTTGGCATTAAAAAGAAAACAATTGCCAAGGCCTATGTTTGTTTGATATATTCATTCAAAAGTAAAAGAATATATATGCTTATTGAGGGAGAATTGGATGGTATATCAACGGTTTGCACAATGTCCGTTTATCCTAGTTGTCTTTAATGTCATGACTCTATTTGGTTTGTAGAATCATCATCATGCTAGGCTTGTATGCATTGTGTATGTTTGTTCATTGAGTTCAATCTTTATATTGTCACATGAGGTTATATTTAAATGTGATAAAGTTTGCAATCAAATGAGAACTCCGTGAATGTTTCTTAAGTGTTTGGGTCTAAATTTAATTGTTGCTAGTTCACACCCCTACACTTCCGTTTCCATATGACACATTTTTGCCATACGAGTGTGCAAACTTACTGTATTGTGTGTCATGTGTGTGTTTATATCTATATATATATGCAAGTGTTTCATTGATATATTTCTAGTTTATATATATATGATATTTGTTTTGTCTTTGCCTATGCTTTTATTGCCCATATGATTTCATGTCTTAACACTTTAAGCTTCAACATGCTTTTATGTTTATTCGATCTTTATCCTTTGCCTATTCCTGAATAAAAGGGGGGAGAATGATGATAGGGGGAGAAATGGTATCTAATCCTATTATTATCGTATCTTAGTTTGGGGGAGATTTATCTTAGGGGGAGACGTCTTTCTAAGTAGGTCATGTGTTTGATAAAGGGGAGAATTAATTTAGGGGGAGTAATTAATTAATTGCATTTAATACTTTGATATTCCCTATGCATTTGATGAGTTTTCTTAAGTGTGCAGGAATTCTTCTAAAGCGGCATTTGTCAATGGCAAAGCGTTTGATCCTTGGGTTGAGTCAAGTTTGGGGGGTTATGTTTTGATTCTAGTGAGCTTGATGGCCCTTTAGGATTTTTGTTTGGTTTTTGTCCCGGAATATCCAAAGGGGGAGATTTGTAAGGACACAAATTTCCAATTGAGTCCATATATAGTTTTGGCTCAATTCCGGACAAAAACATTTATTCATAGGATAATATTTAAATTGTAATATTCTCAAGCCTATGAAGTGTTTGTTGAAGACGTAGCGACAAAGAGTATAAAGCTTCATCAAAATGCCGGTTTGTGTGCCTCGTTTATACGTCATCAATCATAGTTCCATGCTCCCAAGGTATGAATGCAATTATATATATATAGGAGCTTGGAACAAAGGTTATTGGGTGTTAAGTTTTATAAAAACTGCGTTTTGTGTTAAGAAAGAAATTATATAAAACTTTAAAATAAGTTCATAATGTTTTCTGGGCCAAAATCGAATTTTTCATTCTTTCTGGTCGTTCGTTAGATATGTCGTTCGAACGAGTTTTTTTCGTTCGAACCAGATGTCATTCGAACGAACCTGCCAACGAGTTCCCACTAAGGCATACTGGTCTGTCGTTAGAAATGTCGTTCGAACGAGATTCTCGTTCTAACGAGATTTCCAACGAGCTTCTAACGAGTCCATACTGGATCCTCGTTAGAAGTCTCGTTCGAACGAGACTTCGTTCGAATGAAATGTCGTTCGAACGAGCTGTCAGGCGGGAACAATTTTTGGCAGTTTTTGGCAGTTTTTCACCCACTTCCCCACTTGGTTTTTAACCAACTTTTTCAGACTTTATGAAGTGCGGGAATCACATTTTCCAAACCAACATTTTCATAACTTTTCCAACTTAGTTTATCTCTTAGAGAGAGTTTGAGAGCAAAAATGGTTTAGGAAAATGTTCATGTTTTGAGTGTTAATTTTTCAAAGAGAAAATCCTTCACACTCTAGTTTACACCCAATTGTGTTTAGTCCAAGTTCTTATTTACATATTAAATTGGTTGGAGTTTGGCACCGGTTTATCTCTACCGAATTCAAGAAGAGAAGTTTTGGTTTGCTTCTACATCCATCAAAGAAGAAGACGTTTTGTTGCAATTCTACCCACTTGGAGAAAGGCTCCATGTACGGGTGACGGTGACCATAGAAAGCCCCATCGGTGGATTCCGAGATCGAGGTGATGTTCCCAGGTTATCCGCTAGGAAGAGGTGTCTACAAGAAGAAGCGTCGAGGCTTGAGAGGGATCGAGTCAGTCGTTGTAAGTCTATCTATCTTGTAATTGTAATTCCGTATCTAGTGGATTTGTGGCTAGGGCCGTCCGAGGTTGTTTCCCGTCTTGGGTTTTTCCTCGTACATCTCGGCGTAGTGTGATATTGTTTATTTTATCTTGATTCATAATTTAGAACGCATGCTTAGACTTATTCAAGATAAAATTTGGTTTAAATCATCACACTCAATTAAATATTGGCTGTTGTTTATTTGTGAACCATCATTCAACGCTTCCGCATCATTTATTGAATTTTATTGAAAAAGGAAATTACTCTACGCTTTCAGGACCATTTCCAATTATTGAGAGGATTGGGCCGGTTGCGTATAGACTTGGGTTACCGGAGCATTTGCCTCGGATTCACGATGTGTTTCATATTTCCTCGCTAAGGAAATATCTTAGAGACGATTTGGCTCATTCTCACATTTCTTTGGAGGACATCGATCTCCAGCCTGATAGCTCCTACGAGGAGGGACCGATTGCTATTTTGGATCGAAGTGAGCGGAAACTGCGGTCAAAGATAGTTCCGTTAGTTCGTGTTCAGTGGCGACATCATAATGTCGAGGAGTCCACATGGGAGCGCGAGGATGAGATGCGCGAACGTTATCCAGAGTTGTTCTTACCAGGTACTTTCTAATTCCGAATTTCGGGACGAAATTCTGTTATTGGTGGGGGGGGGGGGGGGGGGGGGAGTATGTAATACCCCGTATTTTTATGATATTTATTTATGGGTTTAATTGAATTAAATGTGTATTAATTGGGAATTAGTCCGGATAAAATACTAGCGATATGCGAGTTGGTATTTGATTTTAATGAGTATATATGGCTATATATGAATATGGAAATTATGAAATTTGTCGTGAGATTGAAATACGGAAATTTGGAATTTTGTTGAGACGCGTGTGACAGTCACGTCAGGAATATTATTATTTAATTAAAAAGTGAATTTTAATTCTATTAATCGTAGGGTCATTTTGAGTGCGCCAACGCATCCGGAAGGGTCGAAATAGTCAGAAAACACTAGCCGGGGGCTTAGTTTGGGTCCCGGGGCATTTTTAGGTCATGCCGGCAACGTATAAGGGTAGTTTGGTAATTTTAGATTTTTGGGAATTAAATCCGACGAAAATTAGGAATTAATATCTGATTTGGACTTTACCCACTAAACCCACTAACAACATTTAATGACTAAATGGGCTATGAGAGTTATTGGAATTAGTTCCAAGAGTCTCCTAAGGCAAACCCAAGCCTCCATTGTCACCTTGGAGAAAAAGACTTGTAGAGAGAGAGAGAGAGAGAAAATCATCAATTCGCCATCAAAATCAGATAAATACATAAGGCAAGTGGTTTAATTTACATTATTTTGCAGTGAATGTCTCTTCCATGCTTAGACAATTCTAAAATTTCATTTGTTTGGGAGATTGATGAAAACCCATAAAATTGGAGTTATAAATTTAATTGTGGATATAGGTTTGCATGTAGAAATGTTATTGGATGATTGAACTAAAAGAATTACTACTTTTTGTGTTATAAAAACGGATTTTATTAGGCTCATTGATGATCTAAAATTTCTAGGGTTCATGTTCTTGAGATTGGGGAAAAATGTAGAGTTTTGATATTTGGATGATGTTTAGGATGAATTAACCCCACAAAACACGTTAGTATATGACCTAAGTGTGTTTAGGAATGATTAGAAACCTTGAACAATTGTTGGATTGATGTTCAGATGAGATTAGAGGTGAAGAAAAGATGAAAAAATGAGAATAGGAAAATCTGGGCTCGAAACTGGACTCTCGTTAGAAGACCTGCCCAGGTCGTTCGAACGAGCTTCTAACGAGTTGACAGTTTGCCTTCTAACGAGAGGGATGTTCTTTCGATGCCTTTCATTCGAACGAGATCTCGTTACATTCCCAGTTCGTTCGAATGAACTCTCGTTCGAACAGCCTCGTTCGAACGAGACTTCTAACGAGCTGACAGTTTAGGCTTTTTGGCCTGTTTTGATTTCCGCATGTCCCGTAACCTTGTTTAATTGTAGAGATACCATTCCCTTGATGATAAATTGATATAGTTGTGACATTTGGGGATATATTGAGGAGTAAAACCTAGAAGTGCAATTCGAATTGAATGGAAATTGTGGAATAGGACGTGAGTGACTATTACGATGCGAGAATTATTAACGGCTTAAATAATTGAACTAATCGGGAACTTATGAATTGTGCAACATTATAAGTCGGTACGAGAATGAGAAGTGTACCACAAATAAATTACGGTGATTACTAAGATGTGTGTATACTTAGTATATGTATGTGATTTTATGTGTATGACATACCTACCATACTTGATATCACTGGAGGTTTACGTTCGCTTAGGGCCTTCTGATCCTTGTGTTGCCCGAATTTATATTGGTACCTCGAGAACATAGGTCAGAGAAGGACTTATTGGGATGTTAATAAGTCTGCTGATCGTGGGAGCGTAGGTATGTGCGTGACCCATGTGATGTGACTGTGTTCGCCTCCATTGTTTGTGATTGTTGTTATCTGAGAACGATTCCTGAGAGATTCGGAATGCGTGATCCTTATGTACGTGATGTACCGGGATGGATAGCAGAGTATGTGTGCACCGCAGCTTAGTCTCGGGTGCTTGTATTGTATATTTATGGAGTGACTAATATACACTTAAATTAATGAGAACTTTCATGTTGTTATTGTGAGTATAACTACGGAAACGCTTTGAGTAACTATAAAGGGATAACCTATAATGAATTGTATTGCTAATAATCGAGAATCTGAGTTTAAGTAAAGCCCTCTACTTAATTGATGACGTTAGAATGTATAATGAGAACCGAGTAGAAAGGTTAGAACTCATGTCAGTATAGTTAAATAATAATATCACTTAGATGGGTGCTATTCGTTAGGAGTGCACAATTAGTCGAGAGGTGAGTACTTCATGTGAGTGCACGTCTTAACATGTATTTTGCATTCATTGTTTTAATGTTATTAAAACACTTGCTGTTTTTAAAATAATCCCCACTTTCGGGCTCTGACCCGTTTGCTTTCAAATCTACTTTTTGTAAAAACCATTTTAGGTGCCCAGCCACAAGGACACCATGCATAGGATTTTCATTCAGGTGGCGAGCTGTAGCTGTTTGTGGAAGTTACAGGACTTTGCTAGTAGACGCTTCATCTATCTTGACTCTATATTCAGCTTTCATCAGTTGTAGGGCATGTCGCCCATTTCTATTAGAAACATTTTCTATTTCAGATTTTCAGACTTTTGGCATGTAATTAATTCAGGATACTTTGTTTTATTTAGTTCAGTTGTGGGATTGTTGTGAGGAGTTTTTCCTCCGGACTTATTATTATGTTGTTGGCATTTTGTATTAATTTAATAAAGGAGTAGCTACCCAGTATTTATTTAGTCGGGGTGTCACATTACATTACTGATAATATTTGCGCAGGTGCTCTGCATTCCATGCATTCTTAAACTCCTCCCCTTCTAAAGTTTCTATTCTGTAGGTTCCTAATCGAATAACTTCTGTAACTCGATAAGGTCCATGCCAGTTCGCTTCCAGTTTGTTGTGCTTTTGAATCACTTTCTTTAGCACATAATCTCCTTCTTTCAGGTCGCACTTCTTCATTCTCTTGTTGTAGAACAAAGCTGTTCGTTGCTGGTAAGCAGCATTCCTAATGGCTGCTTCTTCTCTAACTTCCTCGAGCATGTCCAAGTCTAACCTTCTGATTAAATCACTGACAGGGGAGTTGAAGTTCAAAACTCGGTGTGTTGGAAGGCCCAACTCGGCAGGTATAACAGCTTCACTTCCAAATGCCAGCATATATGGAGATTCTCCAGTTGCTGCTCGGGGAGTAGTACGATAAGCCCATTGTACTGAATGTAGCTCGTTGATCCAGTTTGCTTTCGCATCATTCAGTCTTTTCTTCAAGCCATTTAACAGCGTTCTATTTGTCACTTCAGTTTGTCCCTTGCTTTGGGGATGGCCTGGTGCCGAGTGGATTTTCAAGATATTTGACTGATGACAATAAGCAGCGAACTCCTCGTTGTCGAATTGTGTTCCATGGTCAGTGATGAATGCATGGGGAAGACCATATCTATAAATGATATTTTTCCAAATAAATTGGTATACCTTTTCGTACGTCATGCCGATAGAGGCTTGGCTTCAACCCACTTAGTAAAGTAATCCACTGCGACGACGAGATATTTAAATCCTCCTCTGGTTGTTGGAAGTGGCCCAACCAAGTTAATTCCCCACATGGAAAATGGCCAAGGGGAAGTAATGGGTGTCAATAATGCTTGGGGAGTTCTTCGGATAGTGGAGAAGCGTTGACACTTATCACATTTCTTGGCATAGGCTATACAATTAGCCCTCATCATTGGCCAATAGTATCCTTGCATCGTCATTCTTTGCAAAAATGTCCGACCTGCTACATGGGCTCCACAGGACCCTTTATGGACCTCTTCAATCAAATCGTTCACCTCGGAGGGATGCACACATCTTTGAAAACCTGCCATAATTCCACGTCTGTATAGAACACCATTAGTCAGTACATAACGAGCAGCTTTAAACTTTAATTTCTTGGCTGTAATTTTATTAATTGGTAATTCTCCCTCCTCAATATATGCCCTAATGGGATCCATCCAAGATGGCCCCAAATCAAGGGTAATAAAATTCATCATCAGATCTTCATCTATGCTCCAACCAGCTAGAACTTCAATTGGGATTGTTCTTCGTAGCTCGGTACGAGTAGCCGATGCTAGTCAAGCTAAAGCGTCTGCTCTTGCATTCTCCATTCTTGGTATTCTGACCAGTTGAACAGTAACAAATTCTGATACCAATTCCATTGCCTTTGCATGGTACTTAATCATCAATTCTCCTTTTTCTATATATAGACCAAGCATTTGGTTTACAATCAACTGTGAGTCACTGTATACGATTACCTGCTCTACCTTCAAGGTTTTGCCAGACTAAGACCTATAATCATCACTTCATATTCGGGCTCATTATTAGAAGCTTGAAATTGAAAGCGCAGAGCATATTCTATATCGACCTCATCTGGACTTTTCAATACAATACCAGCTCCACTTCCTGAAGTGCATGATGAGCCATCCACATATAGGTTCCATACAGGTATTTCATCCTCAAACTTCTTATTGGACAAAGTTACTCGATGGAATATTTGTTGCTCTTTTATTTCAATTTCTATTACACCTCACTGCTCGTCGACCTTCTCCTCTTGCTCTCCGACCAACTTAAGTTGATCGGGGTTTAAATTTGATGATCCTGTAACATCCACAGGTTGGTCGGTGTTAAACTTTTTCTCCTTGGGGGTATCAGGATAGGTGAACTCTACTATAAAATCTGCTATTGCTTGCCCTTTTAGTGACGATCTAGGCTCATAAATTATATCATATTCACCGAGTTCTATTGCCCAAATACATCAATCTTCCTAATTTTTCTGGTTTATGAAGAGCTTGCCTCAACGACATATCAGTATATACGACTATGGTATGAGCCTGGAAGTATGGCTTCATTCTTCTACTCGCTTCGATCAGCGCCAGTGCCAACTTTTCCAGTTTTGGATATCTGATCTCTACTCCTCGGAAGGCCTTAATAGTGTAATAAATTAGTTTTTGTACTCCATCCTCTACTCTTATTAATGCCGAGCTAACTGCATTTTTTGAAACTGCCAAATACAAGTACAACCTTTCTACCATCACTGGCCTGGACAACAGTGGAGGTGCTCCCAAATATTTCTTCAATTCTTGAAAAGCTTTCTCGCATTTTTCATTCCATTCAAAAGTCTTTCGGAGCATTTTGAAGAATGGGAGGCATCTATCAGTTGCTCGCGATACAAATCTGTTAAGTGCTGCTACTCGCCCTGTAAGACTTTTCACTTCTTTCCTCATCGTTGGAGATCGTAGTCCCAGTAGAGCTTTGATCTTTTCAGGGTTTGCTCCAATGCCTCATTGATTGACAATATACCCGAGAAACATGCCTTCTCGTACTCTAAATATGCACTTAGTCGGGTTCAACTTCATTTGATATTTATCTAATTAATCAAAGGTCTGGCCTAAGTCAACTAGATGGTCAGCAGCTTTCTTGCTCTTTGTCAGCATATCATCAACATAAACTTCCATATTGCAACTGATTTTCTCTGCAAACACCTTGTTCATCAGCCGCTGATATGTTGGACCTGCATTTTTCAAACCAAAAGGCATAACATTATAACAATAAGTTCCCCTAGGGGTAATGAAAGAAGTACTCTCCCTATTTTCAGGTTTCATTTTAATCTGGTTGTAACCAAAATAAGCATCCATGAAGCTCAACAACTCGTGTCCCGAGGTAGCATCCACTAATTGATCAATTCGGGGCAAGGAAAAATGATCCTTTGGACATTCCTTATTGAGGTCGGTGAAGTCTACACACATCCTCCATTTGTTGTTCTTCTTTTTTACCATCACTACATTTGCTAACCAGTTTGGATATTTAACATCTTCAATAAAGCAAGATTTTTGGAGCTTCTTGACCTCCTCCTATAAAGCTTGGTTCTTCTCGGGGATGAACACTCGTCTTTTTTACTTCACTGGCTTGATCTCCTTATTCACATTGAGCTCGTGACATAAGAAATTTGGGTCTATTCCGGGCATATCCTTATGACTCCAAGCAAAAGTTTGTTTTCTGCTTTTTAAAAAAACTATCAACTCCTGTTTTAGTGAGGCATCTAACGACAAACCTATCTGAGTTGTTCGTTCAGGATGCTCGTCGTCCAAAATGATATTTTCAGTAGCTTCCACCACCTGACCTTTCACGAGTTGCGACTCATCTCTAGGATCCAATGTTTCAATTTCTGCACCTTCATCCACCTGATAGGTAGTAGTATTTTTCCTAGATTCCTTTAGTTCCTCCTACTCGACAGATGAATAATAGCATTCTTGAGATACTTTTTGATCACCATTCACAACTCCTACTCCAAAATTGGTTTCTAAATTTTAGGCATTGATGTACCGTAGATGGTACTGCTTCGAACTTCTTTAATCCTACCCTTCCCATGATGATATTGTAGGCTGATTGAACATTCTTATCCATTACGAAGAAGAGTACTCTTTCTGTTCGACAAGCAGGCCATGTACCAATGAACATATCCAACTTGATCGTCCCAAGTGGAAAAACTTTCTCGCCAGCAAAACCGAGAAGGGGACTATGATAAGGCTCCAACTGAGACAACTTTAGATTTAAGCTGTCGAAGCATGAGTAGAACATAATATCAGCCGAGCTACCATTATCAACCAGTACTCTCGAGATTATCACTTCTTTCATTCTCATTTTGATCACTAATGGGTCATCATGAGGATACAGCACACCTGCGAGGTCGTTCTTTGAGAAACCAATGACCAGTTTTTCTTTGTTGACCTTCCTCGGGCGATCATCTTCAGCCAAGTTTATTCGTTGAATATATGAATAGGCTTGAGCCTCATTGAGGTAAGTTTTTCTTTCTGCAGTAAGGTCTCCACCTCCTGCATCTCCACCTTTAATAACATTACAATCAAATGATCCAAAACGTATTGAAAATACCTCACGTTCTGGCTGCCTTGGTCTTTTTGGAAGATCGGGGTTATCTTCTGGATCATCTTCATGGTCTCTTTTCTTGTTCTACTCTGCTCGATGAGGAGATCTAGACCTCTCTCTTGCTCGGTCGTTGTTCTTCTTTCATTTCTATGATCAACATACTTTTGCCAGTTTTCCTCTTCTAATGAGTGCTTCGATCTCATTCTGAAGATCTATGCAATTCTTGGTCGTGTGACCGTGATCTTTATGGAACTCGCAATATTTGGCCTTATTCCTCTTCTCAGGGCCTGACTTTATTTTCTCTGGCCAGTTTAACTTCTCGTTGTTCTTGATTTCTTCTAGAACATGGTTGATGTCTACCTTTAAATGAGTATAATTTTCAAATTTCTTCAATACCTCCCATGATGGCTTTGTTTTTGTGTGTTTGTCACCACCATTGTTCTTATGCTCTTTCTTTTTGGCCTTATCAACCTCCACCTTGGTCTCTTTGGTATCTATATTCTTCTTTGCAGCCATAGCCTCCTCGGCATTCATGATCTTGGCCGCCTTTGCCATCAATTCTGACATGGTTCTGGGTGGATCTTTAGCCAAAGTGTAGTACAACTTGTTGGGCAACAACCTACTCATCAGAGCAGTAATCACTGTCTTTTCCTCATAATCAATAACTTTGAGTTTCTCGTTATTGAAACGAGTTATATAATCCCTGGTGCTCTCACCTGCCTTTTGTCTAACACTTAACAAGTGTGCTACTCGTTTAACCGGTTTTGCTCCAAAACAGAAGTTTCCAATGAAGAGCTCGGCCAGGTGAAAGAAAGTTGAAATCTTACCCGAGGAAGTTTATTGTACCATATGTGAGAAGATCCTGTAAGAGTTCCCGAGAATGCCCTACATCTCATCTCATCTGGCATAGCATAGATGTCGGCCGCAACTTGGTATTGCTCTATATGAAGGACAAGATCGGTTTTTCCATCATATTTAGGAGTCACAACAGGTTCTTTGAACTTTGATGGTATGGGAAAATCCATAATTGCTTGGCCAAAAGGTGTGCCTTGGACAAAAGTTATTTGTAGAGGATTCTTAGCCTTAACCATTTCCCCTAATCTATCCTCCAACCTTCGAATAGAGCCTTTCCACACATCATTTCCCTCCTCGGGCCTATTGGTTCGAGCAATTGATCGTGTTGAAGTCACTTCCTGGGATCAATCTTATCGAGCAACTGGTTGTGATTGGGCAGAACCCTCTCTTAGATCAAATGGTCGTCAAAAGTTTCTCAACACAGCCTTAGGAGGAGTTTTATTCTTCCTATGGCCCAATCGATCAAAAGGAGAGACCCTACTTAGTCCTTCCAGTGTATTGGTCCTTTCTGGAGAGAGAGTGATGTGTTGTTCAGTATCTGTGGCTCGTACTGACGAAGTTCGACCCGGTTGATAAGAAAAATCTTCAGATTTCTCAGTGCGATATGAATCACTTTGCCTGATGCGTGAAGAAAGTAAACGAGTATTTCTTTGAACACTTTGTTGTCCTGAATAGGTTGATGCTTCACCCTGGATAGTTTGCATGAGTTGTCACATTATTTCTTGCATGGCTGTCTGACCTTGAGCTAAACTGTCCATGATTCTAGCTAGATCTTGGATATTTGGAGGAGCGGATGGATTTGGGGGGTTTCTAGCATTTCGATTGCTGGATTCAGGATTGTCAGCCATTGGTGATGAATTGTTTTTGGTGAAAAATCAAAATTACAGTCGTTTCCCACAGACGGCGCCAATCTGTTGATGTAAAAAATTAGATTATCTCTAATTGTTTAATCACAGATAAAAAATAAATAAGACAAGAGATTTTAAAGTGGTTCAGCCTTGAACGAATGGCCTACGTCAACTATTTGTGTTATTATTGACTGTTTGGGAATTCTCGAGATAGGATTTATCTCCAGAAATTTCGATCCCCTTACAATGAGGATGATACAATGTATTTATAGCCCTGAGGTTGTACATGAGAAAGGATCATACATAGCTGTCCAATAAGCGTATATGTATGATAATAATCAGTATTTAATGTGCATTTAATCCTCTTAATTATCTGACAATAAATGCTCTGATCGAGGTGCATCTCGGACCGCCTAAGCTGCTCGGACCGCCTAAGCTGCTCGGACCGCCTAAGTATCTCGATTTCCATTAGTTTCTCGGTGCAATAAAGTTCCTCGGAGAGCACCTACTGCTCGGAGTGTCTGAGTTGGTCGGGGAAATTGAGTTCCTCGAAGTCAAGGTGTTGTTCAGAAGTGTTTGTTATTTCCACGCAGATTGCCATGTGTCTCCACTTAATTGAGCCATGTCTGCAGATTAAATTTGGTATCAACACTCATCATATACTTTCTGGGTTTAATCATGTTGTGAAACTATTTTTTAGTTCCTATGCAACAGCCATTATATCCCTGATTTTCTAGCATTCATTTCCAGTTCTAGGATGTATTTGTCGTGCTTAAGTGCTCATATTTATTTATTGTCTTTCCATTTTATTATCTTTCAAGTCGGATTATTGTATTTGAGATTTATTATGTTGGAATCATGTTATTTATGTTCAGAGATGGAAAACATTATTATGAGATGACTGTTTATTCATGTGTGGATTTTTATTGATTATGGTTTCGGGATTGCTATCACAGTTGTATTTTTTTTACTTCCTTTATTATTGTCACTCTTTATCATTTTATTTTATTTCTGTCATGCTTTAAATGATACAAATTTTGTTGACTCTCATACTATTTATATTTGGACTTCATCAATCTAGTTATCGATTTTATGGGGTGTCAGAGAGACCTAGGAAAACTGACTATAGTAACGATTTTTATGTGTGCGCCATGGTATCTACGATGTCTATTATTAACTCGATATGAAATAGTAAGGGAGGGATATTGACTAATATGACTAGTTACAGTTGTTACATTTGGGTACATCATGGTATGTGAGGGATTACAGTATCAGCTATCACGCTTTTGTCATATATGTGAGTTATTCTGATGAGATGGTTAGTACACTATAGTGTGCGCATGGTCATAGGAAAAACAAACTAACTATAATGGTGTTTCCTTTGATAATAAATGAATATTGAGAAAGATAATAATAAAATGTTAATATATGTTGAAAGAAAATAATTGGAAAATGGGTTGTTATGTTAGGTTACTCGCATCGTTATTTATATTACTTATTGTTAATTAAAATATTCTATTGTGATATTTATCTCTTATAATGCTTATGACTAGATTCATGTGGTCCTATTGGGGAAGAGTAGCTGGTATTCTTGCAGTGGGGTATAACCCATTGTTATTGACCAACCATACATGATAGGCTATTGGGTAGCTCCGTGGTTTGAGATTAATAGAACTTACAGCTGAAGATGTACTTTATTGCATAGTTTAGTTTTTTTTATTCCAATAGTTTTATTTATAAGATAGTTGTATAGGGATTTAGTGGGTTATTCGACACCACAATTGGTTTATGGATCTATTTTGAGATATCGTAATTCCATTTGAGTTTTATGTTATTGGGGTTTTATCATGGCCATGGATCTTATTATGGAAATGGTTTATTTATTGTGTTTTATCTCAATTATATCTTCTGAAAAAAGTTTAAATGTCTCATATTTTGTCACATGCTATGAATGTTAGTTAAATATAATGACCGACATATTTTTGGATCATGGCCTGATCTCCCTTAATGTAAAAAAATGCAGCTTGTTAAAAGTTTTATGAAATTACATCGATTTTTTGTGTGTATTTTCTAATCCTGACACATGTTATGTACTTTACAATGTACATAAAGACCTTATGAAACTACATGGATTCTTTGCATGTACTTGATCTAGTGCTTGTAAACCTTTAGGATTGTTTTCCCAATTTTTATGAAAGTATGGCCTCTCACTTTCCCTCTATCCTTATCCCGACCCACAATGAAGAATTAGTTATATATATATATATATATATATATATATATATAAAGAGAGAGAGAGAGAGAGAGAGAGAGAGAGGCTCACCTACATCATGATGTATACATCACACCATACATCGTACCTAGTTCTAGGTCCCAAGAAACATTTTCCTCAAGTTTTTTACTTTTCTCTTCAAATTAATCTTCTAATCAATCCATATTAAAAAAAATTAGGTCAAAATACACTTTGTAGCTATTTTTAAAAAGTCCACAAAAAACTACTGGCGCAGACCCTTATAAATATGGTATTTTGAGCAGTTTTTTTGTGGATTTTTTAAAAATAGCTACAAAATGTATTTTGACCTACTTTTTTGAACATGTGTTTATTGGAAGATTAATTTCAAGGGAAAAATAAAAAAATGGAAAAAATATTTTTTTAGGGCGTATAACTAGGTGTGATGTATGGATGATGTATAGAGCATGATGTATGTGAGCCTTCTCCTATATATATATATCTTGAATAATATTTTTGGTCATTTGATGCAAAAATCACAATAAAAAGAACATGAAGTTATGTGTAAAGAACAAGTTGGGGCTTTAGAGACTTACTTTAATTTGAGTTGAGGGAAGATAAATGGCATTGAAAGAAAACGATTAGTATTAGGTTGCGAAATAAAAAAATGTGGCGGAAGTCAAAAATATTTTGATGAGGTACTAAGAACTTAATCCCTTTTTTAATTTTTCCCTTTTCCCTTTCTAAATAAGCTCATGCTTGATAATATAAGTTGTAATTCCATATACGGAATTTTGCAATTTTCGTTATTTTTATTTTGTTTAATAATATTAATTTGCCTTGAAAGTTTTTACAATTTAAACTAATGTGGTAAGGGAAAATTTCTAGTCGAGTCAATTTGTGTGTATATTCACTTTATTCCTTTTGAACCAAATTTGTTTGTGTTATAGGTTAGGGTTTGAGTTTACTTTGTCCTTCAAACATATGATGTGTGATTGAGGACCATAGCGTCCAAGTTAAATCTACATCGTGTACATAATGAGTTTCCTGTCGATTTTCATAATCAACATCAATCTCAATGAGGTATGAATACTTATTATGTTTAATCCCTAGAAACATTTTTCCTGTTTACGCTTTTAAAATAATTTTGAGGCCATCAAAAGAATTCATTTATTATTTTTGAATGTCATTTAAATGAGTTTACTTTGTCGTTCAAACGAATTAGTAGTTTTCATTTGAACAAATTATTATTTCATTAAAATGAGTTTAGGGCATGTATTCCAAACAAAAAATTTCTAAATAGACAAAAACAATTCATTGGAAGCTCGATCAAACAAGTTTTTGGCATTGGTTCGAACAAAGTTCACAAAGTCGTTTGAATGAGTATAGTGTTTTTGTTCGAATGAGATGTCTAGGGATACGTAGTGCATTTTTATTTTATTTTCTATTAATACAAGGGATCAATATCAATTTTTTATGAGAGGTTTTGCAAAAATGAACTTCCAAGATAAATCCAAGAGCCTCCAAACCCTTGTTTACACTTAAATTTTGCGATCCAAGAATTTCCATCTTATGTCTATTTGAGATCTCCGTTTGTCTTGCACCATGACATTTTATCCTCACTAAGAGCTTGTTTTATCAGGTGTAATCCATGTTTTCTTAATGCATTGGTCTGTTTATGTTTGTGTGAGATGGAAAGAACTATTAATGCAATGGTAAGATCAGTTTGATACTGAGATGTGGGGAGCGCTTGCATTGTGAATAATATTGGAAGACATCCAACGGAGACTATGAAGAAGGTTTGAGGATAAAACATAACTTGAAGTCTTAAATGCATGGATTCAGTTGTGTAAATCTAATTTTCCTTAAAAAAAATACCTATATCATAGTGATTTGCATGGTTGGGTCGTCCAAGGTTTTTCTGTTGTGGATTTACCTCGTACATCAATAAGTTGTAATTTTCTTTATTTTACTCTTGTTTATTCAGCCAGATGCATGCTTAGGGAAACATAAAATTAGGTTAATTATTTTCAGAACACAAATTTAATTGGTGAAAATATTAAAATTTGTTTAATTTGTTTGAAAAATTAAAAATTATTCTGTTCTGTATAACCCTACTAGCACTAGAATTTTCCAAATTGGCATCAGAGCGAGTACACTAAGTTATTGTGTTTATCCCTATTTTAGTGTTATTTTAGGGCACGTTGTTTGTCTCTCTCATTGTTTGTTTGTTTGTTTGTCTCGATGGGTCATCATAGTGTTAAGTCAATTGAAGTCTTGAGTGATAAGGAGGATTTTTATATTCGAGAGGATTTTAATCATCTTCATATTCAGGTTGAAAAGTTAAATTATTTGACTTTGAAGCTTGCAAATAGAAATAAATTTCCCGATGAAGAAAATTTATACTTAAAAATGAAATTGAATTTTCGTGAACTATTTAAAGTCAGATAGATATTTTTTTTATAAGAAGCTCAAGGAAATGAAATGTGATTTTCATAATTTAAAAGTCTCAAAGAAAAGAGTGAGACTAGGTTCCATGTTTTAGAGAGTGAGTTAGAGGATTGTAAGAAGATTGAGACTAGGGTGAACGAACATGCCATAAAAGATAATGAGAAATGGATGGATGAGTTAAGAGCATGTGAGAAGACTCTTAAGGATAAGTTCCCATGCATTGAATAGGAACGAGACAACCTTCTAGGACTAGATGAAGATATAAATAAAAAGTACCTAAAATTTGAGGTGTCTATTTTTTTGCTTGAGTCTAGAATTTTGAAGTTAGAAGATGAATTAAAAGACTCGAGTGTCATCAAATTTAGTATCTAGGTTAAAAAAGTAGGATAAGATATTTAAGAGTGCAAGGGACTTAATCGACAAATTTCTATAATTAATTACCACACACACAATTAAATTGATTAATCAATTTATGTTCAATTAATTTTTGTTTGCCTATAAGATGATTTCAATTTTCAATTTTCAACCCAAACATGCAAATACTACTCCATATGAGGAAATATACCTAAAAAGGGAAAAATCTTTTATTTCAAAACTATTAAAAGTTTTGAATACAATCGACTTACAAAAACTTAGATACACTAAATGAGATGTGCAGAGCCTTAAAAACACTAATAGAATATGACTCAGATCATGAGTCTTCCACAAGTATCGGTCTACCCTCGGTATCCACCGATCAACCTCATTTTCTTCTTTGGCAGAACCCGATTTCACAATTCTGGAGTAGAGAAATATATCTACAAAGGTTTGTATGATAGAAACCTTCTTCGTGACTTAGTAAAGTGATCTAAAGTATTTCAAGGGGTTTGGAATAATCATGGAGGTGTTTGATCACAAAAGGAGAACTCAAAAGGTTGTTTTAGATTAAGAAAAGAGTTCTAATCCCATTTAGCCTTTTAATAAGAAATCTGGTTAAAAGGATAAACACATACGATTTGGGATAAATATATTTCAAAAAGGAAATTTTGCCCGGTCATTCGAACGAATCGGGACCTCGTTCGAATGACATATAGGATCTAATTAGAATGATTTCGAACGAAGTTTTCGAATGACATTCCAAAGAAATATGAAAAATGGGTCGTTTGAAATTTCAACCTTCCTATTCGAACGAAGGAGAAAACTTGTTCGAACGACTCTAGTTCTCGTTCAAATGAGGGGTAAAAATTCTAGCAATTTTTTATAAGAAATTCAAATTCCTTTTAAATAAAATAACCTCTAAAAATAGTTCTTAAACCCAAAAATGATTAAAAAACAATTTTACCAATCACGTTCACAACTTCTTCCAATTATGTATCGATGAACCATTCTTCTATTCGTCAAAAGTCTTCAGCATTGTCGTTGAGTCTCGAGAACTCGTGTAGGTGTTGTGCTTGTGTAATAGGATATGCCAAACTAAATAAAATAAAAATAGGACCAATTATAAAACTTGATCTGACAAATCTCCCCTTTTGGCTATTCCGGTACAAAACACAAGCCTATGCTGGATTGAATTCTAATGACTTAAAACAATAACTACCCTCCAAAATTAAAAAAACAAAATGGAACGTGATTTTTGCAAGTCTTTGAATGGACTGGTGTAACACCCCATTTTTTTGAATAATTATGGATTTAATTATTTTCTGGTGATTTAAATTACATGTGTGAAGTAATTTAATTAAATGAAATATTTCGTATTTAATAAATATTAATTTATGGGAATAAGATTAATACTTATGTGGTAAGTTTATTAAGTGTGTTTATAGAAAATGAAATATGGTGAATTGTTAGTACGTCGTACTAAGTAATATGACATGATTGTGATTATATCTCAATTGGGGCTTAAGAGTAGACTACACTAAGGTTGAGATGGGAAATTTTTGTATAGTGACTCAAATGGCGATTTCGAGCTCTCGGTTGGTTCCAAATAGGCAAAAATAGTAAAAAAAAAGTACCCGAGGGTAGTAATGGGGTTTCATGGGCTTTTTAGACTAGCCCGGACTCACATCAGGGTGTTTGGGTCATTTTAAATTAGCATAATAACCAAATTTCGGGATTAGGAATATAAAACAAAAGGGTTAGTGTGGGAAGGTAGCCACTTTATTATTTTAAAATCCTAAGAGAGGAGGAAGATAGGAAATGGAAGAAAACGCAATAGAGACCTCTAGAGGAAGCCAAATTAGGAGAAATTTTATGAACTCCTAGCTTTGATTCATCACGCACGATGAAGATTCAGACCCTACAAACAATTTTTATACAAGTTATTATCTTGCTTAATTACATATGTAGTAGTTTCAATTCATATCATAGTAGGTGTTATGAAAATTGATTTTTGGGTGGGGATTCGCATGTAAATGGGGTTTATGAGAAATTAATTGTTGATGCAAAAAACTAGACTTGATCTAATTTTATAATCACAGATAAAATATGTAATGGTAAATAAAGAGGGAGTTTTTAAAGTGGTTCAGATATGTAAGAAAGCCTACGTCCACTGTTGTTTTATTGATTTCAGAGGTTATAGAAAGCTAGGTACTCTTGTAGATATGAATATCTCAGAACCCATTCGACCGCTCGCTTGATGAAAGGGATACAACGTATTTATAGTGACTCGGAGGTCAAGGGTTAGAATTTTAAGGGATGGAATGATTTTATATAATTAAGCATTCACATCCTTACATAATGAATATGACGATTGGTTTTATAAACCATGTATAGTATGACCCTTGGTATGATGAGTGTAACACCTCGTATTTTTGTGCATTTAATATTTAATTAATTCGGGGATTTTAAATTACTTGTGTGTTGTAATTTTAATTGAATTAATTATGACAATATATTTATTTAAATATTAATCCGGGAGTGAATGGTTAATGTTTAGGAAAATTTATTTACTAAGTGAATAGTAATAATTTAATTACGTCATTTCGAGTATTAATGACGAGGTATACACTTATCCCAGTCGAGAGTCGGTATAGACTAAAGGGGGTGTGAGATAAGAATTTTTATAAATTAATCCGGATGTCAATTCTGACTGCGCGGTTGAGTCCGGATGGGTCGAGATAGTCATAAAAGAGTACCCGGGTGTAGTAATTGGGTCTCGGAATATTTTTGGGCATAGCCGGGCCCACACGGGGTGAGTTGGGCCACTTTAATTAAGCCCATTAGGTGAAAAACGGGATTAAGGGTTTTTAACCTAATGGGGAGATTAGGAAATCAGCAGCCAACACAACTCTAAACCTAGGGTTTGAGAGGGGATTTGGGGGAAAGCAAATCAAGAACAAATTGGAGGTTTTTGGAGCCAAATTGAGGGACGGCAACAACGGATCAGACACTACAAACACTTTGAGGCAAGTGGTTAACTGTTTTGATTCTTAAAGCATGATAATCAATTTATATTATAGTGATGTGGGTATGAAAATCCGTTTTTGGGTGTAAATGGGTACAAAAATGGGGTTTTTGTTTTTGAAATACTTGAATGAGATTCAAAGTAAGATTTAGATGGGTAATTGAAATCTGAATATGTATTTATGATTTGAACGAAAATTTCAGAACATAAAAGAGTGGAAATCGAATCTGGAATTTGGATTTAAAACAGATAATTGAATTTTGTGGAGAAAGACCCATTTCGAAAATTGTGAGATAATTAGAGGGGTTGATTATCTTAATGATCTCTATGATGAGTAGGATGTGGATTAACCATGTGTAGATGATGGGATGATGTAATTAGAGGTTTAAATTCTGGTTTAGAAACCTTGAGGTTCGTTAATGGTGGAAAACAGGGGGGAGGCAGAGCTGTAACGAAGGGGTCGATCGATCGATCGGGGGCATCGATCGATCGATGGTGGGAAATTCTGGCCAGTTCGGCTTGGGTAAGATATAAGGGGGAATTAATTATAAATTAAATTTCCATACATTTATTAGTGATAAATAATTGTGAAACAAATATTCCTAGCAATTATGGGAGAAAGTAATTGGGATTAGGATGAATTTATGTGGGACATTAAATGGATGAATCTGAGAGATTTTATTCTAAAATAGCGAGGTACGGATCAAGTGAGTGAATCCGGGTATATTGGTAAAGTAACCCATGGTAGTGAATTAAGTTTGGAGATAAACTAAGTAATTTAGAGTCGGGGTATAGACTCGGGAAATATTTAATTTCGGGCCAAGTGAATCGAGTCCGGGTATGTTATTAATTATAAGCAAATATAATTGGGAAAAATTCTAGAAATAAAAGGTGTGTCACATTGTAGGCAAAAATGTGGGTATTATATTATGAGATGTAAATTGGACCAAGTGAGTGAGTCCGGGTATATTGGTTAAGTGATATCAAGGTGTTAAATTAATTATAGAGAGGAAGTAATTAGTTTGGAGTCGGAACATTGACTCGGAAATGTGGAGGTAAGGGCCAAGTGAGAGAGTCCGGGGATAATGGTTGGGTGACACCAAGTTATTAAATTAATATGGGTATTAATTAATTTAATTAGAGTCGGTTGGTAGACTCGGGTAGGATTAAATTAATAAGTGTATTAATTAATTTAATTAGAGTCGGTTGGTAGACTCGGGTAGGATTAAATTAATATGTGTGTTAATTAATTTAATTAGAGTCGGTTTGTAGACTCGGGTAAGATTAAATTAATATGGGTGTTAATTAATTTAATTAGAGTCGGTTTGTAGACTCGGGTAGAATTAAATTAATATGTGTGCTAATTAAGTTAAGGAGAGTCGGACCATAGACTCGGGGAAAGTATTATATTAATTAAGGTGTGAATTAATTATATTAGAGTCGGACCATAGACTCGGGAAGAGGAAAAGTTATTAAGTGAGAAAATTAATTACATTGAGTCGGGCCACAGACTCAGGAAATTACAGGCAGTGTACGGGATTTTGAGTACACGGTAAAGCCGGGTTTATATTATATATATATACGGTGTCGGGATAGTATATATATATGTGTGTATTTATTGTGCGTGATACTAAATATCAGTGATTAGATATTTATTAAAATTATATACTCTAATGCTATCAAGGAAGGTTGCGCGATGTGGGTGAATCCCCTAGCTTGAGGAGTGGGGCGAGTATATCCCCAGGTCATAGCGTCCGGTATATATGGGTGAGGGATTTATCTCACTTTCAGGGAAGGAATATGACCGCCTCCACTTCGTTATATTTTGGTCCAAGTTGGTGAGCGATTCTAACTTGGGGAAACTAGGTTTTGCGAGCACACCTAGTGAGATAGCATTCTAGAGGGAATCATCCGGTGAGGGTAAAATCGGAAGGATGGATACACGTATGATATATGTGTGGATGTTAGTAAAGGTACGTATAATATGGTAGTAAATATTATATGTAGGTGATAATACAGTGTGTGATGTATTTACTTTATATAACTCGGGTTACAGTTATATGCAGTTAATTAATGAGAAATTAATCAAGTTAATCATTTGTGGGAATAATACAGTGTGTGATGTATATACTTTATATAACTTGTGACACGGTTATATGCTGCTATTTAAGAGGAATTAATTAAGTTAATTGTGAAATAACTTATAATTCAAGAATTATTATACTCGGGTTAGAGTAGTATGGCAAGGGAAGGTTATACCAGGACTAGTTGGACGGGGTAGTACAACTAGGTGGGGTTAAGGTAACCGGTAGGTGTGCACAATAGTGGAGGGGTGAGAATGTCCTCAAGGGAGTGCGACACTAACTTAAATATGAAGTGCATTCATGCATTTTAAATTACTGCAGTTAATTCACTTGCTAAATATTTTCAAAATGTTTTGGGTTCTAACCCTTGCTATAAAACTATTTTCAAAACCTTTTAGGTGTCCAGCCATAGGGACGCCAGGATTGATATTCTATCCCAGGGACACGGAGCTGCGGCACATGTGGATGCTAGCTGGAGTTTGGATTAGACGCATCATTCACTCATTCTTAGAGTAGGAATCTTGTAGTAGTCTCAGTTTTATTTAGGGCTTGTCGCCCAGACTTCTCGGTACAGTTTTTAGGAGTAATTCATTCAGGTGTTGAATAATTGTATTGGTTTATTTATTTGGTGGCCGGTGATTTATTCGACAAGTTGTGTATATATGATTCAGTTTATTTTCATTCAGTTGTGTGAATGGTTTATATTTTTATTCCGCATGTATTGTTTTGTTTAATTAAAAAGTTAAAATTGGCACCAGTTTTTGAATACTAGGTGGTTAGTAAGTTTTAAAAAAGTTTTCGACAGTGATGCTAAGGATGATCCAACTGGGATTCCTGTTTTAATTTGGTATAGGACTGATCACCCGGTATTTTATTAGGCGGGGTGTCACAGATGGTATCAGAGCATCAGGTTCTAGTGTCCTTAGGATCTGTGCGGCTTTTCACGTTTCGGCTTAGCAATCTTTGATATAGAGCCCTACCATAGGATTGTTGTATTCTCATACGTATGCGCATATACGTTCTTCTGCGAAATTTATATTTGAAAGTGAACTCATACAATTCGATTCTCATTCGAAATGACGCCCAGGAGAGGGAGAGCAACTAGGGCAGCATGGGGAGGTGAGACGAGGGAGGCTCGTTAGGAGTAAGAGTTACGGCAGCAACTGCCAAAGATAATTTTGGCAGCACAAGTAACCGAACTAATGGCACGGGCGATTGAAACGACGGTAGTCGCAAACGACAAGGTACTTTCCACGGGATCCGCCACAAGTGTTAGTGGCATTGGATGTTCAGACTCACGCGGGGTCGTTGGGGTGCAAACAAGAAAGAGAGGTTATTTTTAGTGGGAACCCACCAGAGTTGCGAGGAGGTTCAGGTGTAGTACTAGCGTGTCAAGGAAGAGAGGTATTCAGCGTCACCTACGCATGGGAGATTGCGATGGAGTGCGAAAATAAATGCAAACCACTTTTAAGTTAGTGGGAGCGGTGCTACAGTGGTGGGAGTCGACCACCACAGTTGAGAAAAGGGACACACTAATTACTGCAGAGTTTTGGGTGCGGTTCGACCGCAAGTATTTTCCTCAGCGGTCGAGACCGAAATGAGGAGAAAATTTTGTGAGGAGACTCAAAGGGAGACCGTTAAGTGGCCGATTGTGAGGAAGAATTCACTCGTTGGAAAAATTTTGTACCGGATGAGGTAGGCAAGGATAAGGGAAAGAAAGAAAAGTTTATGGATGGGTTAGTCTGGAGAATCAGACAACATTTAACTGATAATTATGCATTAGTAGATTATATTGATGTCATTAACGCAACACTCCGGCACTGTTGGGAATATCGCTTCCACGCGAAAGGAAGTGGGAGGGGAGTGGGGATTAGCCAGTCGGATGAGGCAGAAGGGAACACTACCAGTGGGGTATCACAGCAGCAGACTGGGGGGAGATCAGGGGCTGGATTTCCGGTAGGGAAATCATGCCAAACGATCTACAACTGGAGGCTATCGGCGGGATGGCTAGGAATTCCAACAAGGTTGGCATGGAAGGAATCAGTGACAGGGTGAACATGTTAGAAAGTGTTTCGTTTGTGGGAAAAGCGAGACACATGAAGAGATATTGCCTTAAGCGAGGCAAGGGTCAACTACAGGATGAGGTCCTGGATGTACAGCCACTAAAGCAAGACACGGGTGCATTCGGGCAGGGAGAAACTCCTCCGGAACCCGAGAACCAGCCGTTGCAGCTGGAGAATAGAAGTAATTATTTTACCCTAGGGGCATGGGGTATATTGTTGAGTGACAAAAGGGATGTCACAGTATAAGACTTATTTTTCACTAGAGTTCGTAGGCGAGTCGAACTTAGTGGGTGCGTTGGCGGTAGCAGCAATAGCTTGTGGGTAAACTTTCCGTAGGGTAGCGGAGTTCCTTAGTGTTCTTCATGGGAGAGTGGAGGCGTACACTGAGTGATTTGTTGAATTATGCGAGGAATGACTACTTTCGTGAATTATGGGAGTAGGGTTGATTATAATTTTTAAACATCGGCTGGATAGCGATGGAATATAATTATTGTGAATAGTGGAGTTAAATTTTGGTGTTCACGACACCAGGGTAGGGTTGGTACTAGGTATCACCGGAGAGGGCGTATAGCCTATATATATTTGGATGTATATATGTTGTATTACGTGGTGTTATAGCACATAGTGAGGTTTTGTGTTCTCACATTTTATCCCGGTAAGTGGGGATGTTTAATGAAGTGAATCAGGGTGGTTGATTTGATTTTCGAGCAAAGAGGGATAGCTCGGGGCTTATTTTGCGCAAGGACTAGTGGTAGTATGGGCACGGTAACATGTTGTCTTTGGTAGCATAAGGGTAAGCGTATATTCTTTTGTGTTGAGAGATAAGTATTTATGGGGAGATAGTTGGACGTGGCATGGGTTGAGTACCCGGGCAGTAATTATATAAGTAAATATATGTATATGTGATATGACTACGGGTTCGAAGTTATATTACGGGTTACAACTAGCACAGTTGGGTAACTTTCGTGCGGTAGAGCGCGGGGATAGGGTGTATGGGCACCCGGGTTAATTAAGGAAAAATTTTGTGCGGTTAAGCACCGGTATAGGGTGTATGGGCGACCTGATAAAGTTAAATGTATACTTGTGTAACGTATGGTTAGAATCAGATGGGATAGATATAGCGGGCTTGGTGGCACTTGACTAGTGAGTAATATGTGAATACTGGATCACTAGGTTTATCTTAATTTCGAGGACGAAATTCCTTTGTAAGGGTGGAAGTATGTAACACCCCGTATTTTTGTGCATTTAATATTTAATTAATTCGGGGATTTTAAATTACTTGTGTGTTGTAATTTTAATTGAATTAATTATGACAATATATTTATTTAAATATTAATTGGGGAGTGAATGGTTAATGTTTAGGAAAATTTATTTACTAAGTGAATAGTAATAATTTAATTACGTCATTTCGAGTATTAATGACGAGTTATACACTTATCCCAGTCGGGAGTCGGTATAGACTAAAGGGGGTGTGAGATAAGAATTTTTATAAATTAATCCGGATGTCAATTCTGACTGCGCGGTTGAGTCCGGATGGATCGAGATAGTCAGAAAAGAGTACCCGAGTGTAGTAATTGGGTCTCGGGATATTTTTGGGCATAGCCGGGCCCACACGGGGTGAGTTGGGCCATTTTAATTAAGCCCATTAGGTGAAAAACGGGATTAAGGGTTTTTAACCTAATGGGGGAGATTAGGAAATCAGCAGCCAACACAACTCTAAACCTAGGGTTTGAGAGGGGATTTGGGGAAAAGCAAATCAAGAACAAATTGGAGGTTTTTGGAACCAAATTGAGGGACGGCAACAACGGATCAGACACTACAAATACTTTGAGGCAAGTGGTTAACTGTTTTGATTCTTAAAGCATGATAATCAATTTATATTATAGTGATGTGGGTATGAAAATCCGTTTTTGGGTGTAAATGGGTACAAAAATGGGGTTTTTGTTTTTGAAATACTTGAATGAGATTCAAAGTAAGATTTAGATGGGTAATTGAAATCTGAATATGTATTTATGATTTGAACGAAAATTTCAGAACATAAAAGAGTGGAAATCGAATCTGGAATTTGGATTTAAAACAGATAATTGAATTTTGTGGAGAAAGACCCATTTCGAAAATTGTGAGATAATTAGAGGGGTTGATTATCTTAATGATCTCTATGATGAGTAGGATGTGGATTAACCATGTGTAGATGATGGGATGATGTAATTAGAGGTTTAAATTCTGGTTTAGAAACCTTGAGGTTCGTTAATGGTGGAAAACAGGGGGGAGGCAGAGCTGTAACGAAGGGGTCGATCGATCGATCGGGGGCATCGATCGATCGGTGGTGGGAAATTCTGGCCAGTTCGGCTTGGGTAAGATATAAGGGGGAATTAATTATAAATTAAATTTCCATACATTTATTAGTGATAAATAATTGTGAAACAAATATTCCTAGCAATTATGGGAGAAAGTAATTGGGATTAGGATGAATTTATGTGGGACATTAAATGGATGAATCTGAGAGATTTTATTCTAAAATAGCGAGGTACGGATCAAGTGAGTGAATCCGGGTATATTGGTAAAGTAACCCATGGTAGTGAATTAAGTTTGGAGATAAACTAAGTAATTTAGAGTCGGGGTATAGACTCGGGAAATATTTAATTTCGGGCCAAGTGAATCGAGTCCGGGTATGTTATTAATTATAAGCAAATATAATTGGGAAAAATTCTAGAAATAAAAGGTGTGTCACATTGTAGGCAAAAATGTGGGTATTATATTATGAGATGTAAATTGGACCAAGTGAGTGAGTCCGGGTATATTGGTTAAGTGATATCAAGGTGTTAAATTAATTATAGAGAGGAAGTAATTAGTTTGGAGTCGGAACATTGACTCGGAAATGTGGAGGTAAGGGCCAAGTGAGAGAGTCCGGGGATAATGGTTGGGTGACACCAAGTTATTAAATTAATATGGGTATTAATTAATTTAATTAGAGTCGGTTGGTAGACTCGGGTAGGATTAAATTAATAAGTGTATTAATTAATTTAATTAGAGTCGGTTTGTAGACTCTGGTAGGATTAAATTAATATGGGTGTTAATTAATTTAATTAGAGTCGGTTTGTAGACTCGGGTAGAATTAAATTAATATGTGTGCTAATTAAGTTAAGGAGAGTCAGACCATAGACTCAGGGAAAGTATTATATTAATTAAGGTGTGAATTAATTATATTAGAATTGGACCATAGACTCGGGAAGAGGAAAAGTTATTAAGTGAGAAAATTAATTACATTGAGTCGGGCCATAGACTCAGGAAATTACAGGCAGTGTACGGGATTTTGAGTACACGGTAAAGCCGGGTTTATATTATATATATATACGGTGTCGGGATAGTATATATATATATGTGTGTATTTATTGTGCGCGATACTAAATATCAGTGATTAGATATTTATTAAAATTATATACTCTAATACTATCAAGGAAGGTTGCGCGATGTGGGTGAATCCCCTAGCTTGAGGAGTAGGGCGAGTATATCCCCAGGTCATAGCGTCCGGTATATATGGGTGAGGGATTTATCTCACTTTCAGGGAAGGAATATGACCGCCTCCACTTCGTTATATTTTGGTCCAAGTTGGTGAGCGATTCTAACTTGGGGAAACTAGGTTTTGCGAGCACACCTAGTGAGATAGCATTCTAGAGGGAATCATCCGGTGAGGGTAAACTCGGAAGGATGGATACACGTATGATATATGTGTGGATGTTAGTAAAGGTACGTGTAATATGGTAGTAAATATTATATGTAGGTGATAATACAGTGTGTGATGTATTTACTTTATATAACTCGGGTTACAGTTATATGCAGTTAATTAATGAGAAATTAATCAAGTTAATCATTTGTGGGAATAATACAGTGTGTGATGTATATACTTTATATAACTTGTGACACGGTTATATGCTTCTATTTAAGAGGAATTAATTAAGTTAATTGTGAAATAACTTATAATTCAAGAATTATTATACTCGGGTTAGAGTAGTATGGCAAGGGAAGGTTATACCAGGACTAGTTGGACGGGGTAGTACAACTAGTTGGGGTTAAGGTAACCGGTAGGTGTGCACAATAGTGGAGGGGTGAGAATGTCCTCAAGGGAGTGCGACACTAACTTAAATATGAAGCGCATTCATGCATTTTAAATTACTGCAGTTAATTCACTTGCTAAATATTTTCAAAATGTTTTGGGTTCTAACCCTTGCTATAAAACTATTTTCAAAACCTTTTAGGTGTCCAGCCATAGGGATGCCAGGATTGATATTCTATTCCAGGGACACGGAGCTGCGGCACATGTGGATGCTATCAGGAGTTTGGATTAAACTCATCATTCACTCATTCCTAGAGTAGGAATCTTGTAGTAGTCTCAGTTTTATTTAGGGCTTGTCGCCCAGACTTCTCGGTACAGTTTTCAGGAGTAATTCATTCAGGTGTTGAATAATTGTATTGGTTTATTTATTTGGTGGCCGGTGATTTATTCGGCAAGTTTTGTATATATGATTCAGTTTATTTTCATTCAGTTGTGTGAATGGTTTATATTTTTATTCCGCATGTATTGTTTTGTTTAATTAAAAAGTTAAAATTGGCACCAGTTTTGGAATACTAGGTGGTTAGTAAGTTTTAAAAAAGTTTTCGACAGTGATGCTAAGGATGATCCAACTGGGATTCCTGTTTTAATTTGGTATAGGACTGATCACCCGGTATTTTATTAGGCGGGGTGTCACAATGAGTCTTCACTATTCTTGTTGGTCAGCAATCCTAGTGTTGGTATGCAAAGTTACTATCGGCTGACTTGGATTTTGGCTATGTATGAGAACATGTGTTCACTTCTGATTGGTCCACGTAGGTGGATAATTTTTGGCATCAACAAAAGCCCCCAATGTTCAATGCGTGATGCTTGCGTGAAAGTATGAAGCATTTGATTCTAGAAGTAGCTCAAATTATTTTCATAATGCTTAGTCGGTAGCCGACCTCCCACACTTAAAAAATTTACTGGCACTACTTGAAAATGGTATTTTTTCAAATAATTTGAATTTTAGCAAATAGCCAAAGGGAAAATGGGTATTCTTCACTTATGCATTATGAAGCCATCGAAATGTCAATCGTTGGTACATTTAATCATTAAGTTAGCTATTTTTGCGACAAAATATAAAATGGCGACAATATTTTTTAGACGCTGCCTTACCCTAAATTATCGAACTGTAGCATCTATTTTTTGAGGTTTTTAAGCGATCATTCGCCATCATTCATCTTTCATTTTGATAGTTCTTCTGAATCCTTAATATTCTGTAAGAAATCTTTCCTTCTATTTGTTTGTATTCATTTCATTCTTTCTAAGACATGGTTTACATAATTGATGCTGATTCTCTAGAGGAATTTGGGAAAGAACAAAAAATTCCTTCTTAGGTTGATTTAGAAATACCTCCTAACCCTCTAGATGTTTACTCTTTAGCTTAGCGTCATTGGATACCAACTTTGTTTATAGCTGAGTGTGGTTTTACCTTTCCACCAAACCCTTTTCTTCTTCATTTCTACTAATATTTTGACATTATTCCAGTGAGAGTATCCCTCAACACCTGAAGTGTTGTTAATAGTGTGAGTAGATTGGACAAAATCTATAGGACCCATATTGGGATTATAGAGAGTATGTTATGTTATAAATGGTGTATTGTAGGGGATAACAATTATTATTTGAAAACCAGACAAGCCAATAGGGCTTTAGTGTTGAATTTGTCCGATTCCAATAAGTATGATTGGGATCATGCTTTAATAGTAAAAAAATGGCAACATGCTCCACTTAAGAATGGAGTTGACTATCGTGGTCCCAGGTGCCCTCAGTCTGGGAATGGGATAGGTTGTTATTTCATTACTTTTACCTTTTTTAATGATTTCTTTTCTGATATATGCTAACTGTTGCTTTTTATTGCTTTTTGCAGAAGAACGAAAGAGAAAGTGCTCCGAGCCAGGTGAAGTGATGAACTTGGAAGAACTCAAATTTCTGTGGGGTTTGAACCAAAGGACGGGAGAAGATTATCCCCGATCAGTTTCTATATAGTTAGAGTATAAGACTTCCATCACTTTTTTTGTAGCTCAGCCATCAACTGTTGTGCCTTCAATTGTAATTGATTTGGAGAGGGATCCAATGTCTACAACCTCGGCCAGTGAATCTGTTGGTGTTAGTGCTGAGGTTGGCACATTTTCCTTTGATTCCGACCTTCCCCCTTCTGTCATCAAGGGTAAGAGGAAAATTCCCAACCTTTTATAGGATGACTCTTCAACTGATGCCAAGAAACTAATTGATACTGCTATCCAAGAGAAGGAGGTTGAGGCTAGTACGAAGCACCCTGTCCCCAAATGTGACAAGTCTCTTTTCACGAAACTAAGGAGAGGCACTATTGATAAGTAGGTTGAGCAGGTCATTGATGCAAACCAATTATGATTGATTGATAAAGTCCCATCTACTGCTGGCTCATCTGTAGCCTTTAGTACTAGCTTGGCTAGATTTTTGATCAAGTTTAGTACCCTCCCAGACTATTGAGTTATTGCTACCTCAATGTCCCGATCAAAATTATCATCAAGAGTTACTCAAAGCTTCTCCTTGGTGAATTTTTGTATTTGAAGTTGGTCAAATATTGTTCATGTCTTTTTTAACTTGTACTGACTTGGTTTTTTTTCTTACAGTTCCTAGTTGATTACAACCAAATGCTAGAGAAGGATGATCAATTACATTCTTCTTCGGGACAAGTAGAGGTAACCTTCGAAGGACTTAAGAAATCTGTGATGTATTCCTAGAAAGCTTTGGAGACAGAAAAAAGGCTTGGGAGGACAAAATCAAGGTGGATGAAGAAGCTCGACAGAAGGCTGAAACAACTATGACTGTGGACTTTTTGGCCTCTGCTCAAGTTGAGCACAGGGTAAAGGCTACTAAAGAGAAGGTGATCAGGTTGTGTGCTAACCATACTGCTGAGAAGGCCAAGAGAAAGAAGAACAGGGAATATTCCTTCAACAGGGGTTAGGATAAGGCTATAGCTGCCACTTCTTCTCAAATTGCTTATACCAAGAAGAAATTCTTCAAAGAGGGTTGGTCGACAGCTTTAAAGGAAGTTGTCACTACTGAGGACTTAGATCTATTCCCGAGGCACAATCAAGGATCTCCCTAATCTTGATGATGAGATTGATCATGATGCTGGCTTAGGAGAATGCTCTTTGGCCATTGAGCCCAGTGTTCCCACATCCGACCAATATACTACTCCTGTTGATTCAACTGATCCTTTTGTCGACTATAGTATAAACCCTGAAGCTAAGAAGGATAAGAAGAAGGTGTATACTTGTTCAACTTCCAGTCTTTGTATTTTTCCCTTTTCCTTTGTCTTCTTTTTCACTGTTCTGATGTACTCTTTTGTAATGTTGCCTTTTATTAATAAAAGACCTTTTCCTTTAACTCACGTGTCATTTGTTATTGCTCGGCTATTGCTATGTTCTTCGTTTATTGTTGATCAACTGTTACTTTATCTTTCTAATTTATGACCAAGATGGAAGAAATTGCCTCCATGAACTCTGATCTACTCAAACGCAGCAACAATCTATTTAAAGTTGGTCACTTGGACGTGCCTGATGAAGAATTAATAGACTTTCTCTGCATGGATGCTTCTGATAAGGCGAGGGATGCATACACTCATCTCAAGTTTCTTCTTAATCGGTCTATGTCCAACAGCGTTGCATACTATAAGATGATATAAGATTTGTAGGCAGAGCATAATGAGTGCAAAGTGTTGTTGCACGCTAGCTATGAAGCCAAATACAAGGCTTCCGTTGATGATAATGAAAAAGATTAATCCCCGGGGGGGTTTCAATAATTATCACAATTAAAAATATTTAATTTCCTTTTTAAACAAATAGATGCGGAAGCGTTGAGATACAAGTGATGGTTCAACAAAATAACAAGGCCGGGTTTTAATATCTTACAAAACAAATTAAAACAAAATTCAAGTCCTAGAATTTGCCTAAGTCATGATTAACAATTATATCCAAAATTAGGCGAAACCAAATTAATGCAAGAGACTTGAATAAACCAATTTTACCCAATATTTAATTTAAGTCCCGAATTAAATGAGTGAGATAATTAAACCCAATTTTATCTTGAATTAAACCTAAAGCATGCGTTCTAAATGATGATCAAGATAAAATAAACAAAGTCACACAACACCGCGATGTACGAGGAAAAACCCACTAACGGGAAAAAAACCTCGGGACGGCCCTAGCCTCAAATCCACTAAAAATGGTATTACAAAATACAAGACAAAAGACTTACTTCCTAAACTCGAACCCTCTCAAGCCGTGATGCTTCTTCTTGTATCAACCTCCAATTAGCGGATAACCAACGGAGCTCCACCGTGGTCTCGGAATACACCGATGGGACAATTAGGCACACCGTCACCCAAACATGGAGCCTTTCTCCAAACGGGTAGAAATGAAATGAACTTCTCTTCAATTCGGTGTAGAGAAAAACCGGTGCCAAAACAACCTCCAAGTAATTGATATTTATGTAGGAGAACTTGGATAAACCATTATTGGGTGTAAACTAGAGTGTGTGAATTTTTCTTTGAAAAGATGACACTCAAAACATGAACCTTTTCCCTAAACAATTATGCTCTCAAACTCTCTTTTTGAGATGGAAATGAGTTGGAAAAGTTCTTAGGAAAAAGGTGTTTCCCGTCCCTCATAAGGCTGGAAAAAGTTGGTTAAAAAAACAAGTGGGGATCATGGGAGAAAACTGCCAAAAAACTGCTCAAAACTGTTCCCGCCTGGCATTCTCGTTCGAACGACTTTGACTGTCGTTCGAACGAGGTTTCTAACGAGCGACCAGCCTGGGCTCGTTAGAACCTCGTTAGAACGAGAAATTCGTTCGAACGACTTATCTAACGACTGACCAGTTAGGTTAGAAAGCAGTCTCGTTCGAACGAAGTTTGGTTTGAACGAAATTTCGAACGAGTTTCAGAAATTTTTGTTAAATTCTATTTTGGCCCAGAAGCATTTATATATATTAATATAAAGTTCTTTTTAAATTATTTCTGAAATAAACATGGCTTTTATTAAACCTAACACCCAAATAAACATTGGTCCAAGCTCCTATATACATATAATTACATTCATACCTTGGAAGCATGGAACCTTAGTTGATGACGTAGAAACGAGGCACACAAACCGGCATTTTGATGAAGCTTTAAGTTCTTTGCCGCTACGTCTTCAACAAACACTTCATAGGTCTTGAATATTACAATTAAATAAAATCCTATGAATAAATGTTTTTGTCCGGAATTGAGCCAAAACTATAAGAGGACTCAATTGGAAATTTGTGTCCTTACAGATAAACTTGAAAAATATGCCTTTGCCTACAGAAAAAAGGAATTCTTGCTGAATAGAGAGGTAGATGAAGCCTGAGAAATTTCCAAGATCTTGGAAGAAGAAAATAATAAACTCGTAAATGAGATTGATACTTTATAGCAATCTTCTTCTACTTATGTTAATGAAGATGCTTCCTTTTTAGAAAATGAGAATGCTAAGCTCGTGGAGGAACTTATAACTCTAAAGAAATCCAAACCCGGACAATCCTCAAAATGACCAAGAACGAGTCGAACAACTGTTGAGGAGGCCAGTACTAAAAAGACCTTAGTCGACCAAGCTTGTCAGTTGAAAGCTAAAAGTCAGGTTATTATTAATTTGCCTTCATAACTGAAAGCTAAAGACAAGGATCTTGCTAACCAATCTTCCCAAGTAAAGGAGCAAGATGATTTAATAAAGAGACTTCAGCATCATGTTGAGATATTGACCTTTTAGTTTCACAAGCAACCTCGAGAAGTATGGATGGAAGGCTACAATGAGGCTCTTGGCCATGTTGATGATCATCTTGACCAAAGTTGTGATGAAGGGTACAGGTGGGATGGACCAATTGTCTAACTTTGCTAAAGCATGATCGGACAACAAACTATGGTATTAGAATGACCCTGGTCTGCTTAGATTGTGACAATCCTCTATTCAAGCTCGATAAATCGTGGATACCTCTTGACGCCATTTCTCAATGTTTAATAACTAAATAATTGGGGGATTATGATCTCCATGATGTTCGTGAAATAGTTCGTCCTTCACATCTAATTAACACCCTGAGCACAGTAATATAAGAATACTGGAAGACTTTAACTTTATTAATTCTCCCTATACCTTGGATGATCCTCCTACTGGGATGGAGAGAGTGCAATCGACTTCCAAAGCTGAAGGGAAGAGTCTAACTGAATGATTTTCCTATATTTTGTTATTCATTTGAATGTAATACAGTTTATATGAAATATATTTGTTTTTGTTAACTTATGATTATTTTAATCAATCAGTTAACTTGTGATTGTAATTCTATAGGTTCTACTAATACACTTAGATATATTAATCCAAATTTAGTATTAGCATTAGTTATCATGGTGACCAAGTGGATGAGGAATGTATGTTTATATTATAATATCTAGGAATTTTTACATGTCTTCCTGCATTTAACTTATTCGGGTAAACATGTTTATAACTTTTTTAATTTTATATGAAGTATTACACTTATTGTTCTTGGCTAGTTTATACAAAATCATACATAAAGTAATCAACCTCTTGTTCATGATTTTGTTTTTACGAAGTCATACATGAAGTAAAGTGTTGTTCTTGACCAAGTGCTGAGGATTTTAACCCTGTTTTGACTTGGTTATTTTTGTTGTCGATCAAGTGCAGAGGATTTCAAACCCTATTTTGACTTGGTTATTTTTGTTGCCAACCAAGTGCTAAGGATTTTAACCCTATTTTGACTTAGTTGGAGATGATGATCAAAAGTTATCTTTGTTTTGTGGGACGTATATCACTGTACTTTGAAAAAAACCAAAAAATTGGAGAGACTAAAATCAACATTTTATTGACATTCAATTAAAAGAAAATGAAATACAATAATTGAAATCCTTTGAATTAGCGATAATAATTTTGAAGATTTTTTAAATTCTAAGGATTTTTATACTCTTCACCATCCAAAGTCTATATCCGATAGATCCCTGGTAGGATGATAGATGATATGCGATATGGGCCATTGCAGTTGGACACAAGCTTATTCTTCTTCTGGATAACATTCTTAAGGACATAATCAACCTATTTCAGGTTAGTCGGCTTAACCCTTTTATTATAAAAGAGAGCAGTTATGTGTTGGTAAACAATATTTCTTAGAGCTTCTTCTTCTCATACCTCCTCCAATATGTCGAGATCTAATCATCTCATTAAATCACTAACTGGGGAATTAAAATTCAATACCCCATGGGTTAGTAGGATGATATCGATTTCTACCATGTCTTTAGTCCTAAATGTAAGCATGTATGGTTTCTCTACAGTTGGTGTTCTCGACGTTGTTCTATAGGCCCAAAGAAAAGAGTGTAGCTCATTAATCTGGTTTCCCTTGGCAGCATCAAGCCTTTTCTTCAACCTATTCAGTAAAGTTTTGTTTGTCACTTCTGTTTTACCATTACTTTGAGGATGCCCTGGTGCAGAATGAAATTTCTAGATTTTGGACCAGAGGTAGTATGTTTCAAACTCCTCGTTGTCGAACTAAGTGCCATGATCTGCTCCACATCCAGTAGCACATAAAGATCCATTAATGTATAAATTCCGTAACGAAACATCATTATTGAAGCTTTCTACTGTCAATGATCCATTCTGGAATATCTTCTTACTCTCCTCTGCATATTTTTAGACCATTTCTAGAATTCTGGATGACTTAGGTTGATCGACAACCATATCAGCTTGCTTTTGAGTTGAGCTCTCTTTTTTTGAAGTTTGCTTGACAAGCAAGTTTTGTTGGTCGAGAACCTCCAGATAAGTAAATTTAGCAGTATAATCTGCCAAAGCTTGGCCTTTTAATGAAGATCTTAGTTCATATACAATGTGATACTCTCCTAGTTCTACCGCCTAGTACATCAATCTTCCTGACTTTTCAGGCTTGTGCAGTGCTTGTCGAAGAGGTAGATCATCATACACAACTATGGTGTGCGCCTAAAAATAATGTTTTATACATCTAGAAGCCTCAATAAGTGATAGGGATAACTTTTCTAAATGTTATTACCTGATTTCAGCTCTTCTAAATTCTTTTCTTATATAGGAGACTGACTTTTGGTTTCCATTGTCATGTTTGACCAAGGCTGAGCTCATTGCTGACTAAAAAACAACTAAGTATATGTACAGTTTCTCTCCCAACACAGGTCGGGAGAGCAATTGTGGTGATCCCAAGTACTTCTTTAACTTCTGGAACACTTCTTCACATTTTGCATTCCACTCAAAAGTTTTTCTTAACACCTTAAAAAATAGTAAACACCTCTCTATTTCTTTGGAAACAAATATGTTTAAAGTTACCACTCTTCTAGTGAGCCTTTGTACATCTTTCTTGCAGTTAGCTAACTACATTTTGATCAAAGATTTTATCTTTGCTATATTGGCTTCAATTCCCCTTTGATTAACTGTGAAGATGAGGAACATTCCTTATTGTACTCCGAACACACACTTAGTCATATTTAGCCTCATCTGATACTTTTCCAACTGATCAAAAGTTTGACCGAGGTCGAAGATATGACCTGAGGCTTTTTTAGTCTTTGTCAACATATCATATACATAAACATCCATATTCATCCCTATCTTTTCTTTGAAGACCTTGTTCACCAACCTTTGATATGTTACTCCTGCATTCCTGAGCCCAAAGGACATTAAATTATAGCAATAAGTTCCTTGATTAGTGATGAAGGCTATACGTTCCCTATCTTCGGGTTTCATTTTTATCTGATTATACCCAGAATAGGCATCCATGAAGATTAAAAGCTCATGTCCCGATGTGGCATTAACTAATTGATCAATTCTAGGCAATGGGAAATGGTATTTTGGGTAAGCTTTGTTTAAATCAGTGAAATCCACGCACATCCTCCATTTATCATTCTTCTTCTTGACCATTACAACATTAGCCAACCAGGTTGGATACTTCACATCTTCAATAAATCGGGCTTTTTGTAACCTTTTTACTTCCTATTCGATAACTTGATTCTACTCAGGACTGAAAACCCTTCATCTCTTCTTGATCAGCTTATCATCCTTATTGATATTGAGCTCATAACAGAGGAAATTAGGATATATCCCAGGCATATCCTCATGCCTCCAAGAAAATAAATTTCTTAATTTCCTTATGAACATAATCAATTCCTGTTTAAGGATGGGATCCTGTGTTAAGCCGATATGCATAGTCCTTTCCGCCTCGTGTTCATCTAGGATAATTCTTTCAGTTATTTCCATAATATGTCCTTTGACTAACTTTGTTTCATCTCGTGGATCTAAGGTTTCAACTTTAGATTCGTGGTTAGGATCAGTATTGTAAGGACTCAAATTTCCAATTGAGTCCTTTGTAGTTTTTCTCAATTCCAGACAAAAATATTTGAGTCATGGGATATAGTTCATGTATATCCATCCAAGTCTATGACGTGTTTGTTGAAGATGTAGCGATCAGATTTGTAAAGCTTTATCATTGCCGAGTTTCTAGTGCCTCGTTTCTACGTCATTAACTTGAAGATTCCAATGTATCCAAAGGTATGAATGCATTTAATAAATATAAGAGGCTTGGAACACTTTTATAATGGGTGTAATATTTATTTAAAATAAAGTTTTGGGTCTTAAATAGAAAAAATGCACATTCTGACATTTTGTTCGAACGAGAATGTCGTTCGAACGAGAATTTTGTTCGAACGAGTTTGCCAACGAGTTTTCCCATTTTGTCCACTGAAACATCATTAGCTGGTCGTTCGAACAAGAATTCTGGCGGGAAAGTTTTTGGTAGTTTTTAGCAGTTTTCTCCATGTTCCCACTACTTTTTTCCACAAACTTTTTCCTAGATTTTATATGTACGGGAACCAACCTTTTTTAGATAACTTTTGACACACTTTAAGAGAAAAATATTGAGAGACAATTTCCAAAATCAAAAGTTTATATTTTTGTGTTTTCAAGCCTTCATGAATTAATTTCTACCAAAACACATACACCCATCAGTTTATGTTGGTTCCAAGTTCTTAAATATATATCTTTCTTGGAGTTTGTTTGGCACCATTGGTTTTCTCTACACCCCAAAAAGAAGAGAGTTTGGGGTTGATTCTACATCCCTCAAATAAAGAGACATATTTTGTTTTACTAAGACATTCTCACATGGTCAAAGGCACCATCTGTGGTTAATGGTTTCTTGGTCTCAATTGGTGGACTCCAAGGTTCCGGTGGACTCCAGGATTATTTGCTAGGCGAAGGTCTTTACAAGAAGGAGCGCCAAGGCTTGGACGGAGTCAAGTTTGTGGTTAAGTCTACTTGGCTTGTAATTTGTAATTCGATGCTTAACGAATTTGTTAGGCCAGGGCCGTTTAAGGGTTTTCCCGTTGTAGGTTTTCCTCGTACATCGCCATGTAGTGGTTTGTTTATTTTATCTTTTGCAAAATTCACCTTAGATGCATGCTTAGGTAAAAAGATAAAATTTTCTTTAAATCACTACTTGTTTAATTTGGTGTTAAAATAATTTGGGTGAAATTTAACTTAATTTAATCAAGTCATATATTTAATTTGATAATTTGGTTTGGCTTAATTTGTAAAATTGAATTAATTATTGTTAGGCAAATTTCTAGGATTTGAGTTGAATTAATTTGGAAATTTTATTTTTGGGTGTTGTGTTGAACCATCTTTATTCCGCATCTGAAGGAAATTAAAATGTGAAAGATTTTAAAATTGGGGGTTAAATTTCAAATAATTAGTATTCACCTGATAAGTTATAGTCGTTTTTTTCAATTTTATCAAGTCCTCTTGCTCAGCTAAAGAATAATAACATTCTTGGGCCACCTTTTGGTCGCCTTTCACAACACCTACCCCAAAATGAGTTAGAAACTTCAGGCATTGATGGACTGTTGATGGTATGGCTTCAAACTTCTTCAACCCTACCCTGTCGAGGATCATATTATAGGCAGATTGAACAATTTTATCCATCACAAAGAAGTTTATTTTCTATGTACGACTTTCTGGCCAAGTGCTGAACAACACTTCTATATTGAGCATCCTAAGAGGGTAAAATTTTTCACTAAAAAAGCTTATTAATGGTCTGTAATAGGGCTCTAGTTGGCTGAGCTTCAAGTCCAAACTCTAAAAGCAAGGATAAAACATAATATCTTTCGAGATCCCATTATCGACCAAAATTCTAGCGACGATAATATCTTGGATCATGAATTTGACAACCAATGGGTCATCATGGGGATAAAGTACCCCAGATAGATCATTCTTTGAAAAGTCAATCACCAGTTTGTCTTTGTTGAACTTCCTCAGCCGATTATCTTGGTTCAGATTAATCTTCTAGATATAAGAGCAAGCCTGGGCCTCATTTAACTAATCTTTCCTTTCGACAGAGTGATCTGGATCTATTGCTCTTGTTAGGGGGCGCCCTCAACTTTTCAGGCCATCAAAAATCTTTATTGTGCTTGATTTCCTCTAGGATATGGTGAATGCTAACACACAATGGAGTATATGTTCCATATTTTTTAAGCTTGTCATCTTTCTTTGTCTTCTGCTCCTTCGGTAACTTCTTCTCAGGCTTCATGGCTAGACTCTATTTTGCATCCATGGCTTCCTCAACATTCATTATTTTTGTTTCTTTTGCCATGAGTTAAACCATAGTTTTGGCAGGATCTTTAGCTAATGTATAATATAGTTTCTAAGGAAGTAAGTCACTCATAAGAGCAGTGATGGTTGTTTTCTCCTCACAATCAATCACCATAAACTTTTCATTATTAAAATGCATAATGTACTCCCTGGTACTTTCCACCACTTGTTGCCTTACACTTAGAAGATGAGCCACTTTTTTCATTGGCTTAGCTCCAAAACAAAAGTTGATAATGAATAGATCCACAAGTTGATTGAAGTTGGCAATTTATCCTCGGGGTAAGTAATTGTACCATATTTGGGTATAACACATAATGGTACTTGAAAATGCTCTACACTTCATTTCATCAGGTACTCAATAAATATCAGCTGCAGCTTGATATTGCTCGATATGGATAACTGGATCAATTTTACCATCATATTTTAGGGTAACCACCTGAGCTTTAAACTTAGATGGAGTAGGAAAATCCACAATTTCCCTAACAAATGGGGATCCTTTAACAAAATTTAGCTGCAAAGGATTATTTTCTTTCGCCATTTCACCTAACCGATTTTCCAATAACTAGATTGATCATTTTATAAAGGTTTGCCTACCTCAGATCTATGCAAAGCAGCTATTTCGACCATGTGTCTGCACTGAACTCTCCTCCTGAGAGGTCTGTTCAACACGTACAGATCGTCAGATGATTTATTTTAATCTGACTGAGGCGTTATGATGGTTAGCTGGATATTGAGTATTTCTAGATAACACCCTAGGAGGATTTCTATTTACTCGGGGTGCCAAACGGTCAAAAGGTGAAGCTCTACTTAACCTTTCCAAGACATTTGGCCTTTAAGGAGAAAAAGAATGTATATCATAAGGTTTTGTGGACCTGAGTGATAAACTTGATCCTGGATGATTGGAGGTGTCTCGTGAAGATCTGGAATAGCTATGTCTGATGGATCTCTGAGGTGGAAGCGACATTTCTCTTCTGGTAGTGACTGAGTTAATTGCCTCACCATTTCCTACATGGCCTTTTGTCCTCTGGCAATACTAGCCAGGATTCTAGTTTGGTCTGTTACCATAGGCTGAGCAGATCGAGCAGGTGGATTGCCTTCATTTTTTAGACTAGACTCAGAGTCAGTCATCTTGCTTTGAACAAGAGTATGTAAGAGTGAGAACGATAATTAGAAACACATTCCCACTGGTGGCGCCAATCTATTGATGTAAAAAACTAGACTTGATCTAATTTTATAATCACGGATAAAATATGTAATGGTAAATAAATAGAGAGTTTTTAAAGTGTTTTAACTATTTAAGAAAGCCTACGCCGCTACTATTTTACTGATTTGAGAGGTTACATAAAGCTAGGTACTCTTGTAGATAAGAATATCCCAGAATCCATTCGACCGTGCCCTTGATGAAAGGGATACAACATATTTATAGTGACCCAGATGTTATGGGCCGGAATGCCAAGGGATGAAATGCTTTTATATAATTAATCATTTACATCCTTACATAATGAATGTGATGATTGGTTGTATGAACCATGTTGTATGACCTTTTGTATGATGACTCTTCACTAGTCTTATTGGTTGGCATTCCTTGTGTTGGTCGACAGAGTTACTATCTGCTGACTAGGATTTTGGCTATTTATGAGGACACGTGTTCACCTCTGATTGGTCCACGTAGGTGGATGATTTTTGGCATCCACTTTAATTCCATAAAAAAAGCGGTGTGAATTTCTATGTGAGATTGTTGAAAAGATCCCACATGATAAAAGTAGGATCTTGATATATATATTTATAGGATTGATCATACTGATTCATGTTATTGAATTGAAAGAGGTGTTAATGATTGAAAACTAAGAGTGTGGAATAATTGGATGATTAATGATTCAATCCTTTGGGTTAAGATATTTTTTAGGACTAAAAATATATAAAAGATGTTCGTTTATTAATCATATTGATTGTGTAGTGTAGAAGGATGATTGGAAGCGTGATTACGACTAAATTAGGTGAAAAATGATGGGCAAATTTTATGTCGTATTAGGGCCATGACAGCATGAGAAAATCGGTTCTCTCCCCAGGCTGAACCTGTTCGGTTTCTAAGTATTGCCTGGTTTTGTTGTTCTAATGCGAGTTGATAATCGAGAAATTTTGAGTAGGCTTGTCAGACCCCTAAAATATCATAGACCAGTAGAAGTGATCTTAGAAACTTTTAAACTACCTTGGGATAATAGGGTACCTTCGGAATCTCTATACTACTATAAAATTCTATACAAGCATTTAGGACTCCACCATGTAACAACCCGCGGTCTTGTAGACGAGGATATATTAATTTTGGGAGAAATAAATATTATTTTCATTGGAGATTAATTAAATTGGCATTTGAGGTCAAAATTTGGAGTTGTTAGAAAGAGTGTCGAATGTCGATTCAGAGGGTACCATAGTGTCCGGAAGGGTTGAGAAAGTCGAAATGACTGTACTTGAGGTCTATTTAGGTTCCAAAATAAATTAGGACCGTTTGACTCGAATTAAAGTCACCGAGTCATTTAAAGTGTGTATTATCACTTAAAGATGTGTATCTTGGGAGAATAGGCTTATTAAGCCTACGGGAGATATTTCTCCAAAGAAAGAAAGAGAAATATAAATAAAGAAAGAGAGAAGAAGAAAGAAGAAGAAAAAGAATCAGAAAAGAGAGAGAAAGTGGAGATTTTCGGCCAATACGCGATGTCAAGGCGGATTCAAACCCTACGAACCTGAGGCAAGTGATTAAACTTGTTAAATAATCGTTGTGTACCATTTATAGCATGATTTGTGGATTGAATCTTTGGGTTTTAGGTTTAGTTTATCAAAACCTAACTTTTGGGTATAATCTTAGATTTGATATGTAGATCTTTGATTTGAGGATAATAATTGGTTTAAATGTATTCTAGGATGAATATTGATGATTTTATGTGATTGGGTTGAAGAGAAATGGATAGAAAATGATTAAAATGAATTTTAGGTATTTTAGGCTTACAAAAAGTAGCCATTTTCGAGGTTTCTGAAGGGCCGAATAGATTCGTCCTCCTACCGAATCGATTCAGAAATATGTAGGTGCCCAGGTCTGAGTGATCGAATCGATTCGGATCCCAGCCAAATCGATTCGGCCTAAGACAAAGTCCCAGGTCTGATGACCCAAATCGATTCGCCTTCCTGGCCGAATCGATTCGCTGGACCGAATTGATTCGGAATTGGCCCGAATCGATTCGAAAACAAGGCTTTTGTGGGATTGTTTTTCTAAGAAGAATTTCATCCCATTTTGTTCAAGGTTATCGATTGGGGATCTCTATAGGAGTTGTTTGGAGTATGTTTTGGAGACTTTAGAGAGTTTCCCTTTTAAGAAATTATTGGAGTCATATTGACTACATTTGAGGAATACCGATTAGATATCTTGGTATGTTCTAAGTGGGGAAGCCCGCCTTGATTTGAGAATTCTATTTGGAGAATTAGGATATTAATGGGAATAACTTAGAGATACCGGATCTTAGGATCCAATCCCAAATGGGATAACTTTAAAGGTTCATAAAATTAATTGAACCCTATTATGGATGGAGAATGAGAAATGCTAATTGAGGTGCATTAGGATAAAGAATATCCTTAACTTAAATAGAATTCAGAGAAAATTCACATTTAGAAGCGACATGTGAGCTTCAAGCGAGAAATAGTATAGTGTATACTAAGTGGGGGAGAAGTGTGAGAAATGACGATTAGTGTGTCAAGAGAGAGATATACTAAACAATGACATTAAATCTATTGTGCCTAAGAGCGTATAATGAAAATGACAACGAAATGATGTGGCAGGTATACCTTATATGATGGTATATCTTTATTATGTGGGATGTATGTATAACCTATATAATGGTATATATGTATGGTTAGGCATACCCTCTCCTTGCTATCATTGGGAAGTTACGTGCGTAGAGGGTGAGCATCATGGCTCAAAGAGCAGGGTGTGGATATTCCCCAGGTCATAGTCGTCCATGTGATTATTATGCGATATACATTTATTTATTTTGGGGGTGAGAGGTCATGGGTATGTGTCTCTCTCACTTGCCGGTTAGGAGCTATGATCGCTTCCCGGGACATCGTGTGCGTGAGTTGATCACGAGGTGGGTGTCGTTGAATCCCACCAGGTGGCCCCATTTTGGTAGGCTGCTGGAAGATGATAGCATGTGAGCCAGTATCCTTCGAGTTATAGCACGGTTGGATGGTTATTATTGCTTGTGCTTGTACTTGGGTATCAAGGGGGGGGGGGGGGTTCCTTGTTTAGATTTCGCTTCGGCGAGACGTCCCACGCACGAACTGCGGTGTAATGTTGGAAATTTGGGATAAGTTAGTCCTTAATGCTCATACTTATATATATCACCTATACCGACAATCGACAGTGCCAGGAGTAGTGTAACGGGGGGGTTCCTTGTTTGGATTTCTCTTCGGCGAGATGTCCCACGCATGAAACACCGTGTACTGTTGAGAATTGGGAATATTAATTAATTAAAATTTGGATAATAAATTGGGTTACATGCATCTTGCATTGAGGGCATAATGCGCCTCAAGGAATAATACGGTCAGGAGTAGTGTAACAGGGGGTTCCTTTTTTGGATTTCGCCTCGGCGAGACGTCCCACAAACGAAACACAGTGCCTTGTTGAGAATCGGGAGGAGTTTAGTCCTTAACTCTTGATGCTAATAACTCATATATATAATTATATACTGTTTATATGACAAATGAAGGCATAACCAGAATATATTAAATTCTAGTAAATAAGAATGTTGATGTGGTTATGAGATGGATCATGCAACTTTATATGTTCAACAAATGAACATTATAAAGATAACTATAACTCTTACATTAAAGTTAATTTACATAACTTATAAATTATAGAAATAAATGTAGATTGGGAGATAGGTTAGATGTTTTCACTTAAATACTTCAATTGGGTTTAAGTTAGAATCCTCTTACCTAAATTAGAATCGGGCATCCATTTGGAGATTACGTGCATATGCTTAGTGCGTGCTTTAGTTGAGAGGTGAATTGAATTATTATGGAGAGTTCGATTCCACCTTAATCATGTAATAATGCATTTATAATCGCTATGCATTTTAATACACTTTCTATAACATGTTTTTTTAAACTCGGGCTCTGACCCGTTTATATTTTCTCCTCCATGTATATATATATATATATATATATATATATATATATATATATATATATATATATATATATATATATATATATATATATATATATATGTATTACTTTAGGTGTTCCTTGTTTTAGTCAATTCCTATCCTTGTATATCTAGATTAGGATTCAGTTTGTGTATTGAGTAAGTATTCAAGTGTTGTAGATTAACACTTTCATATTTCATTTATCAGATTATTGTATTGTCTGTTACCCGACAGCATATTTGGGTATTTCATTGTAGAGATTTTATTTGTACTTGTATTGCACTCTTGTATATATTGGAGTTTGCACTTATCATTCATCATATTTAGATGTATATGGTTTGTTATGTTGCATTATTGGTTCTGTTGTGGTTGTTAAATAAAAGTTTTAAATTTTTGACAATTCGCTTTTAATAGTTTCGGGTAGTTAGCCTTATATCATTAGTATTGCTAGTTGATGTTGAGACTGTGCCATCTGGGATATCTGATTTAATGTAGTATAGGGCTGGCCACCCATTATTATTTTGAGCAGGTTGTCATGGATGGTATCAGAGCATCAGGTTCTAGAGTCTTTAGGATCTGTGTGCGTTACTACAATCTTCCGTAAGCATTCTTGATGTAGAGCCTTAAGATTAGGACGATTGCATTCACACATCCATATTTCTTCTGTGATTTGAAAATTTTTGAAAGGAGTTCTGATACAATTGTTCTTGTTTCAGATGCCACCGAAGGGAGGTAGTTCAGTCAAGGCAAATAAAGGGAATGTGAAACCCCAAATGCCTCAAAGGAACATGACTACAGATGAAGCTGCCAATATTGTGTCACAAGTAGTAACTACTGCATTTCCACGATGGAGTAGAAATCTGCCGTTCAAGCAGCCCGACCCCATTTAGGACTGTCTTTATGGGGGAGAGTGAAGGAAGATTTTAGTAAGGGGCATCCTCTCGAGTTTGCAGGGGGAGTTGATGCAATGGCAGCAAGTCAATGGAAAAATAGTATACAGAGTAACCTTCGTAGGGTTGAGTGTAGTGAGGTGAAGAAACAATTTTTAGCCACCTTTAAGTTATCGGGTGCAGCTCTTCAATGGTGGGAGTCTGCCACCACATCTGATCAGAAAGATACTTTGTCTATAATAGAGTTTTGGGAACTTTTTGATCGAAGGTATTTTCCTTCCCCGACTCAGAATATGAAGATTTTTCAAGGTAATAGAACGGTGGCAGATTATGAGGAAGATTTTTCTAGATGGGAGAAATTAGTACCTGATGATGTAAATACGGAAGAGAAACGTATATCAAAGTTGTTCGAGGTTTAGATTGGAGAATCCAACAACATTTTTTGGAGAGTCCTAAGTTAGTGACTTTCGTCGAGGTAGTGAACGCGGCACTACTAAAGTGTCAGGAATATCGTCTTTGTTCGTAAGAGGGTAAGGACTTTGGAGATTCGAGTTCATCAAGTAAGTTTGGTGAAGAGAGTGCCTGTAATGCTAGTGGGCAGAAAGGATTTGTGGGTAAGTATTTCTTTTGTAAAGAAATAGGTCATAGAAAAATAGATTGTCCTAAAAGAGGTAAAGGACCACGTTTTGATGAAGTTTTGGAAGTGACCACTACAACAGATTCGAGGTCATTTTAGACCGGGGGACTATGTTTGGGAGCCCATTGATGAGGAAGGGAAATCAGATTAGAGATGGGTAATGTAAGTTAATTTTCCTTTATTAATAGGATGATTATTATGTAAAGTTTTGGGAATATCGTATGGGAGATATTTGTGAATGGGTAGTGCTATAGCCCTATTATGTATGGTATGTAATGACCCTAAGGGGAATTTTGATCAAGTTAGGATCTTATGTCATTATCTTTTGAAAGACTAGATAATTTTGTAATGTGCTCAAAAAGAGCTATAAATTTTATGCTGGATGTAAGAATGGTCATGGGGTGATAAGTAGTAATGATAAAGCTACTTCTTTTTATATGGTCATGATAGACTTATATAATTGTTGTATTCTAGTTATGGATGAACCTTATAAATGGCTATATATTGAAATGATGTAAGATGTTGTTTTTGATTAAAGGTTAGATTGTGGATTGATGGACGCAGGAAAGTTTAGCTCATAATTATGCCAATTTTTGTGAGCTACATGTGGTTATATATGTTATGATTGTCAAGACCTTGGGTTGGACATAAGGTATTTTATATTATATTATATTGTATAAACATTTAAAAAAAAAAAAACTGTTTTCAAAAAATAAAACTTTTTATCGGCCCTTGGGCCATTTCAAAATGATTTTTCACTAAAATATTTTCAAACTCTAGTCCGGATTTAACAAACTCTCAATCCCCGACATCGCCTCATAGTAGTGTATTGGGAGGGTTCCTTGTTTGGATTTCGCTTTTGCGAGACGTCCCCCGCACGAAAGTGGCGAATGTCAGGAATTGAGAGGAGTTATTTCTTCGAACCATTTAAAAAAGTTTTTTTTTCACACTATTAAAATGTTAGTATACTTTATATATCTATGGAATTGTGGAACTTTGGGGGCAAATAAAGCCTCATTATGATTTCTTTGAGCATAAAGCTCAAATATAAAAGGGTGTATGGGCGCCCTAGTTGTGGAAATTGGTTTTATATAACTCATAATCAACTTAAAATAAAATAAATTAAATAAACTCGTCGTGGGAAGTTAGAAGTTTGGAGATAGGATTAGTGAGTATGGGTATATTAGAATTAGTTGAGCTTTGGAGGATTAGGCTTAGATAAAATTTCGAGGACGAAATTTTTGTAAGTGGGGAAGTTTGTAACAACCCGCGGTCTTGGAGACGAGGATATATTAATTTTGGGAGAAATAAATATTATTTTCATTGGAGATTAATTAAATTGGCATTTGAGGTCAAAATTTGGAGTTGTTAGAAAGAGTGTCGAATGTCGATTCTGAGGGTACCATAGTGTCCGAAAGGGTCGAGAAAGTCGAAATGACTGTACTTGAGGTCTATTTAGGTTTCGAAATAAATTAGGACCGTTTGACTCGAATTAAATTCACCGAGTCATTTAAAGCGTGTATTATCACTTAAAGATGTGTATCTTGGGAGAATAGGCTTATTAAGCATACGAGAGATATTTCTCCAAAGGAAGAAAGAGAAATAGAAAGAAAGAAAGAGAGAAGAAGAAAGAAGAAGAAAAGGAAGGAGAAAAAAGAGAGAAAGTGGAGATTTTCGGCCAATACGCGATCTCAAGGCGGATTCAGACCCTACGAACCCGAGGCAACTGATTAAACTTGCTAAATAATTGTAGTTTACCATTTATTGCATGATTTGTGGATTGAATCTTTGGGTTTTAGGTTTCGTTTATCAAAACCTAACTTTTGGGTATAATCTTAGATTTGATATGTAGATCTTTGATTTGAGGATAGAAATTGGTTTAAATGTATTCTAGGATGAATATTGATGATATATATGTGATTGGGTTGAAGAGAAATGGAGAGAAAATGATTCAAATGAATTTTGTCTATTTTTGGCTCACAAAAAGTAGCCATTTTCGAGGTTTCTGAAGGGTCGAATCGATTCGGCCTCCTACCGAATAGATTCGAAAATATGCAGGTGCCCAGGTCTGAGTGACCAAATCGATTCTGATCCCAGCCGAATCGATTCAGCCAGAGACAGAGTCCCAGGTCTGATGACCCGAATCGATTCGCCTTCCTGGCCGAATCGATTCACAGGGCCGAATCGATTCGGAATTGGCCCGAATCGATTCGGAAACAGGGCTTTTGTGGGATTGTTTTTCTAAGACGAATTTCATCCCGTTTTGTTCGAGGTTATCGATTGGGGATCTCTATAGGAGTTGTTTGGAGTATGTTTTGGAGACATTAGAGAGTTTCCCTTATAATAAATTATTGGAGTCATATTGACTAAATTTGAGGAATACCGATTAGATATTTTGGTATGTTTTAAGTGGGGAAGCCCACCTTGTTTTGAGAATTATATTTGTAGAATTAGGATACTAATGGGAATAATTTAAAGATATCGGATCTTAGGATCCAATCCCAAATGGGATAACTTTAAAGGTTCATAAAATGAATTGAACCATATTATGGATGGAGAGAATGAGAAATGCTAATTGAGGTGCATTAGGATAAAGAATAATCTTAACTTAAATAGAACTCAGAGACAATTCACATTTAGAAGCGACATGTGAGCTTCAAGCGAGAAATAGTATAGTGTATACTAAGTGGGGGAGAAGTGTGAGAAATGACGATTAGTGTATCAAGAGAGAGATATACTAAACAATGACATTAAATCTATTGCGCCTAAGAGCGTATAATGAAAATGACAATGAAAATGATGTGGCAGGTATACCTTATATGATGGTATATCTTTATTATGTGTGATGTATGTATACCCTATATAAGGGTATATATTCATGGTTAGGCATACCCTCTCCTTGCTATCATTGGGAAGTTACGTGCGTAGAGGGTGAGCATCCTAGCTCAAAGAGCAGGGTGCAGATATTCCCCAGGTCATAGTCATCCATGTGATTATTATGCGATATACATTTATTTATTTTGGGGGTGAGAGGTCATGGGTATGTGTCGCTCTCACTTGCCGGTTAGGAGCTATGACCACTTCCCGGGACGTCGTGTGCGTGAGTTGATCACGAGGTGGGTGTCGTTGAACCCCACCAGATGGCCCCGGTTTGCTAGGCTGCTGGAAGATGATAGCATGTGAGCCTACGTCCTTCGAGTTATAGCTCGGTTGGATGGTTATTATTGCTTGTGCTTGTACTTGGGTATCAAGGGCATAATGGACCTCAATGACCTACATTGCCAGGATTAGTGTATCGGGGGGGGGGGGGGGTTCCTTGTTTGGATTTCGCTTCGGCGAGGCGTCCCACACACGAACCGCAGTGTAATGTTGGAAATTGGGGATAATTTAGTCCTTAATGCTCATACTTATATATATATCACCTATCCCGACAATCGACAGTGCCAGGAGTAGTGTAACAGGGGGGTTCCTTGTTTGGATTTCTCTTCGGCGAGACGTCCCACGTATGAAACGCCGGTACTGTTGAGAATTGGGAATATTAATTAATTAAAATTCGGATAATAAATTGGGTTACATGCATCTTGCATTGAGGGCATACTGCGCCTCAAGGAATAATACGGTCAGGAGTAGTGTAACAGGTGGTTCCTTTTTTGGATTTCGCCTCGGCGAGACGTCCCACGCACGAAACGCAGTGCCGTGTTGAGAATCGGGAGGAGTTTAGTCCTAAACTCTTGATGCTAATAACTCATATATATAATTATATACTGTTTATATGCCAAATGAAGGCATAACCAGAATATATTAAATTCTAGTAAATAAGAATGTTGATGTGGTTATGAGATGGATCATGCAACTTTATATGTTCAACAAATGAACATTATAAAGATAACTATAACTCTTACATTAAAGTTAATGTACATAACTTATAGATTATAGAAATAAATGTAGATTGGGAGATAGGTTAGATGTTTTCATTTAAATACTTCAATTAGGTTTAAGTTAGAATCCACTTACCTAAATTAGAATCGGGCATCCATTTGGAGATTACGTGCATATGCTTAGTGTGCGCTTTAGTTGAGAGGTGAATTGAAATATTATGGAGAGTTCGATTCCACCTTAATCATGTAATAATGCATTTATAATTGTTATGCATTTTAATACACTTGCCATCAAATGTTTTTTAAACTCGGGCTCTGACCCGTTTATATTTTCTCCTCCATGTATATATTGTATTACTTTAGGTGTTCCTCCGCAAGGACCCCATTGACGTTCGTCCATCCAGTATTCGTGGAGCTGTGGCAGTAGCGGACTGTTGCGGCACTTTGTTTTAGTCGATTCCTATCCATGTATATCTAGATTAGGATTCAGTTTGTGTATTGAGTTAGTATTCAACTGTTGTAGATTAACACTTTCATATTTCATTTATCAGATTATTGTATTGTCTATTACCCGACAGCATATTCGGGTATTTCATTGTAGAGATTTTATTTGTACGTTGTATTGCACTCTTGTATATATTGGAGTTTGCACTTATCACTCATCATATTTAGATGTATATTATTGGTTATGTTGCATTATTGGTTTTGTTGTGGTTGTTAAATAAAAGTTTTAAATTTTTGACAATTCGCTTTTAATAGTTTCGGGTAGCTAGCCTTATATTATTAGTATTTTAAGTTGATTTTGAGACTGTGCCATCTGGGATACCTGATTTAATGTAGTATAGAGCTAGCCACCCGTTATTATTTTGAGCGGGTTGTCAGACACCCCAACTAGGCTATCCACGTATGCAAGGTCTGAAAATTATTATATCCTATTCGACATTAGCTGGCATTCAGCATAAGAAATCAATCATAATGGGCGACCCTTCATATTCAAATTGGAATCGTCCCTCTTTGACTTTTGAGCTTCCTTATCCTTATTTATTCCATACCCTTTTGCCTCCCCTCTCTCTACTTATGGCTTCTGGGTTCCCCATTATACGCACTAACACATTCCCAGATCCAAATATAAACCATGAAAAATATAATTCCGCACAAAACCAAAACCATTATAAGGGTGAGTGACTTCAAATGTTCCCCCAGATTTTTCTCTAAGGTCATGTGTATGACTGACCACCATAACTGGCCTATCAAAGGTTTCATTCAAACCAAATGCCGGTAAGGAATACGCCAAGATCTCATGTTCAATCGAATCAATCCAGTACCTGAAAACATGCTCATCTTCACTTGATTCATCAATTTCTGCCACCACCTGCAATGACAAACCCCCTATATCAAGAAGGCCAAAAGTGGGCAACCTTGATGAATTTCTAAGAACACCCATTTGGTAATTTAGAGAAGCCCACCCATAGTAAGCATATTCTTTCCCACTTAAAACCGTAATCGAAATTTTGTTTCACCTAAACACATGTTCTATTTTAGAGACTCAAACTATAATGTCTTTTTATAAAGAAAAGAAAATGGGATGAATTGGAGACTCAAATCAATGGAGTCAACAAATAATTTTATGGTAATTCTCTATCTTTATCTCCAGCTCTTATCTTTGTTTTCACAAACAAATTTTCGAATCTTCAATTTCTTTAATGGATATTTTGGATTAGGATCGTACTCATGGATCTCATATCACCAACGAATTTTGATGTTATAAAATTTGTTCACATGGTGTTCGATAAAATTTGTAAGTGGTTGGGTTCTCTGCTTTTATACCTTTGCAATTTAGTAATATAGTTTCTAAATAAAGCAGAGTAAATATAATTGAACCTCACTCTGTGTAATGAAATAATATTTGGAAATTAAGGTGTCAGATGGGTCAGTATCCACAAATATAAAAAATAAAATTATTTTTTCGGTCGTTTTTTTTTGTGGAGATACCCTCTTTGTTAGTTTGGGGTTCTGTCCATGTCTTTGGATTGGATGTATAGGTTATATTCCAGAATTTTTGCGATATTTTTTATGCCCATTCTAAGTGATGTTCACTAAGTCATGGATAAATTTGGACAAAATTTTGTATTAATTAATCTTATTCGAATGTGGTATGTCAAATAATGATTACTATTATAGTTTGGAATAGAAATTCATTGACAAAAATACTAAGTGAAATTTTTACTGTGTATTTCTCAAATGAGGACATTCTGTATGGCTTCTACTGAATAAATAGAAAATTGATTTCCTAAAAGCGAGATTGCACTGTTTTGGGAGAAAGGTTTTGTTAAGTTTTTCCCGTTGTTGCATTTGTGGTTTATATGTTCAAAATTCCACAATGGGAACTTCTTGGATTAGTTTTTCTTACCTATTATTAAAATTTCACCATGAAAAAAGGTATTGTCGCTTATTGATATATGTTAATTCTTTCACCCAATGCATTGTATTCAGTATGAACCGTGCAAAAGTGTAATATTTTATTGCATTATATATAAATCATAAGTTCACACCCAATGTGCATTTGTCTCGTAGATATAAACCCGATGATTTTCATATCTACATTAAACCATTTTAGTAACACAGAGAGGTGATTGTATATTGCTTTGCTGGTTCTGATGGAAATAATCCAAAAAAGAGTCACTTAAATAGTGAACACTCTCAGATTCTTAGGAGTTCTACATATGTATGTATAATATGTACACATAGTTATATAGGGAGTACATCAACTTATACGTTTAAATTAAAGCTTTTAGATGATTGAGATAATTGGGTTTATCTTTTGATTGTTTATATGCGACAAAGAACTATTCTATTTGCAGAAATTGGTGACTTTATCTCAGAAAATTTGATTATCCCAACCGTGGTACTTTCTTTACCATTCCATAATTTGTTAAGTCAAATCATTCATTAGTAGGAGAAATTTATTTCTCAGGTTATTATAGTCATATGGTTATATTTTTTGCTAAAAAGTCAGTCAAAGGGACATATATTTGTGCTCGGATTTTAATTGCTTTTATAATAATTTTTCATTTATCTTCACTTTAATAGCATGATGTGTAGTCCAATAATGTTTGTAGAAATACTTTCATTGAAATATCAATTTATATTTTATCAACTATTTATGTGGTGTCAGTAGCTAATTGGGAACTCAATTTGATTGAAGAAACTTTAATTGTTTGTGAAGATTATATAATTAGCATGACCATTATCAATTTTGTTGCGGTTGTTTTCTAAATGGTTATCCAAAGTAGCAGCCATTTTCTAATAAGATTACATTAAAGCTTAAAAATTTTTAATGGAATAATTAAATATAACAATTGTTGACTTCATGGACTATAAAGATACTACGAAGTAGTTATCATTCATCGACAAAAAAGTCCAAGAACTATGCTTGTTGCTCTTCATTATGTCATAAATCAATGTGAAAAACTATTAGCCTGTGCATCATGTGGGTTTATACTTAGTTTAAATTAGAGAGACGAACAAAACTTGGAGTAATTTAATAACGAATTTGGGTGAGAAAAATTCGGAAACATTTGATGTATGGGTAGGTTGGGTAAGTCTGAGTGTTTTAGCAGAGTGATGCTATGTTATCAAATTAATTATTTTATTTACAGGATGGTTGGAAAAGTGCAGGTATTTTAGGAGTATGATGCTATGTTATTAATTTAATTCATGAGAAATTAAATTAATTGAGAACTGGGAATAGACCCAGGATAAGTAGGCTAGTGCTTCGGGAGATAGGCACGGATTAGTCGGATTTTATGCGTGCGCGCACCCCCCCCATATATATATATATATATATATATATATATATAGAGAGAGAGAGAGAGAGAGAGAGTATATAAATAAGAATAATATATGTGTGTATGATATTTATGTGAAACATAACATTCTAGTGAATACGCTATCAGGAAGGTTACACACCGTGGAAGTTCACTCTGGCGAATCTCAACAGAGGTAGTACCGTTCCCCTGGGTCATAGGTGTTGTGCATGCCCATGTGATGTAGGGTTAGAGACCCGTGGAATAATGTGGTATGGTTATGACGAGGGATTAAAGGCTATGACTGCCTCCAATGTTCATTTGTGATTTTTGAGTTCGGTGTTGAGATTCCGACCCAGCTGCCTAGAGTGTGGAGGACTTTCTTGGAGCATGACATCATGCTAGTGGGTTTGCATCTAGAATGTGGAGGACATTCGTGAATACGATTATATATGTAAAGAGTGATATATATGTGCACTTGTTGTGATATGGCAAATGTGTATATATGTGAAGAAAATTATATATAAACTTAAGATATTAAGTGTGAATAATGATTTAATAAGTAGTGAAAGTTATTGGAAACAAATTAACTGATATTAATTTATGAATATTTAATTAACACTACACCATATTATGCTAATGGTTATGACCAAAGTCCCTGGTCAAGATTGTGGGTCACGACCAAAGGCCGTACCCATTTTTGGCATGACCATTTTGGTGGGTCACGACCAAATCCCTAACAAAATGAAGGGTCGCTCACCATGGGGGTCACGGCACATGGTCGAGGACTATATCCATGACCCATACACATAGTTGGTCACGGACTAAGTTCGTGATCCATCCTTCAATTTATGCGACTCGTCACGCCAATGGTCAAGACCTAAGGCTATGACCCAACCTTCAATTTATGCGACTAATCATGCCACTGGTCACAACCGTAGACCATGACATATCCTTCAATTTATGAGACTAGTCACGCCACAGGTCACGGCCCAAAAATTTTAATATCATGATCGTCACGTTCCTGGTCACGACTCATATCCGTGGCCCTGTTTATATGTGATAAAAACAAAGAGATGGTCATGGACTTTGGCCATGACCATTTTTAACTACATTAAAAAATGGGAAAAATTGGACCGTGCTCTTAAATCGGGGGTCCCGTGACCACGGGGCCAGTTCTTGCGACTTACATTGGTCCCGAGAGAGGTGTTGGCGCCGCGAATGGGGGCCATTTGGGAGGTTTTACGGGATTTCATAATCTAACGGGACATTTTCATGTCTAAGCATGGATATTCTCAAAATTACACCACACTCTCAAATCGGGGGTCCCCTGACCATGTGGTCGGTTCGTACGAGTTACATTGGTCCCGTGTGAGGTGTTGGCACCACTCACGAGGCCTTTTGGGGGGCGTTGCGAGTTTCACCCTCTAATGAAATGTTTTCTAGCCTATGTGTGAATATAATCAAAATTTATCCGTTCTCTCAAACTGGGGGTCCCATGACCATGGGATCAGTTCCTACGAGTTACATTGGTCTCGTGCGAGGTTTTGGTCCCTCTCACGGGACAGTTTCGGAGGCATTACAGGGTTTCGCCCTCTAACGACACGATTTCAAGCCTAAGGGTAGAAATTCTCATAATTAGGCCATGCTTTCAAACTGGGGTCCCGTAACCATGGTGTTGGTTCCTAAAAGTTACATTGGTCCCGTATGAGGTATTGTCACCACTCACGGGGCCGTTTGGAGGGCGTACGGGGTTTCTCCCTCTAAGGGCACATTTTTAATCCTAAGTGTAGATATTATCAAATTTTGGGCTTGCTCTCAAATAGGGGTTCCCGTGACCATACAGTCCCTTCCAACGAGTTATATTGGTCCCGTGCAAGGTGTTGGCGCAGCTCACGGGGTCGTTTGAGGGGCATTACGAGGTTTTACCTCTAACGGCACCTTTTTAAGCCTAAGTGTGAATATTCTCAAAATTGGGTCATGATCTCAAATCGGGGGTCCCATAATCACGGGATCGGTTCCAATGAGTTACACTGCTCCCGTGTGAGGTATTGGCGCCATTCATGGGGCCGTTTGGGGTGTGTTGTAGGGTTTCTCCCTATAACGACACATTTTCAAGCCTAAATATGGATATTCTCAAAATTGGGTCGTGCTCTTAAACTTGGGGTCCCGTTACCACGGGGTCATTTCTTACGAGTTATATTAGTCCCGTGTGAGGTGTTGGTGTCGCTCACGGGGCCGTTTGGGGGGCATTATGGGATTTCTCCCTCTAACGACACGTTTTCAAGCCTAAGTGTGGATATTCTTAGAATTGGGCCATGTTCTCAAACCGGGGGTCCCGTGACCATGGGGTTGATTTCTACGAGTTACATTAGTCCCGTGCGAGGTGTTGACACCTCTCATGGGACCGTTTGGGGGGCATTATGGGATTTCTCCCTCTAATGGTACATTTTCAATTCTAGGTGTGGATATTCTTAGAATTGGGTCGTGCTCTATAATCGGGGGTCTCGTGACCACGCGGTCAGTTCCAAAAAGTTATATTTGTCCCGTGATAGGTGTTGGCCCCTCTCAAGGGGCGGTTTGGGGGGGATTATTGTGTTTCGGCCTCTAATGACATGTTTTCAATCCTAAGTGTGGATATTCTCAAAATTGGGTCATACTCTCAAACCGGAGGTTTCGTGACCATGGCGTCCATTCCTATGAGTTACATTGGTCCCATGCGAGCTGTTAGCACCACTCACGGGGCCTTTTGGAGGGTGTTACAGGGTTACTCCCTCTAACGGGATGTTTTCAAGGCTAAGTGTCTATATTATCAAAATCCGGCCATGCTCTCAAACTGGGGAACCCATAACCACAGGGTCAGTTCTTACGAGTTACATTAGTCCCGTACGAGGTGTTGGTCACGCTCACATGGTAGTTTGGGGGGAATTACGGGGTTTCTCCCTCTAACGGCACGATTTCAAGCCTAAGTGTGGATATTCTCATTATTGGGCCATCCTCTCAAACCGGGGTCCCATGACCATGCGGTCGGTTTCTATGAGTAACATTGGTCCCGTTGCGAGGTCTTGGCACCACTAATGGGGCCGTTTGGGAGGGGGGGGGGGGGAGGGAGGTTATGGGGTTTCACCCTTTAAGGGCACGTTTTCAAGCCAAAGTGAGGATATTCTCAAAATTGGGTCGTTCTCTCAAATCGGGTGTCTCGTAACCATGTTGTTGGTTCCATCGAGTTACATTGGTCCTTTACGAGGTGTTGGCGCTTCTCATGGAGCCGTTTAGAGGGCGATACAGGGTTTCTCATGACCATGGGGCTGGTACCTACGAGCTACATTGGTCCCACGTGAGTTGTTGGCGCCTCTCACGTGGTCATTTGGGAGGAGTTACGGGGTTTTGCCCTTTAACGACACGTTTTAATGCCTAAGTGAGGATATAATCAGAATTGGGTCGTGCTCTCAAAACGGGGGTCCCGTGACCATGCGGTCGATTCCAACAAGTTACATTAGTCCCGTGCGAGGTGTTGGCGCCGCTCACGGGGCTGTTTGTGGGGAGTTAAAGGGTTTCAACCTATAATGTCACATTTTCAATCCTAAATGTGGATATTATCAAAATTGAGTCATACTCTCAAAATGGAGGTCCTATGATAATGGGGTCCATTCTTATGACTTACATTGGTCCCGTGCGAGCTGTTGGCACCCCTCACGGGGCCTTTTGGGGGGAATTACAGGGTCTCTCCCTCTAACGGGACGTCTTCAAGCATAACTATGGATATTCTCAAACTTTGCCCGTGCTCTCAAACCGTGGGTTCCATGACCACAAGGTTAGTTCCTACGAGTGACATTAGTCCCGTATGAGGTGCTGGTCATGCTCACAGGGCCGTTTGGGGGGCATTACGGGGTTTCTCACTCTAACGACACGATTTCAAGCCTAAGTGTGGGTATTCTCATAATTGGGTCGTTCTCTCAAATCGGGGGTCCCATGACCATGGGGTCAGTTTCTAAGAGTAACATTGGTCCCATGCGAGGTATTGGCACCACTCACGGGGCCGTCTGGGGGGCGTTACGGGGTTTCACCCTTTAAGGGAACATTTTCAAGCCAAAGTGTGGATATTCCCAAAATTGGGTCATGCTCTCAAATCGAGAGTCCCATGATGATGTAGTTGGTTCCATTGAGTTACATTGGTCCTTTGCAAGGTGTTGGGGCTGCTCACGGAGCTGTTTGGAGGGAATTATGGGGTTTTGCCTTCTAACGGCATTATTTCAAGCCTAAGTGTGGATATTATCAAAATTGGTCAATGATATAAAATCGGGGGTCCCATGATCATGAGGTTGGATCCAAAGAGTTACATTGGTCCCATGCGAGGTGTTGGCACTCCTCACGGGGCCGTTTGGGGGGCATTATAGGGTTTCTCATTCAAACGACCCGTTTTCAAGCCAAAGTGTGGATATTCCCAAAGTTGGATCGTGCTATTAAATTGGGGGACCCGTTACCACGGGGTCAGTTCCTACGAGTTACATTGGTCTCATGCGAGGGGTTGGTGCCACTCACAGGACCGTTTGTGGGGCATTATGGGGTTTCACCCTCAAATGACACGTTTTCAAGCCTAAGTGTGTATAGTCTCAGAATTGGATCATGCTCTCAAATGGATGTCTCGTGACCATGGGGTTGATTCCTACGAGTTACATTGGTCTCATGTGAGTTGTTGGTGCCTCTCACGCGGCCATTTGGGTGGCGTTACGGGGTTTTCCCTCTAACAATACATTTTGATGCCAAAGTGAGGATATTCTTAGAATTGGGTCGTGCTCTCAAAACGGGGGTACCATGACCATGCAGTCGATTCCAACAAGTTACATTGGTCCCTTGTGAGGTGTTGGCACCGTTCACGGGGCCGTTTACGGGGCGTTATAGGGTTTCGCCCTATAATGGTTGTAAGGACATATATTTTAATTTGAGTCCCTGTATTGTTTTGACTTAATTCCGTGAACAAAACCATGTTTGTAATATGTCATAGGGATATTTTATTTTGTCACGATCCCACTTGGTCTATGACGTATTGATGAAATTGAAGACGTTGCGGCAAAGCTTCAAAGAATTAAATCATGCCGAAGTTTAATTGGTGCAAGTTTAATCGTCTTCAAAGATAATTTCATTCCGAGATCACTCAGGTATGAATGCGTATAATTAATGGTGCTCGGAATTATTTTATAAAATATAAGGATGTAATTTTTATAAAGAAAAATGCTTTTAAATGTTTTAAAAGTGTTTTAAAGGTTTACTCCATGTTTTATGATGATAAGCTCGTAAAAGAGTTTGACATTTTTGGATCTCTCATTGGAAGAGACGTTTTAAACAAAAACTCAAAATGTCAAACTTTCACGCTGTCATTCAAATGACATCCAATCTCATTCAAAAGAGATGGGATGTAGCACGAACGAGTTCCTCAAGTCGTTCGAATGGCACGTTTTTTTAGGCAGCATTTAAATCCAATTTAAACAGTGTTTTCATCATAATTTCGTAAGTGTGCATTCTGGAAAACAATATTCGACCAGAAACTTGTTTTGCACATGTTTTCTAAGGTTTTAAAGTCTTAAATACATCCTTAGATTTTGCAAAGATCCGATTTATCATTCTTATACGTTTCAGTGATCTTCTTGCACCAAAGTTATTTGTTCTACACATTGAACATCAAAGGGTTTTGTGGTGAAGAAAATAGAAGGACTTGTTGTTCGACATCGTAGACGAATCAAAGCCATTCGATGGACACCGAGACATACGTGGACACGTATGTTGTGGATAGAGATCGTGGAAGACGTAATTTCTTCATGGGCACTATTGAAGAACGGTTGAAGATCAGAAGGAGCATTAAGACCCGTGAGGATCGAGTCTTAGTGTAAGGCTAATCCGTCTTTATAAAACCATATTTATCGCGCCCCAACTTAATTAATTTAAACTCATCCTTGTTAATTAGAGATAAATTGCCTTAAATAATAAACCATGCTTTAATTTAAATCTCTAAGGAAAATAGCATGAGATTTTTTTTCCAAAGGTATGTGTAGATGACAACATAACTACATTTACATGTCACCTATAAGTACTACACAACTTTACATAACCAAGATCTTTAGTTTAATTTTTACACAACAAGATTCTTGATATTCAAACCGTACTAGATATCCGTCACTCCCCCATTTTAAGGTCCTAACTTGGCAGTGAACTCCAAACTATAGGCGTACCTGAAACATAACATTAAAGGAGTGTAAGTAATATAAGCTTAGTGAATGACCATATACCACACCGATAACCAAATTGAATAACCATTTTTATTTTGTTCTAATGCTATAACCCAATAAGAATAGTGAAACTCTCGCAAGCCTGGACCCTCCACAGTCTAATTAATCCACCACAGTTATTGGGGACCACCACATCCCTTTATTAGGCCCGAGTACACAAACCTTTAAGTTGGATTAACAGGACCACCACATCCTGTAGGACCCACCACAGTCCTTAACATTAAATAACATCACTTAACATTTCAATCATATGCATATGTTTCCTAAATACAAAATCACTCCCGTAAGCATTTTAAGACATGTATTGAACTACACATTTCAATATGAACATATAATCAACTATATTTAATAGGAAATGTCACTCACCTTGGATTTGGTGGTAATATTAATACCAACTACTTCCTTGGTATGCTATTATTAGCTGCTTCCCCACCTAACAAGTCAACGTCATTAGTATCTGAATACACCAATTAACAATAAACCTAGTAATACATCACATCATTTGGTAAATCAGAAATAACTAAGGAGGAAATAAATATGATACTTCACATTTATATAACACCCAAGTAATTAGGTTTCTAACACAATTTACGGAATTAAATTACCAATTCGCTAGACAAAGTTATGCCCATTTTATTACAACCTTTTCCAAATCGGATTTCAAGAAAAATAGCAACACAACTTCAACTTCCTGGAATTTTCATAAATTTTATACAACATAACTTTGCATCATATTCCACCAAATATCAGTAAACACATTGAATAATATAAAATTAATGTTTCATAATTTTTAGGGCTCATTTTCTATGTCGAGCAAAACGTCGAACACCTAGTATGCATTCTTGTTCCTTTAGGGAAGATTTTAAACCAAAACTTCAAACTATCACCAAAGGTTCATTCGTTGGTATTTTTACACCATTTTTGGATATGTCATACATGTATGAGTATATTTTACTCTCTAACTTGAATCACTCAATTCCAATAAGTATTCCATGATTTATGCAATTTTTAGCATAACTAGGTCAAAATAGAACATTAAGGCATAACTTAACATTTTTAAGCATACATAACCTTGACCTTGGGTATAATTAATGGAAACATATAATAAACATGTTTTATCAGAAATATACAACATAATTATGAATTTTCTGAATCAAAATGCTTTACGAAAAGATGATGTAAATTTAGGACTTTAAAGTATGCATTTACGATCCTAGCTCCAGTTCTAACTTATGTTCTTAACCCATCCATGTTCCAACACAATTCAGCAATATGGGTATCATAAAAATATATATCCAAATCAAAAATAAAAATATTCCAAGTATAGAACTCATCCATGAGACCAACTTTAATAAAGAAGAAATTACCTTACGAGGATTCCTCGGTTTATAGAAATTTTCCGAAGATTGCTTTCTTAACTCTCTTCTCTTTCTCTCTCTTTAGGAAAAACTCTTGTTTATGGCTGAATTGGCTGAACAAGTAAGTTTATTTAACAAGTTTAAGTCGGCCAAACCATCACCCACCCTTTAACCAATCAAAAAATAGCACATGGTGTGTTAATAAGACAAATGTCACTTAAGGGATGGACAAATTTGCCCTTGTTTCATACTTTCGGTATAACTTCTTGTAAGAGCCTCCGTTTGACCCACCGTTTATTGTGTTGTAATATTAATTCATATATCTACAACTTTCATAATTTATTTTTTCCCAAAATCATAAACTATTTCGCCTAATTTGGGCTTCGATCAGGAAAGTAGCAATTTACCGAAAATCTCAAACTTTCACATTTGGAGACAAAACATTGCCAATTTCGTATCAACACCCTACTTTCATAAACATAATCATGCATTAAAAACATAATTTATTATGCATTTAACCACATAACTAATAATATGTTCTAAACATGGTATCCCCGATCATAAGCTCAATTAGCACCTAATGTAAACAACACATATATCATATGAGCATGCATCCCCTAAACATGATAATTAACATGTTTAACACACATAACCAATTTATAACTTATAATTACTAAGTTATAATTAATCATGTAATTAACCTTCCTAATCATGTTTTAGGGCCTTACAATATTCATAGTGATTGTCTGGCTTGGGACGTTCGAGGTTGTTTTCCCATTTTGGATTTTTTCATTGTACATTCGGCGGTTTGAGTATTCTTTACTTTAATTTACTTGCTTAATCAATAGATGCATTTTTTGGATTAATCAAGATAAAATTGGTTTAATGTAAGAATTGGGTTTTTCACAACTTGGTTTGGTGCATAATTAAAAGTTGGACTTTTTTCAGAGAAAAATTTGTTTTGTTTGAAACACACATATTGGGCACTCTTCAAATTGGTATCAGAGCTAGAAAACATTTTTATTTGTTTTGGGATCCCGTGTGTTTTCAAAGATGAATTCTACTATATAATGAACTTTCTCGAACTCCTATTTTTGATGGTACTAATTACACTTATTGGAAGATGAGAATGAGATGTGCTTTAAAATCTATTGATGAGCGTGTTTGGCTTGCAGTTGAGAAAGGTTGGACACCCCCTGTCACTATTGTAGGCGAGGTCACTAGTTTAAAGCCTGTTGAGTCATGGACCGAAACTGAACAAAGAATTGCACAATATAATTCTAAGGGTCTGCACGTTATTTCTTCACATGTCACACATGAAGAATATAATCGAATTATGACTTTTGAAACATAAAAATAGGCTTGGGATATTTTGGCACTCACTCACGAGGGCACTAGCACGGTTGGGCGTCAAAACTTTAAAATCTCACTACACAGTTTGAGACCATTAGGATGTTAGAGAGTGAGACATTTGATGAGTTTTATTCTAGGTTGTCCAATATTATCAACTCGTCATTTAACCTAGGTGAGAAAATTCTCGACAACCGTGTCATTTAGAAAATCCTTAGGTCGTTGCCTTGTAGGTTTGATGCGAAAGTGAACATATGAATCTCCTTGGGTAGGTTAGAGTCAACGAAACTAGAAGAGATTGTAGGTGACTTAAAAACCTATGAAATTGACATGATTACCTCCAAGAAAGTGCCTAAGAAAGAAAAGGTTATTGCTTTGAAAACCCGAAAGGAGGAAATTAAAGTTTTGGATTCCGATTTTGATTCCGATTTTGAGAATGTTGCTTTGTTGGAAAAGAAATTTAAAAAATTTATTAAGTTTCAAAAGGATTCGAAAGATGCCAAGAAATTTGAAAAATTCAAGAACAACAAAGTAGATCCCACCTCTAAGGATAACTTTGAAAAGCCTAAGAGAGATGAGTCGGATAATTGTTTTGGCTGTGAGGGGTACGGGGCCAAGGAACCCATTGTCTATAGTGCCACCTTAAGTGATAGTGAACCGAAAGAGGGAGAGAGTTCCCCCATTGAGCGTAACTTTGTTGCGTTTATGGCATATCATGTGAGCGACGACGATTCTCATGTGAATGACAATTCTGAGGAGGTTTTAAGTGTATCCCATATTAATGGGGGTGAAAAGAGTGACGAGGAGGAGGTTGATGTTAAAGAATTGAAAAATGCGTTTAATGAGTTGTATGCCGAAATGGTGAAGGTGAAAAAGGCTAACTCAAAATTGGAATCTAAGTTGAATGAGCGTGCCATAGAAAATAATGATAGTTTGATTGAGGATCTTAGGACACGAGAGAAGAAGTTTAGGGAGAAATTAGAGTTTGTGGAGAAAGAGATAGATAATCTCCGTGGTTTGATGGAGTCCTTAAAAAAGGAGATTTTAGTGTTTGAGGAGTCTAGACGTTTGCTTGAGTCTAGGATTCACGAGCTGGAGGAGAGATTGAGAGACTCGTCTAGAGTCAAGTTTGATTTGGAGGCTAGGTCGGAGAAATTAGATAAGATCCTAGGCACCGTCCAAATTAAGGGAGATAGGGGAGGTATAGGTTTTGATGATAGAGTTATTCCCATTCCCCCCGCACGTGTGAGAAACACTAGGATGGTTAGAAAAGGTCCACATAATGGTAATCATTCTCACCACCGCTACTCTTGCTCGTTTTGTGGTAGGAAAGGTCACCTTATGCATTATTGTTACGACCTTAGACAAGTTCCTAGGAAGTTTAAGAATAATGTTGCCCCGGTTACCCAAACCCCCATGCGTCGTTTTACACCTACTCGGGTAGGAAATCGGATTTAGTGGCTTTAGTAATTAAACTTCATAATTCTCGTTTGGGTGCACTTGATTCTTCCCATGCTAAATCTAAAGGATGATAGTTTTGCCATGTTTGTCATATGCTAGTTTGCTTCATGATATATTCATTTCTAGTATAGTGACATGTGTATCATTTTGTATTATAGTTTTCATTTGTTTGAGTCCTATTTGAAAAATACAAAAAGATTTTGTTTTTTGAGAAAACGTTTGAAAATCCAAAAAGATTTTGTTTTTCTTTGAGTCAAATATGTTTGAAATGCCAAAAAGATTTTCAATTTTTTTTGTTTTTGAGTTTACATATTTGATGTGGCATATTGGTGTGCTTGGACCCCCCCCCCATCATTTCATTATCCATGTGGCTAGGACATTTGTTCATTATTATCGATGCTTTTATGATCTTATCCATTGTTTATATGGGGCTGTTTCGAAGATGATATGCATTTTGATTCGACTTTGTATATATGCCATCATCGCACACATGCACGAGTATATATGGATGTTTCACTTCTCTTGCATAATTGAATTTCGTGAGGCGTTCTGATCTCAATCTTGTCGTCTATGTTTAAGTAGACTTAAGGAGAAGTGTGCATGTAATAACCGTTTATCTTGAGGATTTGAATTGAAAAAATGATGAGTGATTAACGGGAAAGGGCTGCGAGAGTTCAAAATTAACACGTTGTGAAAGACACCTTTTAAAAGAGCCCAAAAGAAAAAGCAAAATGCTAAGAAAAGGGCCAATACGATTTTCTCTAAGTTGAGAATACTAAAAACCTCAAAAGAACTTGAAATAATATATATTTATGAGGGAGTTTGGTTGGAGAAAATTTAAACGGGTTTGCACAACTAATCCTAATGTTGAAACATTGCAATTTGACGCTATTGTTTGTAGAATCGTTAAAATTCTTGATTTGTGTGCATGTAGTATGTTTAGTTCATTAAGATCACACTTTAATTGCCATATGGCTATGATAAAGTTGGATGATTTACAACTATCAATTAGTGCTTCTTGATCGTTTTGATGTGTTGGAATTGTGGCTCATTTATTGTAGTTTCACGCCCATTCATTCCATGTCCATGTTTGAGCACATTAGTACTATGTTTGCATGTAACTCGCATTTTTAGTTTTTATGAGTTTTTGCGTTTTGTGCGAAAAACTTACTGTTTTAGCACTATTTTGCATCTGTCAGGCCCTTCTTGGATTTTTTTTGTGAAATTTTTTTCACTACGCAATACTTTATATTATTTCTGGGAATCTGGGAAATTTTGGCAGGTCACGCGAAGTCGTTCAAATGATAACTCATCTCACGCGAATGACTTCTGTACTTCATTCGAGCGACTTCCTCATCTTGTTTGAGCGAAGTCCCTACCTCGTTCGAACGACATGCAAATTTGGAGCTTCTGATTGGTTTGCAGTCCTTAGGTTCAATTTGATATATTTTTGGTACTGTGGGAAGCATTTCTGGACTGTTTGGTTTATATGCAGGTTCTTTTATTTCAAAATTGGTATTTTGCATATGAGTCCGTTTATCACACCTGATTAATTTGCGATATTATTTATGTGATTACTTGGTTTAATAGCTACTGATTTATCATTGCTATGATCTTATTTAGCTGGTTGTTTCATGATTATCTAGCGTAAAACTTGATTCAAATTGGTTTCATATTCTCATGCTAGATATTTCATATTGGTTTATCTCTTCATCGGATTGTCTTTCGCGACAAAAAGGGGGAGAGATGTATGTGAAGTAGGGGGAGATTAGATTTGTTGAGCGCTTGTATTGATATCTGGATTTACATATTGTTTGATTATAATTCTTTCTAATTGGTATCAAATAATTTCTCCCATGTTTCAAATGATTTGTTCTTATTAGAAATATAAATTGGTATCATTTGTTCCTCTATACTTCACTGGGTATCTGTTTTTCTGTTTCATGTGTGTAGGTATGCTTTCAGCGATTCAAGATTTCAAGTCTACATCACATTCAGACAGTTCATGCTTACCGGTGCTACATATTCTAGTCCGTGTCCTGTATTTTTGTTTTTGGGTTTATGGGATGGGATTTAGGATTCATATGGCTTGACGGCCCGGTTAGGCATTTCACTGGCTTAGTTTTGTCCCGGAATAGTCAAAGGGGGAGATTTGTAAGGATATAAATTTCCAATTGAGTCCCTGTATTGTTTTTGACTTAATTCCGTGAACAAAACTATGTTTGTAATATGTCATAGGGAGATTTTATTTTGTTACGATCCCACTTGGTCTATGACATATTGATGAAATTAAAGACGTTACGGCAAAGTTTCAAAGAATTAAATCATGTTGAAGTTTAATTGGTGCAAGTTTAATCGTTTTCAAAGATAATTTCATTCCGAGATCACTCATGTATGAATGCGTATAATTAATGGTGCTCGAAATTATTTTATAAAAGATAAGTATGTAGTTTTTATAAAGATAAATGTTTTTAAATGTTTTAAAAGTGTTTTAAAGGTTTACTCTACGTTTTATGATGATAAGATCATAAAATTTTTTGACATTTTTGGATCACTCATTGGAAGAGACGTTTTAAACAAAAATTCAAAAAGTTAAACTTTCACGTTGTCGTTCAAATGACATCCAATCTCGTTCGAACGAGATGGGATGTCGCTCGAACGAGTTTCTCAAGTCGTTCGAATGACACGTTTTTCGAGGCTGCGCTTAAATCCTATTTAAACAGTGTTTTCATCATAATTTCGTAAGTGTGCATTCTGGAAAACAATAGTCGACCAGAAACTTGTTTTGCACATGTTTTCTAAGGCTTTAAAGTCTTAAACACAACCTTAGAGTTTGTAAAGATCCGATTTATCATTCTTATATGTTTAAGTGATCTTGCTGCACCAAAGTTTTTTGTTCTACACATTGAACATCAAAGGGTTTTGCAGTGAAGAAAAGAGAAGGACTTCTTGTTCGACATATAGACGAATCAAAGCCATTCGGTGGACACCGAGACATACGCGGACGCGTGTGTTGTGGACAGATATCATGGAAGATGGAATTTTTGTGTGGGCACTATTGAAGAACAGTTGAAGATCAGAAGGAGGGTTAAGACCCGTGAGGATCGAGTTTTAGTGTAAGGTTAATGTGTCTTTGTAAAACTATATTCATAGTGATTGTCTGGCTTGGGCCGTACGAGGTTGTTTTCCCGTTTTGGGTTTTTTCCTCGTACATCCGGCATTGTGAGTATTATTTACCTTAATTTACTTGCTTTAATCATTAGATGCATGTTTAGGATTAATCAAGATAAAATTGGCTTAAAGTAAGAATTGGGTTTTTAACAACTTGGTTTGGTGCATAATTAAAAGTTGGACCTTTTTCGGAGAAAAAATGGTTTTGTTTGAAACACACATATTGGGCACTCTTCAATGGTACATTGTCAAGCCTAAATGTGTATATTCTCAAAATTGGGTCATACTCTCAAACCGGAGGTCCAGTGACCATGGGGTCCATTCCTATGAGTTACATTGGTCCCGTGCGAGGTGTTGGCACCGTTCACGGGGCCTTTTGGGGGGCGTTACGGGGTTTTGCCCTCTAACGAAATGTTTTCATGCCTAAGTGTGGATATCATCAAAATTCATATGTTCTCTCAAACCAAGGGTCCCATGACTATGAGGTCAGTTTGTCAAGTTACATTAGTCCCGTGCGAGGTGTTGGTCCCGCTCATAGGGCAGTTTGGGGAGAATTATGGGGTTTCGCCCTCTAATGGAACAATTTCAAGCATAAGTGGGGATATTATCATAATTGGGTCGTTCTCTCAAACCGGGGGTCCCGTGACCATGGGCTCAGTTCCTACGAGTAACATTGGTCCCGTGCGAGGTATTGTCACTACTTAAGGGGCCGTTTGGGGGGGCGTTATAGGGTTTCGCCCTTTAAGGACACATTTTCAAACCAAAGTGTGGATATTCTCAAAGTTGGGTCGTGCTCTCAAATCGAGAGTCTCGTGACCATATTGTCGGTTCCAAAGAGTTACATTGGTCCTTTGCATGGTGTTGGCGCTGCTCACGGAGTCGTTTAGGTGGCGTTATGGGGTGTCACCCTCTAACGGCATGCTTTAAAGCCTAAGTGTCTATATTATCAAAATTGGTCCATGATCTCAAACCGGTTGTGGGGCCCCATGATCATGAGGTCGGCTCTAACGAGTTATATTGGTCTCGTGTGAGATGATGGCACTGCTCACGGGGTCTTTTGGGGGGCGTTACAGGGTTTCTCAGTCATATGATCCATTTTTAAGCCTAAGTGTGGATATTCTCAAAATTGGGTCAAGCTCTTAAATTGGGGGTCCCGTTACCATGAGATCAGTTCCTACAAGTTACATTGGCCCATGCAAGGCTTTGGTGCCACTCACGGGATCGTTTGGGGGGCATTATGGGGTTTCTCCCTCAAACGACACATTTTCAGGACTAAGAGTGGATATTATCAGAATTGTGTCATACTCTCAAATTGGATGTCCCGTTACCATGGGGTTGGTTCCTATGAGTTACATTTGTCCCACGCGAGCTGTTGGCACCTCTCACTGGGCCGTTTCGGGGGCATTACGGGGTTTCGCCCTTTAACGACACATTTTCATGCCTAAGTGAGGATATTATCAAAATTGGGTTGTTATCACAAAACGGGGGTCCCGTGACCACGCGGTCGATTCCAATGAGTCACATTGGTTTCATATGAGGTGTTGGCGCAGCTCACAGGGCCATTTGGAGAGCACTATTAGTTTATGCCTTCTTATGGCACATTTTTAAGCATAAGTGTGTATATTCTCAAAATTGGGTCATGCTCTAATATCGGGGCTCCCGTGACCATGCAGCCAATTCCAACGAGTTATATTGGTCTCGTGCGAGGTGTTAGCACCGCTCACGGGCCATTTGGGGTGCGTTTCGGGATTTCTCCTTCGAACGACACATTTTCAAGCCTAAGTGTGGATATTCTCAAAATTTAGTCGTGCTCTAAAACTGGGGACCCATGACCATAGGGTCAGTTCCTACGAGTTACATTAGTCTCGTACGAGGTGTTGGTCACGCTCACATGGTAGTTTGGGGGAATTACAGGGTTTCGCCCTTTAACGACACGATTTCAAGCCTACATATGGATATTCTCATTATTGGGTCGTCCTCTCAAAACGGGGGTCCCATGATCACGGGGTCGGTTTCTACGAGTAACATTGGTCCTGTGGGAGGTCTTGACACCACTAATGGGGCCATTTGGGGGGTGTTATGGGGTTTCACCCTTTAAGGGCACGTTTTCAATCCAAAGTGCGGATATTCTCAAAATTGGGTCGTACTCTCAAACCGGGAGTCTCGTAACCATGTAGTTGGTTCCAACGAGTTATATTGGTCCTTTACAAGGTGTTGGCGCTTCTCACGAAGCCGTTTGGAGGGCGATACGGGGTTTCTCCCTCTAAAGGTATATTTTCAAGCCTAAGTGTGGCTATTATCAAAATTGGTCAATGATCTAAAATTAGGGGCCCCATAATCACAAGGTCGGCTCCAACGAGTTACATTGGTCCCATGCGAGGTGTTGGCACTGCTCACGGGGCCGTTTGGGGGGCATTACAGGGTTTCTCACTCAAATGACCCGTTTTCAAGCCGAAATGTGGATATTCCCAAATTTGGGTCGTGATCTTAAATTGGGGGACCCGTTACCATGGGGTCAGTTCCTACGAGTTACATTAGTCCCATGCGAGGTGTTGGTGTCACTCACCGAACCGTTTGTGGGGCATTATGGGGTTTCGCCCTCAAAAGACACGTTTTCAAGCCTAAATGTGTATAGTCTCAGAATTGGGTCATGCTCTCAAATGGGATGTCAGGTGACCATGGTGTTGGTTACTACCAGCTACATTGGTCCCACGTGAGTTGTTGGCGCCTCTCATGTGGTCATTTGGGCGGCGTTACGGGGTTTTTCCCTTTAACGACACGTTTTAATGCCTAAGTGAGGATATTATCAAAATTGGGTTGTTATCTCAAAACAAGGCTCCCGTGACCACACTATCGATTCCAATGAGTTACATTTGTCCTGTGTGAGGTGTTGGCGTAGCTCACAGGGCTGTTTGGGGGGCACTATTAGTTTATGCCTTCTTATGGCACGTTTTTAAGCTTAAGTGTGTATATTCTCAAAATTAGGCCATGCTCTAATATCAGGGCTCCCATGACCATGCCATCAATTCCAACGAGTTATATTGGTCTCGTGTGAGGTGTTAGCAGCACTCACAGGCCGTTTGGGGTGCGTTTCGGGGTTTCTCCTTCGAACGACACGTTTCAAGCCTAAGTGTGGATATTCTCAAAATTTAGTCATGCTCTCAAATCGGGGGTCCCATGATCATGGGGTTAATTCTTTCGAGTTGCATTGGTCCCGTGCGAGGTGTTGGTCCCTCTCACGGGGCAGTTTGGGCGGAATTATGGGGTTTCGCCTTCTAACGGCACAATTTCAAGCCTAAGTGTGGATATTCTCACAATTAGGCAGTGCTCTCAAACTCGGGGTCCCATGACCACGGTGTCAGTTTTGTCGAGTTATATTGGTCCCGTACAAGGTGTTGGTGCCGCTCACGGGGAAGTTTGGGAGGCATGATGGGGTTTCTCCCTCTAACGGCACAATTTCAAGACTAAAGGTGGATATTATCATAATTGGGATTTGCTCTCAAACTGGGGGTACCAAGACCACGAGGTCTATTCCTATGAGTTGCATTGGACCCGTGAAAGGTATTCGCTCCTTTCATGGGGCCGTTTGGGGGTCCTTACGGGATATTTTCCTCTAACGACACGCTTTCAAGCCTAAGTTTGGATATTCTCAAAGTTAGGCTGTGATCTCAAACTGGGGATCCCATGATCACGCTGTCGGTTCCAATAAGTTACATGGGTCCCCTGCATGGTGTTGGTGCTGCTCACGGGGTCGTTTGCAGGGCGTTACAGGGTTTCTCCCTATAACGACACATTTTCAAGCCTGAATCTGGATATTCTCATAATTGGGTCGTGCTCTCAAACTGGCGGTCCTCTTACCACGGGGTTGGTTGCTATGAGTTACATTAGTCCTGTGCGAGGTGTTGGTGCTGCTCAAGGGGCCGTTGGGGTGAGGGTAATATTGGGTTTCGCCCGTTAATGGCACGTTTTCAAGCCTAAGTGTTGATATTCTCATAATTGGGTCATGGGCTCAAATTAGGGATCCCGTGACCATCAGGTCGATTCCTATGAGTTACATTGGACCCATGCAAGGTACTCGCCCCACTCATGGGGCCATTTGGGGGCTGTTACGGGGTTTTGCGCTCTAACGCCACGTTTTTAAGCCTAAGTGTGGATATTCTCAAAATTGGGTCGTGCTCTCAAATCGGGGGTCTCATGACCACGCGGTCAGTTCCAACGAGTTAATTAGTCCCGTGCGCGGTGATCATGCCCCTTAAGGGGTTATTTTGGCCTCGTTACAAGGTTTCACCCTCTAACGACATGTTTTTAATCTTAGGTGTTGATGTTCTCAAAAATTGGGCCGTGCTCTCAAAACGGGGTCCTACGACCATGCGGTCATTTCCAACGAGTTACATTGGTCCCGTGCGAGGTGTTGGTGCCGCTCATGAGGCCATTTAGGTGGCTTTACAGGGTTTTGCCCTAAAACGACACGTTTTCAAGCCTAATTGTGGATATTCTCAAAATTGGGCCATGCTCTCAAACCGAGGGTCCCTTGAACACACGATTGGTTCCAACAAGTTACATTAGTCCTCTATGAGGTATTGGCACTACTCACAAGGCCGTTTGGGGGGAGTTACGGTGTTTCGTCCTCTAACGACACGTTTTCAAGCCTAAGTATGGATATTATCAGAATTGGAGGGCGCTTTAAAATTGGGGTGCCCGTGACCACGGGGTGGGTTCCAAAGAGTTACATTGGTCCCGTGCGAGGTGTTGACAGTGCTCACGGGGCCGTTTGAGGGCGTTATGGGGTTTCTGCCTCTAATGGCACATTTTCAAGCCTAAGTGTGGATATTCTCAGAATTGGGTTGTGATCTCAAACTGGGGGTCCCATGACCACACGGTTGGGTCCAATGAGTTACATTGGTCCTGTGAAAGGTGTTGGCACTGATCACGATGCCGTTTACGCGAGGGGAGGGGGGATTACGGGGTTTCTCCCTCTAATGGCACGTTTTCAAGCCTAAGTGTGGATATTCTCAGAATTGGTTCGCGCTCTCAAAACGAGGGTCCTGTGACCACAAGGTAAATTATAACAAGTTACATTGCTCCCGTACCAGGTGGTGGCAGTGCTTACAAGGCCGTTTGTAGGGCATTATGGGGTTTCTCCCTCTAATGACACGTTTTCAAGCCTAAGTGAGGATATTCTCAAAATATTATCGTGATCTCAAACTGTGGGTCTCATTGCCATGCGGTCACTTCCAGTGAGTTACATTAGTCACGTGCGAGGTGTTGGCACCCCTCACGGGGCCGTTTGTGGGGCATTACAGGGTTTCTCCCTCTAACGGCACATTTTCAAGCCTAAGTGTGTATATTCTCAAAATTGGGTTCTGCTCTCAAACCGAGGGTCCCATGACCACACGGTCAATTACAACAATTTACATTGGTACCGTGCGAGGTGTTGGTGCCACTTACGGGGCCGTTTGGGGTTTGTTATGGGGTTTCGTCCTCTAACAGCACGTTTTAAAGCCTAAGTGTGGATAATCTCAAAATTGGGCCGTGCACTCAAACCGAGCATCCTGTGACCGTTTGGGAGGTGTTGGTGCTTCTTATGGGGCCGTTTGGGGGTTTACATGGTTTCTTCCTTTAACGACACATTTTCACACCATAATGAGGATATTCTCAAAATTGGCCCGTGCTCTCAAACCGGGGCTTCCGTGACCACACGGTCGATTCCAATGACTTACATTGGTCTCGTGCAATGTGTTAGCATCGCCCACAGGGGATTTTGGGGTGCATTACGTGGTTTCTACCTCTAATGGCACATTTTCAAGCCTAAGTGTTGATATTCTCAAAATTGGGTCATGCTTTCAAATCGGGGGTCACGTGACCACACGGTCTGTTCCAAGGGGTAACATTGGTCCCATGCCAAGTGTTGGAACTGCTCACGAGGATGTTTAGGATGCATTATGTAGTTTCTTCCTCTAATGACATGTTTTTAAGATTAAGTGTGGATATTCTCACAATTGGACAATGCTCTCATATCGGGGGTCTCGTGACCACGAGGTCGATTCCTACGAGTTACATTTGTCCGTGTGAGGTGTTAGCAGCGCTCACGGGGCCGTTTGGGGGCATTATGGGGTTTCTCACTCTTATGGCACACTTTCAAGACTAAGTGTGGATATTCTTAGAATTGGGTTGTGGTCTCAAACCAGGGATCCCGTGACCACAATATCGGTTCCAACGAGTTTCATTGGTCCCGTACAAGGTGTTAGCACTGCTCATGGGGCAGTTTGGGGGGGGGGGGGGCGTTATAGGTTTTTGCCCTCTAACAACACGTTTTCAAGCCTAAGTGTGGATATTATGATAATTGGACCGTGCTCTCAAATCGGGGGACCCGTGACCACGCGATCGATTACTACGAGTTACATTGGTCCCGTGTGAGGTGTTGGCAGCGCTCACGGGGCCATTTGGGGGCATTATGGGTTTTTGCTCTCTAGCAACAGATTTTCAAGCCTAAGTCTGGATATTCTCAAAATTGGGTCATGCTCTCAAATCGAGGGTGATTCCATGACCACGTGGTCAATTACAATAAGTCACATTGTTCTCGTGCGAGGTGTTGGCACCGCTCATTGGGCCCTTTGGGGGGCATTATGGTGTTTTCCCCTCTAATGGAACATTTTCAAGCCTAAGTATGGATATTATCAAAATTGGGTCGTGCTCTCAAACCGGGGGTCTTGTGACCACGCAGTTGATTTCAACGAGTTACATTAGTCACATGCATGGTGATCATGCCCCTCAGTGGGTGTTTGGGGGCATTATGGGGTTTCACCCTCTAACGGCACGTTTTCAAGCCTTTGTGTGGATATTTTTAAAATTGGGCCTTGCCCTCAAATCGGGGGTCCCATTACCACGCAGTCAGTTCCAACGAGTTACATTTCTCCCGTGAGAGGTAATGGATTGCTCACTGGGCCTTAGGGGGGAATTATGGTAATTCTCCCTCTAACGGCACATTTTTAAGCCTATGTGTGGATATTCTAAAAATTGGGTTGTGCTCTCAAACCGGGGGTCCTGTAAGAACGTGTTCAGTTCTAACGAGTTACATTGGTCTCATACGAGGTGTTAGAGAAACTCACAGGTCCGTCTAGGGTGTCTTATGGGGTATTCCCCTCTAATTGCGCGTCTTCAAGACTAAGTGTGAATATTATTAAAATTGGTTCTCGCTCTTAAATCGGGCGTCCTGTTACTACACGATCGATTCCAATGAGTTACATGGGGCAGTTTAGTGGGAATTACGGGGTTTTGCCCTCTAACGGCATATTTTCAAGCCTAAGTGTGGATATTCTAAAAATTGGGTCACCCTCTCAAACCGTGGGTCCCGTGATCACGCAGTTGGTTCCAATGAGTTCCATTAGTCTCGGGTGAGGTTTTGGCAGCGCTCGTAGGGCTGTTTAGAAGGTGTTACGGGGTTTCGCCCTCTAACGACATGTTTTCAAGCCTAAGTGTGGATATTCTCAAAATTGGGCCATGCTTTCAAACTGGGGGTCCCGTGATGCTACGATCTGTTCTAATGATTTACGACGGTCCCATGAGAAGTGTTAGCGCCGCTCACGGGTCCATTTGGGAGGCGATACTGGGTTTTTCTCTCTAACATCACATTTTCAAGGCAAAGTGAGGATATTCTCAAAATTGGGCAGTACTTTCGAATCGGGGGTCCCGTGACCACGCGGTCGGATCCTACGAGTTACATTAGTCACTTGCGCGGTGATCGTGCCCCTTAAGGGGCTGTTTTGGTAGCGTTACAAGGTTACACCCTGTAACGGCACATTTTCAATCCTCAGTGTGGATATTCTCAAAATTGGGTCGTGCTCTCAACCTGGGGTCTTGTGACCATGCGGTCAGTTCCAACGAGTTACATTGGTCCCGTGCGAGGTGTTGGCACCGCTCACGAGGTCATTTGGGGGGCATAATGGGGTTTCTCCCTCAAACGACACGTTTTTAGGCATAATTGTGGGTATTCTCAAAATTGGGTCGTGCTCTCAAACCGAGGGTTCCTTAACCACACGGTCGGTTCTAACAAGTTACATTAGTCCCGTACGAGGTGTTGGTACTACTCACAAGGTCGTTTGGGGTCGTTACGATGTTTCTCCCTCTAACGACATGTTTTCAAGCCTAAGCAGAGATATTACCAGAATTGGAGTGTGCTCTCAAACTGAGATTCCCTTGACCACGGGTTGGGTTCCTACGAGTTACATTGGTCCTGTTTGAGTTGTTGGCAATGCTCACGGGACAGTTTGGGGGTGTTATGGGGTTTCTCCATTTAATGGCACATTTTCATTCCTAAGTGTGGATATTCTCATAATTGGGTCATGCTCTTAAATTGGGGTCCCATGACGACATAGTCGGTTCCAATGAGTTACATTGGTCTTGTGCGAGGTGTTGGCACTACTCACGGTGCCGTTTGGGGGGAATTATGGGGTTTCACCCTTTAGTGACCTGTTTTCAAGCCAAAGTGTTGATTGTCTCATAATTAGGCCATTTTCTCAAATTGAGGGTCCCGTAACCACGAGGTCGGTTCTAACGAATTACATATGTCTCGTGCGAGGTGTTGGCAGTGCTTACGGGGCCGTTTGCGGGGCATTATGGGGTTTCTCCCTTTAATGGCACTTTTTCAAGCCTAACTGAGAATATTCCCAAAATTTGGTCGTGCTATCAAACCGGGGGTCTCATTACCACACGATCGCTTCCAGCAAGTTACATTAGTCATGTGCGAGGTGTTGGTACTCATCGCGGGGCCGTTTATGGGGCGTTACGGGGTTTCTCCCCCTAACGGCACATTTTCATGTCTTAGTGTGGATATTCTCAAAATTGGGTTGTGCTTTGAAACCGAGGGTCCCATGACCACGCGGTCTATTCCAATGAGTTACATTGGTACCATGTGAGCTATTGGAACCGATTACGATTCCATTTGGGGTGTTTTATGGGGTTTCTCCCTCTAACGACACATTTTAAAACCTAATTATGGATATTCTCAAAATTGGGCAGGCTGTGCACTTAAATCGAGGATCCTGTGACCATGCGATCGGTTCCAATGAGTTACATTGGTCTTATGTGAGGTGTTGGGGATGCTCACAGGGCCATTTGGGTGGTGTTATAGGGTTTCTCCCTCTAACAACACGTTTTCAAGCCTAAATGTGGATATTGGCAATATTGGGCCATGTTCTCAAACCGGGGGTCTCATGACCACATGATCAATTCTAATGAGTTACATTGGTCTTGTGCAAGGTGTTGGCACTGCTCAAAGGGCCGTTTTGGGTGCATTACGGGATTTCACCATCTAACGACATGTTTTAAAGCCTAAGTGTGGATATTCTCAAAATTGGGTTGTGCCTTCAAATCAAGGGTCTCGTTACCACGCGGTCGATTCCAATAAGTTACATTGGTCTCGTGTGAGGTGTTGGGGATGCTCATGGGGCCGTTTAGGTGGCGTTATGGGGTTTATCCCACTAACGACACCTTTTCAAGCCTAAGTGTGGGTATTCTTAATATTTGGCCATTCTCTCAAACTGAGGGTCTTGTAATCACACCGTCGGCTCGAACAAGTTACACTGGTCCCGTGAGAGGTGTTGCACTGCTTACGGGACCATATAGGGGGCGTTATAGGATTTCGCCCTGTAACAGCACCTTTTTAAGCCTAAGTGTGTATATTCTCAAAATTGGGCCATGTTCTCAAATCGAGGCTCCCGTGACGACGTGATCAATTCCAACGAGTCACATTGGTCCCGACGAGGTGTTGGCGCCGCTCATGGGTCCCTTTGGGAGGAATTGAGGGGTTTTGCCCTCTAATAGCACGTTTTCAAGCCTAAGTGTGGATATTATCAAAATTGGGGTGTGCTCTCAAACCGAGGGTCTTGTGACCACGCTGTCAGTTCCAATGAGTTACATTAGTCACGTGAATGGTGATCATACCCCTCAGGGCGGAGTTTGGGGGAGTTACGGGGTTTCACCATCTAACGGCACATTTTTAGGCCTTTATGTCGATATTCTAAAAATAGGGCCTATCCCACAAATTGGGGGTCCCGTCACCTCGCAGTCGATTCCAACGAGTTACATTGATCTCGTGTGAGGTGTTGACACAGCTCACGGGGCCATTTGGGGGAGTTACGGGGATTCGCCCCCTAACGGCACATTTTCAAGCCTAAGTGTGGATATCTCAAAATTGGGTCGTGCTCTCAAACTGGGGGTCCCGTGATGCGGTGGTCTATTCCAAGGAGTTACATTGGTCCCGTACGAGGTATTGGCCCCACTCACGGGGCCGTTGAGGATGCATTACAGGGTTTCGTTCTCTAAAGGCACGTTTTCAAGGCTAAGTGTGGATATTCTCAAAATTGGGTCGTGCTCTCAAATTGGGTACCCGTGACCACGTGGTCAGTTCCAATGAGTTACATTAGTCCCCTGAACGATGATCGTGCCATTTGGGCGGTGTTATGGGGTTTCACCCTCTAACGGCACATTTTCAATCCTAAGTGTGGATATTCTCAAAATTGGTTCTTGCTCTGAAACCGGGGGTCCTATGACCACGCGGTCGGTTCCAACGAGTTACAATTGTCCCGTACGAGGTGTTGGCACTACTCACTAGGCCGTTTGGGGGCATAATTGGATTTCACCCTCTAACAACACATTTTTAAGCCTAAGTGGGGATATTGTCAAAATTGAGTCATTCTCTCAAACCGGGGGTTCAGTGACCATGCGATCGGTTCTTATGATCTACATTGGACCCGTGCGCGGTGATCGCACCCTCAAGAAACCGTTGAGGGGGTACTCTTTATTTTCTCCCTCTAACGCCATGTTTTATAGCCTAAGTGTAGATATTTTTAAATTATCGTCATATTCTCAAAGAGGCAGCCCCACGACCACGCGATCCTGTGAGTTACATTGATCCCGTACTAGGTGTTCTCGCTTCTCACGGGGCTTCTTGGTGGGTGTTTTGTTTTTATCCCTCTAATGGATAGTTTTAATACTAAATTTATATATTTAAATTATCATTATATTCTCAAATCAGGGATACCGTGACCACGCGATCAGTTTCTACGAGTTACATTGGTCCCATTGGAGGCGTTTGTGCCTCTTTTATAATGTTGAGTTCCCTGTTAGGCCACCTAGTAACATGACAAAAGAGGTGCAGGAAACTCAACATTACAAGGTGGCCTCACAGGAAGATTAAGAGCTTGACAACCCTCAAAGGAGAGAATCACGTCGAACGAACACTCAAAGAAAGGGAAAAGGAGTGTTGTAAATTACAAACATCAAGAATGGGGGAAAATACTATTGGAGTGTCTTATATTGGTTTTCTTGATGAAGGACACACTCTACATACTGAGAGGTGTCATATTTGGAATACTCTATTAAACTCCAAAGGGGAAAATGCATCATATTATCCGGGACTCCTTTCCAAGATAATTTCAAGCTCTACAACACGCGACATTTGGCAAGGTAAAAAAAGGTATATTTTCTTATCAAACATGCCTTTAGGGGGCGAAAACCCAAAGTAGCCACCAAATGGTCTTGTGAGAGGCGTAAACAACTAGCATGGGACCAATGTAACTCATACGAACCGATCACATGGTCACGGGACCCCCGAATTGAGAATATGAAGATAATTTGAAAATATATAGACTTAGTATTAAAACATGCCGTTAGAGGGTGAAAAATAAAAACACTCCCCAAGCAGCCCCGTTAAAGGTGTGAACATCTCGCACGGGACCAATGCAACTCCCAAGAACCGGTCGCGTGGTCATGGAACCCCGGATTTGAGAATATGACGATACTTTGAAAATATATACCCTTATGCTTGAAAACATGCTGTTAAAGGGAGAAAACACAAAGCAACCCCCAAACGTACCCATGAGAGGTGTTGGTGTGAGGTGTTGGTTCCTCTTACAAGTCCATTTGGGGAGTATTTCTGGGTTTAGCCTTTTAACGACATGTTTAGCCTAAGTCTAGATATTTTGAAATTAATGTCATGTTCTGAAACTAGGGGTCCCATGATTATCCAACAACCAAAAACCAACAACAAGCCAATAACTAATAATTATCCCCTACTTCTTCTAACATATTATCCAACAACAAGCCAATAGCCAATAATTATACAACAGCCAAACCAAACAAAACTAATAATTATCCCGCACTCCTTCTAACATACTATCCAACAACAATGCAACAACCAATAATTATCCAACATCCAAACCAAACAGAACCAATAATTATCCCGTACCCGTTCTATCATCTAAAAGATCTAAATGATAATACATATCAATTATATAACTACTTCCCTAAAAGTAAAGAGTACATGATTCTTGCAATCCAAGAAGGCAATTAAATAGAGTCTTCTGAATGCGTGATTAGACCAAATTGATCCTGGATCCCCCAATATAATATTTTTACATGCACATTTGTTGATTAGTTTCTTTCATACAATCTTCATAAAATCAAGCTAATTTAACTTCATTTTATGAACACTGCATAAATGAAACTGATCAACAAATGTATATGTACGGGAACATGTGGAAATTGAGCTGGGTTAATTTGATCTATTAACAAACTCAAATGACTCTATTCTCAAATCGAGGATCCTATGAAATTAACTAAACACTATGCTTAGAATAACATATTATCGAAAGTTAACTTACATAAACCATATTAATCATTCGTAAAAGTAATTAAACATTCATACATCAAAGTAAAACATTAATACAAAGTCAATATCATAATACGTAAAAAATAATATTGACAAGGATAACTTAATATTTTGATACTCAATCTTCCTCTAAATCCACTAAAAGATACTTCAAATTAGAGTTGTCATCAAGAGCTAATCAAAACTCTTTTGGAGCCTTTAATGCATCCACTTTAGTATTCATACCCTTTGGTGCATGCACAACAATAGACCAATTTCCATTGTTTATGCACTTCGAGTAGAATAACTTCTTTACATTCTTAAATGCACAAATAAAAGGTGTGTCGACTGTGCGATCTTTACACTTTAGCTCTAATAAATTTACCATAATAAGTTTGGTGTCAGCATCAACTTTGCCAGCATTCGTTGTATCCTCCAACTTTACCCAATCACAATAAAATAGAGTTTATATGAAATCTAAGTAATTAAGTTCTAGGATTCGTTGGATTATCCCATAATAGGTTAGCACTGTATTCTTTTGATTTTTATCGTTTTGTTTGCGATAAAAGTGGTCAAGGCGAAAATTGATATTCCACTTTTTTGCGTCAAAAGCTTTTCCTCATATGGATATGAAATGAAATCAAAATCGATTGTGCGAAATTTCTTAAACTCTTTCCCACGAAAACTAGGGCCTTTTGCTAGGCGTGCAAGCATGGAAGAGACATTACCTATTTTTAGAAGATTCTTTTATTAATTAATTTATATCAGGGCCTGTTTTATCACACACGAATAAATAACCGCACACATAAGATGTGAAATTTATCCCTTTTGATACCCACGCCCTAAAATCAGTTGTCTTGCAATTTATCCTTTGATCTTGGGTAATTTTGTTCTCGTACTTCCTACTGGTAAATTTTATTGTTCAGATCATAAAATATAAAAAACATATAATTAAAGAATAAGAATTCAATAGATACTCACTCTCTCCAGTCTTCGACTTTATCTTAATATTTGAAGACATAACGAGTTGCTTCCTCGTATTGTAGATTTATGAGTTTCATCTCTTTAAGGTTCCCAAACAAAAATTCATCCTTAACTTGTCAGGTTCCTCGATCACTCGTTCTCCATGAGGATTGAACCTCCTAACCTCTTGTTCTGGCATATGTTCCCTAGCGTATAGTGATGATTCCACCAGTACGTATTCTTCAGCAATTGACTCTAATATACCGTGTATTTTTTACGTAATCTTTGAAGGATTTCATCAAACGCTCAAAAGGATAAATCCAACGTTACCCAATGGGGCCATATAATAAAGCTTCAATGCACAAGTAGGTGGATGCTCATATCGAAGAACGACGGAGGAAATTTTTTCTCTAATACACGAATTCCCTCGATTAAAGTTGATGTTGAAGCTTTAATGTTCCTTCTATTTACCACTTTTGCACAAAGTAGGTAAAACATAAATTGATTTGTATAATTTCCCGATGGAGATCTTTGTGTTCAGAAAAGCAATGTCGAAATAACATAGGGATTACTCCTATGATTACATTCCAGTCGTGAGACTTGCACTGTTTCAAGTCATTTTCTTAATAGCTTACTACCCTGCGTAAATTACCAAAATAAACGGTTGGAGTCTTCAAGTTGAACAATGTGTCTAAGAGGATCTTCTTCTGATTAGTATTCAAAGTGAAGGCAGCCCGAGGGGTGGAAATTCTTCTTATTGTAGGATTATTTTTTAACCCTAGTTTCTTCTTTGTTTTCATATCCTGTAGATCTAGGTGGGCCCGCTCTCCATTTTTAGAATGAGATCAACCCATAAATGTTCCTATAAGATGTTCTAAAACATTCTTCTCTGTGTGCATCACATCAACTATATGCTTTATAGGATGATCTTTCTAATACAACAAATAAAAAAATATTGATTGCTTGGACCACGACTTTGATTTACCAGGGTCGTTCGGACCCACCCTAGATTCACACTTTAGGTTTTCAAATTGAGGGTGTTTTCCTACACACCTCTTCCTCGCAATCGCAAGTGTTTCTTTCTCCTCGATCCTCTGACCAGAAATCCGAGCAAGTGGTGTTTTGTGATTGATAGACAAAAAGTCAGACTTGTCGTTGCTAAAAGGGTGATTGGTCGAAAAAAATCTACGATGATCCGTGTAACTCATCTTACCACTATGCTTTAGTTAACAAGCTTCGGTTTACTCCCCATAAATAGGACATCCTTAATAACCATGAACATTACAACGGGATAAGGTCCCATAAGCTGGAAGGTCGTGGATCGTCCACATCACCATTGTTTTAAGTGTGAACTCTTCACCCTTATGACAGTTGAACTCCATCATTCCTTTATCCCACAATCCTTCAAGTTCTTAGATTAATGGTTCTAAGCATATATTAATATCATCACTAGGAACCTTCGATCCTGGTATCAATAAAGACAACAATGTGACTCCTTTCTCATTCATAGTGTCGGAGGGAGACTTAAAGGTGCCAAGAGAACTGACCACTAACCCTGACTAGTACTTAAATTATCGAAAGGGTTAAACCCATCGGTTGAGATTGCAAGATGAACATTGCGTGGTTCCTTTGCAAATTCATGGTGTTATACGTTTGAAATTTTCCATATGGGTGAATCAACTGGATGACACATCAGATTCCCACCCACTTCGCATCGAGCGTGCCATATCATTGCCTTCGCTACCCATGATAAAGTAAAAAGCCATTTTAGCGGTGGCCCAAGTAGAAAATACTTCAAAAAAAATTGTGGAACTTGCGAGCACTTGTGATTTTTTGTAACATTGTCCATTCCATTCTCACAAACCACATATCTTGGCTCATCACTTAGGAATTTCGATTACGTTGTTCCCAGACAAACCAAATTGACTCTTCAAATTATGCAAACCAATCATTGCATATAATACTAAGTGATCTTCATCGTAATCTTTACATGATGGTCTAGTCGCATCGGCTTTCAACCGTATGTATTCCCGATCTCCTGGAAGTTCAACATCAAATTTTTCATTTAGTTGGCCATAATGTGCATTATTCGTATCCACAGGTTGGAGTTTTTAACACATTTGGAGTTCGTAAGCATCATTAATTAAGTCGGTTTATGGACGATGTGTTGGTGAATCATGTACCACTTACACTCGTTGGGGTTCCATTACGCAGTCAGGTACCGATGATTCTTCTAGAACATAAGGTGTATTATTTTTCACCATGGTATGTCCATATCGTATAGTCTTAACTGATTACCCATTGTATTAAATGAAAATCAATGTATTCCAATGACTTAAATTTTTTCTTCATACAACAGATGCACGGACATGGAATAAATTCACTTTTAATATTTTTAAAAGCGTGTTTAACAAATACATGAAAGCCATTTACATGATTATCAGAAATTCGGTTAGTCTCTCCCATCCATGCTTTGTATAGTAGGAAGTTCATGTAATAGTCTTCAAATTTCATTCCGTGGATATAGGGTAAAAAATGTTATTACAACTGAAATGAAATAATATTCTTACAACTAAAGCAATAAAAAAATATTATTAAAACTAAAACAAAACCAATTTTCTTAAACTGAAACAAAACCTATATTCTTACAACTGAAAAAAAAATGTTATTACAACTGTAATGAAAGAAAATATTATTATAACTGAAACAAAACAAAATATTACTTAATTCCATCCCATCCCTATCGTCAGCGAACACTGGTACATCTCCGCAGTTGTTGTATATTAAATCCACCATTATTTGAGCCTCACCCATCTCCAAAGGTCGGTTGTTTACGAGAGTTTCAACAACCTTGGAGATGAGTGTGCACACCCCAATAACCTTCTTATTTCTCAGGTGTTTGAAATAGTTCTTTTTGCCATAGTCACCGTGAGTTATTGATGATTATGCAAGTCCCGTGATAGGTAGAGGCACGAGGAATGGGAATGTTGGATGAGGCATCATTTTGGAGAGGAATGTTTGATGAGGTGGAATTTGGGAAGGGAATATTGGAGGCGACATTTTGGAAGGGAAACTTGAAGGGGGAGGATAGGTAAAACCTTGAGGAGGAGGGTGAGGGTAAGGATATCTTGAGGAGGCGACATTGGAATCCCATAATTTTGGAAAAGGGACATAAGTTGACCAATTTAATTAGTCAACATTCCTAGATTATTGTTATTATCCTAGAAATCCCCATCGGTCTTAAACTGTTGTTTATCATTGGACGAGAAACAAGTATTAATCGAAGAAAACTCGTCCACGAGAGGTGCAATGTGTTGAAATTTTGTTTTTGGCATATGCGAACCAAAACCTCTCATCCTCCCCCTTTCGTCCTTTCTAATGTTTTGAGTCATGGAATCATTTTTAAGGTCAAAGTCATAATTAGGAATCGAACCTGATTGATTATTGATGGCCTCTATTGATTATATAGTCTCAGCCAAGTGCAACGAGATTTTATTAGCTTTGTCCCATCGAGCATGAACGAATAAGTTGGACCGATTTAGGGTTTAACCTACATCTGGACTGTCCTTTGTCCTACTCGCCCATTCTTTCTTCAAATTCTTGTAGGATTTGTATCCCAGCTTCTTCATATCTATTTTTTGTGCCCTTTGTTTTTTTCTCCCTTTAGACCAAAATTTTCTCCATCGCCTCATTCCCCCAAAACTTATTCCATTACTCCACCGAAATTTCAACATTGGGAGGTACTCTCTCTTTCAAAGATAAAATATCAGAGCTCACTACCTCCGTCGGGAAATGTTTCTTCCGAAGGTTTCTCTTGTACGTCCTCAATGATTCAGTACCCCTAGATATAACCTTATTCTTGGAATGATTGGGAAATGAGGAATACTTGCAGAGTTGATCGTATATGTCATCTTTGACGGATTGATAAATCAGTTTCCAATTGTCTAGTCCACTAACCACCAGGTTCATTTTTCCCAACACCAAACACCGATCTTTAAAGTTCAACACATCATTACTATCACCCGTTGGGTTATTCCCGAGAAGGGAGAACCCAATGGGCTTATTTTGTGTTGAGCGGGAGGCATCGACATCATTATATGGGGGCGATGGAGTAATGGGAATGCTGGATGAGGGCGCCGAAACAGTTGAAGTTGGTAAGGATGGAACCATTCATTGGTGGAGTTGTGTATTGCTCACAAATTGGTGTTGAGAATTTGGGTTGTGCAGGAGATGGTGAACCCCGTTGCGGTATCCCCTTGGCACTTTGTTCCCTTACGTTGTTTCCCCCAACATTATCTACAAAAATGAAAAACCATAAATGAATAAAAATTGTAATAAGAAATTATAATTAATTAATCATACTTACAACTTTAGAATATGTTCAATGTGCTTGATCTACATCCATCCGGTCTTAGTTTTTAAGAACATATGAATTTTTTCACCTGGCCAAAGAAGAGGAAGGGTATCTATGATTGATGTGTAGATATCCGTGACATAAATTTGAAATCCCATCCCTTTCAACTTGTTGGGAAGATTCAATTTAGCGTGCATATGTTGAAAGACATTACAGTCCATGTCAATGCTCTTTGTACTCAGTTGTATCCATAATGGGCGGATTTGTTTTCGCCTTCTCCAACAATGTAACCAAGTCCAGGGTTGCATTGGGATTATGTGTGTGAAATATATCTTGCATAACGTTATCCTAATTTTCTAGTAGGGACAATAGAATATGATCGAACAAGTAATCTTGCTGGAAATTAACTCTACGATTCCCAAGGTAGTTAAATTGTTTGATATTTTTATTTCCATACCTTTAAATAAGAGTACCCTCTATTCGAATCTCATTAATAAAAGAGTTACATTTGCAGTCCAATTGAAACCTCTCCAACTATTTATGCTAGTGATTATCACCGTGCCTCATTTCTCCTAAGAAAAATATACGAGTCCGTGAATACGAGTCCTACAATTAAGTTATAAATGTATAGTAGTTTTATTAAGGTTTTGATAATAAATAAAGGATCTTGAGTATATTAGTTTGATTAGGGCGCGAAACCTAAAATTCTCAATTAATTTCAAACTCTAAATAAATACCATGCCCTAAATGACAATACTCTTAAATAATGCAATTTATTTTAATCCCTAAGTAACCACATTTAGTCAATACTAATAATCCTTAGGCAACCACATTTATTTTAATCCCTAAGTAACCACATTCAGTCAATACTAATAATACTCAATTAATTTCAAACTCTAAATAAATTTCAATCCCTAAATGACAATACCCTTAAATTTCACAATTTATTTTAATCCCTAAGTAACCACATTCAGTCAATATTAATAATGACAATACCCTTAAATAATACAATTAATTTCAAACTCTAAATAAAAATTCCAAATCAATGTTAGTAATAACCAATAAATACCCAATAAATAATTGATATGCCCAAGTATAACCTCGGCCAGACCTACCTCGGCCGAGATGATGGCCGAAACATTGATCGACCCTAGGAAGGCCAGGGGCCCACGATACTATCCCTCGGCCAGACCTACCTCAGCTCAGGTCGACACTACCATCTACACAGCCAAGGGGGCACTGCGCGCATCACAGGCATCAACAGCACTCTGGGTATGGAAACCTCGGCCAAGGGTGGGCCGAGGTGACAGGGAGCCGACCCTCAACTTGGAACCGGTTCAACCTCGGCTTGGGATGAGGTCACAAGAGGCCTTAGTAATTACCAGCATGGGACTATCCCTACCTCGGCTAGGGCCGACCTAGCATAATGTCTCGGCTAAGATCAGGCCGAGACTCCTTATGACACTTCTCGGATTGAATGGACATCAAGCCTTTACAACTCGGCCTCTCCCAGGCCGAGGTCATTCACCAACATGACTGCCGAGCATCTGTTGACATTTGGATAAGGACACCTGGGCACAAATCAGTTGTAACAAGATTATTCTCCACATGTGGGAGAATATTTCATCATCATTGCTTACATGTGACAGTGACAGATGGCATTCCCACATTGGTGAGGATACCACACACATGCTCATTGCATGCATGGGGGGTACATTACGCCCCCTAGGAACTATATATAGGGGTCATCCCCTACCTTGCAAAAGGATCCAATTATTAAAACCCTAGCTAAAACTATGTCTAAACATACAGTAGAGAGAGAGAGCTTGAGAGGTTGTATCAATGGCCATTAGTGCCTTCTTTCAGTGATATTGCTCACACACACTCATAGTGGAAGTAGGCCAGATTGGCTGAACCACTTATATTCCGGTGTTGATTCCCCTTATCCTCATCCCATTCTTATCTTCTTTATATAGCTGTGCTGCCATTGTTGTACTTATATTGAGCTTGTAAACACCTCACCTGGTGGTGCTGATTCCCAGCATCATCATTTTGGCGCCGTCTGTGGGAATCGAGAGGCTATCTCTCCCTCTTTTTCTACTTTACCTCACCGGAGACTCTGGTGGTGAACCAGGAACCACCCCCTGTGTGGAGCTGTTTCACCATTGAAATAGGTCCTTTAAGGTATTAAGCTCACTTGCTGTTCAAGCTCTTTATTGATAATACATGGCACCAGAATTACCACCGCCTCTTCCGCCGCCTGGAGGTGGAGGGGCTAGTTCCAGTCAGGCTCCTCCCCAGTCCGAAATGGCGGAGGTGGCAGCAGCTTTGAAATCTTTAGCTGCAACCCGACAAGCCATGAAGGAGCAGTTTGCCCAGTTCAGCCAAACCATGATGATGAGGCCACCTGGAGTCTCCCCGGACATGATAACTCCGGAGGCAGTTCAGCCTCATTCTGACGCCAGGGGACCACCCCAGGCGCCCATGAAGGACCAACCTGCACCCCAGCGGAGGAGGGACGTTGCTGACCCTAGGCGCTTGCACCTGGGGAGGCAAGGAAACCCTTGCCTACAGGACAGGTATGATGACCTAGAAGCTGAAGAGGCCCCGGAGGACTGCTGGGAGCCGTATGAGGTGTCAGATAAAACCATACGACCTCTTAGGAAGAGCCAAGGATGTGTCAGCCGAAGAAGAGATGAGGCCTAACAAAGAGGGTCGGCCTTTGATAGGCAGAGTGAAGGATGTGTCGGTCGAAGAAGAGATGAGGCTCAGCAGAGAGGGTCAGCCTTTAACAGGTTGAGCAGAGGGTCGACCATCGAGAGGCTGGGCCCAGTCAATGACCTGAGGCAGAGGCTATCAAGGTCAAGGAGTGCGGCAGGCTCTCAAAGAGGGAATAGGCAGGCTCGGCCAGATCAAGGCAGACCCTTGGAGAGAAGAGCTAGGGAGCAGGAAGAGGTCAACAGTCAACGAGTCATGGCTGGGGAACCCTCTGTCCATCGCAGAGAAGTGGCAGGGGATAACCTCGGCCAAGTTGAAGAGAGAAGACCCTGGAATGACTCAATCCAACGTCTCGAGGAGAATATAGGGGACCTCATAAAGAGCAGGGACCCATTACAGAGGGGCTACTCGGAGGGCTCCCCATTTGTATATAGGATAGTGGGGTTCCCAACCCCAGCTAAGTTCAAGCCTCCTACAGTGACTCCTAAGTACGATGGCAACACTAACCCAGTGCACCATATCGAGATGTATCAGTCGGCGGTAGATATTTACTCGATACCCGATGAGATGAAGTGCAGGGCCTTCTTAGGAACCTTGACAGGGGCAGCGCATAGCTGGTTCACCTCTCTTCCGAAGAACTCAATAGTAAACTTCAAAGGCCTAGCTGAGCAGTTCATCCACAACTTCTGCTTCGGGGTGAGACCTCAAAAGAAGACTACCCACCTCCTATATGTCAAACAGGATAAGGGTGAAAGCCTAAGAGACTACATAGCAAGATTCAACAAGGAGAAGCTGGAGGTGGAGGATTACGAAGAGAGCATAGCCATGATCGCCCTGATAGGAGGCCTCCAGAAGGGGAAGCTATTGTGGAAGCTGGCGGAAGAACCCCCCAAGTCTATGGCAGAGCTGCTGTCCACCGCAGGGAAAGTGATGAATGAGGAAGAGGCAATGGCCGCCAAATATGAGGAGGAGAACCGTGGTAGCACTGGGAGGTCCCAGGGAAAGAAAGAGGGGAAGAAGAGGTCAACAGATGACAAGTTCGCTCATTACACTCCTTTGACTGTGAGCTGTGAGCACATCCTTAATGAGATCAAGACTGACCGGGCTCTGAGGTGGCTAGAAAAATTGAAGGCCCCACCACATAAGAGGAATAAAAACCTCTGGTGTGAGTTCCATCAGGATCACGGCCATGTCACTGATAGATGATTCGCTCTGAAGGATGATATTGAGAAGATGCTGAAATCCAGGAAACTGAGAAAGTATGTGGATGGAAAGCCCCAAAGGGTGGAAGAGAAGACCCTAGGAAGAGAAGAGATGACAGGTGCCATGGCGATATCCCGTCTAGAAGGCATGATGATTCAGAGGGTGATGATGGAGATGACCCAGATCTCCCACCTAAGGATGACAACACCCCAGTGAAGAGGGTAGGAATGATATCCTTTGGTGTTAGCACCATATGTGAGGGATTCGTAGGAGGTGGCTCTGAGATAGCCGATAGGAAGGCTCATGTAGCGGAGGCTAAGTCAGTGTTCAAGCCTGAGGTTGTGAATCTAACGTCTTCTGACGCAGTGCAGAAGAGGAAGAAGGTGGACATGGACACCCTCGTAGTGGGGTTCTCCAGACTCGACTTCAAGGGCATCTTAGCCCCCCATGATGACCCTTTAGTCATAACAACAAGGGTGCATGGGTACGATGTAGGGAGAATCCTCATAGATGGGGGAAGCTCAGAAGATGTGATGTTCTGGCCTTGTTTCAAGAGCTTGGGTCTTAGCAGGGCAAGGCTGGTGCCCTAACATCACCCATTGATAGGCTTCAGTGGTGAGAAGGTACACCCATTGGGCATGTATGAAATGGATGTACGGATGGGAGATGAATGGCCTAAGAGGCTGACCAAGAAGATAAACTTTTTTGTTATGGACGAAACTGTCTTCTCGGCCTACAACCTCATCATCGGAAGAGTGGCCCTCAAAGAGTTTGAAGTCGTGCCGTCGACGGTCCACCAGATGCTAAAATTCCCGACTCCTTATGGGGGAGGGAAAGTGCAAGGGGACCAGACCACAGCGCGGGAATGTTATTTCAACTCGGCCGAAGAGAGAGAGGCCCATAAGAGAGCAACCGCCACTTACAGCATTGACACTCTTGATCCGAGAGACGAAACAAAATTAAAGAAGGGCGAGGCCGCGGAAGAGGTAGAATCCATCTTCCTCAATGAGGACGAGCCGGAAAAAACCGTCCAGGTCGGCAAGGCCCTGGAGCAAGGGATCAAGGAAGAGCTGATAAACTTCCTCAGGAGGAGGCAGAATGTCTTCGCATGGAGTCACGCAGACATGCCTGGTATCGACCCTGAGATCATGACCCACAAGCTCAACGTGGACAGCGATGCCAGGCCTATAAAGCAGAGGCGAAGATTCTACTCCAGGGAGAAGTATGAGGTCATCCGGGAAGAGGTGAAGAAGTTGGAAGAGGTCGAGTTCATAAGAGAGGTTACTTATCCAGAGTGTCTCTCAAATGCAGTCATCGTGCCTAAGGCCAATGGAAAGTGGTGAATGTGTGTAGATTTCACAGACCTGAACAGGTCTTGCCCGAAAGACAGCTATCCCTTACCTAGGATAGACCAGATGGTGGATGCAACGGCAGGGCATGAGCTCATGAGTTTCATGGATGCTTATTCAGGTTATAACCAAATCTTCATGGATGCCGAAGACTCTAAGAAGACAGCCTTCATTACTGACAAGGGGACGTACTATTACAAGGTGATGCCCTTTGGTTTGAAAAATGCAGGTGCGACCTATCAACGTCTTGTCAATAAGATGTTCGAGGAGCAGATAGGTAAGACCATGGAGGTGTATGTGGACGATATGCTAACGAAGAGCCAGAAAGCATGTACTCAAGTGGCAGACCTTGAGAAGACCTTCAACGTCATGGACTCGTACAGAATGAAGCTCAACCAGGCGAAGTGTGTCTTCGGGGTAGGAGCTGAGAAATTCCTGGGGTTCATCGTTAATCAGAGGGGGATTGAAGCAAACCCTGAGAAAATCAAGGCCTTTCTCGACATGAAGACTCCTAGGAGTATCAAGGATGTCCAGAGACTCACGGGAAGAGTGGCAGCCCTTAACAGGTTTGTTTCTAGGGCAACGGACAAGTGTCTTCCGTTCTTTAAAGTTCTGAGAAAGGCCTTCCAGTGGGACGAAGAGTGTGAAAAAGCCTTTGACCAACTCAAGTCCTACTTGGGGTCTCCCTTGTTGTTGTCTCGGCCCATCACGGGGGAGAGGTTATTTGTATATCTAGCAGTCTCTGAGTCAGCCATCAGCGCAGCTATCGTACGAGAAGAGGATGGAATCCAGAGGCCTGTGTATTTCAACAGTAAGGACCTTCAAGGGTCTGAACAAAACTATCCCCGGATGGAGAAATTGGCTTATGCCCTGATACATGCCTCAAGGAAGATGAAGCCTTACTTCCAAGCTCATTCCATGATAATCCTCACTGACTCCCCACTAAGGCAGGTTCTGCACAAGCCTGAGAAGTCCGGAAGACTGATGACCTGGGCTATCGAGCTAAGAGAGTATGATCTTACCTACCAGCCCAGGACAGCCATCAAAGGGCAGGCCCTCGCAGAATTTGTTGTAGAGTTCACTTGGGAAGAGGCCGAGACAGAGAAATGTTTAGATAACAACGAAGAGACGAACTGAAGTGTCTTCCGAGATTCGAAAGAGACTGCCCCGTACCTCTTCTGAGGTGGAGAAGAGGTTGTCCCGGGCAAAACTCAGAGCAGAGTAGAAGAGAATGAAGAGGATCGATACCTCTTCGAAAAGGGGGTTATGAGAGAAGGGGTCTTCTCATCAGATGCAGACGTATGGAGCCTCTTCGTTGATGGCTCTTCCTGTGACAGTGGAAGCGGCGCGGGGCTAATACTCTCGGCTCCAGATGGTTCCAACATTGAGTACGCCTTGAGATTCAACTTCCAGGCCTCCAACAACGAGTCTGAGTATGAGGCCATGATAGCAGGTCTCTTATTGGCAACAACTCTTCGAGTAAAGTGAATCCTACTCCATAGTGACTCAAGGTTGGTTGTCAATCAAGTGTTGGGGGCATACGAGGCCAAAGATGAAAGGATGGCCAAATACCTAGAGAAGGTAAGAGGGTTGCTAGAGTATTTTGAAGAAGCAAAACTGAAGAGAGTACCCCGGCTGAGCAATAACCACACTGATGCATTGGCAAGACTGGCCTCGGTAATGAAGACAGATTTGGGAAGGACCATTCCAATCGAGGTCTTAGGAAAAGCAAGCATCGAGGAAGATGAGGTATGTAGCCCTTGCCACAATGTGAACCTAGGAGACTCATGGATTGACCCGCTTGTCAGATACCTAAGAGAGGGGGAGCTACCCGAGTCCAAGATGGAAAGAAGAAAGTTGAGATACAGGGCTGCAAAGTTCTCATTGGTAGGAGACGTCTTGTACAAAAAGGGGTTTTTACTGCCTCTCCTCAGATGTGTGCACCCTGCGGAGGTACCCCAGGTCTTAAAGGAGGTTCATGAGGGTTCTTGCTCTAGCCACATTGGGGGAAGACCCTTAACCAAGAGGATCATCACTCAGGGATACTGGTGGCCTACCCTGTCTAAGGATGCAGCAGACTATGTGAAGAGGTGCGACAAATGTCAAAGGTTCGCCACCATCCCTCACCAACCTCATCAGCCTTTGACGTCGATCTCTTCTCCATGGCCATTTGCAGTATGGGGAATTGACTTAGTAGGACCTTTGCCAAGAGCTGTCAATAACTATAGATTCTTGATAGTTGCCATTGACTACTTTTCAAAATGGGTAGAGGCAGAGCCGATGATAACCATTACAGAGCAGAAGACCTTCCAGTTCATCTGGAAGAACATCATATGTAGATATGGCCTCCCGAACACGCTCATCTCGAACAATGGGACCCAGTTCAAGAATGCCTCCTTGGAGAAGTATTGCCAAAGTGTGGGGATCAGACAGTTCTTCTCATCTCCTGGTCGACCTCAAGCAAATGGCCAGACCGAGGTCACGAACAGAACCATCTTGGATGGAATCAAGAAGAGGTTAGAAGATGCAAAGAGGAGATGGATAGAAGAGGTCTACGCTGTGCTATGGGCTTACAGAACTACGGCAAGGACACACACAGGAGAAACCCCATTCATGCTGGCACATGGCTCAGAGGCAGTCATACCAACGGAGGTAGGACTGCCAACTCATCGGATTCAGACCTACGACTCTAACAGCAATGGGGAGAAGAGAAGGCTAGACCTGGATCTCATTGAAGAAAGAAGGGAAGACGCAGAGGTCAGAAAAGCAGCCTACCAGCAGAGGGCAGCAAAATTCTACAACCAGAGGGTGAAGTCAAGACCCATTGCAGTGGGAGACCTAGTTCTAAAGAAGACACTACAGAAGGCAAAAAACTACACCCAAACTGGCATGGCCCCTACAAGGTAACGGAAGAGGTTGTGCCTGACACTTACAGGCTAAAAAACTTAGAAGGAGAACCTTTCACTAACCCGTGGAATGCTGACCATCTCAAGAGATATTACATATGATGTATAGAATTTTATGAAAATGTACTATCTTACTAAGAGGAGGTTATTAATAAAGATCAGTTTCCATATCAAGTTCTTGTTTTGTTCTTTAGACCAGAAGTTTATTATGAGGCTAACCTCTTAGGTGATGACCTCAGACCCTCATAACATCACTCGGTGGTGACGAGGTCTGAGCTCAGACACTTGGGTTAGATGACCTCAGACCCTTAACATCATTAATTTGGTGACTATTATGAGGCTAACCTCTTAGGTGATGACCTCAAACCCTCATAACATCACTCGGTGGTGACGAGGTCTGAGCTCAAACACCTGGGTTAGATGACCTCAGACCCTTAACATCATTAGTTTGGTGACTATTATGAGGCTAACCTCTTAGGTGATGACCTCCAACCCTCATAACATCACTCGGTGGAGATGAGGTCTGAGCTCAAACACCTGGGTTAGATGACCTCAGACCCTTAACATCATTAGTTTGATGACTATTATGAGGCTAACCTCTTAGGTGATGATCTCAAACCCTCATAACATCACTCGGTGGTGACGAGGTCTGAGCTCAAACACCTGGGTTAGATGACCTCAGACCCTTAACATCATTATTTTGGTGACTATTATGAGGCTAACCTCTTAGGTGATGACATCAAACCCTCATAACATCACTCGGTGGTGACGAGGTCTGAGCTCAGACACCTGGGTTAGATAATCAGACCCTTAACATCATTAATTTTGTGATATTTATTATGAGGCTAACCTCTTAGGTGATGACCTCAGACCCTCATAACATCACTCGGTGGTGACGAGGTCTGAGCTCAGACACCTGGGTTAGATAATTAGACCCTTAACATCATTAATTTGGTGATATTTATTATGAGGCTAACCTCTTAGGTGATGAACTCAGACCCTCATAACATCACTCGGTGGTGACGAGGTCTGAGCTCAGACACCTGGGTTAGATGACCTCAGACCCTTAACATCATTAATTTGGTGACTATTATGAGGCTAACCTCTTAGGTGATGACCTCAAACCCTCATAACATCACTCGGTGGTGACGAGGTCTGAGCTCAAACACCTGGGTTAGATGACCTCAGACCCTTAACATCATTAGTTTGGGGACTATTATGAGGCTAACCTCTTAGGTGATGACCTCAAACCCGCATAACATCACTCGGTGGTGACGAGGTCTGAGCTCAGACACCTGGGTTAGATAATTAGACCCTTAACATCATTAATTTGGTGATATTTATTATGAGGCTAACCTTTTAGGTGATGACCTCAGACCCTCATAACATCACTCGGTGGTGACGAGGTCTGAGCTCAGACACCTGGGTTATATGACCTCAGACCCTTAACATCATTAATTTGGTGACTATTATGAGTCTAACCTCTTAGGTGATGACCTCAGACCCTCATAACATCACTCGTTGGTGACGAGGTCTGAGCTCAGACACCTGGGTTAGATGACCTCAGACCCTTAACATCATTAATTTGGTGATATTTATTATGAGGCTAACCTCTTAGGTGATGACCTCAGACCCTCATAACATCACTCGGTGGTGACGAGGTCTGTGCTCAGACACCTGGGTTACACGACCTCAGACACTTGACCATTAATTTGGTGATATTTATTATGAGGCTAACCTCTTAGCATTCAGAGGTCATATAGAATTCAGAGATCATATAGCATTCAGAGACATTCAGAGGTCAAAATAAAGGAAGAGATTAGCATTCAGTAAAAATAAGAGATTACAAATATTCATTACTAAGTACTGATGTTACAAATTACAAGCTCAGTTACAAGTCAAAAATTACAAATTACAACTTAAAGGTCTGAGGGGGGAGCATTGACAGTATCGGCTGGGTTGACCTGATCAGCATTGGTCACCTCAGGCACATCATCAGCAGGGTCAGTCCCTCCAAGATCAGTCCCTTCCAGAGTAGCAGTCTGACCAGGGGCAGCAACCTCGTCTTCTACTTCTTGTAGTGCCTGGGCAAACTGAGGGTCGGCGAAGCCGAGGCCCACAAAGTCGGAGGCTTTTATAGCGCCAACCTCCTTCTCTCTGACCTCGGCCCATTTGGTAGTGGCTTTGATACCTCTTTCGAGGTATTCAAAACCAAAACCTACGAACTCCTCAGAGACTTTGTAGTCAGAAATTATTCTCTCTGAGGCATCTGCAAGGGCAGCCTTCACAGCTGCGTTGACCTTCCCCTGCAGGGCATCGTCCTTATCCTTCAGGGCCTTGGCATGGTTTTGGATGAGCGCAGAGATATCTTTTTCCAAACCCTGGGCCTTATTTTCAGAGTTCTTGGCCTTATTCTCAGAAGTCTGCAACTTTGACCTCAGACGGTCAACCTCGGCCTTTAGGGCGCTCTCGACCTTCTCAGCCTCCTGCCCCTTCTGAATGAGAGGCAATTTCCTCATGGCCCAGTTAGATAGCTGGTACATGGCAGTCACACCCTGCACAGATAATGAAGAGGTTAGAGGGGAGTAAAATCAGACGTTGCACTTGTAAAATTATTGGCAAAGGGAACACATCATACCTGGACGGCTCTGTGGTGGCCGAACTCAACCATCATGGAGGTGTCCATGGACCTGTAAAAATGCTTGTCGGCCTCGGTTATCATATTGGCAAGTGCGTCCATGGCCTGTCTGCTGTGGCCGACCATGCTATCGGTAAGTTTCAGCTGGTCCAGACGAGCCGACAGGGTGTCGGCTGAGATGGGGATCGCAGCGTCTGAGGTCTTCTTTTGCCTTGAGGTCGGCCTATGATCCTCAGAGGCTGGGACCTCAGGGGCCCTCTTCTTGGACTTGGATGTTGAGGGAGATGGAGGAGGAGCGTTCAAACCAGTCCTCTTTGCAAGTCTATCCAAACTCGGAGCTGCCATCTCCCACAATTCGTCCGGGACACCTGGAGGTCTCTCTGCAAAAGTGAAAAGATAAGAGTCAGAAATCAAACATGAATGATCAGAGGTTAGACTTGGAAAAAAAGAAAAATCCTTACCAAAGTCAACAAGGGTACTTCCACCTAGGCTCGTCCCTGAGAGATACTGGGGGGTCAGCAGATGTTCGAACTTGACGAACAGACCATGTGCCCCTTGGTCTTGTAGGGCCTTCACCTTTTTGCCGTTCTGAAGACTTAGGCCAGCATCGGCCCTGGCAGACATGGTGACCTTACCCCATCTGAGGGGTATCCTCGGCTCAAAAGTGGAAGAGGGAACAGATGAGCCAAATTCCCATGGCCCTGAGGTGAAAAAATATCGGGGCTTCCAGTTGTGATTCGAGGTCTGAGTGACCTGAAGCATCATCTTTTCAGGCCTCCGAGCCACGAAGTGATAGTAGCTCGGATGGTTTTTGGCTGAGGTAGGGACATAACAACCAGCAAAGACCTGAACTGTGAGGTCAGAGTGGTGGAATGCCCTCCACAAGATGATGGATCCAATAATGACTCTCCAAGCATTGGGAGAGAGCTGCGAGGGGGCCAAGTTGATAAAGGAAAGAATGGACCTGATGACGGGATGAATGGGTAGACGAAACCCTAACTTAAACATCTGCTCATATAAGAAGATTTCTCCATCTCGGCCGTGGTAGGCCCTCTCTTCCCTCAGAGGTCTCCATAATTTGATTGAGGGACTGATGGAGTATAAGTATCTGAAGTGCAACAGATCCACCTCAGTGACTGTGCTCTTGTACTCGTCCGCCTCAGAGACGTTAACATAACTTTCAGCATCCTCATCATCGTCGTCAAGCTCAACGTCGGCTGGAGCAGACGAAGATGGGTGACCAGGGAACCTCTGAGCAAACTCGGCCCCGGTAACGGCCGATAGAGGGATGGCATCTAGAATGGGTGGCACAGCCACACTTGGCACAACAAGTTCGACCTCTGAAGAAGAATTTGAGGTGCTTGAGCCATTCTCAGACGAGGCTCGGTTGGAGACCTCGGCCTGGTCAGGGGCCTGACCAGGCCGAGGTGTAAAATCCATGGCTTTCTGGAAAGAGTCCACAGACATGGGGTCTGAGGTGGAGGACTCAGACTCATACATCGACAATTGGTTAGCAGAGACGTCTGTCTGATAGAAGTTCTCAGGAGGATCAGGGTATACTACCTTGAGAGGTGGGGGAAAGACAGGTCTGACAGGGAACTCCTGTGACCTACGAGCTTCTTCCTGAGCTCTCTCTATTTGCCTAATTTTCTCTAAGGTCTTCTCTCTGAGAGAAGGGAATTCCTCAAGAAGCTGGTACAGGGGTCTGAGCATGAGAGGACGACCCAAAACTTCTAACGACCTTAAACTTAAGGAAAACTCCTAAACCTACAAACACGAATGGCTTATAAAATAAAGGGGTTTGAAGATCAAACTAAGGAACTTCAAGAAAACACAGGTCACCTGAATCAATGAAGCTCGTCGAAAAACTCAAATGAACCCCCGGAAAACTTAAAAGGTCACCAGAAAATGCAAACCGAATGTCAAAAACAAAGGAAATGGAAAAGGAGGAGTACCTGGAAGTGAATCGACGAATGAAACCAAGAGAATCCACAAGAAACCTACAGGAAACCTTCTGCAGAAAGAGCGCTGGATTGAAGAGGCTTTAGAGAGAGGAAATTTGCAGGAAACAGCGTGCGCGGGAAAGAAAAGAGGAAGAAGAAACAGGAAGAAAGGGTTTAACCCCTTAAATACTTGGGCACACTTTCCAAGGCCCATCATTGCCTTGGGAAACCCAAGGGACAACTGAAAGCGCAAGCAAGCCAAATGGGCACGCCTTAGCCTCGGACAGGTGTCACGCAGGTGTTAGCCTTGGGACGAACATGCCTCGGAGGTGAAGCAATCCCCTAGCCACTTGCTGTCGCATGTGACTAAGGGTTGGGGGTGATTGATATGCCCAAGTATAACCTCGGCCAGACCTACCTCGGCCGAGATGATGGTTGAAACATTGATCGACCCTAGGAAGGCTAGGGGCGTACGATACCATCCCTCGGCCAGACTTACCTCGGCTCAGGCCGACACTACCATCTACACAGCTAAGGGGGCACTGCGCGCATCACAGGCATCAACAGCACTCTGGGTATGGCAACCTCGACCCAGGGTGGGCCGAGGTGACAGGGAGTCGACCCTCAACTTGGAACCGGTTCAACCTCGGCTTGGGATGAGGTCACAAGAGGCCTTAGTAATCACCAGCATGGGACTATCCCTACCTCAGCTGGGGCCGACCTAGCATAATGTCTCGGCTGAGATCAGGCCGAGACTCCTTATGACACTTCTCGGATTGAACGGACATCAAGCCTTTACAGCTCGGCCTCTCCCAGGCCGAGGTCATTCACCAACATGACTGCCGAGCATCTGTTGACATTTGGATAAGGACACCTGGGCACAAATCAGTTGTAACAAGATTATTCTCCACATGTGGGAGAATATTTCATCATCATTGCTTACATATGACAGTGACATATGGCATTTCCACATTGGTGAGGATACCACACACATGCTCATTGCATGCATGGGGGGTACATTACGCCCCCTAGGAACTATATATAGGGGTCATCCCCTACCTTGCAAAAGGATCCAATTATTAAAACCCTAGCTAAAACTCTATCTAAACATACAGTAGAGAGAGAGAGAGAGCTTGAGAGGTTGTATCCATGGCCATTAGTGCCTTCTTTCAGTGATATTGCTCACACACACTCATAGTGGAAGTAGGCCAGATTAGCTGAACCACTTATATTCCGGTGTTGATTCCCCTTATCCTCATCCCATTCTTATCTTCTTTATATAGCTGTGCTGCCATTGTTGTACTTATATTGAGCTTGCAAACACCTCACCTGGTGGTGCTGATTCCCAGCATCATCAATAATGCAATAAATTTCAATCACTGAATATAACATCCCATTTCTTGAAGAAAAAATATACACACATACACACATTAAGGTTTAACATAGAAATAAAAACATTAGGGTTTACCTTTGTAATTTGAGAGAGAGATTGAGATTGAGATTGAGAGATCGACAAAATTAGGGTTTGAGATTCGCAAAAATAGAGAGAGATTGAAACGTTAAGAAATGAAATGATGGTGGGGGGGTATTATAAAAAGAGAGGTCATAGCCTAGAGTCGTGACCCATTACCATGACCCTTAAATTTTTTCCACATCAATGAATAGGAAACCATGTGGTCACGCACGCATGAACAAATTGATATGGTCGCAGCCTAAAGCCGTGACCATATGGGTGTGAATTTTGTCTTTGGTAACGACCCTTATCTGTGACCCTATCATGGCAAAACTTGGTGGGAACTTTGTAGAAAATTTGGCACCATGAGGGTCACGACCTTGTCATGGCCTATGTTCGTGACCCATGTTGGTTAGGGATTAGATCCGTTACCATGACCAAGAGAATCCATGACCACATTGTGTTATGGATACGGTCAAGGCAAAAGTTAATGTCGTCACAGCTTTGGGCTGTGACCCCATGGGGGTGACCATTCACCGGATTTGGTGTAGTCTAATTACTAGTGAGTTTTTTCAAATGAACTAATTTAATTATAATTGAGAACTATAATTTTTAGGCACAGATGAAAGTTAATTGTTATAAATAGGCTTAACACAGGGTAGTGTGTGTGCTTATGTTTATATTGAGGCTAGTTAGGCGGCGTATAATAACTAGTAGAGTTAAGAGAATACATTAGGTGCACATTATAGTTGAAAGGTGAGGGGTATCTCATGTGAGTACGACACAGGCTTAAATATGGAAAGTTTTACTGGATATTATTAATCCATCTTAATTACTTGAAAATGTTTTTAAAAGGTTTTGGGATCTGACCCGTGTCAAATTTGTTTCCAATATATTTTAGGTGTCCATCCACAGGGATGCCATGGATGATTATTATTTTCAAGGACATGATGTTGTAGTTGATGTGGAGGCGTGTAGGTCACTGAGTAGTCGCTTCACTTATTGTATTCTAGAATCGGTTCTTTACTTCAGTAATCAGTTGGACAAGTTGCCCCTTTATTTCCAGACTCAGTTACCTTTATTGATTATTTTATTATGATGTTGTTTTGAATATTGATATCGGATGTTTATTCGGTGTTTGATTTTATTATATGATGCTTAGACTTCCTTATTGTTGTGAATGCTTTAGTTAAATTTTATTTCCGCATTGGTTTAATTTAATTTTTTACTGGTTGACTTTTAATGAAAGATAAAATTTGGAACCGTCTTGTTTAACTAATAGATGGTTAGTAATTTAAAATGTTTTTTAATAGTGACGTTTAGAATGAACAAAATGATATTTCTATTTTATTTTTGTAGAAGACTGATCACCATATTTAAATAGGTGGGCTGTCACAGATAGTATCAGAACATCTAGTTCTAGAATCCTTAAGATCTGTGTGGACTTAGTGCATTTTCAGTGTTGCTTTTCTTTGATGTAGAGCCTTATGCTTAGTAGTGTTGATTCACATTGAGGATTATGGTCTCCTGCTATAGTATAGTTTAAGATAATCTTATACAAATTTGATGGGGTTTCAGTGGAAGACAACCAACAAAGGCCATTATGAGGAACATAGTAGGTGAGGCTCTGTTGGAGCCACTGAATATTTAGGGGACAGTGACTGTAGCAGAGGTCGCCACTATTGTTACGAAAGAAGTTAATGGTGCGGTGACTATTAGGGCACATCAATTTCCCCAAACACTACAATAGCAGTTGGTGGCGCCAATTCTGACTCACCTAGTGCAATTAATATGGGAGAGAGTCAGAGGAGCCTTTCATAAGGGACATCCACAAGAGTTCAAAGAAAATGCGAATGTTGTATTAGTTATCCAATGAAAGGAGGACATCCAATGGCATTTGCATATGGTTGAATTCAATGACACTCAGAAATAGATTTCTGGAGACTTTTAAGTTCGTAGGAGAAGCATTAAAGTGGTGGGAGTCAGTCACCACATATGAGGAGAAAGATAATGTATTATTTGAGAAATTTTGGTTGCGTTTTGACCATAAGTCCTTTCATTTCTATTCGAATAGACATTCGAAGGAAATTTCTAGACTTATCACATGAGGGTCGGATAGTGGTCGACATGAAGGATAATTTTCTCATTTAGCGAACTTTGTACCCAACGAGGGGGATACGGAGGATGAAAAGGGTTTTTAAGTTTATAATGGACTCATGGGTAGAATACCCCAACATTGAGGGGGAAATATGGCTTGGACGACTTATGTATGTTATCAATGCCATACTTTTACAATGTTAATATCAATGGTTCCATGTGAACGAAGCTAAGACAGTTTGAGAATCTAGCCAAAAAGGGCAAGACAAGATTTAATGATTATAGTGAGGCACCACAGTGGGATACCCAGCATGTGACCCATTTAAATAATTTGGATCAATGGAATTCCTACCAAGTTTCGGTGGATTTAGTCAAGACCATTAGGTCCATCAGTGTGTTAAATAAGGCCAACAAACCGAAAGGAACAATGGGGTAGAAATCGGTGCCAAGTTTACCAAGTTTGAGAGAAGGATAACCCCGACATGGCTAGAGGGACCAGAGATGTGAGGATGACACATATAGGTGTCTTCTGTGGGGAGAGTAGGACCACATGAATTGATTGTGTCCATAGAAAGTTAGGATACATGAGAGGGACACCCAGCAGGGGAAATATTTATAGAAGTTTTGGTTCCATTTCGATGAGAGTGTTATGTCCAGGAACCATTTGAACCACCAGTGCTATTGGTGATTGAAGGAATGAGTTTTATCGAAGGGTAAATGTGATAAGTTTTATGTAAGATGGGTGAGTCATAGTATTTTCATAACACTAGCCTCTCATGTGATACGGGTATAATGGGTGTATCGTTAGTGTTACTATTGTGTGTATATATTTACCATTGGGTAGCGGGGATATCTTTAGTTCCATTTGCAAGGGAGAGAGTACGATCACTGAGGGGATATGTTTTAGTGGATTTACCCATTTTAGAAATATGATATGTGAGAATGATGTTATCCCGAGTATGGATGGTTAGCGATGGTGGGCTGTTACAAAAAGGCTATCGTGTTCGCTGTTCTAGGACAGGATGTGTGGTTTTGAGATATGTCGCCTGAAATAGGGTCAAGGTCACGTATATATTATATTGTGGAGGAGACTTCAAAGAGTATGGTCATCTCGTTATGATTGATGCAAATGTGTAGGGACTTTATTATTGTAATTTAAAGTATATCATGTTTTCTATCAAGCGAAGAGATTTAGCTCTTTATTGAATTAGCGTTGGGGACTTAACAATAGTGCTAGCACAGTGTTATATGACTCCTTTAGAGATGTATGAGTTTATGATTATACTTATACGACGGGGGACATGATTTTGAGTGTCCCGATTATATGCTTTGGACCTACAAAACTCGATGACTGATGATTCTAGGTGATAATGCATCGGGGGAGTTCCTTGTTTAAGTTTTGTTTACGGGACGTTCTACGCATGAACTATAATAAATGTCGAGACTGGGGAGATGTTTTTGGATGCTAGCGCATCAGTTTTGAATGTTAATCTTTAAAAGTATAGAGAAACACTTTGAGTTGAGAGCCCATATACTACGTAGGTGCAGCGGAGACGGTAGTGTTGTGTAGAAAGCACGGGGGAACTTTTGCACCACCAGTTCATAGGTGGGGAAGTCCCTAGGAGAAATAAGTCGCGATTAGTAGGGTTAATGCCAAGATTGAGATAAGTCTGTTATATAGGTGATGTTAATGACGATTGGGCATATGTGCATGAGATATATGGTGTATGGACACCATGGTTAGTTTTATTTTCAAAATTGTCCTGGATAAGGTAACGTGGAAATAAACATAGTGAACGTATTCATGTGGTGCAGTTATAAGTCAAATTGAAATATTCTGATGGACTTAACTTTGTTTGAAAATGAAAATAGTCCTAATATGTATAAACCAGAAGAACTATCACCCCGAGATGGGTTGAAAGACGATGTAGACATATGTAAAAGATATCCCTTGACAAGGGATGACCCCATAATTTTGGAAATTAAAGTGGAGTCTTACATAGTTAAATGCCTAGAGTGTCTTAAGCATAGATAAGATGTTGATTTCTGCCAGATGGAAACAATCCCAAGAACTGCGCAATTTTAGAGTAAACGCATGGGCCAAAATTTTAGTATACCATATAAACGGGGAGTAAAATTTGACACTTGATGTGAAATATTGAGCATATGGATCAGTTTTAAGTGAGAAATAATGAAGTTGTCTCCAGGTGCACTACTCGTAGATGGAAAAGGTTGGTTCGAGATTAAATAGAATTTTGTAATGGATTGATGATTCTAGTGATGGATTGGATACACAGACTGATAAAGTTCATCATTAGATTATCAAAATCATGGAGAGGTCAGTATTTCCTTTGGGTTTGTGGAATGGATTGACCAAAACGGAATTAATGTATTCATTTGGGGGTGAGTTTTACGATCGGGTTGAATGCCACCATTTCATTGGAGAGAAGAAAATGAACTGGCACAAGGTTCCACCTAATATTGTTGTGAATCAGGACGAGATCCTTGAGTTCCACCTCTGTTAGGAAGTATCAGGAGGTGACGGGGACATATTTGAGTTTTAAGAAAGACGTGTCATCCGTAGATCGATGGGTAGATGGGAGGTGAGTAAGATGTTAAACAATGTGAATAATACGTATTCTGTATTTTTGGGCAATTAGAAGTATTAGTTACCACTGGTAAAGTTATACGTGTGATAACTCGTAGTAGTTTATTATATGTGTATAAACTTCTAAGTCATCGTACGGAGATCTTGTCATTCACCATTTGGTTGGTTAGAGGTGGGGAATAACAAGCTTCTCAAACTTGAAGTGATTAGTGGTCCATCGACATGAATTGAGTTAATCTACGTCATTTTTATATGAATTGAGTTTTTGATGTCTGACATGAGTGATCAGGGTTTTTTACGGGTGTCTCCCATTAAGGGATTTATGTGTTTTGGTGATAAGGTAAATTGGCACCTATTGAAGTGGGGCCTTTTCTAACATTGAGATAATAGAGCCAGTGGAGTGTAGGCTCGTCTTTTTTAGTGTTGGAGGAATTACGATAGCTTTGCGTGTCATTGTATAAGCGAGACCTTAAAAATGAGAGACTATATCAGTAAGTAAGAGTTTGAATGGACTTGTCGTTAATATTGGGTGTGGTGAGTATACCTTCAGTAAAAATAGTACCATTGGTGTATGTATAGTGGAAACACGAAAATATTATTATAAGTTAACTTTGAATGCAATCAGTTGCATTGTGCGTAAGAACCTGAAGTTTTTAGTACCGGGCATATCCGAATTTCGAGGACGAAATTCCTTTGGAAGGGGACAGTATGTAATAACCCCTATTTTTGAATAATTATGGATTTAATTATTTTTGTTAATTTAAATTACACGTGTACAACAATGTAATTAAAATGAAATATTTTGTATTTAATAAATATTAATTTATGGGAATAAGATTAATATTTATGTGGTAAATTTACTACGTGTGTTTATAGTAAATAAAATGCAGTGAATTATTAGTACATCATAGTGCATAATAATGAATGGATTGTTATAATATATCAAACGGGGCTTGTGAGTAGACTATATTAAAGTTGAGATGGGAAATTTTTGTATAGTGACTCGAATGGTGATTTCGAGTGGACGATTGGTTTTGAATAGGTTAAAATAGTAAAAAATATGTACCCGGGGTAGTAATGTGGGTTCGGGGCTTTTTAGACTTGTTTGGACTCATATGGGGATATTTGGGTCATTTTAAATTAGCATAATAACCTAAAGTTGGTATTAGGAATAAAAAACAAAAGGTTTAGTGTGGGGAGGTAGCCACTTTCTTATTTCAAAACCCTAAGAGAGGAGAAAGAGGGGAATATAAGAGAAACCAAGAGAGCGCTCTAGAGGAGGCTAAATTGGGAGAAGTTTTGGGAACTCTTAGTTTTGATTGATCACACACAAGCTAGATTCATAACTTACAAACAATTTTTAGGCAAGTAATTATCTTGCTTAATTATATATGTAGTAGTTTCAATTCATATCATAGTAAGTGTGATGAAAATTGATTTTTGGTCGGGGATTCACATGTAAATGACGTTTTTGAGAAATTGATTTTATAAAAAAAAGCAGTGTGAATATATATGAGGCTATTGAATGAATCCAACATGATAAAACTCGAATCTTAATAAAGATTTATAGGATTGATCACGGTGATTTACGTTTTTGAATTTAAAATACATAATCTTGAGGTGCTTATCATTGAAAATTAACATTGTGGAATAATTGGATGATTAATGATTTAATCCTTTGGGTTAAGATGATATTTTGGGGCCAAAAACATATAAAAGATGTTACTTTATGAATCATATTGATTGTGTAGTGTAGACGGAGGATTGGAAGGGTGAATTGGACTAAATTAGGTGAAAAATGATGGGCATATTTCGTAATAGATGAAACTACATCGTGTCGGGGGCATGAAGCGATTCGCTCCTCTCCCCAAGCTGAACTGGTTCCGCTTCCTAGTGTTGCCCAGTTTTGTCGTTGTAATGCATTTTGATAATCGAGAAATTTTAGGTTGGCTTGGGAGACCCTTAAAATAGCATAAACCATTAGAAGTGATCTTAGAAACTTTTAAACTACCTTGGGAAGGTAGGGTACATTCGAAATAGAAGTTAAAGATGTGAGATGAAAAAAACTTGGAGTAATTTAATAACGAATTTGGGAGAGAAAAATTCGAAAACATTTGATGTACGGGCTTGTTGGGTAAGTTCAAGTGGGTTAGCAGAGTGATGCTACATTATCAAATTAAATATTTTATTTATAGGATGGTTCTGAAAGTGTGGGTATTTTAGAAAGGTGATGATATGTTATTAATTTAATTAGTGAGAACTTAAATTATATGAGAGCTGGGACCTGGATAAGTAGGCTAGTGCTCCGGGTGATAGGCACGGATTAACAGAATTATATATATATATATATATGAAATAATGGGGTTTTACTATTAACTTCTTATCTCTTCTTATCTAAGTAATCGAAGGGTCTACATTTTGCAACGTGTACAATCTAAGGGTTCTCATCTAGCCACACCTTGAGAATACACTACACACTCTTTTGAGGAAAAATTGGGCAATGCTGAACGGATCTGAAAGAAAAAGTATCCCCCTCTCTACCTCCCCCCTTAGGCTCTCACACCACCTATGTGTAACACCCCGCCCGCCCGGGGAGAGCGGACGGAGCGCTAATGCGATAAAATAAACCCAAATCCACAAGTCACAAGGTATAGAGCATCTAAGTCTCATAACAACAAAAGAAAAACTACAAATCTCAATCTCTTCAAATTAAATACCAAATCTCTCAAATTACAAACAACAACTGACTCAAAAATAAAATACAAATCTCCAAAGCTCTATACATAAAAATAATACAAAATTTTCCCAAACAATCCTTCCCAAATAATCCTCTCTAAAATAATCCCAATTGGTCCATAGCGCTCAAATCCATGCTAACCTGCCAACTAAAGAAAATATGGGGAAGTACACAATACGACATGAAAGATGCTCAACAAATATATTAACGATGAATAAATAGTAACAACAAGAGTACGAATATTCAAATCAAATGCAAATCTCAATAGCATTTATCAATAAATTCCTCAACAACACATCAATGGGTCACCAGGCCTCACCCCATTCGCATATGCTTTATCAAGCCATAGCCCAGGAAACAGGAATTTTGGCGGGTGCCCAACATCCGTGCCATATTAAAATCTCATGACAACGTGCTCATCAATAATATAAAGATACCACATGAATCAAAATAATTTCAACAATTATTTTCCAAATTTCAATGAATTTATCAATTCAAATATGAGTTCAATTAACAAGAATTCAAAGAGAATGACACTCGCGAGATTTAAGGAGCATATTGTGTAAAACCCCATACCTCAAACCATGATGAGAAACCAATGATCACATCCTCAAGATCAACACAAAAGATCTACAAAAGCTCCTCCAAGAACCTCCAACAAAATAGTCCCAAGAACACCTTTAATCTAATATTGGAACTCACAAATCTCAATCCACGATCAAGACAATTGGCTGAATCCCGTGAAACCATTTCATAGAAGTTCATTGATATCTTCTTTTTATAAAGCAAATCGACTTCGATTCTTGAATAATTTCAGCCAAAGCCCCTTATGGGATTTGAACCGATGACTTACGCCTTACCATGGCGTTACTCTACCGCTGAGTTAAAGGGGCCTGTTTGATTAAATTCCTAGGTCTGAATTCTACAATGGAGCTCATAATTCAATTTGTTCTTAAGTCAATTTTCTCAGTCTTTATTGGCTCGAAGCTCTTTCTTTTCCTTTTATGATGCAAAGAAATGAAGAGTTGGAAACCAAAAGACTCCTTTAAATAAGGAAAAGAAATGAAAAGTTGGAAGTTAAAACAACTCTAAGAGTTAAAAACATTTAAAAATTATTTTAAAATCCGTTTTAACTCCGATTTCGAAACCGTTTGAAATTCTCGCCTTTAAAAATAATATTCAACATATTTGAGAAATAAAAATAATTTTATCAAAAACTTTATTTTCCTCCATTTTCCAAAAATTAATTAAAATAGCCCAAAATTACGCAGGTTGTTACACTTCCCCACTAACAATGGAATTTCGCCTTCGAAATTCGCCGAATGCCTAACTCTCAAAAATCAGGCTAACAATCTCCAAAAATAATCTCGTCTCCAAAAATAATTCCTTACCTCTAATCTCGAAACTTATCACGAATATCACCTAAAATTTTCTATCTCCAAAAATTGGTAACCACGCAATGATCCCAAAATCCAAGCCCCGAGGGTTGTCGTATACCTAAGCTCTGATACCATTTGTAACACCCCGCCCCGCCCGGGGAGAGCGGACGGAGCGCTAATGCGATAAAATAAACCCAAATCCACAAGTCACAAGGTATAGAGCATCTAAGTCCCACAACAACAAAAGAAAAACTACAAATCTCAATCTCTTCAAATTAAATACCAAATCTCTCAAATTACAAACAACAACTGACTCAAAAATAAAATACAAATCTCCAAAGCTCTATACATAAAAATAATACAAATCTTTCCCAAACAATCCTTCCCAAATAATCCTCGCTAAAATAATCCCAATTGGTCCATAGCGCTCAAATCCATGCTAACCTGCCAACTAAAGAAAATAAGGGGAAGTACACAATACGACATGAAAGATGCTCAACAAATATATTACCGATGAATAAATAGTAACAATAAGAGTACGAATATTCAAATCAAATGCAAATCTCAATAGCATTTATCAATAAATTCCTCAACAACACATCAATGGGTCACCAGGCCTCACCCCATTCGCATATGCTTTATCAAGTCATAGTCCAGGAAACAGGAATTTTGGCGGGTGCCAAACATCCGTGCCATATTAAAATCTCATGACAACGTGCTCATCAATAATATAAAGATACCACATGAATCAAAATAATTTCAACAATTATTTTCCAGATTTCAATGAATTTATCAATTCAAATATGAGTTCAATCAACAAGAATTCAAAGAGAATGACACTCGCGAGATTTAAGGAGCATATTGTGTAAAACCCCATACCTCAAACCATGGTGAGAAATCAATGATCACATCCTCAAGATCAACACAAAAGATCTACAAAAGCTCCTCCAAGAACCTCCAACAAAATAGTCCCAAGAACACCTCTAATCTAAGATTGGAACTCATAAATCTGAAGGGCCAATGTGTATATAAAAAGAAGAGGAATATAAAATATATTTGCTGCCAAAATTTGTGCCAAAAGTATGTTAAAAGGCTTGCCTACGACTCCCTTTTATAATGCAAAGAAATTAAGAGTTGGAAACCAAAAGACTCCTTTAAATAAGGCAAAGAAATGAAAAGTTGGAAGTTAAAACAACTCCAAGAGTTAAAAACATTTAAAAATTATTTTAAAATCCGTTTTAACTCCGATTTTGAAACCGTTTGAAATTCTCGCCTTTAAAAATAATATTCAACATATTTGAGCAATAAAAATTTTTTTATCAAAAACTTTATTTTCCTCCATTTTCCCAAAATTAATTAAAATAGCCCAAAATTACGCAGGTTGTTACACTATGCCTCTCCCCCACCGCCGCCCTCTGCTCCACCACCTCTACCTCTACCTCCCCCTTTGCATCTCACACTACCTCTTAGTCTCCAATATTGGGCTTGTTCATTACAGAGATTTTATTTCATTATTTACATTATAATTTAGGTTTTTAAACTCTTAGGGTTCGGTTATTTACATTTAATTTGTTACATTCTTATTGTTTGGTTATTTACATTATGATTTGGGTTTATACACTTTTAGGGTTTGACTATTTTCATTTAATTTGTTACATTCTTATGGTTTGGTTATTTACATTATGATTTGAGTTTGTACACTCTTAGGCTTTGGTTATTTATATTTAATTTGTGGCATTCTTAGGGTTTGGCTATTTACATTTAATTTGTTACATCTACTTAAGCATGTTCACCATCCAAATGAAAAATTCCTATTTGATATGTATTGTTTATGTGTAGAGTAGGAATATTTCTTTACTATTGTTTTAGATACTAATATTTCTTTAGGTACTAATAACAGTTTTACTAATAACTCATTATTTTGAACACATATTGTAGGTAAGAGAGAAGGTAACCGGTAACAGAGTAACAACTTTAGGTACTAATATTGCTTTAGATATTACATTAGGTACTAATATGGATTTTTACTAACATCATCTCATTTTACAAATTTTAATTGGACCTACGTACGGTCAAGTTAGTTGACTTGGACATGGATAACACACCTACATTTTCCAACGTAAGTAAAAAAATGCGTTCTAAAAAATTGACTTTCTGCATTCTCCCTATATTATTAAATCAAGGGGTTTTCATATAATTAACGTTCCTTTTCTTCACAAATTCAAGGCAGGCATAGGATCAACACTGGTATTGTGATCCGTGATGAATGAAAACTTGAGATGATTCTTAAAGAGGTAACATCCATTACGAATTTCACTTTTTCTACCCAATTCTTTACATTAATTATTTATTTCAGAAGAGAAAACAAACGGAGTAAGTTTGGGATAAAGATAAGGGGAAAGGGAAAGAAAATGATCCCCCCACCACGGTGTGTTCTTTTTATTTTGCATTTTTATTTATTATTTAAAAATTTATTTTTTGCTTAAATTTCTAATCTACTTTACTCAACGTTCCAAGATTCCCTCCCACTTCTTCCCATGCCTTGGCTCAAAGACTGCGATGTGATCGAGAAAGAGCATAAAAGTTGTTGCGTAATTCCAGTAATTATTCTAATCAACCATAAACTTTGACAAGCACTCATGGGTGGGGAATGATGAATTTGGTAACCCCACAACAACCTAGTCCATCCACTTCTACAATACTTCACACCCATCAGTGTTGTCCTCTTCGTGATAACACCCCATTATCAGACATTGGCCTTACAATTAATACTCCAACTGTAGTAATTCTTCCCCTTTTCCTTAATTTATGAATTTCATTGTTGTCTTATTATTGTAATTAATTTTACTCAACGTTCGAGGACTTACCACCCATCACTGATCAAGCATTTACTCAAAGACAACGACGTAATTGAGAAAGAGCACAGAGGTTGGAACTTGATCCCAGTAGCTATCCTAATCAACTACACACTTCGACTCGCTAAACACCATAAAATCGTTCATGTGCAAGCACTCTAAGGTGGGAAAATAAGAATTTGGTAACCCAATAACATCCTACTCTGCTGACTCTTATGTTGTCGCCCACCCCTCTACAACAATATTGCCCAGTTATGTAGCAGTCCTGTGACATTGATATTTTGTCCCCTACTATTCTTCTAAGAAATTTGAGGTTAGATTTCGATGCTACTATCATTTTTGATCCCAACCATGAAGTCATTTGGAGTGTATATAAATACTCATAGTCTTTTCCTGCGCCACCACTAACATATTTGGTGAACAATTCTCCGACTAGATCGTCAAGAGTATCCGTGATTCCTTCTATAATTCAGTATAACATCATTTTTACTTTGATATTTTAATGACATGTATGGCTGAGATAGTCTTGACTCAAGTTCTATCTTTCTCCATTTTAGGTCAAGGAGGCAAGCCATCACAAACCACGGGGTTTGTAAAATAATAGGGCGGGCTAGACTTTCATATGAAAGAGACGAGTTGGGACCTATGAATGTTAAATGCCCTCATTGTAATGCCTTACACTGGATGACTGAAAGGTTAATAACTTCATCTATGACACGACCATTGTTTGGGAACTATTGTTTATGAGGCCAAATCAGACTACCTTCGCTTAGGGAACCCTCTGATGAAATAAATCTTCTTTTTATGGTAGTAATGACCAATCTAGGTATTTTCCTGCTTACATGAGAGAGTATAATGCAACCAATGCATTTACATGTTTAGGTGTGCGAATAGATGACTGAGTCCTCCCGGGGAGGGGTTCCACGAGTTTAACAATATATGGTGAGCTACGTCATCGCACTGGATCCTTATTGTCGGATGAGGGTCATGAATTAAATTCCACATATACTTAATTGTACATTTATGATCCAGGTGCAGCTTTAGATATTCAACACCATAGGAATCCACATTTGAGGAAGGATGTCCTTAACATTATACAATATTGTTTATTGTTGAATAATGAATTCACTTCTAAATACTATGAAGCCTTCTCTATTTTAGATCAAATGGATAAATTGGGACAATACTTACCTGTTTATCGTCATTACAGTTCTTCAAAGGACTGTTGAACATATAACTTGCCATCGTCTGAAGAGATTTTTTTTATTTTATCAGGGGAAGATTTTAACATTAGTGGCATGAATCATATTTTCCTTTGCATTACGTCTAACGGATGTCATCCATCATATTTTCCTTTGCATTACGTCTTATTGTCCACCCACGGTGAACTTGGTTGGCACCCAAAAATGAAATCATGGGATGTCTGCGGGTTTCAAGAATAAGATGATCGCTTAACTTAATTGAATTATTATGTCTACCAATTATTCAAGTGTGACTCTAAGTACTCCACAATCCTTAGAGGGGGAAAATTGTTCCATGAGTTTATTTTTGACGCTTGGGCTTCTACATAGCAAAATCAATTAACTTATTACCGACTCAATCAAGGAAGGCTTCAGACAGAGTTGTACAAGAATATCAATGATGGTATGTTAAACGATTTACAACCAGATGATATTGGTAGGCGAATGATTTTGCCTTCTTCTTTCACGGGTAGTGCGAGACATATGTTTGAGATTTATCAAGATTCTATGGACCTAACGCATTACAACCAACATCCCGATGTTTTTCTCACTATGACCACAAATCCAAACCGGACAGAAATGACCAAAGAAATATTGACTAATAAAAATTAATTTCCTCGGCCACACTTGGTGGCACGTGTATTTGAACTAAAGAGGAAGGTCTTGATGAAGGGGATTGAAAATAACCATGTACTTGGAAAAAAAGTGGTCACATCTTAACAATTGAATTTCAAAGATGAGGTTTACCTCACATGCATGCCTTAGTCTTTCTTGATGGTCCAAGCAAGATTAAAACAACTGCACAAGTTGATAACATAGTTTGTGAATAATTTCCTAGCTTATAAAAAGATCCCACCCTTTTTGAAACTATTTTGGGTTGTATGGTACATGGACCTTGCGGATTCGATATCTTGTAACCCTGTGTATGGGACATGGTAAATGCACAAAGAAATACTTGAGAGAGTTTTGTGTCACTACGACTATGGATAAATATGGGTACCCAGCATACTGAAATTATAATGATGGTCGAGTCTTCATTGTTGGGAATGGGCAACATGTTTATAATCAAGATGTTGTGTCGTATAATACTTATTTAAATCAGATGTTCAATTTCCACATTAATGTCAAAATTTGTGCCGGGCTTAGATGATTCATGTACATTCAAAATTATATATACAAGGGATTTGATCACACCACTATCTTCTTAGGAGGCATTGATGAAATTCAGAAATACTTAGATGCTAGGCATATTGGTCCTCCCCAAAGCGGCTTGGCAAATATTTGGTAATCCAATGAATTAGGAGAAACCATATATTATGCGATTGGATCTTCACCTCCCAGGAATGCATCATGTTGTTTTCAATCCAAATGATTCGATGGATGACATAATTCATCGGGGTTTGACTCATGATACTTCTTTAACTGCATTATTTTGCATTTATGCTTCCAATGAATAAGTGTGTGCCTTCACTTATCAAGAATTTCCATAACACTATTGGTGGGATAAGGCATCTAAGAGATGGACAAAGCGAAGTTCAAAAGGGGGTTTTTTAATTGGTTGAATGTACTTTGCTAGCCCAAACTCAGGGGAAAGATTTTATTTGAGATTTCTTCTTACTGTTGTAAAAGGACCTCGATCATTTGAGTTCTTACAGACTGTAAATAATGTCTTGCATTATTCTTTCAAGTCAGTATATGTCGCACTCAGACTTTTAAAAGATCACGATGAATGGGTGCAATGCTTGCAAGAGGTCGCGGTGATGTAAACGGGATATCAACTTCGTTGAATTTTTTCTATTAAACTCACCCAATGTTCCCCTATAAATCCAGGATTACTATGGGATAAATTCTAATCATACATATGTGATGATCTCACACACGACCTCCATATATTATTTGAAATTCCTTCCCCAACTGATGCAGAGGTCAATGATTGCGGATTGCATCTTGTCAACGATTTGCTATAAGAGTCTGGAAATTTTTTTACTGACTTTCCACCAATGCCATTACCTCTAGAAAATTAGAGTATCACTGGAGAGAATGGGGAGCATTGACAACTTCAAGCAAATACAAACACCGCAAATGTGAAATATAACGTAGACCATCTTAATTTGGGGCAGTAGCGTGCTTACTAGAGCATTAATACTTCGATGTTTGAAGGAAAAGGAACTACATTTTTTTGAATAGTGGGGCTGAGACAGGTAAGACCTTCTTGTATAACACAATTGCTGGAGTTTCTCGTATTCTCGTCTATGTAGTGATTACGGTTGCCTCTTCAAGCATTGCTTCCTTATTATTGATTGGTGATCGAACAACGCATTCAATATTTTGTATTCTGCTTGACATCCTTAAAAATTATAATTATGGGTTTTTAAACCAACGATTCCAGCAGAGTTGTTTAAACTATCTAAGCTTATAATTTGGGATGAACTGCCAATGCAACATCGATTTTGTGTTGAAGCGATTGACCAAACATTATAAGTTATATGTAGTAATAAAAAGCCCTTTGGGGGATAAATGCTGTTCTCAGAGGGGGATTTTCGACAAGTCTTACCTATCAATCTTAAAGCAGTTCACGAAGAAATTATTTTCGCATCATTATGGCGATCAGTTTTTTGGAAGGATGTCTAAATTCTTAACTTGGACACAAACATGCCCCTCGACATTACAAACTTACAAATTTTGGCATTTGCAAATGTTTTGACGAAGGTATAATAATTTTTTAAAAATATTACGTTCTTTACATATTTTTTAAATAGTTATTTATGCATTTCATATAGATTGTTCTAATAGGACACCTTCGTGTTTTAGGTTGGCTGAATCCCTGACAAAATTGTGCTCCTGCCTTCTACATTACATCACTGTCAAAACGTTAGGGTTGTATATCCATTGTTGAACGTGGAGGGTATTGTTACCCCTTCCTACCTAAGTGAATGGAAAATTCATTCAACCCGCAATGATGATTTAAATGCAATTAACATGGTTGTCCTCGATGTTTTTCTCGGTGAATTCGTGACATACTATGCAATAGATAAATTATGTCCGGATGATAGTAATCCGAGCATAACTAACCAGTATGCAAATGAGTTATTAAACACTTTGAACCCTTCTGGGCTACCTCTATTTAAGTTGGAGTTAAAAATTGGATGTCTCATCATGTTACAACGAAATATAGCGCCAAAAGACAACTTTTGCAATGGCATGCGGTTGATTATTACCAAGTTATTCAAAAAAGTAATTGAGGGCACAATCTTGGCAATAAGTTTAGCACGATTGTCTTCATTTCTAGAATCTCTCTAACTCCCTCCTCTAGTGAAATACCTATCAAGTTGACTTGCCGATAATTTTTTTATTAAACTGGCCTCTGCAATGACAATGAACAAATATCAAGGACACTAAGTAAAGTTTGTTAGTATTGACTTGCGCACACCCATGTTTATTCATGGTTAGTTGTATGTTGCATTATCACATTGCACAAGTGCAGATCGCATTTCTATCCTTCTACCCTCTAGGGACGAGAGTCCAATAACAAATATTATATACCTACAGGTTCTCTTATAGGGTGTCACACCCGGCTAAATTCTAGCGTCGGTCGTCACCAAAACTAAGCTGGATGCGAGTAAATTAAATATCATCCTTAGCATATTACAGATATGAGACAATTAAATATTAATCCACTAGATAAATTATTTCATTCAAACCCAAATGTGAATGACATCCAACTGCTAAAAACACCAAAGTACGATCAAAATCCATCACATGTGATGTCTGAATATCTCAATAATTAAATAAATAAATCCAACTGAAATCTTAAAACAACTTTGGAACCGAAAGGCCCAATAAACTCAAAAATAGTGTCATAAATAATACGACGGAATGAAAAGAGAAATCTAACTACTAAAGCAATAAAATTTATCCGGCTGTGCCTCCAGAAGATCTCCAATGAATCTTATGCAACAACTTCTAAATAAATCCTGAAAAAGATTAGTTAACGCATGTGTCAGAGCCAAAGCCCCAAGCATGAAAACCGGTTACTCTTCTCAATTAGGGTCCATGGACCCGGACAATAGTGCTATATATATATATATATATATATATATATATCAACCATAACAATAAAATATTTTAATTATAAAGGTTATTAATCACCAAAAGTATATTTCAAACTACCGGCAAGGTTTCTTTAAAAAGTCACACCAATATTATTTTAATTAACCCACCTTCACAACAATATTAAATTTCATTAAAAGAACCACAATTATAATACACCAAGATACAAGTCCCCTTGTCAAGTCCGTCGTCTGATCCATTTTTATCCTGCGATCCTTGCGATATGACAAGGTTCCACGCACACACATCCCCTTGTCAAGTATGTCGTCTGATCCATTTTTATCCTGCGATCCTCGCGATATGACAAGGTTCTACACACGACAAGACATAAATCGTCCTCTGACCCATTTAAACTATCGGCCCTAGACACATTATGTCACCAATAAATTTTAATATCAGTTTTAGTCCTGCGATATTAATTTCCAAAATTTCTTATACTCATTAATCAAATATATCCCCCCCCCCCCCCCCTTGACAGCGGTGTAAAAATCCTCAAAATACCCCTTAGTCCCAATTAAGGGTTACCAAAACACCAATTCGTCCTATCCTAAGTAAAGGATGATTATAAAAATTTCACTCCACCTAGATATCAATCCTAGGCTATCGTAACAATGGTATAATATAGAAAACTAGCCCCCACCCTAAATGATATAGCCCGCATAGAATTACACTAACTAGTCCCCTACCTAATTAGCATAAATCGCAACTAAGGCCCACTTACTAGTACCATACCTGACAAGTGTACTATAATAAGGGGTGAAGACCAATTACCTACAATACCCAACGTCCTCGAGATATTATAATATTTCCATAAAGTGACACAATTAAAAAATTATAACAACATTCATAACAACACTAAATTCCCAATTAAATAATTTTAATATAAATAGTGTAAATGGGTGAAGAATAATAACTACATGCAAGTCCTATCATAGTTATTATTTTCCAACAAAAGTAATTAATTTAATCTAGGGTTCTCACATGAAATATCAAAATTTAATTTCTAAGGGCTCCTCTACATGCACATGCCTATAATACAACCGACTACGCCAATACAGCCCAAAGAACAAAAAAGTTATAAGTGTTAGGTAATATTAATATTTCATGAAAAACAGTCCCAAAATTCATCTCTTTAATAATTATATTCATAACTTATTTTAGAAAGCATGAGTTTAATGGAGGCTACAATCAAGACACATAACACTAAGGGATAAGAATAAGGTAAACATGCTTGTGATTAGTTGGATAAAAATATGAGTAGAAGGTTGAACTCCTCTTGAGAAAACACCAATTAAGCCTTCTAATCTAAGGTTGAAATCTTGAATAAGTTTGGGGCTATGATTCGTAGATGAAAGGGAGTAATTTTGGAGAGGTTTTCTGGTTGAAACGTTTGAGAAAATGTGATTTGAAAAGTCCATCCACGAATTATTTGTGATATATAAAGGGTTAAGAGTTTGATTAAGAAAATAGTTTTAATCAAATACGGACACTAAAAAATCATTACGGACAATCGAACAGTCAGAATGCCTTGAAATTTTAATAAGTTGTAGCGATCGGCGAGTAAGGACTACTGTGAAAAGTTCAGCTCGATCGGACGGTCAAATTTCTAAAAATATTTTTTTTTCTAGAGAGTTTTATGTTTTCAGGAATCTTATAGAGTTTAATGTTTTGAGGACTCTTCTATATAATAAAAATTCAATTAAAACTCCATTTTAATTCTGATTCCAATTTCATTTGAAATTTTAATTTTAAAATATAAAAACCAATATTTTAAATTATAAAATTTATAAAATCCAAAATTTCATTTTTCTCCGATTTCCAAAATTAATTTAAAAATTCCCATTTAAAAAAATTCGAGTTGTTACATACTTCCCCACTAGCAAAGAATTTTGTCCTCGAAATTAGAGGAAGCATACACATCAACGCGTAAATCTTGCAAAAGAAAATAAAGCTCATATATGCCTACCCGTAGAATGCCATAATTGGGTGCCCATACACCCAATCCAACGCGCACCTACCCCACGAATAACAAAATAATATATATATCTTATATACATAGCATAACTATGAAAATAACGGTGTAGCACACGCTCTCATAAATTCCCACTCGATCCTATATCCGAAAGTCATAAAAATGCTAACATCCTCAAATTTAAAGCTCAACATCAAAAATCGATACATATGATACCTAAAATCTGCACAAAAATCTCTAAAAAATTTATCGTCTCCAAAATCCATTTTAAGGATCCTCACATTAAGCTTACTAATTCTAAACTCAATGCCTATGACGTCCTTAGCACAAATCTTATCATCTACAAGAAACACATCTAACACGTATGCTAGACCCTCTACCTTAAGGAATACAAAAAAACAAAGGGAATCAAAGATCAACGACGCGAAAGCTAAACAGACTCATAACCTACGAGACCTAAGACCATGCTCTGATACCATCTGTCACCCCCCGCTAAATTCTAGCGTCGTCCACCATCAAAAATAAGTCGGGTACGCGTAAATTAAATATCATCCTTAGCATGTGACAGATATGACACATAAAAATATTAATCCACTAGATAAATTATTTTAATCAAACCCAAATGTGAATGACATCGAACTGATAAAAACACCAAAGTGCGATCAAAATCCATCACATGTGATCTCCGAATATCTCAATAATTAAATAAATAAATCCAACTAAAATCTTAAAACAACTTTGGAACCGAAAGGCTCAATAAACTCAAAAATAGTCTCATAAATAATATGACGGAATGGAAAGAGAAATCTAACTACTAAAGAAATAAAATTTATCCAGATGTGCCTCCTAAAGATCTCCAATGAATCTTATACGACAACTCCCAAATAAATCCTGAAAAAGATTAGTTAACGCATGTGTCAGAGCCAAAACCCCGAGCATGAAAATCGGTTACTCTTCTCAATTAAGGTCCATGGACCCAGACAATAGTGCTATATATACATATCGACAATAACAATAAAATATTTTAATTACGAAGGTTATTAATCACCAAAAGTATATTTCTAACTACCGGCAAGGTTTCTTTAATAACTCACATCAATATTATTTTAGTTAACCCACCTTCCCAACAATATTAAATTTCATTAAAAGAACCATAATTAAAATTTACCAAGATTCACGTCCCCTTGTCAAGTCCGACGTCTGATCCGTTTTTATCCTGTAATCCCCGCGATATGACAAGGTTCCACACACACACACACACACACACATTCCCTTGTCAAATCCTTCGTCTGATCCATTTTTATTCTGCGATCCTCGCGATATGACAAGGTTCTACACACGACACGACATAAATCGTCCTTCAACCCGTTTAAACTGTCGGCCCTAGACACATTATGTCGTCAATAAATTTTAATATCCGTTTTAGTCCTGCGATATTAATTTCCAAAATTTTTTATACTCAGTAATCAAATATATCCCCTCACCCTTAATAGCAGTGTGAAAATCCTCAAAATACCCCTTAGTCCCAACTAAAGGTTCCCAAAACACCAATTCGTCCTATCCTAAGTAAAGGATAATTATAAAAATTTCACTCCACCTAGATATCAATCCTAGGATATCGTAATAATGGTATAACATGGAAAATCAGCCCCCACCCCAAATTATATAACCGACATACACTTACACTAACTAGTCCCATACCTAATTAGCATAAATCGCAACTAAGGCCCACTTACTAGTCCGATACCTAAAAAGTGTACTATAAGAAGGGGTGAAGACCAATTACCTACAATACCCAACGTCCCTGAGATATTATAATATTTCCATAAAGTGATACAATTAACAAATTATAACAACATTCATAACAACACTAAATTCCCAATTAAATAATTATAATCTAATTAGTGGAAATCAAGGACACATACATATTGTGATTTTAAGAATAATAACTACATGCAAGTCCTATCATAGTTATTATTTTCCAACACAAGTAATTAATTTAATCTTGGGTTCTCACATGAAATATTAAAATTTAATTTCTAATCGCTCCTCTACATGCACATGCCCATAATAAAATCGACTACGCCAATACAATCCAAAGAACAACAAAGTTATAAGTATTAGGTAACATTAATATTTCATGCAAAACACACCAGAAATTTATCTCTTTAATAATTATATTCATAACTTATTTTAAAAAGCATGGGTTTAATGGAGGCTACAATCAAGACACATAACACTAAGGGAAAATAATAGGGTAAACATGCATGTGGTTAGTTGGATAAAAATCTTAGTAGAAGGTTGAACTCCTCTTGAGAAAACACCAATTAAGCCTTTTAATCTAAGGTTGAAATCTTGAATAAGTTTGGGGCTATGTTTTGTAGATGAAAAGGAGTAATTTTGGAGAGGTCTTCTGGTTGAAAATTTTGAGAAAAAGTGATTTGAAAAGTCCATCCACAAATTAGTTGTTTTATATAAAGGGTTAAGAGTTTGGTTAAGAAAAGAGTTCTAATCATATACAGACACTAAAAAATCATTACGTACGATCGGACGGTCAAAATGGCTCAAAATTTTAAAATGTTGTAGCGATCGGTGAGACAGGACTACTATGAAAAATTCAGCTCGATCGAACGGTCGGATTTCTAAAAATATTGTTTTTTTTTCTAGAGAGTTTTATATTTTGAGGACTCTTCTATATAATAAAAATTCACTTAAAACTCCATTTTAATTCTGATTCCAATTTCGTTTAAAATTTTATTTTTCAAATATAAAAACCAACATTTTAAATTATTAAATTTATAAAATACAAAATTCCTTTTTTTTTTCTGATTTCCAAAATTAATTAAAAAATTCCCATTTAAAAAATACGGGTTGTTACATATGGATGTAAGTCAAAGTATTTCTTTTGTTATGCTGCATTTTAAAGATTAATATTCAGTATTCCTAGTATCTTGGTCTCATATACTTCTTTCTCATCTTGCTTTTTTGGTGTAATAGGTATGTGGCATCCTTAAACAGGTCAGCCGCATCCACGGGGTAGGTCAGCAGCATCCTATAAATTTTGAGTAAGTCAAATATTGCTTTTGTATATTTTATTTTTTACTAAACTCTAAATTTTGGGCTATTATTTGGTTTGACAAGTACATTGAGGTTATCGCACTCAACAACAGTAATGGGAGTGCAGATGCGTCCAACTCTGCTATGAGGCAAACAGCTGAGGCGTTGAGTGTCAAAATCAATCATGATCCAATGTGATATTTTTAGCATACATTTTTCATATTGAAGATACTCAAATACAAGTTATCATATCGTACACATTTCTTAATAGTGGATTAGGCACGTATTCTGCTAATGGTGCCTAATCCTAATATGATAACTTGGATTAGGCACTGTTAGGCACGTGTTCTGCTAATGGGCCTAATGGTGATTCCATTTGGATTAGACACATTTTTCTCTAGAATTATATCAGAATTAGGCACCGTTATCATGTTTATTTTCATTTTGTTCATTTTGTTTTAGATCACTTTATATGTATGTTTATGTCTTTGGATGTAATTATTTGTTGTGTTTTGTTATTTATTTTTTCTTTTGTAGGTGACATGATTATACTTGAACATCCTAAACTGGTATATTTGATTTCATTTTTATTGTGTCTAAAGATTTTTATTGTTTATATATGTTTATCGATTTTTTTTAAATAAGGGTTTCTTGATTTAGGTGTAATACCCCGTAATGTTATTGATATTTATTTAAGGGATTAATTAAATTAAATGTGAATTAATTGAGAATTAATCCGAATATAGATACTAACGAGATGTGAGTTTTTATTTAATTATGCAGTGTATATATGGTAATATATTAATATTGAAAATATTAAAATTGTCGCGAGACTGAAATACGACAAGTTGGGAAATTTAGTTGGGACGCGCGTGTCAGTCACGTGTGGATTGTAATTATTTGAATTAAAAAGTGAATTTTATTTTTATCAACCGAATGGTCATTTTGAGTGTGCCAACGAGTCCGGAAGGGTTGAAATAGTCAGAAAACACTAGCTAGGGGTTTAGTTTGGGTCCCGGGGCATTTTTGGGTCATACTGACAACTTAAAAGGGTATTTTGGTAATTTTGAAAATTAAGGAATTAAAACCCACGAAAATTGGAGTTTATATTTATAATTTTAAAGGGGCCACTAAGTCCATTTCCAGAAAAAGTTTAGAGAGTGGGCTACGGGAGTTTTGGGAGAAGCTGGAGATAAGTTACAAGAACCAAAACCAAGCCATCTTCAACCTTGGGAGAAAATCTGTAGAGAAAGGAGAGAATCAACCTTCATTCACCAACATCAATTATGAAGAACAATCTAAGGTAAGTGATTTGATATTTTTAGTGCATTGAATAGGTCTTCCATGTTTAGTGTAGGAATAATCTTATATTGAAATTTTTGAAGAAAACCCATGAAATTATTGGAGAAACATTGAATTTGGGTTAAGATTTGCATGTAGAATGATGATGGACTAAATTAATATTCGAAGAGTTATATATGACGATTTAATAAACGGATTTATGATGAGTAATTGGGCATAAGAAAATTATGAGTTCATGTTCTTAGGGTTTGGGGAAATATTTGGAGATTTATATTAATTCCTTGATGATTTGTAAGATTTGATCCCTAAAATAGGTTAAGAGATGATCTAGGATGATTAGAAATGGTTTAAAAATGTTGGAACATAAATTGGATGGTCTTAGGGTGGATTTAGAAGAGAGAAGAATTGAGAAAAACGGACTTGGGAATTTCTGGGCTGAAACTGCCATCTCATTAGAAGACCTGCCCAGGTCGTTCGAACGACCTCGTTCAAACGAACTTCTAACGAGATGACAGTATCCTTTCAAACGAGTTGGTAGTTCATTCGAAGCCTTTCGTTCGAACGACACTCGTTCGAACGACCTCGTTCGAACGAGATTTCTAACGAGTTGACAGAATGGCCTTTTTGGCCTAAATTGATTTCTAGTATCCCGTAGACTTATTTAAATGGCGAGATAACTTTCCCTTATTAACTAGTGGGTATAGTTGGGAGATTGGGGTACATTGAGGAGTAAAACTTAGAATAGTGTCTTAAACCGGATGATATTAGTGGATTGGGAAGCGAGTAACTAATCACGAAGTGAGAATAGTTTATAACTTAAATACATATAAACCGGGGACTTGTGATTTGTATAATGCTAAGTGTTGGTATAAGAACACGAAGTATACCACTAATAAAATATTGTAATATCTAAGATGTGTGAATGCTTAGTATATGTAGTTATCTGTGTATAACATACCTACCGTACTTGCTATCATGGGAGGTTGGCGTTCGTTTAGGGCCATCTAATCTTTGTGTGCCTACGGGGGGGGGGGGGGGGGGATCTAGATTGGTACCTCGAGGACATAGGTCAGAGAAGGGCTTATTGAGAAGTTAATAAGTCTGCTGATCATGGGAGCGTAGGTATGTGCGTGACCCATGTGATGTGAACTATGTTCGCCTCCATTGTTTGTGGTTGTTGTTTAATGAAACGATTCCTGAGAAATTCGGAATACGTGGTCCTTATGTACGTGATGTACCGGGATTGGATAGCAGAGTATGTTTGCACCGCAGCTTAGTCTCGAGGTGCTAGTATTGTTTATTTATGATGAGAATAATATACTATTAATTGAAATGTATTGTCATGAATAAATGAGAATATTAATAATAGCAACCGTTTGTCAAGTGAATATGGAAGATCTCTAGTAATTAGTAGTGCTAATAGGGGAAGCTGTATAACAAGTTATAACACTTTGTTAACTAAAAGTTGTTGGGAATTTGAATTGAACATCGTATAGAAATGTTAGATTTTAGTATCGGACTAGTTAGAAATGGGAATAACTAGAATGGGTATGGGTGCGATAGGAGTGCACAATTAGTTGAGAGGTGAGGAACTCATGTGAGTGCACACACTATCATGTACTTTATATTCACTGTTTAATGATATTAAACACTTGCAAATTTTAAACTATTTTCACAATCGGGCTCTGACCCGTTTGCTTTCAAATCTATTTTGCTATAAAAATTTTAGGTGCCCAGCCACAAGGACACCATGCATAGGAGTTCTATTCAGGTGACATGCTGTAGCTGTTGTGGAAGTTACAGGACCTTGATAGTAGATTCCTCCACTTCCGATCTTGACTCCACTATCTGATTTTCTCATTTGTTGGGCATGTCGCCCCATTCCTTTTAGACACAACTTACTTTTCAGTTATTTCAGACTTTGGGTTGTAATTAATTTAGTGATGCAGACTTGGTTTTTATTTATTTCAGTATTCGGATTGTTGTGAGGAGTATTCCTCCAGACTCATTGTCATTTGATGGTTATTCTATTGTAACTATGTTGTGGTGGTTATGTTAGTATTTCATAATTTACTTATTATATGTTAATCGGATTTAATTAAAATTGGCAACTCACTTTTTAAATACTAGGTGGCTAGTAATTATTAAAATGTTTTCGACAGTGATGCTATGAACTAAACCAACTTGGCATTTTGTATTAATTTAATAAAGTAGTAGCTACCCGGTGTTTAATTAGTCGGGGTGCCACAGGTGATATCAGAGTATCAGGTTCTAGTGTCCTTAGGATCTGTACGACTTGTTATGTTTCCGCTGAGCTTTCTTTGATATAGAGCCCTATATTTTAGGACTGTTATATCCTTTTGTCTATGCTTCGCTCTTCAGCTATTTTGAGATAATAACTGCAAACTTATAAGACTTTACTCTCATTTCAGATGCCTCCACGACGTGCTCAGCGAGTTCCTAGGGATGCACAGCCAGAGCCACAACCTGCACCAGTTTAGGGATTTATGAATGCCGCAGAGGTTGTAGCTATTGTAGCCAAAGTTGTAAATGCCGCCCTAGCCATTGTACAACAGGCAATACCCCAGGCGCCGGTAGTCATGCCAGTTCAGGCTCATGCATTCCCATCTGCTTGGGAATGCGTTCGTGATGCTTTTCAGAAAGCACACCCTCCGGAGTTTGCAGGTAGCTCCGATGTTGTCGTATCCATTCAGTGGAGGAAGGACATTCAGAGGGACTTAAGGATGTACGAGTGAACAGATGTTCAAAAGTAGATAATAGCTACTTTTAAGCTAGTAGGATCTGCATTGCAGTGGTGGGAGTCCATTACCATCGCAGAGGAGAGGGACGCCCTTTCTATTCAGGAGTTCTGGGTGCGGTTCGACCGCAAATATTTTCCGTCAGCTATTCACACTAAAATGAGGAGGACATTTATGAACCTCAAGCAGGAGGGGAGGACCGTGGCCGAGTATGAGGCCAAATTCACTAATCTCTTGAACATTGTTCCCAATGAGATACCGACTGAGGAGAAGAAGATTCAGAAGTTCACGAATGGATTGAGTTGGAGGATCCGTCAAAACTTGTTGGGGAATCCCTCGTTGGCCACTTATTCTGATGTGTACACTGCTAGGATCATCTCTTACATGTCTAAGAGCAAGAAATCAGGAGAGTCCAGCCATTAGGGTAGGAACGGGGGAAATAGTGCCAGCGGGGCACAATCTGCTCAGGGACAGCACATGCAGGGTGACCAGGGTTCCCAACAGGGGGATTATAAGAGATTCAGATCTGGGGGTTTCAGAAGTGGATAGGGAGGTTTCAGACAGGGCCATCAGGGTCAGAATGGTCAGCAGAAGTTTCAGCAGGGCCAACATGGCCAGGGGAGGAATGGTAACGGCCACCAGGGCCGAGGGCAGCAGAGACAGTGAGGGGGAAACTTCTCGGGGAAGTGTTTCGTTTGTGTCAAGACTGGCCACAAATTCTAGGATTGTCCTGATCGGGGCAGGGCCCCACCACAGCAGCAGCAGGGTGCTCGACACGAGCCACAGAGGCCTATGTTTCCCGCCGCCCTCCCAGCACCACCACAGATGGAAGCACTACCACCCATTCCAGCAGTCCCAGTTCAGTACAGACAACTTCAGTATGGGAGAGTGTATCAGCTCCAGCATGCTGCAGCCCCACAGGATCCATCGGCCATTGAGGTATGTTCTCTATCCAGGGGACTATGGGGCGTATTTTATTTGATACGGGGGCCACACATTGCTTCATTTCCATGAGATTTGCACGCACCATTGGGTTGTTGGACACCATCGAGAGCATGATTACTTGTGTAGATTCACCGTTGAGTAGAGGTTTCATGATTTCACTTATTTGTAGAGGTGTGGGTATAGAGATCGGGAGGTTTACTTTACCCGCGGATATGTTACTGTTAGAGATGACTGAGTACGATGCGATTGTTGGTATGGATTAGCTAGTTGCGTACCGAGCCATGATTGACTATTTTAGTAGGAGTATTATCTTTGCCATTACCGGGAAGGAGATGTTTTTAGTGGCGATGCCTCGCCCTGAGGGAGGATCGTCCACTCATTTGTACTATATAGAGGAGGAGACCTCTGAGGAAGTGGTGATACCACTCGATTCGATACCCGTTGTTAATGAGTTCGCTGATGTATTTCAGGATATACCTTGACTACCTCCAAGTAGAGAGATAGATTTTATGATCGATTTGACGCCGGGCACTCGACTTATTGCCCGCGCACCTCATCGTATGGCTCCAGCAGAGATGAGAGAGTTACGGGATCAGATTGAGCAGTTGTTGGGACAGGGGTTTATCCGGATGAGTACTTCGTTGTGGGGTTCCCCTGTGTAGTTCATAAAGAAGAGGGATGGATCGTTGAGGTTGTGCGTAGATTACCGAGAGTTGAATAAGGTCACGATACGGAATAAGTATCTGTCGCCCAGAATCGATGACTTATTCGACCAGCTGAGAGGAGCTTCCTTCTTCTCAAAGATCAATTTACGATTGGGATACCATCAGTTGCGTATCAAGGAACAGGATGTCTCAAAGATTGCTTTCTTAACGAGATATGGTTCTTATGAGTTTTGGGTTATGCCTTTTGGCTTGACCAATGCTCCAGTCGTGTTTATGGACTTGATGAATAGGGTGTTCAGAGAGTTCCTAGACCTGTTCATTATTATCTTTATTGATGACATTCTAGTTTACTCTCAGACAGAAGAGGAGAACGCCAAGCATTTGAGGCAGGTTTTGCAGACGCTACGTCAGAACGAGCTTTATGCAAAGTATGAGAAGTGTGGGTTTTGGATGAAGGAGGTTTAGTTTTTAGGGCATATCATTTCAGACCAGGGGATATCTGTTGATCCGGGGAAGGTATCCGTGGTGAGGGAATGGGGACAGCCCACAACACCAACTGAGATCCGTAGTTTCTTGGGCCTAGCAGGATACTACAGGAGGTTTATTCGGGGATTCTCAAAGATAAAGGGTCCTTTGACACATCTGACTCGGAAAGGTGTGCCATTCATCTGGAGGGATGCCTATCAGTTGGCATTCGATGAGTTGAAGGACAAGTTGACCTCAACACCTGTGTTAGCGTTGCCCAGACCGAGAGTTGAATATTTAGTTTACACTGATGCGTCCTTACAACGACTCGGAGGAGTGTTGCAGCAGGATAGTCGGGCCATAGCTTATGCTTCCCGTAAGCTTAAGCCTCATGAGAGGAATTACCCCATCCATGACTTGGAGTTAGCGGAAGTTGTATTTGCCCTTCGGATTTTGAGACATTATCTCCTGGGGGAGAAGTTTCGGTTGTTCATGGACCACAAGTCCCTACAGTACCTCTTCACGCAGAAGGAGTTGAATATGCGTCAAAGACGGTGGCTTGAGTTTGTGAAGGATTATCTGTTTGATATCCAATATCACCCGGGAAAGGCTAACGTGGTAGCAGACGCATTGAGCCGTAGGCCAGTAAATGAAGTGGCCGAGGTGTGGAAAGCTAAGTGGAAGGAGTTGGGACACCAGGATGCAGTGGCTCGATCGTTTATGTCTGTGGTGACTATTACACCTCAGATTATTACGAGAGTGATACAGGCCCAGGCAAATGACTCGTTCTGTCAGGAGCAGATAGTTCTATTACTAGCAGAGGGAGCCGAGTCCTATACCATTAGCTCAGACAGGGGATTACGCTTCAATGGGAGACTAGTCGTTCCGGAAGGGGAAGACTTGCGACACGATGTGATGGCAGAGTCGCACGGCTCACGGTTTGCGGTAAACCCTGGTGGGGATAAAATGTACCAAGATATGAGATGACCGTATTGGTGGAGCGGGATGAAGAGGGATATTGCCGTGTTTGTTTCTAAATGCTCCACTTATCAGCTGGTAAAGGTGGATCATCAGAGATCGACATGACTTTTACATCCATTAGAGGTTCCGACGTGGATATGGGAGAGCATATCCATGGACTTTATCACGGGGTTACCTACGTCACAGAGGGGTCATGACTCCATTTGGGTAATTGTGGACCGTTTGATCAAAGTTGCACATTTTCTACCCATAAGTACAAACTACACTACGGGACAGTATGCCCAGATTTTCATTTCGAAAATAGTGATACTTCACGGTGTGCCTCTAAATATCGTGTCTGACTGAGACAAGATATTTGTTTCACGATTTTGGGAGAGTTTCCAGGAGTCCATGGGCACTGAATTGCGGTTGAGTACGGCTTATCACCCGTAGACCGATGGGCAGACCGAGCGTACAAATCCGATGTTGGAGGACATGTTGCGTATGTGCATCATAGACTTTGGGGGTGGATGGGAGCAGTACCTTCCACTGGTGGAGTTTGCTTATAATAACTCCTACCATTTCACCATTGGCATGGATCCATTTGAGGCATTGTATGGTAAACCTTGTCGTTCCCCAGCATGTTAGTTAGAAGTGGGGGATAACAAACTCCTTGGGCCAAAAGTGATTCAGGATACTTCGACAAGGATAGAGATGATACGGAGTCGCATTCGAGTAGCTCAAGACCGGCAGAAGAGCCATGCTGATGCCAAGAGGTTCTTCAGAGAATTCAAAGTGGGGGACCAGGTTTTACTCAGAGTATCTCCTATGAAGGGGATTATGCATTTTGGGAAGAAGGGGAAACTGGCACCGAGATATGTGAGGCCATTTCCTATCATAGAGCGGATTGGGCCAGTTGCGTATAGACTTGGGTTACCGGAGCACTTGCATAGGATCCATGATGTGTTCCATATTTCCTTGCTAAGGAAATATCTTAGGGATGATTTGGCCCATACTCACATTGCTTTGGAGGACATCGATCTCTAGCCCGATAGTTCCTACGAGGAGGGCCGATTGCTATTTTGGACCGAAGCGAGCGAAAACTGCGGTCAAGGATAGTACCGTTGGTACGTGTTCAATGGCGGCATCATAATGGTGAGGAGTCCACATGGGAGCACGAGGATGAGATGCGCGAACATTATCCAGAGTTGTTTTTACCAGGTACTTTTTAGTTCCGAATTTTGGGACGAAATTCTGTTATTAGGGGGGGGGGGGTATGTAATATCCCGTAATTTTATTGATATTTATTTAAGGGATTAATTAAATTAAATGTGAATTAATTGAGAATTAATCCGGATATAAATACTAACGAGATGTGAGTTGGTCTTTAATTATGATGTGTATATATGGCAATATATGAATATTGAAAATATTAAAATTGTCGCGAGACTGAAATACGACAATTTGGGAAATTTAGTTGGGACGCGCGTGTCAGTCACGTTAGGAATGTAATTATTTGAATTAAAAAGTGAATTTTATTTTTATCAACCGAATGGTCATTTTGAGTGTGCCAACGAGTCCGAAAGGGTTGAAATAGTCACAAAACACTAGCTAGGGGTTTAGTTTGGGTCCCGAGGCATTTTTGGGTCATACCGGCAACTAAAAAGGGTATTTTGGTAATTTTAAAAATTAAAGAATTAAAACCCACGAAAATTGGAGTTTATATTTATAATTTTAAAGGGGCCACTAAGGCCATTACCCGCAAAAGTTTAGAGAGTGGGCTACGGGAGTTTTGAGAGAAGTTGGAGAGAAGTTACAGGAACCAAAACCAAGCCATCTTCAACCTTGAGAGAAAATCTGTAGAGAAATGAGAGAATTAACCTTCATTCACCAACATCAATTCTGAAGAAAAATCTAAGGCAAGTGATTTGATATTTTTAGTGCATTGAATAAGTCTTCCATGTTTAGTGTAGGAATTATCTTATATTGAAATTTTTGAACAAAACCCATGAAATTGTTGGAGAAACTTTGAAGTTGGGTTAGGATTTGCATGTAGAATGATGATGGACTAAATTAATATTCGAAGAGTTATATATGATGATTTAATAAACGGATTTATGATGAGTAATTGGGCATAAGAAAATTATGATTTCATGTTCTTAGGGTTTGGGGAAATATTTGGAGATTTACGTTAATTCCATGATGATTTGTAAGATTTGATCCATCAAATAGCTTAAGAGATGATCTAGGATGATTAAAAATGGTTTAAAAACGTTGGAACATAAATTTGATGGTCTTAGGGTGGATTTAGAAGAGAGAAGAATTGAGAAAAACGGACTTGGGAATTTCTGGGCTGAAACTGCCAAGTCGTTAGAAGACCTGCCCAGGTCGTTCGAAGAACTTCTAATGACATGACAGTATCCCTTCTAATGAGTTGGTAGTTCGTTCTAAGCCTTTCATTCGAACGACACTCATTCGAACGACCTCGTTCGAACGAGATTTCTAATGAGTTGACAGAATGGCCTTTTTGGCCTGAATTGATTTCTAGTATCCCGTAGACTTATCTAAATGGCGAGATAACTTTCCCTTATTAACTAGTGGGTATAGTTGGGAGATTGGGGTACACTGAGGAGTAAAACTTAGAATAGTGTCGTAAACCGGATGACATTTATGGATTGGGAAGCGAGTAACTAATAACGAAGTGAGAATAATTGATAACTTAAATACATATAAATCGGGGACTTGTGATTTGAATAATGCTAAGTGTTGGTATAAGAACGAGAAGTATACCATTAATAAAATATTGTAATATCTAAGATGTGTGAATGCTTAGTATATGTAGTTATCTGTGTATAACATACCTACCGTACTTGCTATCATGGGAGGTTGACGTTCGTTTAGGGCCATCTAATCTTTGTGTGCCTACGGGGGGATCTCATTTGGTACCTCGAGGACATATGTCAGAGAAGGGATTATTGAGAAGTTAATAAGTCTGGTGATCATGGGAGCGTAGGTATGTGCGTGACCCATGTGATGTGAACTATGTTCGCCTCCATTGTTTGTGGTTGTTGTTTAATGAAACGATTCCTGAGAGATTCGGAATACGTGGTCCTTATGTACGTGATGTACCGGGATTGGATAGCAGAGTATGTGTGCGTCGCAGCTTAGTCTCGGGGTGCTAGTATTGTATATTTATGATGAGAATAATATACTGTTAATTGAAATGTATTGTCATGAATAAATGAGAATATTAATAATAGCAACAGTTTGTCAAGAGAATATGGAAGATCTCTAGTAATTAGTAGTGCTATTAGGGGAAACTGTATAACAAGTTACAACACTCTGTTAACTAAAAGTTGTTCGGAATTTTAATTGAACATCGTATAGAAATGTTAGATTTTAGTATCGGACTAGTTAGAAATGGGAATAACTAGAATGGGTACGGGTGCGATAGGAGTGCACAATTAGTTGAGAGGTGAGGAACTCATGTGAGTGCACACACTATCATGTACTTTATATTCACTGTTTAATGATATTAAACACTTGCAAATTTTAAACTATTTTCACAATCGGGCTCTGACCCGTTTTCTTTCAAATCTATTTTGCTATAAAATTTTTAGGTGCCCAACCACAAGGACACCATGCATAGGATTTCTATTCAGGTGACGTGTTGTAGCTGTTGTGGAAGTTACAGGACCTTGATAGTAGACGCCTCCACTTCCGATCTTGACTCCACTATCAGATTTTCTCATTTGTTGGTAATGTCGGCCCATTACTTTTAGAAACAACTTACTTTTCAGTTATTTCAGACTTTGGGTTGTAATTAATTTAGTGATGCTGATTTGGTTTTTATTTATTTCAGTATTCAGATTGTTGTGAGGAGTATTCCTCCAGAGCCATTATCATTTGATGGTTATTCTATTGTAACTATGTTGTGGTGGTTATGTTAGCATTTCATAATTTACTTATTATATGTTAATCGGATTTAATTAAAATTGGCAACTCACTTTTTAAATACTAGGTGGTTAGTAATTATTAAAATGTTTTTGACAGTGATGCTATGAACTGAACCAACTTGACATTTTGTATTAATTTAATAAAGGAGTAGCTACCCGGTATTTAATTAGTTGGGGTGCCACATTAGGGTTTTAAAGGATTTACTTATTTGGCCCTAAATTAAGTGGCATGTATTCTAGAAAATGGTCAACTGATATTCAATTGAAACTTGGGTTATTAGGTGACTATTCTAAATTTTATAATTAATTGACTATTTTAAATTTAATAATTTGTTAAAACTATTTATGATTTATTTCATTTTGAGTGTGTGATGGTAATTGTGCTATTGCGGTTGAATTGATCAGGTCAATAAAGTTGGTGGAGATATATGGAAGTCGATGTCAGATGCTGTGAGTAATTTTTAATACATTATTGAATTGATTAGGTTTATATTTGATGCTTTTAATAACTGATTTTTTTAAATCTAAAATTTTAGAAAAAGCTCGTTATGTTTCTAAGGCTAAGACTAGGAAGGCTGCATGTGTAAAGGCACTGCATGTTTATAACAAAAAATTGGAAATTTGACATAAAGTTCATTTTCTACAAATGAATGAGTGATAAGTTGATTAAACATTTAATACAAGTACTGACTAATCAAATAGCAAATTGATTGAGCTTTTACAATAAAGGAATTCACTGCCTCTAGTCTGTATAGATATTTGTTCAAGTAATTGGGTGGCAATACTTTTAATTTCTATGTTAGCCTAACAGAAGTGTGGTATGCAGGTTGGTACATACTTCTACTTTTTCGAATTTATGAGGTTATGTCAGAATGCCCACGTTGGTTGTCAGCTCTGTAATGGTGAGTTTTTGCCCTTTATTTTTTTTTATTTTTTTCTAGATTTGTGAGTAAATTGTTGATATCATTATGATGTTTTATATGAGTATCCTTCTTTGGCAGAGGTATTTTTCTATAAAATATATCCACACCTATTTGATTATTCTTTTTCCCCCATTTCACATGGATTATTTTAATTCATCTTGACTGTTTAGTCGATATGGATTTGTACATATAAATCAAGAATTCACATGGGTAAATAACGAGTTCACTCTTTACTTAATAAACACTACGAGTAATTTTATATTCGGTGTTCAATTAGCCGAATTAAAATTCATACTAAAATTCAACTTGGAAATGGGTGAGGTCATTTCTATCTTTCCTCGGGTGACTGTAGATTTTATATTTCTATGGTTTCTTCTGATGTTTTGCTGATTTTATGAATATAAAATAAAAATAAAAATAACCTTTAAGGTACTATTATTTGTGTATTCATGATTCATTGGATATACATCTACTACATCTACTATAATCTGTTATACATCAGATTCATCTGCTATGATATTGATTCTCATTTCGTAGACATTTAGTTCATGATATGACTCATGGTTTGATAACTACACATTCAGGTGCATGCAATCGACTCTTTCATTTCAAAAATGGATTTCCATATAGTATTCATGTTGGATTCTGATGAAAATAGTGTATGTAGGCATTTTCTTTTCAGTTAGTACAGATTACAAATCTTTATTAATATGAACTAATTCTAAAATTCCTTTCCAATTCAATTTTTTATTCATATATTTTGATATTGCGTCCATGTTCGTGATCAACATATATAGTTTACCTGGGTTAATGTGATTTTTTCTCCAATTTTGCGTGTTAAAGGTACATTGTATTTTCTTACACATGTATGATATGGGTTGATGATATCGTTACACATTGTAGATTTTTAATGGTTGATTATGTTACTAAGGTTTAATTTTTTTCATTTTCACAAATCCCTTGCAGGGTTAATCTTCGGAATGGGTTTTCTACGAGAGTTAACTGATCTCATTAATTGATATGAAGTCTTTTCGTGAGAAGTCACGGATCTTCAAGGTTTGATAATTTTTTATAGCTATTTGGTTTGGATGTTTAATTTATTCTCTGTTTGTGATTCACACACAACTAAAATTCAATTCACCACTACATATGGTATGCTAATACTATTGTTTGGGTTTTGTTTATAAATGTAATTTTTATGGCATCGGCTGTTGAAATGTCTTGTGAGGCAACATCTCAATCTCCCCGAATTCCAAACAATGACACTAATAATAACTCTGATTCCAAATCTGATTTTCAATTGTAAGATATAGTGGAAAGGTTATCCGGCTCTAAACCCAATCCCATTGCGAAAGATTTTTCTATAGCCTTCCATTTTCATATGTAGAGTTTGCTAATTAGTACTCTGTAAGAGCAGGTTTTATATCCTTTGCGACATTTCTCACTTTAGGTAGGATCAACAAAAATAGCCAGATTGTGGGAAAAATATCCTACCATCCACTTATACTTATTCCCCTCTTTCGCGAATACAATGCCACAGGGGTGGGAAGCAATAAAAATAGGCTAAATCTTTTAACTATTCAAAAATTTAATCTCCCTTCGTATCCACCAAAATAGGCTAAGTCTAACCATTCCTCACTTAACTCTCTCCACGATCTAGAACCTGGACAACATCCTCTGCCTTCGTCTCCGCCACCGTCGCTTCCTTATTTCATCTCCACTGCCACTGCTGCGTCCCTCAGGTAACCACTGTCATTTCCCCCCTCTTTATTATTGTGTTTACACACGCATTTCAACTGTTGGTTTAATTTGGGGGTTTGGATTTAGTTTTATGTTTTTTTGCAGAACCATTTTTTTTTTGTAGATCCCTCTTCCTTGTCACTTTAGAAATAGGAGAACCCCTTGGTTTAATAATTACCCTGCTTATCATTCTCATGCATGTTTATTTGTAAACTTCATGGTATTTATGCAGTGTACCTATTGATAATTATTTCTATAATAATTTTTTATTATTTACCAAAAACAGAGATTACTTTAAAAAGAAAAATAACTCAAAATGTACCTTATAAAATTATTTACCAATTAGGGAATAATTGTTTTTGGTCTTGAGAAGACCATATCCCAAAGAGTCATATTTTAAAAGAAATCAAGAATATTAAAATCCAGAACTCACAGGAGGTTCTCCTCTTTAATCACTGTTTTCTTTCATTTAGGTTTATTTCTTATTATTCACACTTTTCAGGCTGATTATGTTTTAATAAGACAAAAAATTTGGAGGTCAAGGCTTCGATATATGTTGCTACCAACGGCTAAGAGAAGCCTAATGATGGTCATTATTGGTGATATTTGTTGCAACTGGTGGAGGAAACAACATGTAGGAAAGGTTTCTTTTATTTGTTCTTATAATACAATTACATTGACCGAAAAAGAGTTCCTTTTAATTCATGTAGGGTACAGCTTTGTATTTTTTTACATATACGTTTATGCTTAAATGTGAGGTTGGACTAACTTAAGAGTTGTTAATAAATCATTTTGCAATTGTTTTTTTTACCTAGACTACAAAGGAGCATGGAACCTCAGCTTTTGTTCGGTCCATTTTTAACCCACTTGACATTAATTAAAATAGGTGGGAAGAATATAAATTTAACATATATATGTGTGTGTGTGTGTGTGTGTGTGTGTGTGTTAGAAAGTATTTAAAAAGAAAAATAGTTTCTCAATCCTATTTTTAGTTAACTTTTATATATATTTGGATAACCAAACGTGGAACATTATATTTGTTTGACAGATCTCTACGGATTTTAGTGCAATGAGAATTTGGTTAGATTTAGAAATGCAATCGAGCAACATTTGTTTGACCAGATCTCTGGCCTTTGTGTATGCTTCTTTTCATTTTTAAAAGATTTTTTATTTTCAGTTGTGAAATTGTTGTTATTGTAATTATTTATTTTAAGATGCTTACTTTTCACAATTAAAGTGGATGAGATTTGTATATTTTACTTTCATATAATGTTCACATGTGAGGAACGGGAGGTATAGAAAATGTTTATGTTAAATACTAATCTTCCCTGAAAATGTTCATATATTGTTTATATAGTTTGAGATATTGCACCTATCGTTTTGCAATTACATAGTTTGGAAATTTTCTCCATTATACGATTACGTACATTTATGGTCCTACCAAATCTATAGTTTATTTTTAATTTTATTGTTTGAATAAATTTCTTTAATTTAAAAGGTAAAGGTAATGGATTTTCCGTATTCCCATAATGTCCCCACGCAAGTGTCCTATTTTATCTAATCGTAACACCCTTATCCCGCACCCTTCATCGCACCAGTGCTTCTATAAGGACATATTTTACATAATCCTATTTTCATTGGAGTATGTCGTATACCTCTACACCCGTTAAAGAATATTCAGGTGCATACGCTCTACAAGACAGATCCGAATATCGAAGTTCTTCAGCAACAAACCTCTACAAGATTGATTTTGGTAAGGTTGAGTTTAAAGTTCTTTAATGATATATTTAAAAGTGTTGGGTTAATTTTCTAATTTTTTTTCCTTATAGAATTTTTTTTGGTCATCGAACCAAACCGATACCCTTTTTCCCAGACCGGTCCCCCTTACAGTTTTAACCGAACTGAACCTATGGTTTTTTTGGGACCAATGTGGTGTGCCAAGATTTTTTCACCGCCTTAGCTTTTTTTATTTTCTATAAATACCTATTTCAATTGTGTATTTGTTTAAGACTTTGGGAGAACGTTTTTAGAGACCTAATACAACAAGTTTCCATATTTTTAAGTCCCAGACACCTTTTTGATTCACACAAATCATCCCATATACTTTTGTGAATCTTTTAGGAACCCAAGGTTCAACTTTGTTTAAGTTTATCTTTGTGGAGTGCCATCTCTACGGTTGATGATTGCGTGGGGTGTCCCGGCTGATTGGACTGCGTGTCTTTATCGATCTTCTACGGTTGATTCATTGTTGATTTAAGACTGTGTGTCTTTGTGGATTCTGGTTGGAGTTCATTGTAGATTTATATGAGTTGTATGTTGCAATTTACCGTTATATACTGAAATAAAGGTTTTACCCGAAAGTTTTTTTTTCCTGAAATTGGTGTCCCTGATATTTAATCTTTGAGTGTTTAATTTTCATATTTAATTCAATTAACATAGATACATGATTAGGGATTAAATAAAATTGGTTCAAAAAGTGATAATAAATTTTTGGGGGAAATTAACACATAATTAATATTGAATTTCATTTGAGAAGTCTAATTTTCGCTGTAGCACTCTCAAATTGGTATCAGAGTGATCATGATAACTTATTACGTGATCATGATTTTTCATAGATTAAATTATTGCGTTAATGATCCCTATGTCGTTAGTCATGAATTTTGGTGGACTTGATGGTTTAAGAATTCAATTGTTTGAAGGGTCTAATTGAAAATCTTGAATGAAATAGGTTTTAAAACTCTTGTTAAAAAGAATAATTCTGAGAGGTGTCTTGCGCGTGAGGGGATTGGTCATGATATAGATGAGTGCACCACTAATGTAAGGAATGTATTTAATAAGCCGGTAAATCTTATTTCCACCCTTGGTGGTTGTAGACACCCCATTTTAATACCCTCTAACCTCTCTTTAGTTCCCTAGTGCCTCCCTTCTTCATTACAAAGCCAAGTCATACCCCGGGTACTGACCTAAAGGCCATCGGGCACCCCCAGGCTCTGTTTGACCAAAAGTTAAAATCTTCAGCTCAAACAAGACTGAATGAATCTTCAAAGGGCACTGGAACCCCCTTCCAATGGTCCATCCCGTGCACGATTCTAACTTACCATGTGGACAAATGACCCATTTTCCCCCAAAACTCGATCAGGAGGTCATCGGGCATTCCCAGTCCCCATTTGACCAAAATTAACTCTTCAGCTCAAACGAGACTGAATGAATCTTCAAAGGGCATTGAATCCCCTTTCCAACGGTCTGCCCCGTGCACAATTCTGACTTACGATATGGACGAATGATCCGTTTACTCCGAAATGTCACCAAATGTTTCCAGGCCTCAGTTGACCAAAGTAAACTTCCCAAACTGAGTCAAGCTCTTTGGAATGTCAAATTAAATTTCCTAACCTTTCTAACGGTCCGCCCCGTGTGCGATTCTGACTTACCATGCGGACTAACGATACATTTGCATCCGAAGTTTCCTCGTTCAAAGGACCGACAAGCGCTTCCAAGTTACATTTGACCCAAAGTCAACTCCCGAACTCGGGAGAAGTCCAACGAATTTCAAAGGTCTCTAAAATACCTTTCCAACGATTTTCTCTTTGCATGATTCAGATCAACAGTTCTCTATCTACGACCGGTTTTCCAAAGGAACCTGAAAAACAGTGCTAAACGGCAGGTTCCAAGCCCTGCCTATCGGCAGTGTGCCCAAACACACTTACCGATTGGAAGGACTAGGGATATGCCGATTGGTAATTCCCTAGGCCTATAAAAAGGAGGGCCTCCCCTCATTCGAAGAGGAAGATCAGAGAGATCCATCACTCTCAACAAGCTCAGAAAATCTCTCTCGAAGTCAGCGTGATCTCCACATCCAAATCCCTTTTCAAACTTTACCTTTCACCACCTTTTTCATCAAAGATGGTGAATTAAGTACTCTCTCTCATCGCCCAAGTGCAAGGTCTTCTCTCCAACATCCAAGACCAAGCTCAAGATCTTTAAGAAGGTCCAACTTTCTCAATTTTCTCTTTAAATTCGCCTAAATTCTCATTAGTTTGTTTTGTTACTTAGTGTTTTTATTCTCTTATCTCACATATCCTAATATACTTTTTATCTAGTATTATTGCACATCTCTTATTTTCATATAAATAAAACCCAAAAAAAATAAGAAAAAGAGGATTTGCTCATAAATTCCAAACGGGAATTCTCACAATTTTCACACAACTAAAACACTTCTTTACACACACACACCCATATGAGAGAAGTTCCGATTGGATTTGTGGGATAAATCTCGCCCCTCGTTTTGCATACGAACTACGTGGACTTTGATGCCTCTATAGGCTACGTACACATCTCGGGGTGGAAACCGAGATTCGAGTCCTTTTTCCACTTTTTTCCTATTTTTCTATATTCCTTAAAATTAACTCTCTTAAATTCTATGTATATATATATATATATATATATATATATATATATTATTCTTAATGGCGTATTATTCCATATGCGTTATCATTCCCTCATAATGATCGACGCTAGGATAATTGCACAAATCCTATTTTCTAATATTACTTTGAGGAACATTCCTATGGATGACTCGCTTTGTCTCTCCCATGATACAAGTCGATGATTCCTATCTCCACTACATATACACATCCACACATATCACAGGGAAATAAAGGAAAATAGCAACAACCCATGAGAGACCTGTAATACCCCGTACTTTTATGCTATATTAATTTGGGGATTTATTAAACTTAATGTGAATTAATTATCTAATAGAAATCCGAAAATTAATTATGTTATAATTATTAACGTGATGAGAGTTAGTAATTATGGGAAAATTCGTTGAATATTACTAATGAGCAAAGTAATATATAATAGTGGTCATATTAAATGTCACGAGTGAATAAAATGACAATTTTGGAAATTTGAGTCGGGACGCGCCCGTGTCGCGTCGGGACTAAATATTGATAAATAAAAGTGAATATTTTATAAGTTGTTCGTATGGTCGTTTTGAGTTCACCAACGCGTCCGGAAGGGTCGAGGTAGTCGGAAAAGTGTACCCGGGGGTTTAGTTTGGGTCTCGGGGCGTTTTTAGACTTAATTAGTACCTCAGGAGGGCATTTTAGTCATTTTGTATTTTTGGGTAATTAAACCCACGAAAATTAGTAATATATATCAGCCATTTAGGTTAGTCATCTAGGGTTAGAAAACTCAAAAATCTAGAATGGCCATTGGAGAGGAGAGGAGAGAGCTCTCAAGGCATTCCAAGGCTCAAAACTCAACCATTTGCACCGCCGTCACCGCCAACGCGTAGATCGCGAGACGGGGAATGCAACCACACCAATTTCGGCACCAAACCAGACTTCTAAAAATCCCAATCAAGTGTTTATCTTGCTTCTTTCATTGATGCATCTTTCATATTGGTTTAGGAATGATTAGGATGAATTGTATGGAAGAAAAACCCAATTTGAGATAGGAAATCGTATGTAGTGATGACTTAAATGATATTCTGGAAACCTTTTGTGATGTAAAGGATTAAACCACGAAATTTTGATGTTGTATAAGAAGGAAATTCTGGGAATAACAGATTAGAACCATGATTAAGAGATTCTAGGGTTCTTGAGTTTTAAATGAATATTTGGCTTGTTAATCCATGTTTAGTGACGGAAATTGACATGTTTTACGTAGGAAATGCATAATATTATGTTAGGATGTTATTAGTATAAATCTTCGGACATTTGGGAATGCAAAACTTGAATTTGGATGAAGATATGTGTTAGAACCCGTAACCGCAAAACCGCAGAAATCGCAATACCTGTTTGATCTATCGATCGAGACCAGAGCTTCGATCGAATGTTCGATCGATCGAGCCCCATAACTCGATCGATTGAACCCTCCTGGTAGACTTATATTTTCCCCTCTTAGAACTTTAGAATTCCATTTAATAAGAAATAATTCTTGGACACTATTATTAAAATGTATTGGGAGATAAGATGACCAGTAGGATTTATTAATGAATTAAGAGACCTTTAATGTAAGGCAAAACCCATATCTTTGGAGTGTTTATACCTAAGGAACGATGGAATTTAGTATTTAAGGAAGAGATTACAAAAAATGGTTACGATGGAAAATAGATGAATACCTACTGAAATTTATACTTGGGAGGGTAGAATCCATGAGTGTTATGTAGTAAGTGGAAAAGTTCCTCAAATTAAAGTAAGATGTGAACAGTTATACGTGATAACTAAATAATGAGAAATAAATACAAATGTCAAAATTATGGGACTTGAGATGTACCAAAATTGATACGGTGATAATAGTAGTTATATGACTGTGTGTATACATATACTATCTATGTGTGAAAATCATGCCCACGCTACTTGCTATCCCTGAGGTTACCGGGATGGGACAATCTTATCTCGATTGGACCTTTATGGGGGATATTGACTTGTACCCTAGAATATAGATATCCTTGGTACAGGCTATCGAAGTGATAGTTCAGACGGTTCTAAGAGACGCAGGCATGTTCCATCCTCTTAGAGACTTGGAATCTATGCTTCGCCTCAATATTGTTGTGTATGTCTTAATACAATTCGAGAGTGATTCCAAATTTGTATTCCCCTTAATACGAGTGATACGGGGTTTGGATAGTAGAGTATGCCCGCACCATAGTAGAGTATACGGGGTTTGGATAGTAGAGTATGCTCGCACCATATATTATACGAGTAGTTAATATATATATGAAATTCTGAAATTTGGAACAACCTACTGTGATTTGGTAAGTAGGGCATGGTTGATGACTCAAATTATAAATACTTGTTTTGAGAAAGTATAATATGACACTGGAAAACTTTATTGATTAATAAAGTTAAAATGAGAACTTTGGTTACAAATTGAAATCTTACGTTTTAAATACTTGTGTTGTTCAGTTGTAAATCTTATGAATAACCTAAGATAAGATGAATCGTTAGGGGAGATTAGTGCGATATATGATAGATAATCCGTTGGGAAGGTTAGTACGATAGGCGTGAACATTAGAAGAGAGGTGAGAATTTCTCAAGAGAGTGTCGCACTAATATGTTGTTGCATTGGCTTGTATCAATTTAAATACTTGCTAAATGAATTTTTAAATCATATACACTATCGGGCTCTGACCCGTTTCTATTTCTCTTTCTCTCTTGTATATATATGTATATATTACAGGTGCCCAGCCACAAGGGCGTCTTTCTTAGGATCCCTTAGAAGGAACGTGCTGCAGCTTAGGTGGGAGTTGCAGGCCACTTGCTTAGACGATTTCATTTACTTGATTCCACTTCTATCATTCTCAGTTATTGGGGCATTTGTCGCCCTTTCCACTATTTATCTGTTTTATTGGGACATTTGTATTTCAGTTATTTCTAGTACTGTTACTGTGGGATTTATTCAGCATGAATGTTTTACTTTAAGTTTTAAATGTTGGGATTTTGAATGTTGAATGTTTAAATTAATTGGATTATGTTCTAGGATATTTGTGGTATGATTCTTACTTATTGAAAATGTTGTTAATAAATAAATAAATAATTTTTCTTTAAAAAAAAAAAATTTGAAAGGAATGTTAAAAATGGTTTTGACACTTAGCTTAATTAATTAGGGTGTTTAAATTAGAAATTTATTTTCACGACAGTGATGCTAAGAATGATCCAACTGTTCACCTTGATTTTAATTTAATAAAGGAGTTATCGCTCGGTATTTAATTAGGAGGGTGTCACAAGACCGTAAGGGCGGAATGGGTGCCTAACACCTTCCCATTTCGTAACTTAACCTCCGGACCCCTTTAGAATCATTTTGGTTTCGCATGTATCAATATTTCTTTGGATGATGTCCTTCGGGATGGCTCCCTTTTCTTTTGTCTGTTTTGAGTAAAATAGACTGGCGACTCTATCTCTCTACATTTTTTCACCTCATTCACCGACGTCGGCCGAAGCGCTCCCGAGAGGGACGCGTGGGACATAGAGAGATCCTCTCCCGCCGCAAGGGGACATATCCCGGGGATGGCCACAGTGGCGACTCCGCTGGGGACATTTGATTTTTGAGGCTAGACTCTATTTACATGGGTATTTTAATTTCTTATATATCCCCCTATTTTCCCCTTTACTATTCATGTGTACCTTATGCTTATGCTTCTATTCACACTCTTGTAGAAAATTCTCCATGTACACTTACCACCACGTGCACGTAGGATCATATATATCCTCATGTTGCACGCATCACCAATACTTGGTATATCATTGGTACTCATACTTTGCTCCCTATTGGGCATGATCAAGGAATATACTCTCATCATAAGATACGAATAAGATGATCGTGCATGATTCACACGATATCACCAAAGAGCATTGTGATTGACCAAATTTTGTCCAGTAACTGGAGATTCACTTTGTGATGGTCGCTGGTCTGACAAGGCGCATTTAGCCTAAGCCATATGACTCTCACCTTCCATTGGCCAAGTACCTTCGACGTATATTAAACGGTTCCCCCGCGTCGTACCTGTAGACACCCCATTCTGTTACCCCTTAAATTCTCCTTATGTCCTTCTCACCTCCCTTCATCACTACAAACCGAATTCATACCCCGAGTACTCCTAAAAGTCCACTCCGTGCACGATCCTGACTTACGGTATGGATAAATGATTCGTTTTACTCGGAAAGGTCACTGAATGCTTCCAGGGCCCGGTTGACCAAAGTCAACTCCCTGAACCGGATCAAACTCTTTGGAATGTCAAAGTACATCTCCTAACATTTCCAACGGTCCAACCCATGTGCGATTCAGACTTACCATGCGAACGAGTGATCCGTTTGCGTCCGACGATTCCCCGTCCAATGGACCGACGAATGCTTCCGAGCTATATTTGACCCAAATTCAACTCTCAAACTCAGGAGCAGTTGAAAGGGTTTTGAAGGTCTCTAAATCACCTTTCCAACGTTCCACCCCGTGCACGATTGGGATCAATGGTTTGCGCTCTGGGGCCAATATTCCGAAAAGGCCTGAAAGAAACTGCCAAACGACAGGTCCCAGACCCCGCCTATCGGCAGTGTGCCTAATTGCACTTACCAATTGGAAGGAACAGGGCTATGCCGACAGTCAATGCCCTGGGCCTATAAAAATGAGGCCTTGACCTCATTCCAAAAGGAGCCCAGATCATAAACACATCACTCTCAGCAAATCCATAAAACCTCTCTTGAAGTGAGCGCGATTTCCACATCAAAATACCTTTCCAACCTTCACTTTTCCTCATCCTTTTCATAAAACTTGGTGAATTAATCACTCCCATCATCATCCAAGTGCAAGGGATGCTCTCCAAAATTCAAGATCAAGCTCAAGATCTTCAAGAAGGTCCAATTTCCTCAACTCCCTCCTTAAATTCTCATAAATTCACATCAACTTGTTTTATTACTTAGCACTTTTATTCTCTCATCTCACATATCCTAATATACTTTTTACTTAGTATTATTGCACATCTCTATTTTCGTACAAACAAAAAACCCAAAAAATAAGAAAAAGAGGGTTTGCTTATAAATTCCAAACGAGAATTCTCACACTTTTCTCACAACTAAAACACTTTTTCTACACACACACACACACACACACACACACACACACACACACACACACACACAAATAAGAGAAGTCCCTGATTGGATTTATGGGATAAACCCCACCCCTCGTTTTGCATGCGAACTACGTGGACTTTGATGCCTCTATAGGCAACGTAGGCGTCTCGGGGTAAAATCCGAGATTCAAGTCCTATTTTCACTTTTTCTTTCATCTCCTATTCTCCCTAAATTCAACTTTCGTAGGTTACATATATATACATATATTTGTTCTTAGTGGCTTATTATCCCATATGCGTTATCGTTCCATCGTAATGATCAACGTAAGGATAATCATGTAAATCCTATTTTCTAAATATTTTTATACCTTCCTACGGATGACTCGCTTTACCTCTTCCATGGTACAAGTCGATGATTCCTATCTCCACTATGTATACACATGCACACATATCACGGGGAAAATAGAAAAAACCCATAAAAGACTGTAAGGGCGGAATGGGTGCCTAACACCTTCCCATTTCGTAACTTAGCCTCCGGGACCTTTTCCGAATCATTTGATTTCATATGCATCAGCATGACTTTGGATGCTGTCCCTCGGGATGGATCCCCTTCTTTTTTCTGTTTTAAGTAAAATAGATTGGCGACTCTATCTCTCTACATTTTTTCACCTCACCCAAATGACACCGGCCAAAGCTCTCCCGAGAGAGGGACGCGTGGGACCTAGGATCCTCCCTCGCGCTGCCCGCCCCCCGCGAGGATCGGGGATGGCCACAGTGGCGACTCTGCTAGGGACTTATGAGGGCTAGACTCTATTTACATGGGTTTTCTGTTTGTTTATATTTTCTCCCTATTTGATGTTCCCCCTTTATTACTCATGTGTACCCCATGCTTATGCTTCTATTCACACACTTGTAGAAAATTCTCCATGTACACTTCGTACCACGTGCACCTAGGGTCACATATATCCACATGTTGCACGCATCACCCATCCATACTTGGTGTACCATTGGTACTTGTACTTTGCTCCCTGTTTGGCATAATCAAGAAAGACATTCTCATAAGATACTAATAAGAAGATCATGCATGATTCACACAGCATCACCAAAGAGCATTGTTATTGACCAAATTTTGTCCAGTAACTGGAGGGTCACTTCGTGATGGGCGCTGGTCCGTAAGGGCGAAGTTAGCCTAAGCGATATGACTCTCACCTTCCATTGTCCAAGTACCTTCGACCTATATCGAACGGTTCTTCCCCCCATCGTACTGCTTGACCGAAGTCATGACAGGAGGTATATCGTAGGGAACTCATTCACGTACGTCGAGTATATTGAATTTTCTCTCACACATACCGTGCCCACGAGGTATATAGTGAGGCAATTCACGTACACTCAGGTATATCAAATGGCTTGTCGACACGTACCGATTGCCTACAAGAGAAAAACGTATATCGTGGAAGTCACATCAAAGGGGGGAACCCTTTTTGATTCCCAACAAACTGTATACCCGCATATAGGTGTCAAGCCTAGGACACACATGTTAGATTGCTGGTTTCTACCTGAAACTCTGTCGAAATTTTGGGTCGGCCTGCCGCCTGAATTCTTGAGCATTTTTAAAATAGGACCCTGTCCGTGAGCTTGGTCACAAGTCCATCTATAGCTTTGCATATATTACAAACCCAATTTTTCCAGGCTCTGGTCCCGTTCGGCATTTCATTTTGCATTTAGGAGAATTAATACAAGTGAAAACATAATAATTGTAATAATCATGTTGAGACCGTCTCTCCTTTCTTTATCAGAAAAAAATCCAATTTTTTTCCTCTCTTTATCAAAAAGCCAAAAATATTTTGTCTTCCAATCTCAAAAAGAAAAAAGAAAAAAAAAAGCCAATTTTTTTTCCCTTTTTCGAAAAAATAAATCCCACTTTTCACCCTCTCAGGTTGATCGTAAAGCCTTAGCCTAGATCCTTATTGGTTTCGGTCTTCAGTCAAATCACCCTAGAGTTGCATTCATTCCCATGTTACTTCTTTCGAGTTCGGTATCCATCCGCTTTCCATGGAGAACACAGATCAAGTACCCATTGTGAAGCCAGATCTGATGGCAGTCCTAGCTCAGCTCATGTCCAAGATTGATAACCTCCAAACTGAGGTCCAAGAAATGCAAGGAAACTAGGTTCCTATTCCTCAAGAGCCCGAGGCCCTATTCCGTCGTGCTATGGATCCACCTGAGCCTATCTGGGTTCTCGAAGAGGATCAGCACGCTTCGCGTGCCCCTCCTTCTAATGGGTTGCCGCCTGCCCAGCTTCCAATGCCAAATCTTGCCCAATATGGGGCTAACTCACCTATGATTGTTGGTCTGAAAGAGGAAGAATTGAACAAAGTCAAAAAGGACCACAAGATGCTAACCAAGAAGTTTGACCGAGTCCGAATCTCGGGGAATTACATGGACTGCACCCACATGTCACCTTATCCTAAAGAGAGGTTACTCGAGAAGTTTAAGATGCCAAATATTGAGAAATTCGGAGGAAATGGACCCCCAATTGTTCATCTCCGCAGCTATCACAGTTCCATGGCTCTACTAAGGGCTTTTGAAGAAGTGATGGCCCAAATGTTTCGGCAAGCTTTGAAGGATAGCGCCCTCCGATGGTTTTTATCTCTCGAAGAGTCCATAATTCGTAGTTGGGAGGATGTGGCTAAAGAATTCATGTCACAATACAAATATAATGAAGAGCTTGAGGTCACCCGCCGTGATTTAGAGCTGCTCAAATAGAACTCTAGGGAATCAGTCAGTAACTTCATAGCCCGATGGAGGGAAAAAGCAGCAACCATGACCAATCAGCTTTCCGAGAAAGAACATGTTAGCATAGTGAAGAAGAACTTCTTACCCCATATTTGAGAAACGATGGGAGGTCAATAATATCCCTATTTTCAAGCTCTTAGACAAGCATGAGTAGAAATCGAGGAAGGTTTTGCTAAAATAGATGTCGAACCAAAGAAGGTGTCCGAACAGTTCACCCCCAGGAAATATGATAAGCCTGCCAGTGTTGTAGTCTCATCCATCAACAACATCTCCCAACCAACCACATCATGGGCACTGAAAATTCATCATGTCCCAGTCCGAAAGGAATACACCGAGCTTCATGCTTCCCTCTTCGAAGTCTATCAAGCCCTGCTAAGCCGAAACCTTATCAAACCCTTGGATCCTCGTCCATTGCCAAATCCACTTCCAAGAAACTTCAAGGCAGATGCCCATTGCGCCTTTCACCAAACAACTAGCCATACCACTGACTAATGCTTTCACCTCCGAAACATAATCCAAGGTCTAATTGACCGGGGTACCATCACCCCACCAGCCAATCCTAAGACAAACACTAATCACAGCCCACTCCCAAATCATGCCAATGCCATCTTTCTAGAAGAGAACCCAGAATTCGATCCCTCGACTCAAATCACACCCATATACTCTCCTAAACCTCTCCAAATTTGCCCATATTTCCTCCTACACCCTGCTAGCTTCGCTGATTAGGCACTGTCACTCCTTACCATAACATGCATCACCGTCCGTATCCGTTCCAAAAATAGAAGTATGGAGTTATCAGAAGTCTTAAACCAACACCTAGAGTTCGGGATGAAATTTCACTCACAGATGATAATTGATTGCCGAAGGTTCAGTATGTTATTCTTAAAAGCACAGAAATGGGGCCGAGAGTCAGATAGTTGGGTAGTACTGACCGATGAAGTCAACCGGGATTATGTTGTCTAGATTATGGCAGCATTATTCAGACAAACCAACAACATTTGCAGTATTACCGAGTTATTCGATGCTTTGAAGCTATAAGGGAGCCTAGTCCCTTTACCCTTACACATCCCCACCGATTGGGAAGACCTGTATGAAGAAGACATTGGAGTTGTGGAATGTATCGACTTTACTTGGAAAGACAGAATTATTTCCATCGAATGGGGGGAAGAATTCAAAGATTCGAATTAAGAGCAAGCTTCAAAAAAAGGTGGCTCAGTAGTCTACATGTGTGGGATGATATCATTTGAAGAACTTCTCAGAGAAATAAGCAAGGTGGAGAAATAAGCCGAGGTTAACAAGGAAATGGGATTCATGTTCTTCCCTTCTTCAGTAAATCACATGACCAGGTCAGGGAGGCATTACTAGATCCCAAGATCACTACCAGCCAATGACAAGGGGAAGGGCATGGAAAACCTTCCTACATAAATGACCCTCGAGGAGAGAAAGATCCTCGACTAACTAAAGAAAACTCAAGCTAACATCACTCTATGGGGTTTTTTCATATCTTCTCAGCTCCACAGAAACGCTTTGATGAAGTTGCTCACTGGACCCAGAGTTCCTCCTACCACACCAGAAGAAGCAGTAAATTTGGTCGGATCTTTAACTTCTACCCAAATGCTATCCTTTTTCGAAGAAGAAATCGCCAAGATTAGGCCAAACCACTATCATGCACTCAACATCTCGGTCAAAGTTATGGGGAAGGTTGTGCCACTCTCTCTTGTTGACAATGGATCCGCCTTGAATGTCTTCCCATTGATAACCTTCAAATAGTTTAGGACTGAAAGAAAGCGACCTTGATATAACCTTCGTTGTTGTACGTGCCTACGATAATACCCGTCGAGAGGTGATGGGATCCATAAACTTTGTAATAGGGGTTGTCCCTATAAAACCTGTCATCGAATTCCAAGTTATTGACATCCCAGCTTATTTAAATATGTTGCTAGGACGACATTGGCTCCACAGTGTCAAGGGTGTGACTTCCTCACTCCGTCAGAAATTGAAGTTCTTCGTCGATGGACGGGTTATCACCATTTTGGGCGATAACGACAATGCCGTGGGTGCAAGTATCAGCAGTCCAATTCTTGAGATATAGCACGGGTCAAATGATATTCTCCTATTAGGATTCTAGGTTGAACCACTCCTACTCCCGGCAGGGGACGACTTCAAAGAAAGGGTTTGTCTAGAATACGACCCTCATGGCAATGTCAATGTGATTCAGATGTTCAGAAACATGCACTTCATGCCTGGACTGGGGCTAAGACAAAGACATCAAGGTATACTTGAGACGATTGAACTGAAGAAATATTTCCCTCCTTGTGGTTTGGGGTATCAACCATCAGAACAAGAGCTCAGAATGATCCGCCAGTTTCCACCAAAGAGACGACTAAACTGCATCCAGACTATCCTAGGTGACTCCTTGAATGGATGATTCATCAAAGAGGGTGAATAATTCCCCTTTTGTGGCTTTTCTGAACTATGGTATGACCATACAGACAAGAAGATGAAGCCTGGAATGGAGCTCTTCTTCTAAGACAGCTGCCCATAGGCCGAAAGTTACTAACACCATGTACAACCGCTCATCAAAGATATCGAAGAGATTGAGGAAAGTGACTCCGAAGATTCCTTCGACTTATAGAAATTGGGGCTAACACTCTGCATGGTTCACTTAGGCACTACATCACTGGATCCGTCCCAACTGATTAAAGCTGCCGATACACCTCTCCTCAACTGGCGTGCTGCACCAGTTTTACATGGTAAAACCTCCCTTAATCCCAATGTTTACCCTATTTCTTCTTTTGTTATCTATCCTTGTTCAAATGTAATCGAGTCCTCCTTTGATGAGGTTCTTAATGTTGTTTTTCCTATCAATGAAATAAATGAATATTTTGAGTATCTTGTTATGCCTTACATCAACTATTTAGATTCTAATCAAACTTTTGATGATGATGATTTTGCAAATGAATAATTCTTAACTGATCTAAATAAGGTTAATAATAAACAACATAACCGCGCTTAAGTTAATGAAGAAGAGACTATTGTTATTAACCTCGGTTCTAGTAGCCAACTACGTGAGATTAGGATAGGGGCTACCCTTGACGAGCATGAGCGTGCACAAATCGAAGAATTACTAAAGGAATTCGTGGATGTCTTCGCATGTTCATATGACGATATGCCCGACATTGATCCTGAAATAACTCAGCATGAGATTCCCACTCTCCCAGATTGCAAGCTGGTTAAACAAAAGTTGAGAAAGCTCAGCACCGAATGGTCGCTCAGGGTCAAAGAAGAGGTTATCAAACAGTTGAATGTAGGTTTCATTCGGGTGATCAAATATCCCACATGCCTAGCCAATATAGTGCCCGTGCCGAAATCAAGAGTAAAAGTTCGGATGTGTGTAGACTATCGAGAGTTGAACAAAGCCTCTCCAAATGATGATTATCCGTTACCCAATATCGACATGATCGTAGATAACACAGCCAGTCATGCTCTCAAGTCATTCATCGACTGTTTTGTCAGATACAACCAAATCAAAATGCACCCAGACCACCATGAAAGTACCGCGTTCATCACCCCATGGGGAACCTTTTCCTACACTATCATGCCATTTGGTCTCAAGAACGCTGGGGCTACCTACCAAAGGGCTTCCACAACCATCCTGCACGATCTGATTCACAAAGAGGTTGAGGTCTATGTGGATGATATGATTATCAAATCCAAGACTAGTGAAGGTCATGTTCCCACTCTCCGAAATTTCTTTGAACGACTGCGACAGTATCAGATGAGACTCAATCCGCAAAAATGCGCCTTCGGCTTCGACGTTACAAAAGGAAAACTCTTAGGATTCATGGTTAGTGAGAAAAGGATAGAAGCAGATCCTGCCAAGCTAAAATCCATACTTGAAATGCCACCTCCCCGAATAGAGAAAGAAGTCTGAGGTTTCCTCGAGAAATTGCAATACATCAGCCCGTTCATCCGCCATCTAACCTCCAACTGCGAACCTATCTTCAAACTACTCCGAAAGGTTTCAACTAAGGTTTGGAACGAGGACTTCCAAGAAGCATTTGACCGAATCAAACAATATCTGACCCAACCCCCGGTGCTCAAGCCACCACAGCCTGATCGCCCTTACCTCCTATACCTAACCATAACCAACACTGCAGCTGGGGCTTTGTTAGCCCAATACCTTAAAGATACCCATAAAGAAAGAGCCATCTATTATGCCAGTCGCAAATTGGCCGGGTACGAGGTCAACTGCACTGCTTTAGAAAAGGCATGTGTCGCTCTTGTCTGGGTCACCCAAAAGTTGTGGCACTACATGCTCACCTTGCCTATCAAACTTGTATCCCAATAGACCCCATCAAGTACCTACTTGAGAAACCCACCTTGTCCAGCCGAATGGCCCGATGGTTGATGCTCCTAGCTGAGTTTAATATTGTGTACATCACGCAGCAATCCATGAAAGGAATAGCCATCTCTCACTACCTCACTGATTATAACATGGATGAGGCCGATGTCTCGATCTCTGAATCCCTAGATGAAAACATATTGCACTGTCCGTGATAGTCTTTGATGGAAAATTTTCTTTGACGGTGCTACCAAGAAAAAGGGATATGGTATTGGGATACTTCTGATCGCCCCAGATGACTCTCACACTCCCATCTCCATCAAATTGGATTTCCCTTGCACCAACAATATGGCTGAATACGAGGCATGCACGATAGGCCTCAAGGTTGCTCTCGAGAAAGATATTCAATGCCTAGACTTCTATGGGGATTTTGCCCTCATTATCGATCAAGTGCTCAAAAAATAGAGAGTGAAGGACGAGAAGCTCTAACCCTTCCATACCCACTTAAAAGAGCTAGCCTCCCAATTCTAAGACATCACTTTCCATTACCTACCTCGAGCAAAAAATAACCTAGCCGATTCCATTGCTACCTTGGCCTCCATGGTCTACATGTCCAAAGGAATCACAATGACCCCCTTCCTTGTTCAAAAGCAAGACAAACTAACCCACTGCTACCACATTGAGATCGTAACCACAGAAGATCCCGAGCAAGCCAATTGGTGGTACTATGATATCTGGCACCTCTTCAAGCATGGTAGGTATCCCGAGGATTCCAATAATAAAGATCGAGCAACCCTTCGAAGAATGTCTGCCCAGTACATCATCTGTCATAAAGCACTGATCAGAAGGAACTTTGATGGAACTCATCTGCACTATATCGCAGGGGCTGACATTGAAAAGATAATGCAGAAGATCCACAGTGGGGAATGCGGACCCCACATAAACGGTCACATGCTTGTAAAAAATATCATCCGACAAGGCTACTACTGGACCACCATAACCCAGGATTACTCCGCCTATGTCCGGAGATGCCTCAAATGCCAATAATTCTCCAACATTAAGCATCTGCCTCCTCGCAAATTATACAACATGACTTCTCCATGGCCATTCTCAACCTGGGGCATCGACATCATAGGGAACATTACCCCGAAGACTTCCAATGGGCATGAGTTCATCCTAGTGACCATTGATTACTTCACCAAATGGGTTGAAGTTGAGTCATACGTAGTGCTAAATGCTAAGAAAGTGGACAAATTCATTAAGAAGAACATCATATGTCGATATGGGGTCCCGCACGAGCTGGTGTCAGATAACGGGTTAAATTTCGAGGCAGAAGTTATAGAAGTGGTCAACGAGTATGGGATTCAGAGACACAAATCTTCTCCCTACCAACCTCAGACCCACGGTGCAGTTGAAGCTGCCAACAAGAACCTCAAAGCCATCTTCAGTAAAATGATCGAAACCTGTCAGAATTGGGCCGACCAGATCCCGTATGCCCTCTGGGTCTATCGAACCCCAATTTAAACATCTACTAGGGCTACCCCTTACTCTCTAGTCTATGACATGGAAGCATTCCTACCCTAGAGCTATAAATACCCTCATTGCGCGTCATGCTTGAGAGCAAGGTCAGCGAAGAAGACTGTTGCCAAAGTCGTCTTGACGAGATGACCCTCCTAGATGAAAGGAGATTAAAAGCACTATACCACATACAAGGGTACCATCACCGAACAACGCGATCATTCAATAAGAGAGTCAAGTACTACGATGTTTGAGAAGGGTATCTAGCCATCAAAGAGATAATAGAACCCATCTGGGACCCGAGAGGGAAATTCAAGTCCATTTGGAACGTCCCCTACATTGTAAAGAAGCTATTGTTTGGCGGTGCTTCCATGCTCACTAATTTAGATGGGGAAGAGATGGCTCATGTAGTCAACCTGGACCGTCTCAATAAGTTCTACTCCTAGTCTGAAATCTCAGCGCGCTACGACTGTTCTCGTCTCCCTTCTATTCTAAAAAAACATCTCTTCATTTCCTTCTACCCAGAACTACGTGGGATTGATCCTCTGCAAAAGCCATTTTCAAACAAATTAGAACTTTTAAAAAACCCCAAAGGTACGTAGGCTGATCATACACCTTACATGAGCATGACCCTTTCTTTTTCACAAAATACTATTCTTTTCTTATCTCCGAGAACGACAGTTCATTCTAACATACACTTGAATAAAAGGATTATGTATGCCTTAGCGATCGGTATAGATAATTCAAAAATACAAACACATCAAAAGGCACAGCTGGATGATCAAAAACTTATTTATTTCATTAATAAGAAATTACAGTGCAATTACATAAAGGAACGGATAACTCCCTTCCCCTACCTTCCTAAAAGAGCTAAAATAAAACCCCCACATTTATTCCCCATTACAAAATAAACTCTCCAAGAGTCCTATCCGCAGTGACATTGGGATTTATCCCCAACATGGCAGAAAATTCCTCGTAGGTAGGACAAGATTCATCCAACCCAAAGCAGAATACATGGTCTTTGGGGTACCAAAATTGTACCTTCGCCATTAGCATGTTCCACTCAATGGGCCGGTTGCACCATAAAGAAACCCGACGCATACTGAAATCATCATAGTCGACATTATAAGAGCACATTGCTTCCAAGGATTCGAGGTAGTTAGAAAACTCAATGCTACCAGGGAGTGCCATCTTGCAAAACTAAGAAACAAGTAGACAACTGAAGGTGTGATGAAAACACTCCACCCTTACCCCTTTTTATAATTGATAACCCTCACAAAAGACATGACCCCTGCAGAAATCAGAGGGAATCCTACCCCAACAAGTACAAGAGGTTGAAGAGGGCACTAATCAAAGCTTTGAATTGATGGGACTGGACTTGACTGTCGATATGCAGGACAAGGGTCTGGCCGATCGGAAACCCCCCTATTGTTGAAAATTTTCCTTTTTCCTCTTATGTCAAAATCGAAAGCTCAATAAAAAATAAATTGATGTTCTCAACAAAATTTCAAAAATCTTTTTCCACCCCTTTAAAATTTCTCATTTCAAAAACTTTCCTTCAAAATCCCAAAAATATCTCTTTTTACGGTCTCAGCAGCAAAGTAAAAAGCGCATGTGCATGCATTCACTCATTCATCATTAACACAAGATAATAAAAAAAACTCCATTACATTGCATATATATTTGTTCCCTATGTCAGATCAATATTGCAGGAAATAAAATAAAAGAAAATAACAACAGGACTCAGCCCAAACCCACATTCTCTCTCTCTCTCTCACCTACCCTTCACCCCTCTCTCTAAGAGCTTCCACCTCTATGACGCGCTCTCTTTCCCCTGCGGCGAGACGACGCACCACCACTACCCGAACCAGAGTCCTCCCCGAACAAAGAAGACGGCACCAAGCAAAAAGGAACCAGGATTGCATCCCGAATATGGGCAGTCACCAAAGATATCCAGTCTCTGATGTCCCTCAGCCAAGTGGTAGACACCCGAACTTGCTGCAAGAAGAAGGCAAAATCATCATCAAAGAGGGATCAAAATAGAAAAGGAACCAAAAAGAGGAAGAAGATATACTGCAGGATGAAGAACCTCCTCTCTCAAACCCAACACCTTTGGATCCATCGCATGAGGACGGTCCAACATAAGCACCATCCCTCCATCAGCCCGTCGAATGTTGTATGAAGGGGTATGCAACCACACGAAGGGGACCTCTGAAGTCACCGCCCCCGCAGACGCCATCGAACCGCCGCCGCTATGGGAAGACCCCACTGCCCAACTCGAACCCGCAGGAGGGAAAGGATAGGCATCGTATATGCTGGGCTCTATCAACCAGCTCATCACAAAGTCCATATAGTCATACGGTGCAGCCGTATCAATATACAACAAGTAGGACTCGCCGATCATCGCCGTGATCCTTGCATCCTCTGGCAACAGCTGCTCCTGCCTCATAAACACAGGAGCCTACGCAAGTGGCACCACCACCTCCTCCTCCGTAATCTGTCGAACCACCCACTCCCCGAGATACCAAGAATGTCCGAACTCATGCGCCAGCAAACGTCTCATCCACGCATTCACCTCGGTTGCCCCCGTATCCTGAATGGTTGTCCCCCAAGGGTAAAAAGTCATCTGAAAATACCCAGTAGACATAAGTCAATACAAAATCAGACCATGCAAAAAATAAAGACTGAAGAGGAAAGAGTCTTACCCTACCACTGGTTAGGACATTCAAGACCTGACACACATCCTCCAAAGAAAGAGATCCCTTCGACTACCGATCGGCCTTGCGTCATCGATACAATCGGTAGAAGTCCCCAACAGTCTCGTCCTTCAAGGCAATCAGCAGGGTATTGCACTCAATCACCTCATAGAACCACGTATTCCAAAGATAATAATTCACAATAAAAAAGAGATACATAAGGAAAAAAGTGAATGCATGAAAAGAAAATACGCAAATTAAAGAATACCTCAAGGAGATATGTGGCTCCGAAAAAAGTTTACCGGCAGCCCCAGCTGAATGCATCCAAAGAAAAATAGAGTGTTGCCAAAGCCAAGCTCCCCCAATCATAGAGAGGGATGTTCGAAAACATCCACAAATACAGAAAGAACCACAAATGGATGACATCGCCGCTCGACGCCACTTTGAAACCTCCCAGTACCAACAATATGAACAAACGGGCCATCTGCCTCACCTGCAGCCCGTCCTCCAAATTAACCTCCTCACTCAGCAAATCATCCTTCAACAATGACAATCGAATGGAATCCCCAAACACTATCCTCCCTATATCACCGAGCGCCGCTCTCACCACCTCCAGTCTCACTCGCAGAGAACGATCCACCTCTATCTGCTCCCCATCGCAATCTAGCCCCAGTAGCTGCTGCACATCTATGGGAGTCACGGTCATCTACCCAAAGCCAAAATGGAAGGCGTGGGTAATATCCCACCACCTCTCCCCCAAAGTGCACAGGACCACTGTCGATTAAGGCGTCTCATCCAGCACAGACGCCAACCTCCCAAAACTCACTGAGGATACCATCCAATGCACCACAGGGGGAAGATGCTCCCAGACATCCTTAAGCCCCATCGTCCCATGGGCACACATGTTCTTCAAAGAGATATCGGACTATCAAAATAAAAAAACCTTGTCAAAATTTCAAGAAGGGAGGAAAAATCATCAAAAAGAGAAGAATGCAAAAAGTCTTTACTTACATAACCGCCAGGGTTCACCACCCTTAAGGAGCGATGACGTGATGCGTCTCATCACAAGGTTCGCTCATCCACAACCGGGTCGAATGCGTCAAATGAGTTCTCACTACCTAAAGCAAGAGGCGCCCTGGCCCTCCACTCCACGTACGCCTAGTCATCAACAGTCAATCATTCCTTATGTGCTGCAGTGCTCACAAATGCAACCCTTTCTTAGAGATCGAAATGCTAGAACGATTTGCAGAGGAAAATTGTAGAAAGAAAGAAAGTAAGAACCCTTACCTTCCAGAGGCAGTCCAAAAGTCCGTGCCACTGCCAAATGGCACCCTCCATACCATGCCGACCGGCACCCCCTAAAATTTCATACAAAAATTCCCAAGAAACACCAGAAAGCCCTAAAAAATTATCAAAAAATTCGTAAAAATCCCAGGAACGATTTAGAACATTTTCACCAAGAAAAATTTCGCACTCCCTCATGCGGAACCCCTATTTCCCCAGTGAAACTCCCAAAAACCAAGTAAAACTCCTCCCGATAACATCCCCGGAGGATCTCCAAAAATCACCTCCCTAGTGGAATTTTGGCTATTCCTTCAGAGGATGCAAAAGATTTCCCCAACAATCGGCTCCCCAGCCGAAAACAAAACCACAAGATAAATCTCCCCAGTAGAGCTCCCCAAGAACATCTCCACTTAATCCCACAGAATTGGTCAGCTGTACTTAAGCCCGCATAATTGGCTTTGACCCCCAGAATTGGTCATCTCCACTTAAGCCCACAGAATTGGCCATATCTACTTAAGCCCGTGGAATTGACTTTGACCCGCATAATTGATCATCTCTACTTAAGCCCACAGAATTGGCTTCGACCTGTAGAATTGGTCATCTCTACATAAGCCCGCAGAATTGGCTTCAATTCGCAGAATCGGTCACCCTCATCTTCAAACCCTCAAAATTGGTTAAGACCCACAGAATCGGTCACCCTCATCCTCAAGACCGAAGAATTGGCTTCCACTCGCAGAATCAATCACCCTCATCTTCAAGCCCGCAGAATTGGCTTCTACCCGCAGAATCGGTCACCCCCATCCTCAAGCCCATAGAATTGGCTTCGACCCGCATAACCGGTCGCCCTCATCTTCAAGCCCGCATAATTGGCTTCTACCCGCAAAATTGGTCACCCTCATTTTCAAGCCCTCGGAATTGGCTTCGACCCGCCGAATCAATCACCCTCATCTTTAAGCTCGAATAATTGGCTTCGACCCGCAGAATCGATCACCCTCATCCTCAAGCCCGCAGAATTGGATTCAACTGGCAGAATTGGTCATCTTTACACAAAATTGCAGAATTGGCTTTGACCCGCAGAATCGGTCACCCTTATCTTCAAGCCCTCAGAATTGGCTTCGACCCGTAGAATCGGTCATCCCCAGCACCTCCTTAGGATTTGGCCTAAACCTTTCCTATAATCCATCCCTTAGGTCTTCATAATCGACCTCGACCCCCTGAATTGGACATCCTCATTTCCTTAGGACCTCAGAATCGTCCTCGACCCTCTAATTTGGTCATCCTCCCTCAAAAGCATCATGCGGTTTCTATTCGACGGTTGTCGTTCGTTCCAAAGTCACCCATCGAGGGGATCTGTAGACACCCCATTTTGTTACCCCTTAAACTCTCTTTAGGTCCTTAGCACCTCCCTTCATCACTAAAAACCCTGGTCATACCCCGAGGACTGACTTAAAAGCCATCGGGTACTCCTAGGCTCCGTTTGACCAAAATTCAAATTCTTCAGCTCGACTGAGGCTTAATGAATCTTCAAAGGGACCGGAATCCCCTTTCCAATGGTCCGCTCTCTACATGATTCTGACTTACTGTACGGACGAACGATCTGTTTTACTTCGAAAGGTCACCGAATGCTTCCAGGGCCCAGTTGACCAAAGTTAACTCCCCGAACTGGATCAAACTCTTCGGAATGTCTAAGTACATCTCCTAACCTTTCCAATGATCCACTCCTTGCTCGATTCGGACTTACCATGCGGATGAACAATCCATTTGCGTCCAATGATTCCCCATCCAATGGACCAATGAATGCTTCCAAACCACATTTGACCTAAAGTTAAATCTCGAACCCAGGAGCAGTCCGAAGGACTTTCGAAGGTCTCTGAATCATCTTTACAATGGTCCACCCCGTGGGAGATTCTGATAAACAGTTTGCGCTCTGCGGATGATTTTCTAAAAAGGCCTAAAAGACACTACCAAATGGTAGGTCCCAGAGCCTGCCTATCGACAGTGTGCCTAAACGCACCTGCTGATCAGAAGGAATATGGCCATGATGATTGGAAATTCCCTGGGCCTATAAAAAGGAGGCCTTGACCTCATTGCAAAAGGAGCCTAGATCATAAACATATCACTCTTTGCAAATCCAGAAAACCTCTCTCGAATCAGCGCGATTTTCACATCAAAATCCCTTTCCAACCTTCACTTTTCCTCATCCTTTTCATCAAACTTGGTGAATTAATCACTCCCATCATCATCCAAGTGCAAGGGCTGCTCTCCAATATTCCAGATCAAGCTCAAGATCATCAAGAAGGTCCAATTTCCTCAACTCTCTCCTTAAATTCTCATAAATTCGCATCAATTTGTTTTATTACTTAACACTTTTATTCTCTCATCTCACATATCCTAATATACTTTTTACTTAGTATTATTTCACATCTCTTATTTTCATACAAACAAAAAACCCAAAAAATAAGAAAAATACGGTTTGCTCATAAATTCCAAATGGGAATTCTCGCACTTTTCTTAAACTTTTCTCACCACTAAAACACTTTTTCTACACACACACACAAATAAGAGAAGTCCCTGGTTGGATTTATGGGATAAACTCCACCCCTCGTTTTGCATGCGAACTACGTGAACTTTGATGCCTCTATAGGCTACGTAGGCATCTCGGGGTAAAATTCGAGATTCGAGTCATATTTTCACATTTTCTTTCATCTCCTATGCTCTCTAAATTCAACTTTCTTAGGTTACATATATATACATATATTTGTTCTTAGTGACGTATTATCCCATATGCGTTATCGGTCCATCATAATGATCAACGTAAGGATAATCGCATAAATCCTATTTTCTAATTATTTTTATACCTTCCTATGGATGACTCGCTTTACCTCTTCCATGCTATAAGTCATTGATTCCTATCTCCACCACATATACACATGCACACATATCACGGGGAAAATAAAGGAAAATAGCAAAAACCCATGAGAGACCATAAGGGTGGAATGAGTGCCTAACACCTTCCCATTTTGTAACTTTGCCTCCGGACCCTTCTCGAATCATTTTGGTTTTGTATGCATCAGTATGTCTTTGGATGCTGTCCTTCAGGATGTCTCCCCTTACTTTGTTTGTTTTAAGTAAAATAGGCTGGCGACTCTATCTCTCTACATTTTTTCACCTCACCCAAATGACGCCGGCCGAAGCGCTCCCGAGAGAGGGACGCGCGGGACCTAGGATTCTCCCTCACGCTGCTCGCCCGCCGTGAGGATTGGGGATGGCCACAGTACCTCTTGACCGCGGTCATGACGGGAGGTAGATCGCAGGGAACTTGTTCACGTACGCCGAGTATATCGAATTCTCACTCACACGTACCGTCCCCACGAGGTATATAGTGAGGCAATTCACGTACACTCAGGTATATCAAATGGTTTGTTCACACATACCGATTTCCCTCAAAAGCAAGACGTATATCGTGGAAGCCACGCCAAATTGAGGAACCCTTTCCAATTCACCCAACAAACTACTTACTCGCATATAGGTATCAAGCCTGGGGCACACGTGCTAGATTGTCGGTTTGATCCTGAAGCTCTGCCAAAATTTTGTGTCCAACTTTTTGCTCATCTTTAAAATGGGACCCTGCCCATGAGCCTGGTCACAAGTCCATCCATAGCTTTGCATATGTTACAAACCCAACTTTTCAAAGCTCGGGTCCCGTTCGGCATTGCATTTTGCATTTAGGAGAATTTAATAAAAGTGAGAACATAATAATAATAATAATAATAATAATAATAATAATTATTATTATTATAATAATAATAATAATAATAATAATAATAATAATAATAATAATAATAATAATAATAATAATAATAATAATAATAATAATAATAATAATAATAATAATGCTGAGACCCGTCTCCCCAAAACATATTTTTTCTTTATCAAAAATCCAAAAACATTTCTCCTTTTTATTAAAAATCCAAAAATATTTTTACCTTCTTTCTCAAAAAGAAAAAAATATCAAAAATATTTTCATTATTTTTCTGCAAAAATAAATCCCATTTTACGCCTTCTCAGTTCGATCGTACGCCCTTGACCTGGCTCCTTATTGGCTTCGATCTTCAGCCAAATCATCCCGAAGTTTCGTCCGTTCATCTGTTACCTCTTTCGAGTCCAGTATCCATCCGCTTTCCATAGAGAACACAAACCTAGCACCAGTTATGCAGCCATATATGACGGCAGTTTTAGCTCAGCTCATGTCCAAAATTGACAACCTTCAGACTGAGGTTCGAGAGATACAACGAAACCAGGTTCATGTTCCTAAAGAGCCCGAGGCCCTATTCCCTCGCGCTATGGGTCCACTCGAGCCTATCTGTGTTCTCGAAGAGTATCATCATACTCCACGTGTCCCTCCTGTTAATGGGTCGCCGCCTGCCCAGCTTCCTATGCCAAACCTTGCCCAGCCTGGGGCAAACTTGCCTATGATCATTGATCCGAAAGAGGAAGAGTTGAAAAAGGTCAAATAAGATCTCAAGATGCTAATTAAGAAGTTCGACCAAGTCAGAATCTCCATAGATTACATGGACTACACCCACATGTCTCCTTATCCTAAGGCAAGGTTACCCGAGAAGTTCAAGATGCCTAATATTAAGAAATTCAGAGGAAGTGGACCCCCGATTGTTCATCTTCATAGTTATCACCATTCTATGACTCTCCTAGGGGCTTCTGAAGAATTGATGGCCCAATTTTTTTCAGCAAAGTCTGAAGGATAGTGCTCTTCGATGGTTTTTATCTCTCGAGGAGTCCAGAATCCGTAGCTGGGAGGATGTAACTAGTGAATTCATGTCGCAGTACAAATATAATAAAGGGCTTGAGGTCACCTGCTGTGATTTAGAGCTTCTCAAATAGAACTCTGGGGAATCAGTTAGTAACTTCATAGCCTGATGGAGGGAAAAGGCAACTTCCATGACCAATCGACCATCCGAGGAAGAACAAGTCAACATAGTAAAGAAGAATTTCTTACCCCATGTCCGCTCAACCATGGGAGGAAAATACTATCCCCACTTACGAGCTCTTAGAGAAGCAGGAGTATAAATCGAGGAAGGTCTTGCTAAAATAGAGGTTGAACCAAAAAAGGTGTCCGGACAGTTAACCCCTAGAAAATATGACAAACCTGCTAGTGATGCACTCTCAACCATCAACAACATCTCTTAATCGACCACTTCGTGGTCACCAGAAAGCTGCCCTGTCACAGTCCGAAAGGAATACACCGAGCTTCATGCTCCCCTCTCCAAATTTTATCAAGCCCTGTTAAGCCAAAACCTCATCAAACCCTTCGATCCCCATCCATTACCTAATCCACTTTCGAGAAACTTCAAAGCAGATGTCCATTGCGCCTTTCACCAAACTACTGGTCAAACCACTGACCAATGCTTTCACCTCCGAAACGTAATCCAAGGTCTAATTGACCGGGGTACCATTGCCCCACCAGCCAATCCTAAGTCAAACACTACTCACAAACCACTCCCAAATCATACCAATGCTATCTTCCTAAAAATGGGCCCAAAATTTGATCCCTCAACTTAAATCACATCCAAACACTCTCCCAAACCTCTGCAAAATTGCCCATATTTCCTCTTACACCCTCTTAACCTCATTGATCAGGAACTGTCACTCCTTACTAGAGCATGCATTGTTGTCTGTACCCGTTCCAAAAATGGAGGTATGGAACTATCAGAAGTGTTAAACCAACTCCTAGAGTTCGGGCTGAAATTGTCCTGACAGATGATCATTGATTGCTAAAGGTTTAGCACGCTATTCTTGGAAGCACAGAAATGGGCCCGAGAGTTAGATAGTTGGGTGGTACCCACCAATGAAGTCATCCTAGGTGACGTCATCTAGATCATGGCAGAATTATTCAGGCAAAACCAACGACATCTGTAGTATGACCGAGTTACATGATATTTTGAAATTACAGGGGCGCCTGGTCCCTTCACCCTTATATATCCCCACAGAATGGGAGGACCTATACGAAGAATCCATTAAAGTAGTGGAATGCATTGACTTTACATGGAAAGACAGAATTATCACCACCGGATGGGGGAAAGAATTCAGATATTCGAATGAAAAACATGCTTTCGCGAAAACTGGCCCGGTAGCCAACATATGTGGGATGATATCATTTGAGGATCTCCTTCAAAAAATAAATAAAGTGTAAAAACAACACGAGATTGACGAAGAAACAGTGCTCATGTTCTTCCCTTTCTTCAGTAAATCACATGACCATATCAGGGAGGCATTACCAGATTCTAAGCTCACTACCAGCCAATGACAAAGGGAAGGGCGTTGAAAACCTTCCTATGCCAAAAATAACCCTGGAGGAGAGCAAGATCCTCGATCAACTGAAGAAAAATCAAGCTAACATCACTCTATGGGGACTTTTCATGTCTTTCCAGCTGCACATAAATTCTTTTATCAAGTTTCTCACTGGAACCACAGTTCATCCTTCCACCACACCAGAGGAAGAGGTAATTTGGTCAAATCCTTGACCTATACTCAAAAGCTATCCTTTTATGAAGAAGAAATCCCCAATATTAGGCCAAACCACAATCATGCACTCAACATCTCTGTCAAAGTTACGGGGAAGATCATGCCACTCTCTCTTATCGATAATGGATCCATCTTAAATTTCTTCCCATTAAGAACCTCAAAATGCTTTGGACTGAAAGAAAGTGACCTCATTCCAACCTCCGCTGCTGTACGTGCCTACGATAATACCCGTCGGGAGGTGATGGGATACATAAAACTTGTAATAGGGGATGGCCCTATAAACCCTGTCATTGAATTTCAAGTTATTAACATCCCAGCTTGCTTAAACTTGTTACTCGGACGACCTTGGCTCCACAGTATTAAAGGCGTGTCTTCCTAACTCGATCAGAAATTGAAGTTCTTCGTCGACGGAAGAGTCATAACCATTTTGGGCGACGATGATAATATCGAGGGTGCAAGTACCAGCAATCCAATCCTTGAGATACAGCACGGGTCAAATGATATTCTCATATCAGGATTCTGAGTTGAACCACTTCTACTCCCGGCAGGGGATGATTTCAAAGAAAGGGTTTGTCCAAAATACAACCCTCGTGGCAATGTCAATGTGATTCAAATGTTCAGAAACATGCACTTCATTCCCGGGCTGGTGCTAAGATAAAGACAACAAGGGATAATTGAGCCCATTCAATTGAAGAAAACCTTCCCTCCTTGTGGTTTCGGGTATTAACCATCAGAACAAGATCTCAGAATGATCCACCAGTCTTGACCAAATAGAAGACCAGACTGCCTCCAAACCATCTCAGGTGACTCCTTTAATGGAAAATTCATCAAAGAGGGTGAGGAATTACCCTTTTGTGGCTTTTCGTAACCATGGTATGACGATACAAACAAAAAAATGAAACTTGAAATGGAGATCTTTTTCTAAGATGGCTACCCATGGGCCGAAGGTTCCCAATGCCATGTACAACCACTCATTAAAGATACCGAAAAGACTGAGGAAAGTTACTCCGAGGAATCGTTCAACTTGAAGACACTGGGGCTTACACTCTACATGGTTCATTCAAGAACTACATCCCTGGATCCATCCCACTTGATTAAAGCTGCCGATACACCTCTCCTCAACTAGCATGCTTCGTCAGTTCTACCTGTTAAAATCCCACCTAACCCCAATGTTTACCTCATTTCTTCTTCTGTTGTCTATCCTTGCTCAAATGTAATCTAGACCTCCTTTGATGATGTTCTCAATGTTGTTTTTCCTATCTATGAAATAAACAAAGATTTTGAGTATCTTGTTGTGCCTTACATTAATTGCTTAGATTCTAATCGAACTTTTGATGATGATGACTTTATAAGTGAACAATTCATAACTGATCTAAATAAGGTTAATAACAAACAACATAACCGTGCTCAAGTTAATGAAGAGAGATTGTTAGTATCAACCTCGGTTCTAGTAGCCAACTGCGCAATATTAGGATAGAGGCTACCCTTGACGAGCATAATCCTTAAAACCTCAAAGAATTATTGAAGGAATCCGTGGATGTCTTCGCATGGTCCTATGATGATATTCCCTAAATTGATCCTAAAATAGCTCAGCATGAGATCCCAACACTTCCAGATTACAAGACGATTAAACAAAATCTGAGAAAGCTCCGGACCGAATGGTCGCTCAAAGTCAAAGAAGAGGTGGTCAAATAACTGAATGTGGGCTTCATTCGCGTGATCGAATATCCCACATGGCTAGCCAACATAGTGCCTATATCAAAATTAGGAGGGAAGGTTCGGATATGTGTAGACTATCGGGATTTGAAAAAATCCTCTCCAAAGGATGATTACCCGCTACCCAATATCGACATGATCGTGGGCAACATAGCCAGTCATGATCTAAAGTCATTCATCGATGGTTTTGTCGGATATAACCAAATCAAAATGCACCCAGATCACCAAGAAAAAAATGCGTTCATCACCCCATGGGCAACCTTTTGCTACACTGTTATACCATTTGGTCTGAAGAATGTTGGGGCTACCTACCAGAGGGCTTCCACGACCATCCTGCACGATCTGATTCATAAACAAGTTGAGGTCTATGTGGATAATATGATTATCAAATACAAAAATAGAGACGATCATGTTCCCCCTCTCCGAAAGTTCTTTGAACGACTATGACGATTTCAGATGAGACTCAATCCATAGAAATGTGTCTTCGGCATTACAAAGGGAAAACTCTTGGGATTAATGGTCAGTGAGAAGGGGATAGAAGTAGATCCCGCCAAACTGAAACCATATGCCACCTCCCCAAATAGAGAAAGAAGTCCGAGGTTTCCTTGGGAAATTACAATACATCAACCGGTTCATCAACCAGTTAACCTCCATCTGCGAACCTATATTCAAACTCCTCCAAAAGGATACAACTAAAGTTTGGAACGATTCCTACCAAGAATCTTTTGATCGAATCAAACAATACTTGACCCAACCTTCAGTACTCATGCCACCATATTCTTGTCTCCCTTTTCTCATATACCTAACCATAACTGACTTTGTGGCTGGGGGTTTGCTATCTCAATACCTTTAAGATTCCCACAAAGAAAGAGCCATTTATTACGCCCGTCACAAATTGGTCGGGTACGAAGTCAACTACACTGCTTAGGAAAAAGCATGTGTAGTGCTTGTTTGGGTCACCTAAAAGTTGTGACACCACATACTCGCCTTCCCCATCAAACTTATATCCCGAATGGATCCCATCAAGTACTTGCTTGAGAAACATGACTTATCCAGTCGAATGGTTCGATGGTTAATGCTCTTAGTCGAATTTGATATCATGTACGTCATGCAAAAAGCCATGAAAGTAAGAGCCATCTCTGACTACCTCGCTGACTACCCCATAGACGAAGCTGATGTCTGGGTCTCCGAATTTCTAGATGAGAACATCCTCTACGTTGCTCAAGATGACCTTCGATGGAAAATGTTATTTGACTGCGCTGCTAACAAAAAGGGATATGGTATTGGGATACTTCTGATCTCCACAGATGACTCCCACACTCTCATTGCCATCAAGTTGGATTTCCCCTACACCAATAATATGACTGAATATGAGGCGTGTATGGTAGGCCTCAAAGTTGCCCGCAAGAAAGGAATTCAATGCCTAAATGTCTACGTGGATTCTTCCTTCATCATTGGTCAAGTGCTCAGAAAATGGAAAGTCAAGGACAAGAAACTCTAACCCTTCCATGCCCACTTAGAACAATTAGCCTCCCAATTCTAAGATATCACCTTCCACTACCTACCTCGAGCAAATAATAACCTAGTCGATGCTCTTGATACCTTGGCCTCCATGGTCAACATGCCCGAAGGAATAACAATGGAACCCTTCCTGGTCCAAAAGAAAGATAAACCAACACACTGCTACCATATTGAGCTCATCACCAAAGAATATCCCAAGCTAGCCAACTGCTGGTATTATGATATCTGGCACCTCCTCAAGGACGATAAGTATTCGGAGGGTTCCAACAAGAAAGACCGGGCAACTCTCTGAAGATTGGCCACCTAGTACATCATCTATCATAAAGAACTGTTCAAAAGGAACTTCGATGGAACCCATTTACACTGCATCGCAGGTGTTGACATTGAAGAGGTAATGCAAAAAATCCATAGTGGGGAATACGGGGCCCACAAGAACGGTCAGATTCTTACCAAAAAGATCATACGGCAAGTCTACTACTAGACCACCATGATCTAGGATTGTGCCGCCTATGTCCGAAAATGCCTCAAATGCCAACAGTTCTCCAACCTTCAACACTTGCATCCGCGAGAATTATACAACATGACTTCTCCCTAGTCGTTCTCCACCTGGGGCATCGACATCATAGGGAAGGTTACACCCAAGGCCTCTAACGGGCATGAGTTCATTCTGGTTGCCATTGATTACTTTGACAAATGGGTCAAAGTCGAGTCATACACAGTCCTGGACGCCAAGAAAGTGGTCAAATTCATCAAGAAAAACATCATCTGTCGATATGGGGTCCCGCATAAGCTAGTGTCAGATAACAAGTTGCATTTCGAGGCTAAAGTCACAAAAGTAGTCAACGAGTATGGGATATAAAGACACAAATCTTCTCCCTACAGTCCTCAGACCAATGGTGATGTCAAAGCCGCTAACAAGAACCTCAAAGCCATCATCAGTAAGATAACCGAAAGCTATCAAGATTGGGCCGACCGAATCCCACACGCCTTCTGGGGCTATCGAACCTTAATCTGAACCTCTACTGGGGCTACCCCTTACTCTTTAGTATACGGTATGGAAGCAGTCCTAACCATGGAGCAAGAAATACCTTCCCTTCGTGTCATGCTCGAAAGCTAAGTCAGTGAGGATGACTGTCATCAAAGCTGCCGTAACGTACTATCACTCTTGGATGAAAAGAGACTGAAGGCATTGTATCACATACGAGGGTACCATCGCCGAATAACGCAATCATTCAATAAGAGAGTCAAGGACCGCAGTGTCCGAGAAGGGGATTTAGCCTTCAAGGAAATAGTAGAACCCATCTAGGACCCTAGAGGGAAATTCAAGACCAATTGGAGCGGCCCATACATTGTGAAGAAGATCTTGTCCGGCGGTGCTGCCATAGTCACCGACTTAGATGGAGAAAAAATGGTTTGTCCAGTCAACCTGGTCCGTCTTAAGAAATTTTATCCCTAGTCCGGAATCTCAGCGTGCTACTACTCTTCTCATCTCCCTTCTATTCTAAAAAAAAATTCTTCATTTCCCTCTACCCAGAACTACGTGGGCCTGATCCTCTGCAAAAATCATTCTCATAAAAATTAAAAAAATTCAAAAACCCCCAGAGGTACGTAGGCAGTTCATATGTCTTACATGAGAACGACCCATTCTTTTTCACAAAAAACTATTATTTGCTTATCTTCGAGAATGACAGTTCATTCTAACATATACTTGAACAGAAGGATTATGCATGCCTTAGCGATCGGTATAGATAATTCAAAATACAAAATTCATCAAAAGGCACAGCTGGGGGATCAAAAACTTGTTTATTTCAATAATAATAAATTACGGTACAGTTACATAAGAAAAGGAACGGATGACTCTCCTCCCCTCTACCTTCCTAAAAAGCCAAATAAATTCCCAAATTTATTTCCCCATTACAAAAATAAGCTCTCCAAGAGTCCTACTCACAGCTACTAGAGGATCCTGTTTCATCATCATCATCATCTACATCTTAGGGTCCCCAAGATTCCCCTGCCTGAATGGAGTGCCACAGACGCTCCATAAACCGATAAGCTTGAACCAACCTCGGAAACACCACAACCCCTCCCTCCATGGTATCAGATAAGGCAAGCCATCTTTGTCCAGTCTCCACTTCCAATATCTTGCTAACTACTCTCCTCCACAACCACTTCATATAATCCCCAGGAATGTGCCAAACTCTCCTAGCAGACTGAGAGGGAGGGGTCGACGGACATCGACTCTCCCACAAAGAGCCAAGCCGCATGCGCAGACGCTCTGTCAAATTTTCTACCAGAAAGAAGTCTATTATTCAAGGTGGCACGATCTGTCCCCACCCAAATTAGTGCAGAAGTTGCCAAGGGAAATAGAAAGAGGTCTGTCTAAGAACAACCACCAACACATACGAGTATTCTCCTAGTTCCAGAATAGGCACCAGCTGTCCCCACCAAGGTACTGACCAATACATATTTAGAGCCCCATGCTCCACGAACCAGTTCTCCCAGCTCTGAATATCAAGGACAGTGCTGATGAAATGGAATGAAAAGAAATTAGGTACAAACGACAAAGGATATTCCGGAGGAGTCACCAGGCGTAATCTTTCAGACAACCACATGAACAGCATCACAGGGCGTCCCTCAGAAAGTCAAAATGACTTTCTTGCCAGGCATCTAGCCATTTAGAGTCTCCGTCAGTATCACCGCCGCAAGATTTCGATGGTAGGATATCCACGAGATAATAACTACAACTTGTGGGTCCACTAGCAACTCCCCAGTCACAAGTAGTAATTTTGAAACCAAGCCTAGAATGACAACCCCGACATATCCAGCATCACCAACCTCCTACAAATTCACGGACCAAAACACCACCGGAAGAGAAATCATACCTCTAGCCACCAGTGATCTGGCCGCTGAGGACGAAATATGAAGAAGCCCAGCTAACAACTCCTAGGGAGAATGGAAAAACTCAAGCAGAGCCTCAACAATGCCGGGATTTATCCCCAACATAATAGAAAATTCCTCATAAGTGTGACAGACTTCTTCCATGCTAAAGCGGAATACATGGTCTCCGGGGTACCAGAATTGTACCGCCGCCATCAGCATGTTCCACTTTATGGGTCGGTTACGCCATAAAGAAAGTTGAAGGATGTTGTAAGAATCGTAGTCAACGTTATAGTATCACATCGCCTCCAAATTCTCGAGGTTGTTGGAAAACTCAACACTACCAGGGAGAGACATCTTACAAAATAAATGTGAAGATGTGATGAAAATACTCCACTCTTACCCCTCTTTTATACTTGAAAACCCCCACAAAGGACATAACCCCTGCAGAAATCGGAGGAAATCCTTCCCCACAAGGTACCAAAGGCTGAAGAGGGTACCAATGAAAGCTTTGAATTGATGGGACTGGACTGACCTGCCGATAGGCAGTACAAGGTTCTTGCCGATCGGCAACCCCCTACTTTTGGAAATTTCCCTTTTTTCCTCTTTTGTCAAAATTCAGAAAACTCAAAATAACTTGATATTCTCAACAGATTTTCAAAAATCCCCTTTTCATCTTTATATAAATTTTGAATAAAATTTTCTTTCAAAATCCCAAAAATATTTATTTTTACCGTCTCAGCAGCAAAGTAAAAAGCACATGTGCATGCATTCATTCATCATTAACGGAAGATAATAAAAAAACTTCATTGCATTGCATAGATATATTTTTGAGTTACATCATTTTACCGAAAAAGAAAAATAGAGAAGCAATAGGACTCAGCCCGAACCCACATTCCCCCTCTCTCTCTCTCACCTAAGAGCTTCCCCCCTGCAACGCGCTCTCTTTCCCCGACGGCGAGATGACGCACCACCGTTACCTGAACCAGACTCCTCCCCGTATGAGGCAGACAACACCAAGAAATAAGGAATAGAAACCGCGTCCCGAATATGGGCAGTCACCGAAGATATCCAGTCCCTAATATCCCTCGGCCAAGTGGTGGACACCCGGACATGCTGCAAGAAAAGTCAAAATCAGTATCAAGTAGAAAAGATCAAAATAAACCAAAAGGAAGGAAAGGAGAAGAACATAAAGATATACCTTAGAAAAAAGGACCTCCTCTGTTAAGCCCAACTCCTCCGGGTCTATCACGTGAATATGATGCAACATAGGCACCATCCCTCCATCAGCTCGCCGAATGCTGTATGAAATGGTATGTAACAGCACAAAAGGAACCTCCGAAGTCACCGTCGCCGCAGATGTCGAAGGACCGCCACCGCTATGGGAGGACACCACTGGTCGACTCAAACCCTTAGGAGGGAAGGGCAGTGCATCATATATGCTGGGCGCCATCATCCAGCTCATTATAAAATCCATATAATCGTATGGCACAGCTGTATCGTTGACAGTAGGTAGGACTCACCAATTATTTCCATGATCCTCGCATCCTCCGGCAGCAGCCGCTCCCGCCTCATAGACATAGGGGGCTTACAGGTGGCACCACCACCTCTTCCTCAGCAATCTATCAGACCACCCTCTCCCTAAGATACCAAGAATGGACAAAATCATGCGACAGCAAATGCCTCATCTGCACATTCACTCCAGTCAACCCTTTGTCCTAAATAGCCGTCCCCCAAGGATAAAAGGTCACCTAAAAAATCCCCAGCAAAATATAAAGAAACATCGAATCAGAGTGCATAAAGACCAATACAGAAGAATGAAGTCTTACCCTATCACTGGTCAGGCCATTCAAGACCTGACGCACCGCTTATAGATATAGAGACCTCCTCGACTGTCGATTGACCTTGCGCCATCGATGAAATCGGTAAAAATCCTCAACGGTCTCATCCTTCAAAGAAATCAGCTGGTATTACACCCGATCACCTTATAAAACCACGTCTACCAAAGATATGAATTTCACAATAAAAAAGAGATGCATAAGGAAAATGCGAATACATGAAAGGAAACTGCATGGAATTAAAAGAATACCTCAAGAAGATACATGGCTCCAATGAAAGATTGCTAGCAGCACTGGCTCAATGCATCCAAGGAAAAATAAAGGGTCGCTAAAGTCAGGCTCACCCAGTCATATAGAGGTATGTTCGAAAATATCCTTAGATATGGTAATGATCATAAGTGGAGAACGTCGCCGCTCGACGCCACCAGAAATCCTCCCAACACCAGTAAAATGAACAACCGGTCAATCTGCCTCACTTGCGGCCCGTCCTCCACATCGATCACTCTTCCCAATAAAACATCCTTCAGCAGTGACAGGAGAGTGGAGTCCCCAGACATTATCCTCCCCACATCACCAAGTGTCGCGCACACCGCCTCCGGCCTCACCCACAAAGAGATATCCACCTTTATCTTCTACCCATCACAATCCATCCCCAGTAGGTGTTGCACATCTATAGGAGTCACAGTCATCTCCCCCAAACGAAAATGGAAGGTGTGGGTAGTGTCCCACCGCCTCTCCCTCAGAGAGCATAAGATCATCGTCGAACGAGGCGTCTCATCTATCATAGACGCCAACCTCCCAAAGCCTGTTGAGGATACCAACCAATGCACCACTGGTGGAAGATGCTCCCAAACATCCTTAAGCCCCGTCATCCCGCGGGCATGCATATTCGATAGAGAAACATCAGACTGCCAAAAGATAAAGATCCTTGTCAAAATCCAAGAAAAAAGGAAAACCACAAAAAAGAAATGCCAAAAGTCATTTTACTTAATTAACCGCCCGGGTTCACCACCCTCGAAGAGTGATGATGCGGCGACTCCCGCAGCAAGGTCAACTCATCCGCAACCGGCTTGAATGCGTCAAAAGAGTTCTCACTCCCCAAAGACAGAGATGCCCTGGCCCTTCACTCCACATTTGCCCAGTCATCAATAGCCAACCACTCCCTATGTACTGCAGTGCACATAAAAGCGGCCATGTTTCAGATTGCGGAATGCTAGGATGATTCGCAGGAGAAAATTGCAGAAAGAGAGAAGGCAAGAAGCTATGAAAAATAAAGGGAATTCTCCCCCTTTATATAGGATGCCAAGGGTCATGTCGATTGGCATTGACCCCACACATACCGATCGACACTACTCCTTTACCTTCTCAAGGCAGCCCAAAAGTCCGTGCCACTACCGAATGGAACCCCCCACACCATGCTGACCAGCACCTTCCTTAAATTTTTGTAAAAAAATTCCTAAAAATTATAAGAAAACCCTGAAAAATCCTCAGAAAATTCCTAAAAATCCTGGAAAGGATTTGGAACATTTTCACTAAGAAAATTTCATAATCCCTCAAATGCAACCCCTATTTCCCTAGCGGAACTCCCAAAAGCCAAGTGAATCTCCTCCCGGCCACGTCCCGGGAGGACCCCTGAAGTATCCCAAACTTCAGGATCATCTCATATTCCCCAAAGGTCTCAAATTTCCCCAAGAAATAAGTTTAAACCCTGGACTACCTAATCGCTTCCCCAATATCTGATTGGCTATTTCCCTGATAAAGTCTCCAAAATACACAAGCATTTCCTCAGCAATCAGCTCCCCAGCTCAAATCAAAATCAAAAGGTAATTTCCCCGATAGAGTTACCCAAGAACTTCTCAACTTAAGCCCGTAGAATTGGCTTCGACCCATAGAATTGGTCATTTCATCTTTAGTCCGCGGAATTGGCTTCGACACACAGAATTGGTCATTTGACCTAAAGCTCGCAGAATTGGCTTCGACTCGCATAATTGCTCATCTCACCTTAAACCCGCATAATTTACTTCGACTCGCAGAATTGGTCATCTCATCCTTAAGCCCGTAAAATTGGATTCGACCCGCAGAATTGGTTATCTCACCTTAAGCCCGCATAATCGGCTCTGACCCATAGAATTTGTCATCTCATCCTTAAGCCCGTAGAATTGGATTCGACCCGTAGAATCGGTCATCTCACCTTAAGCCCGTAGAATTATCTTCGACCCATAAAATTGGTCATTCACCTTAAGCCCGTAGAATTGGTCATCTCACCTTAAGCCCTCAGAATTGGTCATCTCACCTTAAGCCCGCAGAACTGGTCATCTCACCTTAAGCCTGCACAATTGGATTTGACCCGCAGAATTGGCTTCGACCCATAGAATTGGACATCTCACCTTAAGCCCGTAAAATTGTCTTCGACCAGAAGAATTGGTCATCTCACCTTAATCCCGAATAATTTCCTTCGGCCAGCAGAATTGGTCAACTCACCTTAAGCCCGCAGAATTGGCTTCGACCAGTAGAATTGGTCATCTCACCTTAAGCCCGCGGAATTGGCTTCGACCCGCAGAATTGGTCATCTCACCTTAAGCCTGCAGAATTGTCTTTGACCCACAGAATCGGTCACCATTATCTTCGAGCCCTCATAATTGGCTGCGACCCGTAGAATTGGTCACCCTCATCTTCAAGTCCTCAGAATTGGCTTCGACTGGCAGAATCGGTCACCCTCATTTTTGAGCCCTCAGAATTGGCTTTGACCCGCAAAATCGATCACCCTCATCTTCAAGCCCTCAGAATTGGCTTCGACTCGTATAATCGGTCACCCTCATATTCAAGTCCTCATAATTGTCTTTGACCCGCAGAATTGGTCACCCCCATCATAGCTTTGGTCATCACTTCCTTTAAGACCATCACCAGCATGTTCCTTCAAGCCCGCAGAATTGGCTTCGACCCGCATAATCGGTCACCCTCATCTTCAAGACCTCAAAATTAGCTTTGAACCATAAAATCGCTCACCCTCATCTTCAAGCCCTTAGAATTGGTTTCGGCTTGCAGAATCGGTCACCCTCATCCTTAGGTCCTCAGAATCAACCTCGACCCTCTGGTCATCCTCTTTCAAAGGCATCATATGGTGCCTATTCGACGACTATCATTTATTCCAAACTCACCCGTCGAGGGGCTCTGTAGACACCTTATTCTAATATTCCCCCTAACCTCACCTTAGGTCCCTAGTGCCTCCCTTCATCATTGCAAACCCAAGTCATACCCCGGGTACTAACCTAAAGGCCATCGGGCACCCCCAGGCTCCGTTTGACCAGAAGTCAAAATCTTCAACTCAAACGAGACTGAATGAATCTTCAAAGGACACTAAAACCCCCTTCCAATGATCTTTCTCGTGCGCGATTCTCACTTACCATGCGAACGAACGACCCGTTTTCCCTCGAAACTCGAGTAGGAGGTCCCCGAGCACTCCCAGGCCCTGTTTGACCAAAGTTAACTCTTTAGCTCGAACGAGACTAAATGAATCTTTGAAGGGTGCTGAATCCTCTTTCCAACGATCCACCCCGTGCATGATTCTGACTTATGGTACGGACGAATGATCTGCTTTACTCCGAAAGGTCACCAAATGCTTCCAGGCACCGGTTGACCAAAGTCAACTTCCCAAATGGAGTCAAGCTCTTTCTAATGTTGATGTATATCTCCTAAACTTTCTAAAGGTCCACCCCGTGCATGATTCTAACTTACCATGCTGACGAACGATCCGTTTGCGTCCGAAGTTTCCTCATCCAAAGGACCGATAAATGCTTCCAAGCTACATCTGACCTAAAGTCAACTCTCAAACTCAAGAGTAGTCCAAAGGACTTTTTAAGGTCTCTATAATACCTTTCCAATGGTTTTCCTTGTGCATGATTCAAATCAACGGTTCGTTCTCTGCGATCGGTTTTCCGAAGGAACCTGAAAGACACTGTCAAACGGCAGGTTCCAGGCCCTGCCTATCGGTAGTGTGCCCAAACACACCTGCCTATTGGCAGGACCAGGGCTATGTCGATTGGAAATTCCCTGGGCCTATAAAAATGAGATCCTCCCCTCATTCAAAGAGGAAGATCAGAGAGATCCATCACTCTCAGTAAGCTCAGAAAATCCCTCTCGAAGTCTGCGTGATTTCTAGATCCAAGTCCATTTTCAACCTTCACCTTTCATCATCTTTTCATCAAAGTTGATGAATTAAGTACTCTCCATCACCATCTAAGTGCAAGGGCTGCTCTCCAACATCTAATATCAATCTCAAGATCTTCAAGAAGGTCCAACTTTCTCAATTTCCTCTTTAAATTCGCCTAAATTCTCATTAGTTTGTTTTGTTACTTAGTATTTTTATTCTCTTATATCACATATCCTAATATAGTCTTTATCTAGTATTATTGTACATCTCTTATTTTCATACAAATAAAACCCAAAAAAAACAAGAAAAAGAGGATTTGATCATAAATTCCAAACATGAATTCTCACACTTTTTTCACAACTAAAACACTTTTTTACACGCACACCCATATAACAGAAGTCCTGATTTGGATTTATGGGATAAATCCCACCCCTCATTGTGCATACAAACTACGTGGACTTTGATGCCTCTATAGGCTACGTAGGAGTCTCAGGGTGGAACCCGAGACTCGAGTCATTTTTCCATTTTTTTCCTATTTTTCTATATTCTTTAAACTTAAGTCTCTTAAATTCTATGTATCTACATATATATATATATATATATATATATATATATATATATATATATATATATATATCTTTGTTCTTAATGGCGTATTATTCCACATGCGTTACCATTCCCTTATAATGATCGACACTAGGATAACGCACAAATCCCATTTTCTAATATTACTTTTAGGAACATTCCTATGGATGACTCTCTTTATCTCTCCCATGATACAAGTAAATGATTCCTATCTCCACTACGTATACACATGCACACATATCAAGGGGAAATAAAGGAAAATAAAAACAACCCATGAGAGACTGTAAGGGAGAAATGGGTGCCTAACACCTTCCCATTTCGTAACTTAGCCTCTGGACCCTTTTCGAATTATTTTGGTTTCTCATGTATCACTACGTCTTTGGATGTTGCCCTTCGGGATGGATCCCTTTTCTTTTGTCTGTTTTGAGTAAAATAGACTGGCAACTCTATCTCTCTACATTTTTTCACCTCATTCATCGACACCACCCAAAGTGCTCCCGAGAGGGACCCGCGGGACCTAGAGGGATCCTCTCCTGCCGTGAGGGGACATATCCCGGGGATGGACACAGTGGTAGTGATCAGGAAGAAGAAATTATTTTTATGAGTTAGCGAGTACTTCCCACCTTTGTTTCTAGTCATATGTGTGAAGACGACAAATCCTCTCATGAAGATAGTACTTTGCATCCCTCTTTTGTGACCGTAGTGACTGAAGCCCAAGAAAGTGAGGGTTATGGGAGTGAGAATGAGAGTGTGGACGAGCATGACTTGTAAACAGTCATTAATGAATTATATGCTGAAACCTTAAAGGTGAAAAAGGATAATTTGAAGTTAGAAGCCAAATTCAAAGAACGTGCCTCAGAAAATAATAATGAAAATTAGTTAAGGATCTTACGGCACGTGAGAAAATCCTTCGTGAAAAGATAGATTATGTTGAGCGTGATAGAGATAGTCTTCGGGGTTTAATGGAGGCTATGAAAAAGGAGATTTTAGAATTTGAGGTTTCTAGGCATTTGCTCGAGTTTGAGATAGATGATCTTGAGCAGAAATCAATAAAGACGAGTAAGGTTAAGTTTGATTTGGAATCTAGGTCGGAAAAGTTAGAAAAAATGTTAGGAACCGTCCAAATCAAGGATAATAGGGGAGGAATAGGCTTCAATGACCATATTGTTCCCTTTACCAAAGCCAAGTCCGTGCAAATGAGAGAGCCACTGAGTATTTGTAGGAGAGAGCCATCTAAAGAGTTTAGGAGAGCACCGCCTTTAGGTAACGTTCACCACCATATCCACACTTGCACACATTGTGATCGAAAAGGTCACCTTAGGCTTTTCCATTACAAGATTCAAAATTCTCCTAGGAAGTTTAACAAAAGAGTCTCACCGGTTCCCAAAACCCCCATGCGTAGTTTCATATCCAGTTGGGTTAAGAAATCGGATTTGGAAGATTTAGGAATTATTCTTCATAACTCCCATTCGCTTGCACAAGATTATCCTCATGTTAGATCCCTTGGTTAATCTTGTTGGATTTTGGTCATACACTAGTCTAATTTCATGATATATATTTTTTTCTAGTGTTATGATGTGTACCTCCTTTGTATTTATTTTTTTTTACATTTTTCATATATTTTTCGAAAAACTAAAAAGATTTTGTTTTTGAAAAATTTTGGAAAAATACAAAAAGATTTTATTTTGATAAATTTTTTTGAAAATCCAAAAATATTTTTGTATTTTTATTTGCATCACATATGAATGAACACTTAGGATGGCCGAGTCACAATTTCATTCCATTTATTCATGTGACGATTTGATGGTGTTTTGAGACAATATGTCATGTCATCCATGTGTTTTACAATGTCTAGAGTCATTGAGATGTAATTAGCTATTACTTCCTACATGTTTGACTCATGATTTCCTTTATTGAAGACACGCATGGTTTTATTTGCTAATTGTTCTTGTCTATCGCATGTTGGTCGAGTGTTTTCATCTCAATTCTGTCTTTAAAAACGAACCAAATGCAATAATACGAGAGTAATAAAAGTACTGCATATAAAAACCGTTGCCCGTGAGGAATTTGTTTTAGGATAATAATGATGAGTGAATATGGTAAAGGTATAAGAGTGAATAATACTCATGTCATGAAAGCCACCATTTGGAAAGAGCCTCGAAAGAAATTAAGGCAACAAAAAGAAGTATATGCCAAAAATGGGCCAATAAGTTTTCTCTAAGTTGAGAATTTTAGAACCTCATTAGAAAAATAAAAATGAATACTATTTAAGAGGGAGTTTTGGTTGGAGATAAATTAATGGGTTTGAACATCCTTTGAAAATTCTCGAAACGGCATTAAATAGTTTTAGACGTAATTGGTGTGAAAATCATTTAGACTTTGATTTGTCGATTTGATTAAAATAATGTCATTTAAATTCAAATATTTTACACCTAAGGATGATTTTGATGTTCATTCATTAAGGGTTACACATATGCATGGTGCACTTTTGTCATGATTGAGTTGATTTACTTATTGAATTTTTTCACACACATTCATTCCATATTCACGATTTGGTTATCTTAGTGTAAATTCATGGTGTGTGTTTGTTGTAAATTATTTTTCTTTGAAAATTGAAAAATATTGAAAAAGAGATGGTTAACACTTTTTAGCATTACGTGCATGAGCACATTTGTTGGATATATGCTCGATATGATTTGCTTGTCATGACACTTCGAAATTTATTTTTATTTGATCTTTTCCTTGTCTATTTCGGACAACTAAAAAAGGGGGGAAAGAATTATGATTTTATGTTTGAGACTTGATTGGATATTTGAATATTTCTATTTCTATATCTCAAATTGGTATCTCATTTCAAAATTGATACGTTATGGAGGTATTTGCTTTATTAAATGTGTGTAGGTACTTTGGACTTGATGATTTTTGGAATGCACACAAAAGGAAGTGCATGGAAAGCAAAAGAGATTTGACGGATTTGAGGATGAAGAATTTTTTATGAAAGATTTTGAAGACTTGCATTTCAAATACCTTTTCACTTTTGGGTTCATGTGAGGATATTATATTTGTATAGGTATTTTGATTTGATAATTCGGAATGTTTTTATGTTGTACCGGAATAGACATAGGAGGAGATTTGTAAGGACATATTTTACATAGCCCTGCTTACATTAGATAATGTCTTATATCGCTACAACCGTCGTAGAATGTTCAAGTTCATACACTTAATAAGATGGATCCGAATATCGAAGTTCTTCAGCAACGAGCCTCTACAAGATTGATTTTGGTAAGGTTGAGTTTAAAGCTCTTTAACAATTCATTTAAAAGTGTTGGGATAATTTTCTAAAAAATTAGTTTTTCTTGAAGGAAATTTGTTTTGGTCACCGAACAGAACTTATACCCTTTTACCCGAACCGGTCTCCCTTATTATTTTGACTAAACCGAACCTATAGGCTTTTCTGGACTGGTTTGGCATGCCCAAATTTTCTCACCGACTCAATTTTTTTAATTTTCCATAAATACCTATTTCAGTTGTGTAATTCTGACCTCGGTTGTGATGATCAGGTCGTACTGTATTGGTAGAAATCTCATATGGCTCCCAGCATTCCACTGGAGCATCATTGGCCTCCACGTCGGCGAATTGGTCCTCAAGGCAAGGGTGTCCTTGCCTCCCCAAGAGTACATGCCTAGGGTCAGTAACATCCCTCCGCTGTCGAAGAGGATCCAGGTCTTTGCGTGGTGCTTGGGGTGGTCCCCTAGGCTCCTGGTGTCATTTTTGTTCAACTACCGGAGTGATTATCTCCGGTGAGATTACTAATGGCCTCATCATCATGTTTTGGCTGAATTGGGAACATTTCTCCTACATAGCTTGTTGACTAGTTACCAAGGACTTCAAGGCTGCAACCACTTTAGCCATCTTGGACTGCGATGGTGCGTGGCTGGAACTTGGACCTCGACCACCAGTTGGTAGAAGAGGTGGTGGTAACTGTGGTGCCATATATTTGACCCGTGCTTGAGATTGGTGAGCTTGAAAACCTTAATGGATCTCTTTCAAAGCTAAAAAAACTCCACACAATGGGGAGGATTGGTTCACCACCAGAGTCTCCGATAAGGCCAAGCTTCAAAAAGGAAGAGATATAGCCTCTCGTTCCAACAGACGATGCCAAACTAATGATGCTGGAAATAGCACCACCATATCAAGGTGTAGTTGAGCACAAATAGACGTAACAATGGCAACACATAAACAATATATATGTATAAAGTGATGAGGAGAAGAGGAATTGAGACAACGATTTAAGTGGTTCAGCCTATCTAGGCCTACGTCCATTATACATGTGAGTGATCTTCACTATAAGAGAACGAATATAATGGCCTTGTAATACAATAGACTCACTTTCTCTATCTATTGTGTATTTTGACAGAGCTTCATCTAGGGTTTACAGTCTCGATGACTTTACAAGTTAGGGGAAGACATGTATATATAGTGCTTGGGGGTGTAGGGAACCCCATAAGCATGCCATGAGCATGTGTGTGTAATCTCATGTGGACACCTAGCTGTGCCACATGTGTATAATGATGACCGAATATTCCTTCACATAAGGGGAATGATTTGGTTATAACGGTTTTTTCCATGTGTTCCAAGTCTTCCATGTGCTTGCATATGCTCGGACCTATGGCATCATTGATTGTAACCTCGGCTCAGTCTACTACGATGTTGGTGAGTTCGATAGTTGTGTTAGTCTTCCAATCATAAGTATGACATCGGCCTAATCGACTAGCCGAGGTTAGGTATTAGGCATAGCTATGGTGTCAGCTGAAGTAGAGCATGACAATGGGCATAGTTAAGCCCATAAGGTTGTTGCTCAACTCGACTACTGATGAGATGAGTTTGATCACTGTGTAGATGACCTAGTTAAGGATGACCTCTCTGATGGTTGTTTTGTGATCTTCCTGATGACTCGGTTGTGAGGTTGGCCGATGTTGCTGCTCTGAGTACGAGGGCACACTTTGGGCATATCATGTATGTCCAGGAATTGATATTCAAAGATTTGGTAATCATTAATTTGGGATGGATAACCGTTCAGTTAAAGGTTAAAGGTCTTAGGGCCTTTAACCGTTCGGTTGAAGGACCCCCTAAGAGGGTTTTTTTGAATTTTCCCTCGAATTTTTTCCACTTTTGCCTTTGTAATGTTTTCATGGGTTTTGTATTAAGGGTATTTTACTGATTGACATATAATGACCCACACCCGAAATGAAAATTGGGATGTCCACACATAATCTTTTTCAACTTCTTCAAATCATGAACCGAAATCCTCACATACACATATAGGAGTTAAACACTCTTTCATAAGTGTAATGAAGTTTTTATCAATTTATAGAAGATCATAAATCTTTGACATTCCTCAAAAGTGGCACAAACTCAATGTGTAGTGTGGTATTACGTGAAATAAGATATTATAATGTATACTCAATCTTAAATTCTCAAAGTTTATAAGACTTAAAAGAAAATAAAATTCATTTCTTGAAGCACATGTCATATTCACAAACAAAGGGAAAGTGATCAAATAAGAAATTTTTATATACTAAAGTGTATCATGGAGTATGTAATCTAAACAGGCATAATATTAATGTAACAAAAATTATTTTTGATTTTTGGCGATACAACCACAAAAGAGCATGACATAGCATTAAGTGTTATGCTAGATGCACACAATCCTAAATATGTTCCTACATACTCAATCAATTATAAAATAACCAATGAATTCGTAATACAATCAATCTCGATAAATAAAAAAATATTAAGACTAAAAGAGCATGCAATACCTAAAAACAAAAATAGGCAAACCGATTATAAAAATAATATATAATGAATATTAAATCAAGAAAAATATGAAAAAACTTTTAACGTGCATTGGAATAAAACATAAATGGATTAATACAGGATTAACAAGATTTGAAAATCGTAAAATCAGACTTTAGGAAAACCAAAACAAAGCATTCACAAAAACAACATATTTTTGAATTATCCCAGATATAGAGAAAGACTAAATCAAGAAGATATACAATTCACACATGAGTTATCAAGGATTTAAGCATGAAGTGAAAATAATCAAATAGGTATCAAAATCACATAGCTTAGCATAAGATATATGAAATCAAGTGCTAAAAAAGGCTATGAATAAAAGAAACGAATTCTAACTTTTAGAAGTGGAGGAGGCCAATTTTAAAATCTTCTTAGTATTAACTTTAATACAATCCAAAGTGTCTTTCCAAACCAATACATGATTCATATAATGTTCTTTGGTATTAGGTGGGACACGAGTAACATTTTCATTCACTTTGTTTATTTTTTCTATGGTCCTTTTTATAAAAAAAATGTTTTGACTCTTTTCAACCCACATTTGTCTTTCGACGGGTTTGCGTGCAAGTTTCCTAGAGTCAAAAGCTTTTTGACCTTTATTGTTCTTAAAAATATTCTTATCATTCCTACCAAGATGTAAAAGTAAGTTTGGTTTGATTAAAAGGAAAAATTACCTAAAATGGACAAATTTGTGACAATGATCACATTTTAAAGTTTTAGGTCTAGTCATTTTGTTATTTTGGCTTAGGAACAACTTTCTCAAAATGATGAACTCTATTGAACTTGTAACAAAAATCTCTAAGGTGACGTTTCTTATGAAAATAAGAATGAAAAGGGTCCTTTTTAGGTCTCTTGTAATTAACCACATGATTTTTGTTAACAAAAATGGGAGGAACAATATTCTTCCCCTTCAAATGAGTGATAACATGTTTTCCTTTCTTTTGATATTTTTTTGGAACACTTTCGATAGGTTTTTTTTCCATTTGATGAAGAGGGTATCACAAAACATGTCTATCCTCTAGGATTGTTTGATTTCTTAGAATCCAATTCTTTTTTAAGTTTATGAATTTCTTGAAAACATTGACATTGGATTCTTCACAAATCTGATATTCTTTTTTTCAAATTGTCCAATGAGGTGGTCAACTCATCTCCTTCTTTTATCAATACGGACACACGTTCATCCTCTTCTTTGGAAACCTCCTTTTGGTCCTTTAACTCATCAAGGAAATCCACGAGGTCATTAAATTCGAAATCAATGGTTTGATTTTAGAAAAGTGAGAATGACCATGAGCTTCCAAAACTTGGATAAATTCTTTTTTTTCTTTAACAAAAGAAGCTCATTGGAAATTTGGATTTTCCCATTTTCAAGGGTTTTGATCTTTTATAATAAAATATCCCCTTCAATGGGTAATTGAGCAGAGTCATATTCTTCACTATTCTTAACGACTTTTTCTTCTTTAAATATTTTTAGCTTAGAAGATAGAATCACATTGGTATTTCATAATCTTTTGAATTCTATATAAAATTATCGTAAGAATCTTGAAGATCATCTTCTTCACTATCACTATAAAAAATACTAACATAAATATTTTCAATGTTAGAAATAGAGTGATTCAAAAAATTAGACGAGGTCACTAGTCCAGTAAAAGAATGACAATTAGTCTAACCAATTAAATCATAGATATTATCGCACATGTAAAAATGTAATTTTTTAATTAATATTAGTTGTCTAATTTCCATAACAAAAAATTTGAGTCATTGAGTCTTTCAAATCACATAGACTTGATTTGAATGAGTGAAGCACGTTAGTTGTATTATATTAGACCTTTAAAGATTGAAGATCTTGCAAGCCATTCATTGAAGACTTCCATTTTTATACATTAACATTAGATTAAAGAATATATACTTTTGGTAGATATTATGAATTGTCTATGTATAAACACACATATCACAATAATTTTTTGCATGTGTGAGGATGATAAAATTTGATGTAACAAATATTTTAAATTATCTCATGGGAATTTTGAAAAAGTGTTTGGGAGTTGGTCTTTGTTTTGAACATAATTAAGGATTTTTGTAAGAGTGCATCCTTAACCATTCATATGACTTCATTTTAAGCCCACACACATGGTGGTGTTCGTATGACACTAATATGTTCCCGTGCACACGACCTTGTCTAAAATTCCACACCAGATGGATCATGCGGATGAAAAAAGCACACCATGCGCACAACGGTGTTAGATATTGAAAAGTCTCTATAAATAGGTCATTTTCCGTCCCATTTTGTAACATCTGAAAACCTCATAACTCAAACCCATATCTAAGAGTGTTTTCAAGATTTATATTTTTTTTCCTTTCCTTCTATATTCTAGTTTTACTTGTTCCCTCCAAAATAGATATAACTTAGATATATAATTGATCCATGCTTTTGAGATAATTGAGAATCTTTTGGTTTAGATTCACATATCATATTGAATTCATCATTCTACATATGAATTTATATGATCTCATAATCCTTGATCTAAAATTGAATGCATTTTGATTTATTGGCAAAATTGGAGTGTGGCCTTCACTTCAAAGAAGAGTGTGAACTTCTACATTCACGACGTGGAGCTCGTTGTGGATTTTCACCATATATGAATGAAAGTAGAAAGGTTCATATGGAAATACACGATATTTATTGTGTGAAATGTATCTTATTGCCTTGTGTAAAACATATTTTGAAGTAGAAATGAAAATTTGAGTGCGTCGAGGTTTTTTGCCTTTTGGTGGGGTTTTTTCCTCATAAACCTTATCTTGTGCTTTATTGTGAATGATTTCTACTCATATGCAAACATTTAATCACACACATGACTTAGATCACATTTGAATCTAGTGAATTTGATTAAATTTGACTTAGATTTTTTACTCAATTGGTATAAGAGCAAGGTGCTCATTTATATAACATTAGCATGCTTGAGTTGATTTGTTTTTGTTTGTGTGCATGTTTATTGTGCTCTTTGCTCATTGATCTTGTTTCTTTGTGAGTAGATATATCATTTATGTTTGATGGTGGAACTTTTTTTTCCAACTTTTCATAGTATTGAGTAGCCTATACCTTTGGATTGTTTTAAGAGGATTGGTCAATTGAAATATATAGGAAAAGAAGAAAAAGTGAACTCATTTAACTGAGAAGTCAAAATCTATTGAATTTGAGTTTCATGAATGTGATGAAATTAAAAATGTCAAATTGTTGAGTCAAAAGATTGAAAAAATAAATGCTCAACTTTTCAAAATGAAAAGGTTAAATGTTAATTTGGATAATCAAGTCGAACTCCATGAACAAGAAAAAGAAGCTTCTAGAGAGTTTGAAATTACTTGTCAAGTTACAAGTTATACATTGAAATTGATTGAAAAAACAAGGGTGAGTTTTTTGAATTAACTTGTGGATTTACACAAGATGAGCAAGATTTGAGGTTACAAACTTCTGATTTGAGAAGATTGACAAGTTCAAAGAATTATGGTTTAGAAAAACTCAAACTTTTTGAACAAGAGTAAAGTGATTTGACTCTTGAATCTGAAAAAGTAAAGGAAGAATTTCTTATTTGCGATGGTTCTGAAAGTGAACTTGAGAAGACTTTTGAGTCATGGAAAATTAATTTGACTCATTTCAATGTTTTAAAAATAAGTCATTTTCTTTTCATGTTGACACATCTAGTGATTGTTAATCACGTGATTTAAAGAAAACCGATTCCTTCAATATGAAGAAAAATAGGAAAAGACAAAAATTAAAAGAGAATGTTGATTTGACATGGAAAAATGGGATTGATAAAAAAGTTTCAAAGGATAATTAAAAATCATTCTCTTGCATATTTTGTGATACGGATGGACTTTTATAATTATTTTTTTATAAATTGAAAAAGGCTAAAACAAAATATAATTCTACTTCCTTGAGTTCCAAAAGGGAAAAAAAGACTTTATTCTTGAAACTATCTTTGATAGGAAGAATTTTTCTAGATATCATGATGATAAGACAAGAATGTTACCATATGTTCCTCCACATTTGTGTAGTAGGACAGTTGAGAGAAAAGTTCACAAAGTTGGTAATGGATACTCGTTTTATGGTAAATTGGGCCGTACTTATCATTTTTGCTTAAAATCAAAGAAAATTTAAAGAGGCGATTTGAGACCTCAAAAGGAAAAAAGTGTGATAAGAAAGGTTGCCTATTATATGTTTTCATTGTGTACAACGCCATACGAATCACTTTTGTAGATACTTAAGATGTGGAAACAATATGTTTATTAATAATAAGAGTGAATTTTTTCGTGGAGATCCTATTGATGAACTTATGACTCAAGTAGGTGAGTTGACAGGAATGAAGAACTCCTTTGTGAAAAATAAGGGTGAGGTTAGACGTAAAATTCCTAGACATATAATTAGACGCTACATTCAAGTTCTAAGGACTAGAAATAAGAATCCTAGGAGGTAAGAGAGATGGATATCGAGGGTAGGAAGTGGTTTACCTAGGTATTTACCTATAAATTGGATTGATCTTGAGGTTCCTTTAGTGAAATTTATGAAGAAATAGAGTGTCGTCTTTCTTACCATTGATCTAGGAAATGAACTACCCATCGCTATCAAGATAGATAGTTTGCTAGGATTAGTAGGTTATTATAGGTTTCCATTCCTAGTTCATTCTTGATTTATGGGGAAAGAAGTCATATTGGATGAGAGAATTTTAATTGGTATCATTTTTTCACGTGTTTTATGTGCCTTTTTAATGAATTTTGTTTCTATGCTATGTTTTCTTACTAAACATAATTTTGTAAATACATCCATCATTCTTATTCAAAAATATTTTAATTGAATTATTTGAAAATATTTTGAAAGTCAGAGCACAAAACTTTTGAAAATATTTTGTAGGTGTATAAATTGCATAAATACAAATATCTAGTCAATTTTTATATTTATTAATGTGATTCGGCGGATATTGGGTATACTATTGAGCGCAAAGATATATCTGGTTATTGATTTAGCACTGAGGACTTAGTGACAGTAAGAGCGCCCTAGTGTATGACTCTTTGAGTGATATGGGAATGAACGATTCGACTTATATGTTGGGGGAACATGATTTTGGGTGTCCTAGTTATAAGATTTGGGCTTACAGATCTCAGTAATCGATATTGCTAGGCAATAGTTGTAAGGACACAAATTTCCAATTGAGTCTTAATGTAGTGTTGGCTCAATTCCGGACAAAACTATTTGAGTCATAGGATAGTATTAAGTGAGTATCCTCCAATCCTATGACGTGTTTGTTGAAGAGGTAGCAGCCAGAACTGTAAAGCTTTAACAAAGTGTCGAGTCTCAAGTGCCATGTTTCTACGTCAAGGACAATTGATTCCATAGTCTCCAAAAGGTATGAATGCATTTCTATATATATATATATAGGGAGACTTGCAATAGTTTTATTATGTGTGTAATTTTATTTTAAAATGAATTTTATTTTCAAAAGGTCACTTTAGAACTTTGAATAGAAAGTTTTTGGGCTTAAAATGTAAAATTGGACTTTCTGACATTTCGCTCGAAATTATGGTTCGAACGAGAATGTCGTTCGAACGAGAGTTTGCCAACGATTTTTCCCTTTTGGCCACTGGACTATCGTTAGATGGTCTTTCGAATGAGACTTCGTTCGAACAAAAATCTCATTCGAATGAGATTTATGGCGGGAATTTTTTTTGGCAGTTTTTGGAAGTTTTGTCCATGTCCCCACTGCTTTTGTTCCCACTAACTTTTACCCAAATTTTATATGTGTGGGAACCAACCTCTTTAAGAGAAATTTTGACACACTTTTAACGAGAAATATTAAGAGAGAATTTACAAAATCAAAAGTTCATATTTTTGTGTTTTTAAGCCTTTATGAATTAATTTCTACCAAAACACTTACACCCATCAATTTATGTTTATTCCAAGTTCTTATATATATATATATATATATAGATAGATAGATAGATTTCTTGGAGTTTGTTTTGCCCCGAGTTCTACTCTACCGTTTGAAGAGTTGTTTGGGTTTACTTCTACATCCCATAAAGAAGAAGACTTGTTTGTTGTTGCGGCATTCCCACTCGGAGAAAAGCTTCGGGTGCGGGTTGACGGTTGTACAAAATGCCTCATTGATGGATTTCAAGGTTCCGGTGGAGTCCAGGATTGTCGACTAGGCGGAGGTAGTTTTAAGAAGACACGTCAGGGTCATTGACGGAGTCAAGTCGAGTTGTGTAAGTCATTTGTCTTGTAATCATAAAACCATACTTATTGGACTTAAGGCTAGGGCCGTTCGAGGTTTTTCCCATTAGGATTTTTATCGTACATTGCGGCATAGTGGTTGTGAATTTATTTTATCTTGCAAAATTAACCTTAGGTGCATACTTAGGTAAGAAGATAAAATCTGGTTTAATTCACAATCTTGATAAAAACTGTGCTTGTTTAATTATTTGTGTAAGTTTATTTTTAATTTAATTTAATTCAAGCTGGCACTAAATTAATTGGATAATATTCTTGACTAAATTGTTTAAACTTGACAATTAACTTAATATGGTTTAAGTGAATTTAAAGTGTGTGTGTGTTTATTTTAATTCACTATGTAGTGTTTAATTTAATTTATTTTAAGAAATTAAAATTTGTGTTCACCATAATTTTCCATCTTTTAAAGAAAAGAGAATTAAATAAATTTTGGAAAATTAAATTTATTTAGTAACCATCTTGATTCCGCACTTATAGGAAATTAAAGTGAAAGTTTTTAAAATTGGGGGTTCTATCAGGTTCTTCAAATTGGTATCAGAGCCGGAGCGCTAATTTATTGCCTCAAGGTCCTTTATTGATTTTATTTAAAAATGGAATTTTCTCCATTTTCAAAATTTCATGTTTTCGATGGTTTCAACTACGTGTATTGGAAAGCACGTACGAAATCGGCACTAAAGTCTATCGATGAGAGGTTTTGGTTGTCAGTTGTTAACGGGTGGTCCCCACCCACATATTTGGTAGAAAATGCGCAAGTTCCCAAACTCGCAGATAAATGGAGTGTGAATGAATTTAAACTTGCAAATTTTAATTCCTGAGGTTTAAATGCCTTGTTTAGCGCGGTCATAGTGGATGAATTCTGACTTATCATGATGTGTGAAATTGCTAAGGAAGCTTGGGATATCCTACAACCCACTCACGATGGAACTAGTGTCGTAAAAGCTTCTAAACTCCAAAACCTCAGCACTCAATTTGAAACCTTCAAAATGGTTGAAAAAGAAACATTTAATAAGTTTTATGCTAGACTCTCCGATATAGTAAATTCTTCATTTAATTTAGGAGAGAAAATACCTGACGATCGAGTTATAAAGAAAATTCTTAGGTCCCTACCTGATAGATTTATCCCTAAGGTGACCGTTTTAAATTCTTTAACCACCCTACACTCTGTCAAACTTGAGGAACTATTACATACTTTGAAAAATTGTCGTCGCTTTGCGATTACGTACTTTGGAAAATTTTTGTCATGCCTTCAGGCACGGGCATACGCTAGTGTGTGTGTGTGTGTGTATATATATATATATATATATACTAGTATATGTCCATGCCTGAAGACATGACGAAAATTTTTAAAGAACATAATCACAAAACGACACAAAAATCTGAAGTATGTAACTTCATTCCATAGAGAAAATTTTGTTTCACGACAAAACAAAAATTTTGATGGCACATTGGAAGTTCCCAAATGTATCATGTTGTGTATATACCCTATGGAGCTGAGAGTGCTACAGTGGATATTCAACTTCTCAAATAAAATTAAATAAATACAATTATGTGTCAATTTCCCCCAAAAATTTATTATTACTTTTTGAACCAATTTTATTTAATCCCTAATCATGTATCTATGTGAATTAAATTAAATATGCAAATTAAACAATCATAAGATTAAATATTAGGAACACCAATTTCAATAAAAAAAACCTTCCAGGTAAAACTTTTATTTTAGTATATAATGGTAAATCACAACTTAAAACTTAGATAATGAAATCTGTAATGAACTCCAGCAAGAATCCACAAAGACACGCAGTCTTGAATCATCAATGAATCAACCACAGAAGTTCCATAAAGACATAAAATCCAATCAGTTAGGAACACCCACGAGCATTTCCAATGACAAGCAGTCGTTAGCCGTAGAGGTGACACTCCACAAAGTTAAACTTTAACAAAGTTGAATCTTGGATTCCCAAAAGATTCACAAAAGTATATGGGCTGATTTGTGTGAATCAAAAAGGTTCTTGGAACTTAAAAATATAAAGACTTTTTGTATTAGGTCTCCAAAAATATTCTTCGAAAGTATTAAACATTTGTATATAGTATGAGGGTTAGGAAGGGAGTGGATTGTTTGACTCCCGTCACTGATACTTCATCTAATAGCCATATTCCTGATTAATAAAAGAGAAGTGATTTCGACATGTTTTGTTGTGTCTTTTGATGAATTTCGTATTTGAACTCTCTATATCTATCATTAAGGCATACATAATTATTCATTTTAAGTGATGACGAGACTGTCTTTCTCGGGGGAAGAAAATAACAACATTTAGTGAGAAGAAAAGACCGTGACCATATGTGTTTTGTGAATTTTCTATGTACCTCGGTGAGTTTTGAAAATTTATGAGATTCATTAAAAAAAAGAGAATTAAGAGGATCGGGTCCCACATAGTTCTGAGTATGGAAAATGAAGAGATTTTTTTAGAATGTACGAGGTATGAGAAGAGTCTTAGCGCAATGAGAGTTCATATTAAGGGTAGAATTTTTTTAGAGTGTCTAGGTTAACTAGACGTGCCTTTTTTTCTCCATCGAGATTCATAATCATAAAGGTGCCACCTGATAGGATTTTCTTCATAATGTAAAGACCACTCCAATTAAGTTTGAACTTTCCTCTTGGATCTTAAATGGGTTCTACAATTTCTTTCAGAGAAAGATATCCTTCTTGGACACTGCGGTCATTGAGTTTCTTATTGAATGATCGTATGACTAGGCAATGGTACTCTTGTATATAGTACAGATCTTTTATTCTCTTTTCATCCAGAAGTTTGAGTTCATCGTAGTAGCTCAGATGCCATTCTTCCTCACTAACCTTGCTTTCGAGCATAACTCATAGAAAAAGAACTTCTAGTTTGACAGGGATAATCGCCTCCACGTCGTATACCACAGAATAGGGTTAGCCCTAGTGACTGTTTTGATCAAGGTGTGGTTTCCCTAGAGGGCATATAGGACCCGATCGACCCAGTCTCTACGGCTTTTAATCATGTTACTGATGATTATCTTGATGCTTTTATTGGCAGCCTTGATAGCTCCATTGGTTTACGATCGGTAAGGAGAAGACTTGTGTCTTTGAATTCCATACTCGTCGACTAATTCTGTGACTTCATACTTGAAGTGGAGTTTGTTGTCTGACACCAACTCATGGGGAACATCGTAATGGCAGATGATGTTGTTTCTGATGAACTTGGACACTTTATTCGCATATAATACCGCGTATGACTCAGCTTTGACCTATTTTGTGAAGTAGCCCATGGTGACTAGGATGGATTCATCCCCATTGGATGCTTTGGGAGTGACCTTCCCTATGATATCTATGCCCCAAGTGGAGAAGGGCTATGGAGAGGTCATGTTGTACAACTCTCGTGGAGGAAAGTGTTGAACCAGCTGTTGGCATTTGAGGCATCTCCGAACATAAGTAGTACAATCTTGGACCATGGTGGTCCAATCATAACCATAGCGGATGATATTCTTAGTAAGAATGTGATCGTTCATGTGGGATCGCATTCCCCATTATGGATATTTTGCATAATTTTTACAATTCCAAACCCTAATATGCAATGCAAATCGATTCCATCAAATTTTCTTTTGAAAATCGCTTTGTCACAGATGATGTATTGGTCCAGTTTGTTAATGGTCGCATGATCTCTCTTATCTACGTCTTGAGGGCACCTATAATGTTTGATGAGGCTCCAAATGGCTTAATACCATGATCCAACCATATCCAGATCTTCTTCTATGACAAGCTCGATGTGGTAATAGTGGGTGGTTGCAGCTTGTTTCTGAACTAGAAAGGTCCATTATTATTCTCTCAAGAATGTTGACCATGGAGACCAAGATTGCTAGTGTGTCGACTAGGCTATTCTTCGATCGAGGAAGGTAATAAAAGGTGACATGTTTGAACTAGGAGGCAAAATCTTCTTGATGGGAATGGAAGGGTAGGAGTTTCTCGTCTTTGACTTCCCATATCCTGAGGATTTGCCTGACAATTAGAACAGAGTCCCCATAAATGTCCATGTACTTAATTCCTTTCTCGAGGTTGATCTTGATCCCTATGGATCATGCATCATATTCTATCATATTTTTAGGGCGGGGGAGGTCCAGTTTAATGGAAATGGGGGTGTGAGAGTCATCGTTAGCGATTACGAATATTCCAATGTCATACCTTTTGTTGTTGGTAGCTCCATCAACGAACATCTGGAAATTGATATCCTCCTGCAAGGTGGAGAGGATTTATTCATCTAGAAATTTAGAGACCCAAACTTCGATTCCTTCCATGGGATGGTCGATGAGATAATCGAAGATGGCCCTCCCCTCTATAGATTTCTGTGTGACATACACAATGTCGAATTGACTAGTAGCATTAGCCAGTGGGCTATTTGGATTGATGGAGTAGGTTTCCCCAGAAAGTATTTTATAGGATCTATTCGAGATACTAGTCTGATCGGGAATACAAGCATGTAGTGTTGTAGTTTCTGCGTGATCCAAACTAGGATGACATATGATTTTTCAAAAGTAATATAGTTGACTTTGTACCCAAACTCTTTCGATTGGTTTATTATATTGTTCTCTTTATGATATTCCTCTATGTATTGGGCTAAAAAGTCCCCTGATGCAATTTTGGTGATAGTTAAGTATGGGAAAAAGGGGAGACCTGGCTATTAAGGCATCAGAACCGTAGGTCGGGTGAGGTATCGTTTGATTTGATCAGATGCTTCTTCTCATGCATCATTCTAAACTTTAGTTGATTACTTTAGAAAAAGTTTAAAAATGGGTTCGTATATAAAGGTCAGTTGGCTGATGAACCGACTGATGTATTGCAGCTTACCCAAGAATCTTTGTATTTCTTTATCCATCCAGGGTGGTGGCATATTGAGTATCGCTTTTAGTTTGGCATGGTATTCTTTGATCCCTTTCTCACAGATCATAAATCCAAGGAGTTTTCCTTTAGTAACAACGAAGACACACTTCTGTGGGTTGAGCCGCATCTGGTACTTTTGTAGTCGCCCGAAGAATTTTCTCAGGGAGAGAATGTGACCCTATTGACTATTGGATTTGATGATCATGTTGTCAACATCGACTTCGACTTCTTTGTGGATAAAATCATGCAGGATAGTGTTGAAGCCCTTTGGTAGGTAGGGCCATCATTCTTGAGTCCTAATAGCATGATCGTGTAGAAGAAGGTTTCCCATGGGGTGTTCAAGGCGATCTTTTCCTACTGATCAGGGTGCATTTTAATTTGGTTGTAGCCAAAAAAATCATCGACAAATGACTTGAGGGCGTGGTTGGTTGTGTTTTCTAAAATCATGTCGATATTATGAAGCGGATAATCATCCTTCTGGGATGTTTTATTCAAATCTCGTTAGTCGATGCACATGAGGACTTTCCCTCTCGATTTCGACACGGGGACGATGTTTGCAAGCCATGAAGGGTATTCGACTATGAAAATGAATCCTACGTTTGACTATTTCACCACTTCTTCTTTGACCTTGAGGTACCATTATGTTCGAAGCCTCCTCAATTTCTTCTTGACGGGTTTCCTTTCTAGGAATATAGGTTATAGATAAAAATGAAGGTATGAATATGATGATTGAAGATGAAATGGTGATCACATCAAACACATAAGAGACAAAGGTTTTTAAAGTGGTTCGGCTATAAATAAAGCCTACGTCCACTGTTATTTTATTACCAAGGGTTTACAATAGCACAATATGGTGTAGAGAGAGAAAGAGGTGTGCATCTTGTGTATGGTCTCTTAGTTGTCCCTCCTTTTGGCTAAGGGAATACATATATTTATGGTGATTGGAGTTAAAGAGATACAATGTCTTTACACATTCAGACATTTATATCCATATACAATGTATATAATTGTTGGCCTTTTATGGTGGTTGGTCTTCCTTGAGTTGCTTGGTATGCCGACCAACTCTCCTCGGGTGCGAAATAAGTATAAATATTGCCACGTAGGATGACATGTGTCCTTTTCTGATTGGTCCTCGTAGATGGAGAATTTTTGCATCAACCGAAGCCCCTAGTTCTCCATACTTGATGGTTCACTGAAATGATGGAGTATTTATTCTGCAGTGTTGCTCGGTGCTCATGAAATTCTTGATCTGTCTTCTTGATTTGTTCAACATATGATGCAGGCTGATTGATGGTTGCTAATATTTCTTTTGAGGAACTTTGTTCGTCAAGTGAACGTGTTCTATGTATCACCCCTGGGAATTTGGATGCAGCCATGCCATAGTATGCATCTTGTAGCTTGTCATAATCTTTAAGTATGTTGGTTGGTTGGCTAACCGATCAATTGCCTCCTGTGCCGAGAAACTGAGTGCTAACTTCACGTGCTTGATTATTCTGATTTATGATCCTCTGAATACTTTGTCGAGTAACATACTATCTTTTGAACCCATCTCTTCAAACTTATTATTACCAATCTTGTGGTGGACTTCAAAACATTTTCATACAACTTCTTCTTCATTGTTGGTCAGGACAGTAGTATTAAAGATCTCAGTGATGTAGATACTGAATCTGACTCCTGAATGTGCATAATACATCCTGAACTTCAATGTGCCTTCTGAACTTCAATATGCCTCCTGAACTTCAATATCAAAACTAATTCCCAAGAAAGAAAAACAACTCCTGAATCATGATTGGTCGCAGCCCCGACCGTGTAAGTTTGTGGAGTTGAATTTGATGCTGGACTGCATGATGTTATGAGAGTGTGCCACCTAATGAATAACTAAATCTGTAATAGAATCCCCCAAGTGAAGAATATAAACTTTGAATGCTTTCTTGGCCTTGAAGTATGCTGGTCTTGCTAGAAAAATAAGGCCGAGGAAATGTTCCCTGAAATGACTCCCTGAGATCTTTGCATGTTTGCATTTTCATTTTCTTGGAAATACTTTGTAAGATGATTTCCTAGTTGTTTTCTGATGAATATATATATGTAGAAGGACAAATTGTCCTATTTTGCATAGATAATGAAACTTGCTCCACCTGCTGTTTAATTATATTGACTTTTCACTCTTTGGGCCTAAGCCATGGAATGATTTTCATCCCATGTTCCTGCTTAGTTGTAGTAATCTTATCAGGATTACCTTGTTGCCTAGACAGTGGATGCCCCAGGAGGTCATCCATCTTCTTGCCTAGTTTGGTACCAACCAACCGGAGTTGGTAGTTAATGAATTACCGACCAACCGGAGGTGGTGGTAATTGAGTTCCCGACCAACCGGAGTTGGTTGTAATTGATTTCCCGACCAACCGGAGTTGGTGGTAATTGAGTATATATAGAGAAAAGAATTATCCTCAATAACAGTTCATTCGGGATTAAATATAATAAATACTGGAGACCTCCTTAGAGCTGAATATATGATAATAAATACTTTGCTGAGCTCCATGATAAGATAAATAATGATTCAGACAGAGTAATAATAAAGTATCTCGTTGATCTGTCGAGGCAAAATTTCATACTGCCGAATAAGAATAATATTTTCCAGAATATAAGAAAATGCCCGAGTACTTTGTTGGGCCTAAATATAAATAAGAATTACCCCGACCAACTATCCGTTGGGGTTGAAATATAACAAATGTTTCAATTCTCTTCGCAACTGAATAAGTATCTCGTCGAGCTCCATGCTGAGATGAATATAGGATATGAATCCGAATGGATATATAGAATAATTCGTACTTGAGCATAGATCAGAGCAATAATAAAATGAATAGTGTCTCACTGAGGTAAAATTTCATAATGCCGAGCCATGATAATATTTTCTAGAAGTTTAAGATTGTTTCCGAGCATTCGTCGGCACTGAATCTTGTACCTGTAAAAATTAATAACTTGCCCTACCATATATATAGGCTGAGTTGATTAGTCAATATATATGATATGTATATGCTCGGGCAATAAAATTATCAATTTCAAAATATGAAATCATAGACGTTGGTTGATCTGTCAGGGCACAATTGCTAGATGTTGAGCAATAACAGTTTCCATAAGTTTAAGATTGCGGTCGAGCTTTCGTCGGGATTGAATCATGTCCCTATGGAATTTTAATAAATTATCCGAACTCCTGTTGAGACTAGTTCAGATAGTTAGTCAAGAGAATAATTATTCATCCAAACAATATATGATGTGTATCAGCATAAGGCAATAAAATTTTCAAGATATAAAATAATATGTTTTGTGCCAAACGTGTGTCAATATGAGTGTTGATACCAAATTTAGTCCGCTGACATAGCTCAATTAAGTGGAGACACCTGGCAATCTACATGGAACTAACAAACATTTCTGAACAACACCTTAACTTCGAGGAACTCGACTTACCCGACCAACTCAGATACTCCGAGCAGTAGGTGCTCTCCAAGGAACTTTACTACACCGAGCAACTCATAGATACTGAGATACTTAGGCGGTCCGAGCGGCTTAGGCGATCCGAGCTGCACCTCGATCAGAGCATTAATTGCCAGACAATTAAGAGGATTAAATACGCATTAAATGCTGATTATTATCATACCGATGTATACGCCTATTGGACAGCTATGTATTACCCATTCACATGTACAGCCTCAGGGCTATAAATACATTGTATCATCCTCATTGAAAGGGGACTCAAAATTTTTTGGTAAAAACCTGTTATCGAGAATTCCCAAACAGTCAGCAATAACAAAAACAGTGGACGTAAGCCATTATTTTAAGGCTGAACCACTTTAAAAATTCTTTTGTCTTATTTATTTTATCTGTGATTGAAAAATTAGAGATAATCGATTTTTTTACATCGACAGATTGGCACCGTCTGTGGGAAACGACTAAAATTCTCGTTTTTCACCAAAGAAATTTATCACCAATGGTTGATAATCCTGAATCCAGTAATCGAAATGCTAGAAACCTCCCGAATCCATCCGCTCCTCCAAATGTTCAAGATCTAGCAGGAATTATGGCCAGTTTGGCTCAAGGCCAGACGACTATGCAAGAAACTATGTGACAACTCATGCAAATTAGTGGAGCGTCGACCTATTCAGGACAACGAAGTGTTCAAAGAAATACCCGTCTATTTTCTTCACGTATTAGGTAAAGCGATTCATATCGCACTGAGAAATCTGATGATTTTTCTTATCAATCGAGTCGAACTTCGTCAGTACGAGCCACAGATACTGAACAACACATCACTCTCTCTCCAGAAAGGACTTGTGCACTGGAAAGATTAAGTAGGGTCTCTCATTTTGATCAATTGGGCCCTAGGAAGAATAAAAGTCCTCCTAAGGCTGTGTCGAGAAACTTTCAATGACCATCTGATCTAAGAGAGGGTTCTGCCCAATCACAACCAGTTGCTCGACAAGATAGATCCCAGGAAGCGACATCAACACGATCAATTGCTCGAACCAATATGCCCGAGGAGGGAAAGGATGCATGGAAATGATCTATCCAAAGGTTGGAGGATAGACTAGGGGAAATGGTTAAGGCCAAGAATCCTCTACAAAGAACTTTTGTCCAAGGGACGCCTTTTATATAGGCAATTGTGGATTTCCCCACACCATCGAAGTTCAAAGAACCTGTGGTGACCCCTAAATATGATGGAAAAACTGACCCTATCCTTCATATAGAACAATACTAAGTTGCTGCCGACATCTATGCTGTGCCAGACGAGATGAGATGCAGGGCATTTTCGGGAACTCTTACAGGATCTGCACAAATATGGTACAATAATCTTCCTCGGGGGAAGATATCAACTTTCTTTCAATTGGCCGAGCTCTTCATTGGAAATTTATGTTTTGGTGTAAAACCAGTTAAACGAGTTGCACATTTGTTAAGTGTTAGATAAAAAATAGGTGAGAGCACCAGAGATTACATAACTCGTTTCAATAACGAGAAGCTTGAAGTTATTGATTACGAGGAAAAAATAGCAATTACAGCTTTGATGAGTGGACTGTTACCTAATAAATTGTACTACACTTTGTCCAAAGATCCACCCAGAACCATGTCAGAACTAATGGCAAAAGCGGCCAAGATCATGAATGTTGAGGAGGCTATGGCTACGAAGAAGAGCATGGACACCATAGAGACCAAGGTGGAGGTTGATAAGGCTAAGAAGAAATAACATAAGAACAATGGTGGTGACAAACAGTCAAAAGCAAAGCCATCATTGGAAGTATTGAAGAAATTTGAAAATTATACTCCTTTGAAAGTAGATATAAACCATGTCCGGGAAGAGATCAAGAACAACGAGGAACTAAACTGGCCTGAGAAAATGAAGTAAGATCCTGATAAGAGGAATAAGGCCAAATATTGTGAGTTCCATAAAGACCATGGTCACACAACCAAAAATTGCATAGCTCTCCAGAATGAAATCGAATTGCTCATCAGACGAGGAAAGATGACCAAGTATGTTGATCGAAGAAATGAAAGAAAAAGTAACGACCGAGCAAGAAAGCGGTCTAGATCTCCTCGTCGATTAGAAGAAAACAAGAAAAGAGATCATGAAGATGATCCAAAGAATGACCCTGATCTCCCCAAAAGACCAAGACATCCAGAACGTGAGGTATTTTTAATTCATTTTGGATCATTTGATTGTAACTTTATTACAGGTGGAGATGCAGGAGCTGGGGAACTTACTGCGGAAAGGAAAGCTTACCTCAATGAAGCTCAAGCTTGTTCATACATTCAGCGAATAAATCTAGCTGAGGATTATCGCTCGAGGAAGGTGAACAGAGAAAAATTGGTCATTGGTTTCTCCAAGAACGACCTCGCAGGTGTACTATATCCTCATAATGATGCACTGGTGATCAAAATGAGGATGAAAGAAGTAATAATCTCAAGAGTACTGGTGGATAATGGTAGCTCGGCGGATATCATGTTCTACTCATGCTTCGATTGTTTAAATCTGAAGTTGTCTCAGTTGGAACCTTATCACAGGCCCCTCATTGGGTTTGCTAGAGAGAAAGTCTTTCCACTTGGGACGATCAAGTTGGATATGTTCATCGATATATGGCCTGCTTGTCGAACAGAAAGAGTGCATTTCTTTCTAATGGATAAGAATATCCAGTCAGCTTATAATATCATCATGGGAAGAGTAGGATTGAAAAAGTTCGAAGCAATACCATCTACCATACATCAATGCCTGAAATTTCCAACCAATTTTGGAGTGGGAGATATGAAGGGTGACTAAAAAGTAGCTCGGGAATGTTACTATTCATCTACCGAGCAGTAAGAACTGGAGGAATCTAGGAAAAAGACAACTACCTACCAAGTGGATGATGGTGCATAGATTGAAACATTGGATCCTAGAGATGAGTCACAACTCGTGAAAGGTCAAGTGGTGGAATCTATAGAAAATATCATTCTGGACGACGAACGCCCGAAACGAATAACTCAAATAGGTTTTTCGTTAGATGCCTCACTAAAACAGGAATTGATAGTTTTCCTAAAAAGCAGAAAATAAACTTTTGCTTGGAGTCATGAGGATATGCCAGGAATAGATCCAAATTTCTTATGTCCCGAACTCAATGTGAATAAGGAGATCAAGGCAGTGAAGCAGAGACGAAGACTGTTCAGCCCCGAAAAAAAACAAGCTATACAAGAGGAGGTCGAGAAGCTCCAGAAAGCTTGCTTTATTTATGATGTCAAATATCCGGACTGGTTGGCGAATGTGGTGCTGGTAAAAAAGAAGAATAACAAATGGAGGATGTGTGTAGACTTTATCGACCTTAACAAGGCATGCCCAAAGGATCATTTTCCTTTGCCCCAAATCGATCAATTAGTGGATGCTACCTCGGGACACGAGTTGTTGAGCTTCATGGATCCTTATTTTGGTTACAACCAGATTAAAATGAAACCTGAAGACAGGGAGAGTACCTCTTTCATTACCCCTAGGGGAACTTATTGTTATAATGTTATGCCTTTTGGTTTGAAAAATGCAGGTGCAACATATCAGTGGCTGATGAACAAGGTGTTTGCAGAGCAAATCAGTTGCAATATGGAAGTTTATGTTGATGATATGCTGACAAAAAGCAAGAGAGATGCTGACCATTTAATTGATTTAGGCCAGACCTTTGATCAACTAGATAAATATCAAATGAAGTTGAATTCCACAAAGTGCATATTCGGAGTACGAGAAGGCATGTTCCTCGGGTATATTGTCAACCAACGAGGTATTGAAGCAAACCCTGAAAAGATCAAAGATCTATTAGGGCTACGATCTCCAATGACGAAGAAGGAAGTACAAAGTCTCACAAAGAGAGTTGCAACACTTAACAGATTTGCATCACGAGCAATTGATAGGTGCCTTCCATTGTTCAAAACACTTCGAAAAACATTCGAATGGAATGAAGAATGCAAGAAAGCCTTTCAAGAGTTGAAGAAATATCTGGGAGCACCTCCACTATTGTCCAGGCCAGTGATGGGAGAAAGATTGTACTTATATCTGGCAGTTTCAGAAAATGCAGTTAGCTCGGCATTTATAAGAGTAGAGGATGGAGTACAAAAACTAATTTATTACACTAGTAAGGCCTTCTGAGGAGCAGAGATCAGATATCCAAGACTAGAAAATTTGGCACTAGTTCTGATTGAAGCGAGTAGAAGAATGAGGCCATACTTCCAGGCTCATACCATAGTCGTGTATACCGATATGCCGTTGAGGCAAGCTCTTCATAAATCAGAAAAATCAGGGAGATTGATGTATTGGGCAATAGAACTCGGTGAATATGATATAATTTATGAGCCTAGATCGTCACTAAAAGGCCAGGCAGTAGCAGATTTATAGCAGATTTCACCTATCCTGATACCTCCGAGGAGCAAAAGTTGCACACCGACCAACCTGTGGATGTTACAGGATCATCAAATTTAAATCCCGATCAACTTAAGGTGGTCGACGAGCAAGAAAAGATGGTCGACGAGCAACAAGAAGTGATAGAGGAGGATAAGAGGAAGAAGCAAATATTCCATCGAGGAACTCTGTTCGATCAAAATTGGAAGACGAGGTACCTGTATGGAAGCTATATGTAGATGGATCTTCATGTACTGCAGGTTGTAGAGCAGGGATCATTTTAAATAGCTCGAATGAGGTCGATATGGAGTATGCTCTGCGCTTCCAATTCAAGGCTTCTAATAATGAGGCTGAATATGAAGCTATGATTGCAGGCCTTAATTTGGCAAAAACCATGGGAACAGAGGAAGTTATTGTATTCAGTGACTCGGAGTTGATCGTAAATCAAATACTGGGAGTATATGCAGCCAAAGGAGAATTAATGATTAGGTATCATGCAAAAGCGATGGAGATTTTATCAAGTCTGATGGCAGTGTAGATAATTAGAATACCAAGATTACAGAATGCCAGAGCAGATGCCTTAGCTCGTTTAGCATCAGCCACACACATCGAGCTACGAAGAATAATCCCAATTGAAGTCTTGGCTAGTCGGAGCATAGATGGAGATTTGATGATGAACTTTATTACCCTTGATTTAGGACCATCTTGAATGGATCCTATCAGGTCATATATTGAAGAGGGGTATTTGCCAACTGATAAACTCGCAGCCAAGAAACTAAAGTTTAAAGCTGATCGTTATGTATTGACCAATGGTGTTCTATATAGACGTGGAACTATAGTCGGCCTGCAGAGATGTGTACATCCCGTCGAGGTGAAAGACTTGATCGAAGAAGTCCATGAAGGGTATTTGGAGCCCATGTAGCAGGTCGGACACTTTTGTAAAGGATAATGATGCAGGGATACTATTGGCCGATAATGAGGGCTGATTGCATAGCCTATGCCAAAAAATGTGACAAATATCAACGTTTCTCCACCATCCGAAGAACTCCCCAAGCCTTGTTGACACCCATTACTTCCCCTTGGCCATTTTCCATGTGGGTAATTGACTTGGTCGGGCCACTTCCATCGACCAGAGGAAAATTTAAATATCTCGTCATCGTAGTGGATTACTTTACCATGTGGGTGGAAGCCGAGCCTCTTGTCGACATGACGTACGAAAAGGTGTACCAATTTATTTGTAAAAATATCATCTGTAGATATGGTCTTCCTCATGCATTTATCACCGACCATATAACACAATTTGACAACGAGGAGTTTGCTGCATATTGTCATCAGTCGAACATATTAAAAACCCACTCTGCACCAGGCCATCCCCAAAGCAATGGGCAAACTGAAGTGACGAACAGAACGCTGCTGAATGGCTTGAAGAAAAGATTAAATGATGCAAAGGCAAATTGGATCAACGAGCTATATTTTGTATTGCGGGCTTATCATACTACTCCCCGAGCAGCAACAAGATAATCTCCATATATTCTGGCCTTTGGAAGTGAAGATGTTATACCTGCCGAGCTGGGCCTCCCAACACATCGAGTGCTGAACTTCAATTCCCCTATCAGCGACTTGATGAGAAGGTTAGATTTGGACATGCTCGAGGAAGTTAGAGAAGAAGAAGTCATCAAGAATGCTTCTTACCAGCAACGAACAGCTTTGTTCTACAATAAAAGAGTGAAGAAGTGCGACCTGAAAGAGGGGGACTATGTGCTGAAGAAAGTAATTCAAAAGCACAATAAACAGGAAGCTAACTGGCATGGGCCCTACAGAGTAACAGAGGTTGTTCGACCAGGGACATATAGAATTGAAACTTTAGAAGGGGAGGAGTTTAAAAATGCATGGAACGTAGAGCATCTTCGTAAATATTATTAGTAATCTCATCTCTATGTAATGCAGTTTTCTTCGATATGAATAAAGTTTTGGTTATTTCGCCCAATTCTCTCTTGTTGTTGAAATTTTTCAGAATACTAGTGCTGCACACTATGCATCAAGCCCAGAAATGCCAACTCCGGTTGGTTGGGAAGAAAATCCACCAACTTTAGTTCGTCGGGAAAAATCCACCAACTTTTAGTTGGTCGGGAATAAAAATTTCCTAGAAATACCAACTCCGGTTGGTTAGGAAGAAAATCCACCAACTTTAGTTGGTCGGGAACAAAAATTTCCCAGAAATACCAACTCCGGTTGGTTAGGATGAAAATCCACCAACTTTAGTTGGTCGTTTTCAAAAATTTCCCAGAAATACCAACTCCGGTTGGTTGGGAAGAAAATCCACCAACTTTTAGTTGGTCGGGAATAAAAATTTCCCAGAAATACCAACTCTGGTTGGTTGGAAAGAAAATTGGAAGAGAATCCACCAACTTAGGTTGGTCGAAAACAAAAACCACCAACTTCGGTTGGTCGAAAACAGTTGGGTAAACAAATGAAAGTCATTTCAAGGCTTAAAATTAAAAAGTGATAAAATTCTTGATACTTATGGCATTTTAAAATGTCGCTATATTTGGTCGAAAAGCAAAATATCACCATCTCTAGTTGGTCGTCACATAATTATCACCAATTCAGGATAGTCAACAATAAGTTTTCACCAACTTTAGTTGATCGACAATTTAAAGTAACACAAAATATTTCTATCTTTTTAACAGATATATGTGCACATTCATTAGTAAATAAAAAGAAATGTTTTACAGAATATTTCTAAGACAATGACACTCGAAATTGCAAGTAAAATAAGAAGTCTTTCATTAAATCTAGAACAAAATATATCGAGAATGAAATACATATTAATTATTACATCAAGATTCCTATTCTATTGGTTTCTTCCCCTCTGCTTTTGAAACAAGTTCCTCGCCAGCAGGAGGATCGTCTAAAGCATAAGGGGAATTTATGAAATTAAGGTCTTTGAGCATCCTGATGTTCATCACAGATGGCCGATCAAGTAGGTGCTCCGGGCGAGATATCTCAACATTGGAATGAAGACTATAGTCGCCGAGATATTTGGAGATCAAACACTGAGGGATTGCTCGAGCACGAATCCAGCTCAGGATTATAGTAATCCCACAAATAGTGAGCTTGTTCTAATTGTAGCACACCCAGGGCATTTAGCCATCCTTGCTTGTACCCCTCATTGTTCGACTATTGGATCCGGTCATCGAGGTGATAGAGGGCTTCATTATATCCAGCCATCTAAAATTCTCTAGGTTTCTTATGGAATTGATAAGTCAACCTTTCCAGCTGCTCGTGGAGATTTTTTACAAAAAGATCTTTATTCTCCAAGGCAGACTTTTGTGCAGAGAGCTGCTCATCCAAATTCATAATTTTCTTGGACATCTTAGCTAATGCTTGATTCTTCACCATTAACTGGAAGGCCTGATTCTCCACAGTTGATTGAGTCCTTTGCTCTTCAATAGTAAGCCGAGCAGCTCTTGCTCATCCCCAAGAACCTCTTGCTCGACCGCGAGCAGAAGTAGAGGCTCCGATTCTATTCAAAGTCTCCAATTCGTCTCTCAAATTGGAATTTTTGACCTCTAAGAAAGACAAACCCTCGTTGTTGATAGGGACCAAAGCATTCGAGGAAGATGCTGCAGACTTCAACTGAGATATCTCTCCTCGCAGGTTATTATTTTCCTGCTCTAGCAACTTAGCTATCTGCCTGTGCTCTTCAACCTCAGTCTTCAGAGTTCTCTCCTTTATGTTATAGGCAACAATCAATCTATCATATCCTTTATCAGCACTTAGTTGTTGATACTTCTTCTCATATCCTGGTGCAAAAGGACTGAAGATTCCTTGTATTTTTTTTAAAGCTCCTCGAGAGTGCCCTGGATGTCTTCAATCATCTCATAATATGCTACATTGTTAGCCACTGCCCGGTCGAGAAGATAATTTAAATACTAGTAAGCTTCAACTGCTCGTTCTGAAGCATCTGAACCAAGGATATTGACGATTTCAGATTCATTCAAATCAGCATGGCCAACCTTGAAGTAGTCGTTACATTTTTTCATAAGTTTTGTATCATGGGCTGACAAGAGTTCCATTCTAGCCATAAACTAGTAAAAAGAAGAGATATCAAGAACCAATAAGAGTGCGAACAGAGCAAGAAGAAGATAATCAACAGTATGAACAATCAAAATTTCAAATTTTATTGCATCATAAAAGAGAAGTACATAGTTCAGAGTTACATTTGATAAAGAAAATAAACATAGAGAGAAAAGTCCAAACAACTCTACACCTTCTCCTTGTCTCCCAAAACTTTCTCGAGAAGCTGGGACAAGGAGGAAGGTTACTCGGATGGCATAGAAGGTTGCTCAGTGGGTGCTGGAAGCTGCTCGGCTGAAAGGTTGGTTGACTGAAGCTGCTCCGTAGGAGTAATAGTTGGTTGGGGCTGTTCATAGCGAAGTTCAATAGTAGGGACTTGATCCCCAACCATCATAAAAGACTCCTCGGAGGCAACTTCGTCTTCTTCTTCTTCCCCGGGAGTAGGAAGGGGGCCAGGAATGTGTCGCTGAAACAGATCATAATTCTCATCGACATTTATCTCTATCAGAGCAGCTACCCAACCATCCTTGAAATATTTAAGACTGCCATACTCCATTTGTGAGACCATAGCAGCCAAACCCTTATTCCAACCTTTGTCCCAACTAGCACTTAAGGACTTCTTCACAGCCAGATTCCTTTTCACCTTCTCCGAGGAAAGTATCTCAGACAAAAGTTCCTCGGCAACTTTCAATTTCTTTTCCGCCTCTTCCTTCTGACGACCAGTGTCACGAAGTCTACTTAGCTCTTCCTCAGCAGATTTGAGTTTATTTTCAAACTCTACAGCATGTTGGAGATTATCCTCAAACTCTTTGTTCTTCTTCTCCAAGTCTTTTATTTTCTTCTCCAACCCCTTGGAGACTTCAACAGCTTGATCCCTCTCTTGCTCGGTGGAATTAAGCTGCTTCTCCCAAGAAGCTTTATCATCGACATACTTATGACGAGAATCCTTTAAAGACTGCGTCAGACCTACAAAAGCCTCCTCTACACCACCAGAGGATATGGATGACTTGATGACTTCGTCCTTCTTCAGAATTATATTAAAACAAGTTACCAACTGGAAAAAGAAAATAACTGTAAGTCAGTGCAAGGACATAACATTTAAAAATGAAAAGTTAGATTAGCAATACTTACTGAGGCAATGTGCTGAGCTGCCAAAGTGGTAACCCTATCCCGAGAAAGATTTTCTTCAATACCCTGGATCTCGGGGATGATCCAAGACTTCACTGAGCTCATGGCAGAGCTCGGAGCAATGAAAGTTGGAACACCACTTCCAGTATTTGGAGGCTGAGAGATGGATTCAGCCAAATTGACCGAGGAACTCTTCTTTAGCTTCCTCATGGGAATGGGAATATTCTCGACCAAGGATGTCGTCTTGGTCGGTGATATAACTACAACCTCGCTTGGAGGGGAAACAGGTTCAATCTAGCTCGGAGCCACAGGGGGCTTCTCGACAACCTTCACAGTAACAGCTGGAGGAGGTGCATCAATTTGTCTTGTCCCTTCTGGGACATCCTGCTTGCTTTCCTTTACCTCTACAGCAATAGAGGCAGATTTCTCGAAGAGGGAAGGAGCTCTTTTTCTCTTCATTCTTTCACTGAGAGGAATATGTGACTCAGGAGAAGATCTTTCAGAAGCTGGTACTGGTTCTACGTCACTTATCACTGGACGAGCAGTAAAAGATGGGGTGTAACTCTTGTACTGAAACAAGTATGAAGCTGATCTGATGTGTTCGTCGGCAACAGTTTGATGCAAACCCCAGATAAGTTTCAGATGCTTTAAATTAACTTTTGTCTCTTTTGGAGACCTTCTCTTATTGTCAACTGCAAATAAATCAAAATTAAAATATCAGTGACACATTTTATCAAACACAAAGAAAGCATAATTTCAAAAATAAATTAAAATAAAAACAACCTATCCCATTGCCATAGGGAGGGCTAGGACCCTGATACACATCATTTCTAATTAGCGGAGCGTGTTGCCAATTTTTCATAACAACACCATGCTCGAAGTAATCCCTGTTGGCATCTGGGAGGTTGACGACTAAAGCCCTATTTAAAAACCTAGTTTTCAAGTAAAAAGTACTGTCGCTGACAGCCCATCTATAGCAAAACATAATTGCTGGAATTCCTATATGAGTTCCATGAATCTGATTTAACCTATGGACTCCATTAACTATTCTCCATGTATTGGGGGCTATTTTTGCAGGAACCATGTCAAAATATTGACAGAATTCTAGACACAAGGGGTTTGGGGGAAACGAGAAGCCACATTCAGCTACAAAGAGACTGGGGAACCAATGTCCCTCAACCAAACGAAAATAATCTGAAGGTTCAGAAAGTTCCTCCAAAATGACCCATGAAGGAATAGAGAAATCATAACGAAACTTATCAAGCAACTCAATAAGGTAAACCATGATGAATAAAGGAAATAAAAAGAAGGAAGAAGATCTTACAGAAAAAAGGATGGATCAGTTGACAACGAACGATGGAAGGAATGAACGCACAAGATAGAGAAGAAATGGAGAACTCAAAGATAAAGATTTGAAAAAGTGAAGAGACGATAGGATTTTCCGCAATGTTTAAATACCTTACCTTGGGAAGGGGTAAAAATAATGATTACAAAGAGAGACGTTTGCGCTACCGGCGGCTAAAAGGACAAAAAGGGTGCGGAGATCGAAGCAGTTAGAAAAATTCGAAAAGTCTGATTCTATGAATTCGAAAAGAAAAATAAATACAAAGAAAACACTCCTTAAATTCAGGATGACCATTTAATCCCTCCATATTTCGAGAAAAATGTTCCACTCTCCTCAATCTCGAACTGTGAAACATTGGGGGCTTCTGTTGATACCAAATTTAGTCCGCTGACATGTCTCAATTAAGTGGAGACACGTGGCAATCTACATGGCACTAACAAACATTTCTGAACAACACCTTGACTTCGAGGAACTCGACTTCCCCGACCAACTCAGATACTCCGAGCAGTAGGTTCTCTCCGAGGAACTTTACTGCATCGAGAAACTCATAGATACCTAGATACTTAGGCGGTCCGAGCAGCTTAGGCGGTCCGAGTTGCATCTCGATCAGAGCATTAATTGCCAGACAATTAAGAGGATTAAATGCACATTAAATGCTAATTATTATCATTCAGATGTATACGCCTATCGGACCGCTATGTATTACCCTTTCACATGTACAACCTCAGGGATATAAATACATTGTATCATCCTCGTTGTAAGGGGACTCGGAATTTCTTGGTAAAAACCTATTATCGAGAATTCCCAAACAGTCAGCAATAACAAAAACAGTGGATGTAGGCCATTCTTTTAAGGCTGAACACTTTAAAAATTCTTTTGTCTTATTTATTTTATCTGTGATTGAAAAATTAGAGATAATGTAATTTTTTACATCAACAATGAGCAAATTTTTATCAACTATATATGATAGGGTTTGATTTGGACTTTTTATAAAATTATTTTAATTTTAAACAAATTCCCAAATTTAAGTTGATTTCAAAAATATTTATAAATTAGTTTTGAAGTTTTTAAAAATTTTATTGTGTTAGAAAGGTATGAATTAATAAATGGTAGGGGTGAATTTATCTTTTCTTTTAATATCATTATCTCAATTTTGACAAAGTCAAAATGACTGCTCCTTCTCTGTTATGGTGCTGCACTATTGGCGACTTTGTAAAGATTCTGTCGACCAGATTATAGTTGAGGCCGATCTAGACTAGATGATGCCGACCAACTCAGACGACAACCGATCAAGTATATGAGAACTACCGACAAGCAATGGGAGGTCGGGAAACACCTCCAACTGTGCAATATATGCCTCCGACCATCAATCTGATTTCGCAGAACATCAATTGGTTCCACCGACCTACGAAATGAGTCTTCGACCAAGAATGAGATATCGTTGAGCGGAAGTAGTTTCCCCCATCCAGTAATATATATAGTGCCGATCAACCCTATATGTCGCCGACCAACAATGAGATGCAGTTCACCAGAAATAGACTTAACCGAGCAGTATATAGTTGGTCGGGAAAATCCACCTGTGTAAAATCGGTTATCGCCAACCCATAAAAATCATGCCGAACAACTTATTCTCTTCTTATATGAATCGCTAACCACCTTGATGATCAGATGTCGGTGAGATTCATGTTCTCATACATTAGTATCATCCAGCAAGGTAAAGTAGCCCATGACATTATTGTGATATAACAGTCGCCGACCAAGTATATGTACCGCCAAGATGCTTCCGGCTTGGTTCACTGATCGCCAACCAATAGATAGGAGTTGTCGACCAATAAATGATATTATCGAGCAATGATAGTTGGCCCCGACTAGTGATATACAGTTGTGAACTCTTCATTTTTGTTCTATACTTGCCACCGACCAGTTATATGAAGTCGGGAATCCTCCGACCTGTGACATATTTTCGGACCAGCTTTGTGATTTCGCTGACCAGTAATTGGTTCCTCCGACCTACAGTATGAGTATCCGACCAAGAAAGTGATTTCGCCGACCAACATTTGCATAAAACTGATATAGCCGAATAACAATTATCGTCGACCAATGAACATCGGGGTAAAAGGCCAGAAATAGCAACACCAGAGGAACAAAATTATGATTTTCCACCAACCACCTTGTGCAAGTGAATAAAACTCCGAGTATTTTGATGTTCTGTATCATATCTCAGGTTTATGTCCGGATCCACGATGATATGGTTTCCTCTGATTTGGTTTCATTATTGTTGTTGTAGAATGGCTATCTGAGTCGGCGGTCAGTCAAAAATTTATTGTACCAATAAATCAGGTATATGAGAGGACAAATAAATCTAAATTATCAGATCCATGTGTGAAGATAAGGTTAATATTCTGAAGAAAAGGGAATCGTTTTGGATTTTTACTCCTATGAACGGGTTTGTTCAGAACCTTGACGACTATTTTCTCAAATAAATTAAGTTGATGAGTACGTTTGAAGTAGTTCTGGATTGATTGTCAGGGGAGAGAAAATTGTTTTTGATTTGTGTTTTTCTATTCTCTGATTAAAAATATAAAGAAAATTTGAACAACCATTAGAGATTTTTTTTGGATCTCGTCTCAAAGTCAATCATGAAAATTTCCAAAATTTGATGCGGTTGTCCAGATCTATATGTGAAAAAATGAGTGTATAATTCACTAATATAAATAAAACGGTGTGGTTAACCTACTCTAATTTCAGATTGTATATAATGTGGCAAATCATTATTCAAAACAATTTTATATGAATTCTAAAAATTTATGTAATCTCTGAATATGTGATTCATGATATAAAATTTAAACTTGAGAATCAAGCCAAAAGTTTTTATTTATGAAATCCACCATTTTACAGATTTCTCAACAAGAATTAATCCAACAGTTATGATTTTAAAATCATGATATGCAATTTTTACAGATTTCATAAATAAAAATTGAACAACTAATTTATGTATATAAACATAAAAATCATGAATAAATCAAAAGATGTATGTATAATTTATTATACGTAGAGAAAATAAAAACTTAGCTTTTGATGAAGAACAATGCTTGTAACACGTTCCCATAGACGGCGCCAATCTGTTGATGACTAGAAATAGCATCCATGTTATCTTATCGGCATCAACAACAGATAAAAATGAAGGTATGAAGATGATGATTGAAGATGAAATGGTGATCACATCAAACACATAAGAGACAAAGGTTTTTAAAGTGGTTTGGCTGTGAATAAAGCCTACGTCCATTGTTATTTTATTCCCAGGGGTTTACAATAGCACAATATGGTGTAGAGAGAGAAAGTGGTGTGCATCTTGTGTATGATCTCTTAGTTGTCCCTCCCTTTGGCTAAGGGAATACATGTATTTATTGTGATGGGAGTTAAAGAGATACAATGTCTTTATACATTCAGACATTTATATATATATACAATGAATATAACTGTTGGCCTTTTATGGTGGTTGGTCTTCCTTGAGTTGCTTGGTATGCTATGTGTTGGTTGGTATGCCGACCAACTCTCCTCGGGTGCCGAATAAGTATAAATATTTCCACATAGCATGGTATGTATCCTTTTCTGATTGGTCCTCATAGATGGAGAATTTTTGCGTCAACAATAGGGATCTCGTGCTAAGCTATCTCTGGATTAATTCCCTGAATGTCAATATAGGACAATGTGAAGATGTGTACAAACTTTTTTATATCTCTTTAAATTACGTCTTCTCATGCTCATCGAGGGTATACCCTATCCTAATCTTGTGCAAATGGCTACTAGAACCGAGATTAATAATTATAGTCTCATCATTAATAGTTTGAATACGGTTATGTTGTTGTTCTTTTCTTATTAAAATCAGTTAAGAATTGTTCATTTACTAAATAATAATCATCAAAAGTTTGAATATCATCAAAAGTTTGATTAGCATCAAGACAATGAATGTAAAGCACAACAAGATACTCAAATCCTCATTTATTTCATTTTCACGAAAAACAACATTTAGAACCTCATCAAAAGAAGCCTAGTTTATAATGATATCAATAAATAAAAGTAGTTATAGGCTTAGGGGTCTCTTGAAGAGAGTGGATAGAATGATTTAGACAGGGTTGAGTAGGCTAGACTAGAACGGCATGTCAGTTACAAAAAGTGTGACACCCCGCCTAATTAACCCAGCGTGATCAGTCCTAAATTAAATTAGAACAGTTTTCTTAGTTGGTTCATTCTTAGCATCACTGTTGTCTTTTTAATTACTAACCACCTAAGCGAGAAAATAAGAGTGGTGACGACTTTTATCTTTCATTAATTTAATGAAATACTCATGCGAAAACAAATTAATTTACACAATCACAATTAACTGAACTCCACCATTCACATCTAAAAAGTGACCGAATAAACCATCGGCGAAAAACCAACAAAAGTGTAGACAAGTAATAAATCTTAACAAGTCTGACATAAGTACTGAATAAAACAGTGAGCAAAATGCTCGAGTTACTGATAAGAAATTTCTACACTAAAAATGAAGAGAATAAAGCACCTATCAAACTCTCGCAACATCCACATGTGCTGCAACAATGGATCCCTGGAATGAGTCAAGTCTGGCATCCCTGTGGCTGGATACCTAAAAGGTTTTTAAAAGTTTATATAGCAAGGGTTAGTACCCAAAACATTTGGAAAACATTTAGGAAATGATTAACTTGTAGTAATAAATATGTATGCATGCTCTTTATATTTTAGTTAGTGTCGTACTCCCTTGAGGACCTCCTCACCCCTACTTTACTATGCACTATTAACGCCTTAATTAATTTCCTAGTCATTTATCCCATAACTAGATAATCGATTTAACCCCTGACAACCACCCTACTCTAACCGAGTATGCCAAACTTATGATTTCTAAGTTATTGTCATCATTAACTTAATTATTCATTTCCCTTTTTATATTCATATAACTTTCACATCCACTATATATGATACAATTTACAGCCTGTACAGATTTACCCATATATAATTATTTAGCTCATTATATACGTATAGTCATATTACAACATTCACATATATGTTTAATTAATAATTAATAATGAATATCCTCCCGAGTAATAACTCACCGAATGTATATTCTCTAAAGTACTATCCCACTAGGTGTATTCACATAACCTAGTTACCCCAAGTCAGAATTGCTCACTAACTTGGTAAAATAACATAATTATAGGAGGCAGTCATATTCCTTCCCTGAAAGTGAGATGCCCCTCACCCATATAATGGACGCTATGACCTGGGGATATACTCGCCTTACGATTCAAGCTAGAGGATTCACCCTCTACGCGCAACCTCTCCTGATAGCACTAGAGTATAAATAATAATAATATCTATCCACTGATATTAATGCACACACCGTATATATATACTATCACAAATCGTATATATATATATATATATATATATATATATATATATATATATAAATAAAACACCCCGGCTATACCATGTACTAAGTCCGTAACACAAGCCTATACAAATTGTCATGAGTTTATGGCCCAACTGTGATTATTAATTAATTTCACATTAATTAATTAAATTACTTTTGGTGTCGCTCCAACCAATATATTCGGACTCGCTCTCGTGGCCCGAAATAAAATAATATCCGAGTCCCAATACCTGACTCCAAATTAATTAGTTTTCAATCTAAATTAATTTAACACCATGGTATCCCTACCAATATACCCAGACTTGCCCTCTCAATCCGTATTTAATTATTTTGGAATATTCTTCCCAAAATTTCCATCACGCGTCACACATCAATTCCTCCCAACCCCAATTACTCTCCTTCATTTTTGTTAGGAATTAATGTTCCATACTTATTTCTCACTAACTAAAGTAAGGGGGATAATTTCTAATTAATTTCCCTTATATATTAAAAGTGGGGTCACTATCAAAAATCCCGGACCATCGATAGATCGATCCCAGCCATCGATCGATCGAACAAGTCTTCATCTTCTCCGAGTCCCTATTTCAGCCATGGATGAAAACCTTAAATTTCCAACTCCTTCTACAGTCTAACCCAAGCCTTCTCATCGATATAACACGCCAAGAACACCATATGGGACCCCCATAAACTCCCCAAACCCTGTTTAATTTATGTTCTCTACTCGTTTCTAAATTGGGAAAAAGCCAACTTATTCGCAAATCAGTCACAACACCAAATTAACAACTCAATTTCATTCCTAAATTCATCTAGATTTATTAAAACTAAGGCCAATATCTATTCAGAATTATGTTACACCATAAATTCCTACACCAATTCTCATCTTGTGTTCCAATTACAAAAAACCCATTTTTGTACCCATTTATCCCCAAAACGAATTTTACGTATTCACGTATCATAAATATGAATTGAAAACATAATTAAATGCTACATCAAGTTAACCACTTGCCTTATGGTTTCGTAGGGTCTAATTTGGAGTTGTGATTCTCAAGGTTGAAGATGACATCCCCTCTTTTGGCTCTTTCCTTTGTCCCCCAAATTGCCTTTTACTGCTTCTTAAGGTTTTCTCTCCCACTAAGTGTTTTCTAATCTCCAATCAGGCATTCCCCTTCTCCTTTTAATTAATTAATTAGGCTTAATCCCATTTTTTTGCCTAATGGGCCAAGCCCAAGTGACCCAAATACCCCTGTGTGGGCCCGACTATGCCTAAAAACGTCCTGTGACCCGTTTACTACCCCGGGTACACTTTTCTAGGCTATCTCGGCCCATCCGGACTCAAGTGTATACTCAGAATTGGCATCCTAATTAATTTATTAAAATCCTTATCTCACACCCAAATTAGCCTATACTAACTCCCGCCTGAGATAACTAAATGTCCCGTCAATAATACTCGTAATGATGTAAATAATTTATTACTATTCACTTAGTAATTTAAATTTCCCTAAATATTAACCATTTACTCTTCGATTAACATTTAAATAAATATTATCATAATTAATTCAATTCAATTAGGACACACAAGTAATTCAAAATTTCTGGAATTAATTAAATATTAAATGCACAAAAATACGGGGTGTTACATACTCCTCCCCTTTCAAAGGAATTTTGTCCTCGAAATTAAGTCGTACTTGTGGTGAATATCTCAGGGTATTATTCCCGCATATCCTCCTCTTGCTCCCAGGTAGACTCGTCAACGTTGTAATGACCCCACTGTACTCTAACTAGTGGAACAACCTTGGATCATAACTTACGCTCACTACGGTCCAAAATATCCACTGGTCTCTCCTCATATGAGATGTCTGGATGTAAATCAATTTTCTCAAGTGGAATGTGCCAAAAGGCCCTCTCGCTCCTTCGATATTTCTTCATCAATGCCACATGGAATACGTCGTGTATCCGCTGAAGATGCTCTGGCAATCCTAGTCTATATGCTACCGATCCCACCCTCTCAATAATAGGGAAAGGTCGCACGTACCTCGGTGCTAATTTACCCTTCTTATCGAACCCCATCACCCCTTTCATAGGGGACACCAATACTAATACCTAATCCCCAACCTCTAACTCCACATGTCTCCGTGAAGCATCATCATAGCTCTTCTGCCTATCCTGAGCTATTCGGATCCGCCATCGGATCAACTCTATCTTGGCAGATGTCTCTTGGATAATCTTCGTCCCCAATAGCTTATTGTTCCCCACCTCTAACCAACAAGAAGGTGAACGACAAGGTCTCCCGTACAGTGCCTCGAATGGTGCCATGACGATCATGAATCGATAAGAGTTGTTATACGCGAACTCTACCAAAGGAAGGTATCTCTCCCATCCTCCCCTAAAGTCTAGAATGCACATCCTGAGCATGTCTTCCAGCATCTGATTGACTCTCTCAGTCTGCCCGTCGGTCTGTGGGTGATAGGTTGTACTCAAATGTAACTCTGTGCTCATGTCCTCCTAAAAGCTCTGCCAAAAATGGGCCATAAAAATTTTGTTTCTATCAGACACAATATTTATCGGCATCCCATGCAGCTTAATAATCTCCGTTATGAATATTCGTGCATAACACATCATCTCAAAGTCTATGTGAACCGAAAGGAAGTGGGCCACCTTGGTCAACCAATCCATAATGACCCATATGGAATCGTGACCTCTATGATGTTGGTAACCCTGTAATGAATTCCATCGAGATGCTCTCCCACTTCCACACGGGAATCTCTAGTGGTTGTAGCATCCCTGATTGTTTCTAATGGTCAACTTACACGATCTGAGACGTGGCACATTTCGAGATAGACTCTATTATGTACCGTTTCATTCCTGCCCACCAATACTGCCTCCTCATATCCTGGTACATTTTATCCCCATCGGGATGTACCGCAAATCTCGAACCATGGAACTCTGTCATAACAGCGTGCGTTTACTCCTCATCCTCTGGCACAATTAACCTCCCATTTAGGCATAGACCTCCTTCTGAGCTGATTGAGTAACCTTTTGCTCCCTCAACTAACAACTGTAGTACCTTATCCTGGAAGATCTGGTCCTCCGCCTGAGCCCTCACCACTCGTATAATGATCTCCGGTGTGATCGATAAAGATGACATGCAGGCCTTGGCTACATCGTCCTCATATCAAATCTCTCTCCTCTTTGCTTTCCAGACTTCTGATATTTCCCCAGTTGGTCTCCGACTCAATGCGTCTGCTACTACATTAGCCTTACGAGGATGATACGGAATATCAAACTGTTAGTCTTTCACGAATTCTAGCCACCGCCTCTGCCTCATATTCAAATCCTTCTGTGTGAAGAGATACTGAAGTGACTTATGATCCGTGAACAAGGTGAACTGTTCCCCCAGTAGATAGTATCTCCATATCCTCAAGGCAAAAATGACAGTTGCTAGCTCTAGGACGTGGGTGGGGTAATTCCACTCGTGGGGCTTTAGCTTTCTAGACGCATAAGCTATAGCCCTCTCCTCATGCTGGAGCACACCCCCAAGTCCCTGTAAGGATGCTTCGGTGTAAACTCGATACTCTAGTCCTCCCCTCAGCAAATCAAGTACTGGTGCAGATGTCAACTTGTCCTTTAGCTCGTCGAAAGCTAATTAAAAATGATCACTCCAAATAAAAGGCATCTATGTTTGAGAATCCCTTAATGAACCGCCTATAATAGACTGCCAATCCCAGAAAGTTGCGCACCTCGATCGATGTCATAGACTATCCCCACTCCCTCACCACCGACACCTTACTCGGATCCACCGCAATAGCCTGGTCTGACACCACATAACTAAAAAAGTGTACCTCCCACAGCCAAAATCCACACTTCCTGAATTTGGCATAAAGCTGGTGATCCCGCAGCGTCTGTAGGACCATACACAGATGCTCTGAGTGCTCCCCCTCAATTCCCGAGTAGATCAAGATGCCATCTATGAACACGATGACAAACTGGTCGAGATAGTCTCTGAAAACCCTATTCATGAGATCCATGAACACTGCTGGCGCATTTGTGAGCCCGAATGGCATCACCCTAAACTCGTAATATCCATATCGCGACAGGAAAGTAGTCTTAGGAACATCCTCCTCTCGGATACACCGCTGATGATACCTTGACCTCAAATCGATCTTGGAGAAGTAAGACGCCCCTATCAATTAGTCAAATAAATCATCAATCCTAGGCAATGGATACTTATTTCGTATTGTCACCTTGTTCAGCTCCCTATAGTCTACGCACAATCGAAGTGAACCATACCGCTTATTTACCAACAACACCGATGCACCCCCCGGCGATGTACTCTGCCGAATGAAACCCTGACCCAGGAACTGCTGAATCTTCTCTCTCAACTCACGCATATCTGAAGGGGACATACGGTAAGGTTATCGAGCACTTGGCCTAGTCCCCTGTGCTAAATCAATTACAAACTCGATTTACCTGCTGGGTGGCAACCCTGGTATTTCCTAGAACACATCCTCGAAGTCCCTCACTACCGAAATTGAATCTAATGAAACTACCACCTCTTATGAGGTCTTCTCATCGATATAATACAAGTGTGTGCGCGACCCTCCCTCAAGTAGAGGCTTCGCTATTAGGAACATCTCCTGTCTCGAAATAGAGAACACGATTGTCCTTTTGTAATATTCCATAATCGCTCCATAACTTACCAAACAGTCCATACCTAGGACGACATCGTACCCCTACATATCTAACACTAAGAGGTCCATCGCTAAACTAAGCCTCCCAATCAAAATGTCTACCCCTCAACAAATTGAGTGAATCAATGCCCCGCTGCCTACTGGCGACTCTACATACATACGAAGACTAACCACGGTCTCTAGTAACCCGTCCCATTTAGCAAGTTTAGATTTAATGGATGAATGAGATGTTCCCATATCAAAAATGATATTACCCTCATGACCATGGATGAGAAACATACCCTCAATCGCTGGTGGCGCCTGCGATGATGGAGGATTGGGAACATCCTGGACGTTATAAACACGCCCGTAGTGCATTTGCCCCTACTGCTGTAGGGCTAGTGGAGTCGGTGCTGCTGGCGGCATCTGTCCCTGATGCCCCTGTTGTTGGCCTCTGCCCCTCTGCGAGCACTCCCTCTTGAAGTGTCCTATCTTTCCATAAACAAAACAACATCTCTGATCGTCCCCCTATCGTTGGCCCTACTGGCCCTTACGTGGTTGACCCTGCTGGCCTCCCCCAATGTTCCTCTGGCCCAGACCGCCTGAGGAACCTGCTGCTGTTGATTTGGACTCGACTAGACCTGCCTAAATCCCTTTCCTCTCGGTCGGAACCCACCATGCCTAAATTTCTTAGCCTGATTCCCTTGCAAACTATTAGTCTGCTGCTGAGCACCACTTGTGTCACTACCAGTAACTGCCTTACCCTATTGGCTCGGCTCCCCTACCATCTTGCTCCCCTTCGCATGGAAGCGATGATCCTGGAAATGTACAAGAGCAGCATTAACGACATCTGTATATGTCACCAATGTCGAATTACCAATTATGTGATGCCTGATCCTCCAGGCCATGCCGTCCATGAACTTAGACGTCTTTTGCTCCTCGTCGCTCACCTCATTTGGCACAAAGTTCTCCAAACGGGTGAACTCTTCCTCATAATCTGCCACTGAATGGTCACCGTGTCCTAACTCGCTGAACTTCTTCCTTATTTCAGCCTCTACCACTGGTGGGAAGTATTTACAGTCGAACCGCACCCAGAACTCAGATATCGTCTTCAGATCCCTCTCCTCAGCGGTGGTAATAGACTCCCACCACTGTAAGGCTGCCCCCAACAGACGCAAGGTAGCAAGCATCTATTTTTGTTCATCGGTACACTCCAGCATGCGCAGATGGTGCTGAATATTCTTCTTCTAGTCATAAGCCTCTACTACATCAGTACTACCTCAAAACTTGGGTGGGTGACCCTTCTAACAGGTCTCCCTAACTCATTGCTAAGACGGTGGCCCCACTGGAGTCTGAATTGCTAGTGCCACTGGAGGTGGTGCCTGGGGCTGAGGGAAATGGGCTGCCATAGCCCTCATTGCTGTCTCAACTTCTTGGGCCGCTATAACTGCCACCTGAGTAGTGGAGATCAACTTGGGTGGGGGTGGGGGTGGCGGAACATGTGGCTTCATGAACCTCCCTGAGCACATCCCTAGCCTCATCCCTATCCACTCTATGTCTCTTCGGTGGCATCTGAAAATAGATCAAATCGTATAAGTACACAATTTATACAAAAATCTAATAGCAGAAATACGATAATCTCAAAAATGAATAGTGAATCAACAGTCCTAATAATAGGGCTCCATAACAACTGAACGCTATGCTGAAACGTAGTAAGCCACACAGATCCTAAGGACACTAGAACCTGATGCTCTGATTCCATTTGTGACATCCCGCCTAATTAACCCCGGGTGATCTGTCCTAAATTAAATTAGAACAAGTTTCTCAATTGGTTCAGTCTTAGCATCACTGTCGCCTTTTTAATTACTAACCACCTAAGTGATAAAATTATATTGGTGCCAAGTTTTATCTTTCATTAATTTAATGAAATACTCATGCGGAAACAAAATAATTTAAACAATCACAATTGACTGAAATCCACCATTCACATCTAAAAACTGACCGAATAAACCATCGGCTCAAAACCAACAAAAGTAAAGACAAGTAATAAATCTCAACAAGTCAAACATAAGTACTGAATAAAACAGTGAGCGACATGCTTGAGTTACTGATAAGAAATTTCTACACTAGAAATGAAGAGAACGAAGTGCCTATCAAACTCCACCAACATCCACATGTGCTGCAGCAACGGATCCCTGGAATGAGTCAAGTCTGGCATCCCTGTGGCTGGACACCTAAAAGGTTTTTAAAAATTTTTGTAGCAAGGGTTAGTACCCAAAACATTTGAAAAACATTTAGCAAATGATTAACTTGCAGTAATAAATATGTATACATGCTCTTCATATTTTAGTTAGTGACGCACTCCCTTGAGGACCTCCTCACCCTTCCTCTACTGTGCACTATTAACGCCTTAATAAATTTCCCTAGTCATTTATCCCATAACTAGATAACCGATTTAACCCCCCTGGGAACCACCCAACTCTAACCGAGTATGCCAAACTTATGATTTCTAAGTTATTGTCATCATTAACTTAATTAATCATTTCCCTTTTTATATTCATATAACTTTCACATCCACTATATATGATACAATTTACAACCTGTACTAATTTACCCGTATATAATTATTTAGCTCATTATATACGTATAGTCATATTACAACATTCACACATATGTTGAAATAATAATTAACAATGGATATCCTCGCGAGTAATAACTCACCGGATGTATATTCTATAAATTACTATCCCACTAGGTGTATTCACATAATCTAGTTACCCCAAGTCAGAATTGCTCACTAACTTGGTAAAATAACATTATTATAGGAGGCGGTCATATTCCTTCCCTGAAAGTGAGATGCCCATAACCCATATAATGGATGCTATGACCTGGGGATATACTCGCCCTATGACTCAAGCTAGGGGATTCAACATCTACGCGAAACCTCCCCTGATAGTACTAGAGTATAAATAATAATAATAATAATAATATCTAGCCACTGATATTAATGCGCACACCATATATATATACTATCGCAAATCGTATATATATATCCTGGCTATACCGTGTACTAAGTCCGTAACACAAGCCTATACAAATTATCATGAGTTTATGACCCAAATATGATTATTAATTAATTCCACATTAATTAATTAAATTACTTTTGGTGTCGCTCTAACCAATATATTCGGACTCGCTCTCGTGGCCGGAAATAAAATAATACCCGAGTCCTAATCCCCGACTCCAAATTAATTAGTTTTCAATCTAAATTAATTTAACACCTTGGTATCCCTACCAATATACCCAGACTCGCCCGGTCGATCCGTATTTAATTAGTTTGGAATATTCTTCCCAATATTTGCATAACGTGTCACACATCAATTCCTCCCAACCCCAATTACTATCCTTCATTTTTTGTTAGGAATTAATGTTCCATACTTATTTCTCACTAACTAAAGTACGGGGGAGAATTTATAATTAATTTCCCTTATATATTAAAACTGGCGTCACTGCTAAAAATCTCGAGCCATCGATCGATCGATCGAACAGGTTTTCATCTTCTGTCCCTATTTCAGCCATGGACGAAAACCTTACTTTCCCAACTCCTTCTACAGTCCAACCCAAGCCTTCTGATCAATATAACACGTCAAGAACACCATATGGGACCTCCATAAAGTCCCCAAACCCCGTTTAATTTAAGTTCTCTACTAGTTTCTAAATTACGAAAAAGTCGAGTTATTCGTAAATCAGTCACAACACCAAATTACCAACTCAATTTCATTCCTAAATTCGTTTGGGTTTATTACAACTAAGGCCAATATCTATTCAGAATTATGTTACACCATAAATTCCTACACCAATTCTCATCTTGTGTTCCAATTACAAAAACCCCATTTTTGTACCCATTTATCCCCAAAATGAATTTTAGGTATTCATATCACATAAATATGAATTGAAAACGTAATTAAATGCTATAGCAAGTTAACCACTTGCATTATAGTTTCATAGGGTCTGATCTGGAGTTGTGATTCTCAAGGTTGAGGATGAAATCCCCTCTTTTGGCTCTTTCCTTTGACCCCGAAATTGCCTTTAACTGCTTCTTTAGGGTTTTCCCTCCCACTAAGTGTTTTCTAATCTCCAATCAGTCATTCCCCTTTCCTTTTCAATTAAGTAATTAGGCTTAATCCGGTTTTTTCGCCTAATGGGACAAGCCCAAGTTACCCAAATACCCCTGTGTGGGCCCAGCTATGCCTAAAAATATCCCGTGACCCGTTTACTACCCCGGTGTACACTTTTTCGACTATCTCGGCCCATCTGGACTCAATAGTACACTCAGAATTAACATCCAAATTAATTTATAAAAATTCTTATCTCACACCCAAATTAGTCTATACCGATTCCCGGCTGAGATAACTAAATGCCCCGTCACTAATACCCGAAATGACGTAAATAATTTATTACTATTCACAGTAATTTAAATTTTCCTAAATATTAACCATTTACTCTCCGATTAACATTTAAATAAATATTATCATAATTAATTCAATTAAATTACGACACACAAGTAATTCAAAATTTCCCGAATTAATTAAATATTAAATGCACAAAAATATGGGGTGTTACAAAAGGTGTTTCAGTAGTGATGATTTTTATTGGCGGATCAGATAATATGGCCTCTTGGAGAATAATGAAGAGACTCAGCCCTAGTAGTTTCAAGTTGAATGACTCCTCGGTGTCATTGTCCTCAGGATTTTCAATGCTTTCTACGACTTTGTCAATCAGATGTTCCAACTCATTTTTGTGCTCCTCGTCCCAGGTGTTGTCATCATGGAAGAAGATCTTCATCCCTGGCTTCATCTTTTTGTCAATGGGGTCATTCCATAGTTCAGAGAATCCGTAGAAATGGAAGTCTTCTCCCTCTTTAATAAGCCCTCCATTTAGGGAGTCTTCTGAGATGGTCTTTCTATTTTCAAAGTTTCATTTATTGCGCAGTTGATGTAGTTCTTTGAGTTAGATCGGTGAAGGTTGGTATCCCAAGTTTCTTGGGGGAAAGGCTTCTTTCAGGACTATTGTCTCAAGGATCCCTTATTGGCATCGTCCTAGCTTTCGGGCATGAAGTGCGTGTTCTTGAACATCTGAATCACGTTGACATTTTCATGGGGGTTATTTTCTAGACATATTAGGTCTTTTAAATTGTCCCCCGTTGGGATGGTAAGTGGATCGATTTTGAAACCATAGAGGAACATATCATTGTTCCCATGATGAATTTCTAATATCGATTTTCTAGTTTCGACACTATCTGAACTATTATTGTTCCCAAGTAAGGTGATAGGCTAACCATTAGCGAAGAATTATAATTTTCTATGAAGAGAGAAAGATATCCGTCAAATACTATGGAGCCTTGGGCGACGAAAGAGTAGACTAAAGTAAAAAGGTATATCGATGACCAGGAGTTCCGTCAATGGGTAGATAGGTCCCTTAGTGTAAGTTTTATAGAACCCATTACTTCTCGGTGGATGTGGGAGTGAGATTGCTGATTTTTCAACCCAAGCAATTGAGATCTTTGAGTAGGCATACGTTTAGAGGAGACTCATTAGCTATAAGTGCTAGTGAGACTGTCTTACCCAAAACTTCGATGAGGATATTGACAGCATAATTGTGATCAGGGAAAAATTTTGGCATTTCTTCTTTGGAGAGGGATAGGAGTCTAGTAGAGGTTATGGATCCAACCATATTTACTGCTTCATCATAAGTGGTATAGGGAGGAACGGGCGGTCTTGTGAGGAGCTTTATAGAAGAATTTCGATGTAGCTGGGAGGACACAAAAAGTCTCCATAAGGTGATGTTGTCTTGGGAATTCTTGAGTTTGTCAAGGACCTTTATTTCCTTAACTATCATTTCTGGTATTGAGTGCTCCTTGGTGACTCCTTTCCCTTTATCTCTTTCGCTTGACTAAGGAATTGAATTTTCATAATATCGCCCAGACTGATTCATGTGGTTAATGGAGGCAGGAAAGAACAAGAACCCTGTGATTTCATCTACTTCGGGCTGAATAGGTACTTTGTTAACTTCCCTCAGCAATTCTTTCAAATAGATCATTCCACACAAAGAGGTGACTGAACTAAATTTTTCCCGATTTGATTCATCATCCGGTAGCGATGATATCATCATGCCAGCAGTAGACGATGCATTCAACCATCTCCGTGGCTTCATCATACAGGTCTTCCCACTCACCGAGAAAGTGAAAGAGTGAATGGAATAGAAGCCCCTTGAGTTTTATGGCTGTGAGCAACTATTGGATGCTATATATCTCCCCTTTTGGCACTACACATCTGATGTGGTCTTTACAACATCATCCAAGTTAATTTCTTCTACGGGTAGCACCCATTGATCTGATTCTCAAGCCCACTTCTAGGCCTCCATAAACAGGTAACCGAACCTTTCATAATCGATAGTCATCTTTCTCGTTATTTTCAAACTAAACCTTCGGAGTTAATCCTGGTTTGTAGGTAATTCCATAATTCCTCCCTCTGATCACGTACAGACGGTTATGCAGGCTCGAGTGAGGAGTTATGGAGCTTGATTTGTAAAGATTTCGGGAGGTATGAGAAAGGATGGACAAACCTTAAGGGGTTTGGGTGAGATTATACATATGTTGGATGTTTTGACAAGAATGATTTGGGCAGAGAAGTGAAACTCTAGGTTTCCATCTGGTAATATGGCACTCACTCCAGTTCCATGTGTTAGGAGAGGGCTATGACTGGTGTTGCATTTAGCATTAGCTGGTGGGGTGATGATACCCCGATCTATGATACCTTGGATCACATTTTTTATGGGAAAACATTGGTTGGTGTGGCCCGTGATTTGGTAAAAGTTTGAGTGAGCATAATATTTGAAGTTCTTAGAAAGGGGATTTGGTAGTGGTTGGGCTTCTAATTGTTTGATGACGTTTCAGACCATCAAGGCTTGGTAGACTTTTGATAGGGGAGCATGGCGTTCAGTATATTCTTCTCTGGCTGGGTTGGGATGAATTTCAGGTCATTAGGAAGTGGAAGGTTGGGATTATTGAGACTAAGGTGCTAGTCGGGTTGTCATACTTCTTTTGCACAAATTGTTCAATCAGCCTTTTCGGTTCAGGTTCCACTTTTTAATTAGCAGTACCTTATTTAATCTCCACACCATCCTCTTGAATGTCTCTAAAGTACGAGTAGTTTTGTCCTCCCATCGATGCTTGAATGTGGGGCGGGAAGTTCATTTTCACTATATTCAGTTGCTTTTCCTCTGAGGGATTGTCGATCATGGTGGAAGCTTTCTCTCTCCAACTTCGGATGAAACTACTGACTAATTATCCAGAATTCTACTTAAGTAGTTATAGATCTCTGCGTCTAAATTCCAATTCTTCATTATATTTTTACCGTGACATGAGTTATCTCATCACGTCCTCCCAACTATGAATTATATATTCCTCGAGGGATAGGAACCACCTAAGGTCACTTTGTTTCAAGTTTTGCTAAAACATTTGGGCCATTATTTCTTCTGAAGTCCCAATGAGGGTCAAGGATTGATAATAGTTGCGTAGATGCATAATCGGGAGCTCATTACCTCGAAATTTCTCAATGTCTGACATCTTCAATTTCACTGGTAACTTAGCTTTAGGATAAGGATACATTTGAGTGTAGTCCATTTAATTCCCTGATATCTTGACTTGGTCAATTTTTTTTATAGTAGCTTCAGGTATTTCTTGACCTTATTAAGTTCTTATTCCTTAGGATTCACGAGCACCGGCGGATTATCCCCTGGATAAGTAAGGCTTTGAATCGATAACTGAGAGGGTGATGACCCATTTACAGGTGGGGCATGTTGCGCATGTTGATATTCTTCTAGGTCCCAAACTAGATCAGGCACAAGTGGTCCCATAGAAAGGGGGAAGAAAATCTAGGTTCATGAGCCCCAGAAGTTTGGACCCGATGTTATTGCATCTCCTAGACATCAGCTTGAAGGTTGTCAATCTTAGCACTAAGTTAAGGTAGGATGGCCATCAAATCTAGTTGAAAATTCGGGACATGGTCAGTATTCTCCATGAATAACTTTTAGACGTAGGTCTAAAACTCGGTGGAAGCAGCAAAGGAAGCAATAGAGATTTGGGGTGGTCTGACAGAAGACCAGAGCAAAAAGGGCGCCAAACAAAAATCTAGTAAGCGGTGAACCTGAGAAGGAAAATGATTTTGGTTTATTTTGAAAGGAAAAAGGAATATTTTTGGTATTTTTTTTAAAGGATGGGAAGATATGTTATTTGGTATTGTCATTTTTGAAAAGAGGGGTAAGGGTTAAAATCCTCAGCATGATTATTATTATTAGGTTCCACTTGTATTATGTTTTCATAAATGCAAGAAAAATGTCAGAAATGACTTGAGCTTGGGTAAGAGATAGGGTATAAGATGCAAGAAACGGTTTAACTTGCTTCCAGTATCACATATAGGGTTTTGTTATGAAATTAAGTGAAATAATACAAAAATTTTGGCAATATGGTTACCCGAAATTTTGGAAAAGTTTCGCACTCTAACGACAATCTAGATATGAGTGTCCTAGGACATACGCATATATGAGGTTGATTCACTTAGTGGGTTATTGAAAGGATTCCCCCTTTTGGCATGTCGTCCGTGATATACCTATTGCCTATAAGGGCATTCATTCATCGGTTCGTGTGGACAATCCATTTGAATTGCAACAAGATATACCTCGTTAGGATGATACGTGTGAGAGGGAATTCAATATACTCGATGTACGTGAAAATTTTCCCTGTTATATACCTCCCATCGTGAGTTCAGTCAAGCAGTACGATTCAGGGGGAACCATTAGATATATGTCGAAAGTACAAGGACATTCGAAGGTGAAAATCATATTGCTTAGGTTGATCGCACCCCGCAGGACTGGCACCCATCACGAAGTGACCCACCCTCCCCCCCCCCCCCCCCCCCCCCACAGTACGAGACAGAATTTTGGTCAATATTTCCATGCTCACGTGATATAGTGTGCACAAATGCATAAATCTTGATTAGTATCTTATGGAGATTTTTTGTATGCTAAGTAAAGGGAGTACTATCATTATAAGGGAGATTATACAAATAGCATGAGATATAAGGGATAATCATGGAAACTAAAGCTAGAAAGTATATACATGGAGCATGGAGACTATACAAAGCATGGTGATAGAGTGAGAACATGAGAATATATAAGTGAGGAATATGTGTAAGGTGAGAGAGTCACATGAGAATAGTGTGAGTGAAAAGGTATGGAATACATACAAGTGAAAGTGTGTGCTAGTGAAGCTAGGCGTGGATAATCTACCCATGGTGTGTGAAATACGTGTAAGTGAGCATAAAGATATACAAATAAGAAAAAATAAGGGTGTGTGCTAATGAAGCTAAGCATGGATAATCTATAAGTGGTGTGTGAAGCAGGTATGTAAAAGTGAGACTATATACGAGTGCGAGTGTGTGAAGTGAGAATGGAGAATATATATAAGTGAGCATAGGGTGGAACATGGTGAACATCTAAAAGTGAGTAAAAAGTGAAATATGTGACAAAAAAGTGATATATACATGTGAAAGGAACATGGTAGAAATAAACATCATGATAAGAATGAGATACATATATATATATATATATATACAAGATGTAAACATAGGAGTGAAGAGAACATACAAGTGAAGGCTCGTGTACACATATAGAAAAGAAAGAGTGCCAAGAAATAACACCCATGTGAAAATAGAGTCTAGTCCTCTAAAAAGTTCCCAACAGAGTCGCCACTGTGGCCATCTGGGTTTGATTCCTCTGGTGTGAGCTAGCCCCAAAATTAGGACGAGAGGGAATGTCCTGAAGGAGTCTCCCTTTCATCCCCTGCCAGTGTGCGTACGGGTGATTCAAGGTTTAGGAGTCCTCTTTCCTCCACTCACACGTGCATCTTCAGCGGCTGCCTCGAATATAAAATTGGTCATCATCAAAAGGGGGTAACACGAAGGAATAAAGTAGGTGGCCTATTTTTCTCAAGACAGTCAAAAGAATGTAGCTGCCTTAAGAGAAGGGCATCAAGGTCATAGTGATGCATATGAAACCAAGCGAATCATGGGTTCGAGGATGAAATTCTGGAAGGGTAAGGTTTTAGGCACCCATTTCTCCCTTTTGATCTCTCATGGGCTATGTTAATATTCTCCTATTCTCCAAAGCGTGATGTTTATGTACATGTGATAATTTTAATAACAGGATAAGGGAATCATTCAACTCGCGTCATGGGAAAGACAAAGCGGAATCATCCATAATAGTGTACCCAAAAATAATATAAACATATGATGTGGGTGTTCGCTGAATTACAAGTCGCGATGGAAAAGATATTGTGCATGTCGAACGAGACACAAATATATAGGAGTTCAAGACTTAAAAAATAAATATAATATTGTATAAAAGCATAAAATGGAAAGAGTGTACTCGAATCCCAACATTGCTTGAGACGCCTACATGGCCTAAGGGGGCATCAAAGTCCATGTAGTTTGAATATATCGTAAAGTTGGGGTTCAATACATTATCCTAAGTTTTAGACTCCTCTTTGAGTGCTTTTGAAGAAAATGTATTCAAGTGTGAAAGTGTGACAAAATGAGGAAGCTTTGCTTTCAAAATTTACAAGTAAACCCCTTTTTTGTCTTTTTATGAAAACAAGTTATATTGGTACTAATAGTAAAAATGGATATTACACCGTGTGAGATAATGAAATAAGAATAAAAGATATCACAAAATGGGAATAAAGTGAGTAAACAACACTAAATGAGTGCATTAGAAAAGAATTAGTGATAGATCTTCTAGGAGACTATTGCTATTGAATTTGGAAGGTATGTAGGTTGTTTTTATGGTGGTATAAGGGTGGTATAATAGGATGAGGTTAGTTACCAATTGTGGCAGGAAAGTGAGATGGGAAAATAGGGTTTTTATTAGTGACGACGCTCTAATTTCGAGATAATGTTTGCTAATTGCTGAAAAGGACTTCCTTCAGGAGTGAGGTCATGGGATCCTTAAATGGTGCCTTTTAGGGTTAGGGGTGCCGATGGTCATGGACCCTAGCCTGCCTATTGGCATAGTGCCTACCTTGCTGGGAAAGGAAAGTACACCTTGCAGATAGGCAAGAGGTTTGGGGTGTCTATAGGCAGTTCGGAATGGAATTTTTTTTAAAAGCTTTCATAAAATGAAAATCGTAAGTTCTAATCGTCCACGGACGGGACCATTGGAAACAAGATTTAAAGTCCTTCAATAATTCATTGATCCATCTTCGAATTCAGGAGTTGATCATAGTCAAATAGGCCCCGAGAGTGCCTAGTGGCCAATTGATCAGTTCTCGGAGAATGACCTAAGTTTTACGGAGGGAGGAGGAATTTTGGGTGCATAAGAAGGTATTTAGTGGGGTACTAGGATGGGGTGTCTACAATAGACATTATGGTGTGTCATGGATTTCCCTCTAAGAATAGTGGCAGCTATTGCACCATGAAAGGAAAATACAGATGGATCAATAAGTAACAAATATTTGATAAAGAGAGATGAGCATAAATTTAGAAAAATTACCACTTATAGTTGATGTTGAACTAATCTCCACATAGCATCAAATTCATAGACCCTAAATTCAAAGTCTTTACTATGGTCGCAGTAGACAAAAAAATCTATGGTATTATTTATATAGTGGACGATGGAGTCTGGGTCATTCTTCAGGTCTTCGGACATGATGGGATAGTCAGGATCAAACTTGAAATCTACCATCTCGCCATAACAGGAGAACGACCTCTAGCGATGAACGAGTCGATGAGAAGAGTGTCCTCTGATTTGAATCCTATCAATATCTGACCCAGTTGGCCTCGCCTTACTCACCGTGGGGACTATAAGATCACCTTGGGTAGTGGGGGCCTCGAGAGGCCTTTTATTACCAGAAGGCATGGGAGCCTTCCCTTTGGACTTAGCCCGGATAGCAACATCAGCTTCGTCGTTACTCTGAACATTAATCTCGGCTTGCTTTATGTTCTCAACCTCAACCCTCTTTTAGGCGCCAACCTTCTTTTTTTCCTTAGCCTCAGTGTCAACTTTTCTATACACCTAATTCTTAAGTTTTTTTCTGCGAGAACCATCCATGGAAGCATGATAAACTACTTGAGGTTCCATCCCATAAGAAGGTTCAACAATAAAGCTCAAGGTAGTGGGTTGCATAAGAGTTCAACAGTCATACATAGTATAGTGCATAAATGAAATATAACATGATATAGAAAAAATTTCTCATCTACTTCAACTTCACCCTTAATACACTAGTTGGCTTCAACGTGGCCTTCTGATACCATGGGAATCAATGTCTTCTAAGGAGGAACACCATTGTAAGGACCTATTTTCTATAGTGTATAGTTTACAAAAAGTATGTCGTATACCGCTACAATCGTCGAAGAAGTTCACGTTCATACGTTCCTGAAGACATAACCGAATTTCAAGCATCTTCAACATATGTGCAACATGAGGTACAATTTCATATAAAAGGTGTTTAAAATTATTTACTTTAGTATTGAGATATTTTTTGAAACTGTTTTTATTAAACTGAGGCATTTTTCAAAGTCAAAATTATTTTTTTAAGACCTATAGGCGAGTATTTTAAAATAATATTTTCTCGCTCATGTCGTTCAAAAATGACAAGGGAAATGTCATTCAAACGACATTGACATGTCATTCAAATGATAGGTTCTAACGACATGCAATGTGGTTTGAAAGGGCACTCGAAGGGTCGTTTCTTGTTTGCTTCGAACGAACCCGTACTATTTTGTGTTATTAAAGGTCGTTCTTAAGGTCGCAAGTAACGACATCAGATGTCGTTCGAATGACTTCTAACAACTTGCATCGCCTTAAGGTTTTTATTCAGCTATAATTACATATTTAAAAAACCTATTTCATTAAGACTTTTGATACACGAAAATGCTTTTTGACAGACCTTTGGTCTTCATCATTTAAGGTTAAAAACCTAATTTTTTATTCACCAAAACATCCCAATCATTTTGTGAATCATTTTTGGAACCCAAAATACTACTTGGAAGCTTATCTTTATGGATTGCCATCTCTAGTATTGATTGGTGGTTCTTGTCAGACCTGCTTGCTGACGACTGCGGTCATTGAGGTTTTGGAGGAGATATTTGTTGGATACTAGGATGAGATCTATGTGGGTTTGCTGCGATAAATTCACTAGAGATTTTGCTGTGTAATTGTAAGTAGTTATTTTCATTATATAGTGAAATAAAGGTTTTACCCGAAAGATTTTTTTTTCTGAACCTCAAGATTTGTGATTGTTTGACTTGCATGTTTGATTTATATCACATAGAAGCATGATTAGGGTTTAATTAATTTGGATCAAAGTTTGACTCTAATTAAATAAATTTAAATTTAGAAATTTGTGAATTAAATAAATAATTGATATCAGGCATTCTACAAATTGGTATCAGGAAAGGTTACTCTAATTTATCGAGTGATTCTTTTTTTGCAAATTTTTTATGATATCAATTTTTTTTTAATTTTGATTTTGAAAATTTTCGCAATTTTTCCAATGGAAAAATTATATAATCGGTTGCTCGTCTTTGATGGCACGAATTAGCCAATTGGAAAGCCCGCATAAAATCTGGTTTAAAGGCTATTAATGAACGTGTCTAGATTGTTTGTGAAAGAGGGTGGACTCCTCCCACTATCACTGTCGATAATGTCACCAGTCTCAAACCTATGTCGACTAGACTGAGGATGATTATAAATGGAGTAACTTTAACTCTCGTAGCCTGAGCGCTATTTCTGAAGTCGTCACCCCTGACGAGTTCTGCCATATTATGATGTGCACCACGTCTAAAGAGGTATGGGATATCCTTCAATTGACACATGAGGGTACCAATGCAGTTAAGGTGTCTAAGTTGAAAAATTTAATAGCACAGTTTAAGACTATCACGATGTCAGAGTCCGAGTGTTTTGATGAGCTTTATGCTAGGTTATCGTACATAGTCAATACGAGTTTTAATTTGGGTGAGAAAATTGAGGAGACGAGGGTTGTTTAAAATATTTTGAGGTCACTCCCATCCCGTTTTATTGCTAAGGTCATTGTTTTAAATTCTTTAGGAATATTTGATACACTTAGGTTAGAAGAACTCGTAGGAGACCTTCAAACTTATGAGATCGACATGTTTCCCAAAATCGTTAAGTATAAGGATATAGGGATTTCACTTAAGGAACAATCTAGAAAAGGTTAGGAAGTGTCTAGGAAGGAAGAGAAGAAGAAGAAGAAATAGAGAGTTTGTGAGTCCGAGTCTGAGGGAGAGTTTACTTTTGATGATGAGGCCATGTTTGCTAATATTTTTAAAAAGTTTCTCAAATTTTCCAAAGAAAATTCTTCCAATAAAAAGATGTTTGAGAAAAATAACAAGAAATAAGAGGCCAATGAGAGCAGTGAGAAAGAAAAAGAGGAAGAGGCGAGATGTGTTGAGTGCGATGGCAAAGGGCACAAAGCGTTTAAATGTCTCACCATGCTAAAGAGAAAGGGCAAGAAAATATGCTAGCCACTCTTAGCGATAGTGACGAAGAGTGAATGATTTCAGGGATGAGTCATCACATGGTATGTGTGTTGAATTTATGACAAGTCACGTGAGCACAACTAGTTTGTCCCACGATGATGATGACACTTGTGTACGTGATAGCCCCAATGATGATTTGAGTGTTTCAATTGAATGAGAGAGTGAGATTGAAAGTAAGGGTGAAAGCGATCTGCAAAAAGCGTTTAGAGAGTTTTACGCCAAGACCTTAAAGACGAAGAAGTTTAATAAGGAGTTAGGTCCTAAGGTGTTATATTTGGAGAGAGATGGGAGTTTTAAGGAGTTAGGTCCTAAGTTGAGGCATCGACGTGTCAACTCGAGAACGTAAAGGTTTCTTTAAGTGAGCAGTTGATCATTTTAGGTCAAGAAAGGAGTGAACTTGAATCTCGTGTGTCCTAACTCGATAGAGGTCTTAAACATGCTTGGGAGGTGAAGGTTACTATATAGGATACATCTAAGAAGGTAGGAAATATGCCCCACTGTCCTGCTTTGTGTAATGTTGAGAGACCCCATGTTGCACTCGAGTCATTTCGCGAGTTTGTGATAGATCCATATAGCTCTCAATCTAACCCACCTAGGCGTTCATTACCCGATAGGACAGTGCATCCTAGATGTTTTTTGAGAGGTGTTCCTAGGCTCTTGTATGTTTGCACCCATTGTAAGAAGAGAGGACATCTTAAGGAATTCTATTTTTAGTTGGGAAGTGTCACATAGATTTTTGCCACGTGTTCCCGCACACGCACACGCACCCACACATGATACTTTGCTTGATTATGCACATCACATGAGAGAGTTTGCACACATTCGAGAGCAAGTTAAGTTTTTAGTCAAAACTTCACATGATTTTATGGACGTTTTTCATAGGATGTCACCACCTTTGGAAAACTTATCCCCACCTAATGGTTGAGGTTTAGACTTGTTTGCTAGCATAGGATGACTTTCATGATTATACTTTATGCCTATGGCTAGTATGTACCACTTTTGTATTTATTTTTTTATTTTGATACATTTTTCAAAAAACCAAAAAGATTTTTTTTTCTGGAAAATTTTGGGAAAATACAAAAAAAAATCTATTTTTTTTTTAAATTCAAAAAAAGCCAAAAAGATTTTATTTTGATAAAAAAAATTGGAAAAAGGGAAAAAGATTTTTGTATTTCGTTTTACATCATTTATGGATGGACATTTAGGATGACCAAGTCACAACATCATTCTATATCCATGTAACTATTTGATAGTATTTTGAGGTGATACATCGTTTCATCCATGTTCTTTATAATGTTTGGACTCATTAAGATGAGATTTTAGATTACTTTCTACATGTTTGACTCGTGATTTCCTTTAATGCACACTTGCACGAATTTATGTGATTATTTTGCTTGTCTATTACGTGTTGGTCGAAGTGTTTTCATCTCAATCCTGTCTTTAAAACGAACCAATTGCGATAAAACTTCACAATGAAAGTAGTTCATATAAGAACCGTTACCCTGAGGAACTTTTTTAATATGAAAAAAATGATAAGTGTACACGAGAAAGGGCTACGAAAGGCACAATTATCCTTTGTAAGAAAGCCACCGTTTAAGATGGGCCTAAAAAAGTGTGGCATTATAAAAATTAGCCAAGGCCAAACTAGTTTAGTTTGATATGATCATTCAAAAGAAAATAATTGAATTGAAAAATATGATCATTGTTATATATGAGGGAGTTTGATTGGAAATATATCAACGGGTATGCATCTCCTGACAAATTTTTGAAAAAGAATTACATAGTTTTAGACGTTATTGGTGTGAAAATCATTTTAGACATTGATTTGTTAATTTGATTAAGTCAATGTCATTTGAATTCAATAAAATTTACACCTAAGGATGATTTTGAGTTCATTCATTAGGAGTCTCCATATTAATCGTGCACATTTGTTATGACTATTTGAACTGATTTTCCTATTGAATTTGTTCACACCCATTCATTTCGTTTCCAAGATTTGGTTATCTTTGTGTAAATTCATGCCTTGTGTTGTCTTTGTAAATTTCCTTTGCTTGAAAATTTTGAAAAATCAAAAAGAGTTTGTGGATCCTTTTGAGTATATCATTGCATGAGCATAATTATTTTGCTATTCGTTATGCTTGTTGTGACACTCTGAGCTTATTTTTTTCTTCTTTTCCTTGTCTATTTCGAACAAATAAAAAAGGGGAGAACGAATTATAAATTATGGGGGAGTGGGAGTTTGAATTATGGGGGAGATCTGGAATTTTACTTGATTCGATTTGATACTTGATTTATGCTATCTCATTTCAAACTCGATACTTCACAAAGCTATTTGCTTTGTTTATTGTGTGTAGGACTTTGATGATCATTTGGAAAGCATATAAAAGAGGCGCAAGGAAAGCAAAGAGATTTAATTTAAAGAGATTTCAAAGTTGAGATTTTTGAAGAATTTGAGGACTTGCATTTTTAGTATATTTTCGGCTTTTGGGTTGCATGGGAGGGTATTAAAATTGTATAGGTATTTTGATTGATAATTCGGATATTTTTATTTCGTACAGGCATAAACATAAGGAGAGATTTGTAAGGACATATTTTCCATAGTACATAGTTTACATAGAGTATGTCGTATACCTCTACCACCATCGAAGAAGTTCACGTTCATACATTCATGAAGATGGGTCCGGATTTCAAGCATCTTCAATATACGTGCGGTATGAGGTATAATATCATATAGTATGCATTTAAGTTTCGTAAATGCTTTACTTTAGTATTGGGATATTTTTCAAAACTGTTTTTATAAATTTAAGGAATTTTTTCTAAGTCAATATTAATTTTTTAAGACCCGTAGGCGAGATTTTTAATATAATAAGTTCTCGCTCCTATCATTCAAACAACAGCTTCAAACGACATTCAATGTTGCTCGAAGGATCATTTCTTATTTTCTTCAAATGAACTCTTACTTTTTTGTGTTTTTAAAGGTCATTTTTAAAGACGCTAGTAACAACATCAGATGTTGTTCAAACGACATAAACATGTCATTCGAACGACTTCTAACGACATCTATCGCCTCAAGTTTTTTGTTTAGATATAAATACATGTTTTGAAGACCTATTTCATTAAGACTTTTTATACATAAAATATGATTTTTGGCAGACCTTTAGTCTTCATCTTTTAAGGTTAAAACCCTTGTCTTTTATTCACGAAAACATCCCAATCCTTTTGTGAATCATTTGTGGAACCCAAAATACTTCTTGGAAGTTAATCTTTGCGGAGTGCCATCTCTACTGCTGATTCGTGGTTCTTGCGGGAGCTACTTACTGACAACTATGGTCATTGAGGCTCTCGAGGGGATATTTTTTCGATACTAGGCGGCGATCTATGTGGGTTTTCTGCGATAAATTCATTGCAGATTTTGCTATGTAATTATAAGTTGCAATTTGCATTATATAGTGAAATAAAGGTTTTACCTGAAAGGGGTTTTTTCGAAACGTCGATATTTGTGATTTTTGGATTTTCATAGTAGATTTATATCACATAGATGCATGATTAGGGTTTAATTAATTTGGATCAAAGATTGACTCTAATTAAGTAAGTTTAAATTTAAAAATTTGTGTATTATAAGAATTATCGATATCAAGCATTATACAACCACCAGGAGGAGTACGGTACCCAAGGCGTATAAACTTGGATACAGAGAAGATATCTTTAAATTTTTGGGGATTGAGCACACAAAAACCTTCAAATATATCCCGTGGTGCAGAAGGTAGTATCAGGATTTCTTCACTAAAAAGGTTGAACAAAGGCAGAGTATCAGTCAAAAGAAAATAAAGAAAAGTGGTTAGCAATTTTTTTCGGCCCACATCACTCGTGGGGAACACTACAAGATCGACTCTTATCATATTTTTTAAACTCCTATTCCCCCTTCAAAAATGTAAACTGATTTTCTAACTATGGTTGCTCATCTGAACAACCTTGACCATTCTCAAATGTGACTTCTTGGGAGCAAAGTAATAGTACCCAAGAACCTTGGCATTATCCTTTATACCATGTATGAACCTAAAAATATCCCCCGTTAGATCAAAACTGGTTCGTGACTGTAAAAATCGATAGGCATTAGGGGAAGTTGGGTAAGAGGAACCCTATAACCCCTTAGGATAGACCTTATAATAGGGTGTAAAGGCAGACAAATCCCAACTTGAAATGTCGATATGGGGAAGCAAATATCATCTGCATTAGACGATCGTAACCCTTTACTCATAATTTGGTAGCCTTGTTGTAATGCTGATGGGTAAGTCGTACAGGTCTATCAGGTCATCCAACCCATCCTCAAGGACATTACAGGCATGCCATCTTGCGTCAGTATTTTCAAGGTTATAAGAGTTAATGGAAATCCCAAAAGTTCTCTCCTCGGTAGAAGATACATCAACAAGAGATATGAAAGGTCCAATTTTTTTAGAAATGACTCTTTCAGTTGAAGCCTCCATGTCAATGATAGATATGTCAAAAAATGTGTCGAAAAAATTTCAACCATTAGGTTGGTGCTCATCCTTGTCAACTATATCTAGACCCTCGAAGTTAGCATTGTGATACACCACATTTCTACCGTGTGGAGAAGATTCAGTAGAAGATTGAGCTTAGGGGGTATACCACGAATGATAAGGACTATCCTCGGGTCAGATTATAATTATAGGAACAATAAACCTTTCAACCAGAACCCTAGGAAAAACCCTATCCAACCTCTTATCGCACTCTAACCATCTATAGACCCATGACTATTCACTCATAAAGGTTAAAAGAGATTTATGGGCATGATTGGTGATGAAAAATATGGAATTTAGGGATAATCATAGGCTTGGGTGTCGTTCGATTCCAAAAAATAAGAAATTGGACAAAACGAAACCCTAGGCCAACTATCTCATTGGCCACCTAAGACGTTTAAACTCGAATCAAAGGCTAAATCCAAAAATAACAACTACATATCCCAACTTTGATTGAAGAAATTGCAAAAAAAATCTCAAAAGAAAACCCTGAGAAAGCTACAGAAGGAAAAGCGATGTACCTAGAACAATAAAACCACGAAAGATGACTCATAAGGCTTAAGAATGTGACAAACTCTGCTGGAAAGTTTTTTGCAGCTGGACCTAGCCTAAAGTGGCAAAAACTAGGAAAATTTTATCTGGAGGAGAAAGGGTTTAAGAACGAGAGGAGTTTTTCTCTTTCTAGAAAGAAATTATGCAAAGGAAATGAGTTTGAAAAGTTTGAAATTATTTGGAAAACACATTTTATACTTTCTAAGCGGTAATCATTGCCCCTATTAAAGAAGGACATGATATCACGCTTGGGAAAGAGGATTGGCGCTTTACCAACTCATACACGCTAACCTAGGCACGCGCGTCATAATTACACTAGACGTTATTTCTAGCATTTGATACGTTTCAAGATCAACTCTAAGGGAAAATTTTCACAACTCATTCTTCTCAGTGCATGCCTAGAAGATTTAAAGATGACCGGAATCATGGAAGTTGATGACTTTCCACTCTTAACACTCAAACTGGTCATCACATACTCAGAAGATGCAACACTTCAGAGAATCTACTACAATCCTCAATCGTGAGCAAAGTCTTGCGGAGACCTTGGTATAAAAAATAATGAATTTAGGCTATCTAACTCATAAGAGTTAATATTGTTATATAACACCGTCAAAGTAAGCATATACTATGTTATTGGGTGATGTCAGTAGCACATCCCAAGTGGGGGGATATGAAAATATTCCCCATGTGCTTTATAACTACCTTCATGATTATTCTCCCACTTGTATGTAACTGTGTACATTTCAAACCTATGAAGGCATATCGCCTGTACCTATATATTCTCTCTCGCCTAAACGCCTATTAATATCCCACAACACCCTCATTGGTAGGGATCGAGATATTATTTGCATATCGTTATGTTGTCCATTTCTAGAGTGAACTTGAGAACTTGTGACCTTTATTCATCCATGGCGTTTTCCATCTGAATCGGTACATTAAACACCTGCACATATGGATATAGGCACCTCTTTTGGCGTAACCACATAAATCTGGTTTCATTCTCTTTCTCTCATCTCTCTTTACTGTTTGCTCTAGATTAGCATTTATGTGGTTATATCTCTTTGTATGTTATTCTTTATAGTCGGTATATATCTTCTAAGACTAAATCGATATGTCAGTTTTAGACATTAACAATTAATGCAAGTATCACAAGATCTCGTGTTTTCCATTGATGGTCAAAGTATGGGCTTGTGGCAACCCATAACTAATATATAAAAGGGTTATTTGGCATTTTCCACAAATTAATTATGGCGTATATCACTTTTGGTGCTAAAGTTTAATATAATATTTTTTGGGATATTAGTTTAAATAAATGTCATTCGATTAATGATTTGAGCCTTAACACACATCATTTTACGCATGAAACTCCAAATATGCCCTTATATTAGTTAAATTATATGGACTTTGCCCTCCCCCCCTCTCCTGGATATATTTTTCAAGAAGTTTAAGAATTAATCTTCAAATAATTAAAAATTATTACGTTTTGCCTAAAAAATGATCCGATTTCAAAATTTCATTTTAATAGGTATAGCGGTGCATTAATGCATTAAAAATCCTTTAATGTTATTACATTTCTACAATTTCTCACACTTAGGTGTTGTTTGTTTTTACCTCTTAAGTTTGAATCTGAACCAATCAGACTTAAGAGGTAACAAAAAGCATTTGTTTTTTTAAATGATTAAGAGGCTAACGGCCATATTTGGCTCTTAACGGTTAAGAGATAGAGTTACAACTGAAGTCTGAATCAGTATAAATACATTCATTCAGATATACATTCAGACATAAAAACAAACATATTTTTCAAATTCAGATTTCAGACTTCAGATTTAGTCTTTAGATTTTAGATTCAGATGAAAAATCAAACGCAACCTTAATATTACTAGTAGGATTTTGATTTCATTTTGCTAATGGTGTTTGCGATGTGGCGGTGACAGTTTTTGTTATTGGCTTGGCAACTGGTGGGAGGTATGTGTGTAAGAAAAAGAGAGAGAGGAGGACGATTATCAGAGATGGTTTTATTTGGGGTGAGGCAGCAAGGAGTGGGAGTGGGAGTGGGGTTGTAGTGGGCAGCTTCCGTAGGTGTTAGAAATGGGGGAGGGGTGGCTGGAGAGGTGATGTTTGTTGTTTGTGGTGGCGGTGATGGAGTTAACAAATTGTGGCAGTGATGAGATTGACAGGTTGTGGGTGGGGGCTGAGGTTGTTGGAGATGGGGTGAGAGTGAGGGAGTGTAGGAGATAACGAAGTCGTGTATTCGTGTTAGATAAAATAAAATAAAATATTGACATTCTTTTTATATCTAACACGAATACACGAATTCGTGTTATAGTGTATCCGTGTTAGATATAAAAAAATGTCAATATTTTTTTTTGTGAATATGACACGAATACTAATTATAGATTTTGTGAATTATTAAAGTTTTTTTAACATAATCTAATTATTAAAACTTTTATGAACATAATAATCACAAAATAAATACCTATTAAATAAAATAATTAGATTTTGTGAACATAATAATCAAAAAATCAAAATTAGATTTTATTTTCATTAAACTTTAATAATTAGATTTTGTGAATTATTAAATCTGATACCTATTAAAGTTTAACACATAATAATCACAAAATCTAATACCTATTAAAGTTATTTTAACATAATCTAATTATTAAGTTGTTGTTTTTTTGCATTTTTTATTTGAGTCATGCTCGTGTTTGGTGAAACAATAATATTTCATCGCATGCCGCATTTTAACTAGGTCGTATTCGTATCTTATTTTTAAAAAAATATTTTGTGGCATGTCGTATTGTGTCGTGCCGTTTTTATTTGTGGTGTATTTGTGTTAGCTAAATAAAAATAAGATTTCATGTCGGATCGCATTTGTAGTTGATCGTTTTCGTGTTCGGTAAAAAAAAGATTTTGCGTCGTGTTATTTTTATTTGGGTGGTGTTCGCTTTAGGTGAAAAAAAATAACTACGTGCCGTGACTCTTTTTAATTGAGTTGTGTTCTTATTTGTTTAAAAAAATGATTTTGGGATAAAGAAGAGGTTTTTCCTTCTTTTTTTAATAGTTCATTTTTTAAAACTATATAATATTTTTTTACAATCCTTGATTTTTTTAAATAGTTCATTTTTTAAAATTATGTGTATAATTTTTTACGTAAAGAAGAAGTTTATTTCTTTTTGTGAGAGAGGGAAGAGAAATGATTAATCATTTTTGAAAACAAAGTGGAGTGTTAAAAGATTTTTTGGAGTGTGAATAGCTATGCCCTATAATTTTTTGCTTTGATAATTATTTTTTTAATCTTCGTGGGTTATAATCGAATATGAATCGAATATGAAAATAGTGAGGGAAGTATATATATATATATATATATAGGTTCAGAAGGGAACATAAAAGATGAACATTTTAATGAACCTTAAGAAAAAATACTTAATACCCAATCAATTTTAATTCCTATGTTGTAATTTGTTCACGCCAGCGGCAACGGACGTGTGCGTGACACGCGTGTTTTTTAATACACCCGTGTGACACGCATATGACATGTGTGTCCGTTACCGCTAGCGCGGATCAATTACGATATAGGAATTAAAATTGATTGGGTGTTAGGTGTTTTTTTGTTAAGGTTTATTAAAATGTTCATAATTTATATTCACTTCTGAACCTCTCCATATATATATATATATGTATATATATATATATATATATATATATAGAGAGAGAGAGAGAGAGAGAGAGAGAGAGAGAGAGAGAGAGAGACCCTCTCCTATATGGACTCCTTATGGTGAATACCCCGTTACATACCTGTAATACCTTGTATTTTTAATGATTTTAATTATAGGATTAATTGAATTAATTGGGAAATTTATTGGTAATTAATCTGGATTTGAATACTAGCGAGACGAGAGTTAGTATTTAATTATGATAATTATGTTGAATATTACTGAGCGAATATATTAATATATGATTATGAAATTATAAAAATTGTGATGTGTAGAAAATATGACAGTTTTGGAAATTAAGTTGGGATGCGCGTGTCAGTGGTGTCCGTACCAATTTAATGGATTATAAAATCATTTATTTCTATGTCTTCCTTTTGTTCATTTTGAGTGTGTCGATGTGTCCAGGAGTATCGAGATAGTCATAAATGCCGGGGCGTTTAGTTTGGGTCCTGCGGCAGTTTTAGACCAAACCGGCTACCCGGGGGGGGTATTTTAGTCATTTTACAATTTGATGAATAGTGACCCACGAAATTTAGAAAGCTTTATCAGCTGCTAGGTTAGAACCTTAGGGTTTTCACCACCAAAACTCATAGACGATCATTTGAGAAGAAGTGAAGGAATTTCCCAAAGGAGAACCACCATTCTTAGGCTTTTTACATCACCGTTACCACCATCGAATAGATCAAGAAGAGAGGATCGCTCCTATATCACCTTCTCCAAAGGATCATAACTTCTATTTCCAAGAAAGTGATTTAACTTGCAATAATTCGGTGTATATATTATCCATGATAGTTTAGAATTGAAGAAAAACCTTGAGAAATGATGAATTAATGGATTTAGAGATTTAAATCTTAATCTTGGTAGGTTTTGCATGTAGATTAACTTTTGAAAAAAAGAGTAGACACGAAATCATGATCCATGTGTAGAGAATTACGAATTCCTGTTGAGATATATGATGATTCTTGAAGAAAATAGAAGAAATAGGGTTTTTATGAAATATACATGATTTGATCCAAGAAATTAACAACCCATAATGATTTGATGACTCTAAGATGTTAGAATTTATGTGTTTATGTTGTTATAAAGTTTGGTATACTTAATTGGTAGTTTGGGACATTTTAATAGAGCATTTGAGGGTTAAAAATGATGAAACCCATGGGCTTAAATATGCAGAAACCGTAGGCCAATATCTGATGGATCGATCGATCGACTCAAGAATTTCGATCGATCATTTGGATCGATCGATCAACCCTACCTTAAATCGATCGACTCCTCCTGAAACTGTATTATATTCTCCTTTAAAGGTTTAACCAAATCCCGACTTTTAATAATTATTGGTACGAACTATTTGAACATATTGGGACTTAGGGAAGGTCATTAGTGATATTTTTTAGGCCCATAAAATATTAGTTTTGTGACAACCCGGATATAAATATGATAAATAATGTTTTAATCATGCTTACCTTATGGGATGGGGATAATGTGTTATTTATGTATATAATGTTAAGTTATTATGTTTAGTCTAATTGTACCTTCATAACTCTTGAGATATCGAATTAGTTACAAACATAAATTTTTGAAGTTTTCGCTAGGAATGTTCAAGTTGGAGACTTGTTTTGACCATTATAATATAGCCATTGACTCAAGGTGAAAACTATATAGTTCTAAATATGTGAGTTAGGTTTGTAACACAACTAACGGTGTATCAAACGGACTTTGGAGTGAGAAGATACCATATTTTTACGAACATGGGGTAAAGTAGTCATTTAGCCTTAACTGATATTTTGTCTTACATGGTGCCACATTTATATTATGATTGGACCAAGGGGAGTTTCCTTATGCTGACTTATAACCCTTTAAAATAATCCCCTTTCTTCATAAAATCAGACTTGGTTCAGTTTGGAGAGTTTAGCTTGAGGAAAGAGAGCTGGGAATTTCGAGAAGAAGAAAGGGAGGAGAAAAATTGGAGAAACTACGTAAAAGTACCTAAGGTAATTATACTCGTAAATCTTGTTATATTTTTGGAATTATTGATTTAAATGATATAAATCATCATTTTTTACTAAACTTTCGTGTTTTGAGGTATACTTATGGATAGATGTGAGTTTAAGCAAAGTTGAACGTGTAAATCATGTATATTGCTTCAATTGGAAACCTTGTGTATTCAAACTTCTATATTTTTTATATATTTATTTTAATTGAATAATTCAAATTGAATATGAAAATATACTCATATGTGTATAACATATCTTAAAATTATGTGAAAATACAAAGAAATGAATATTTGGTGATAGTTTGAAGTTCAGGTATAAAATCTGTCCCAAAAGTGTAAGTATGCACACCATGTGTTCGATATTTTGCTTGACATAGCAAATGAACCTTAAAAATTATGAAAATTTAAATTTGTATTTTTCAATACGTTTATTGATGTTGGGTGAAATATCATCTAAATTTATGATACATAAAAATTATGAAAATTCCTGGAAGTTGACTGAACGATAGGGGAGCCTATAGGGTAGATTTGCTATGTAGCAAAGAAATGGGCATATCTTGCTCTAAGAAAGTTGAAATGATATGTCGTCTTTTGGATTTGGAACCCAATATGTTAAGGATGAAACTACTAAGAAGAAATTAAAATATATTTGGACTATCATTTGGGTATGGTAAATATCTTACCATGAAGTTAGATTGGACTTCATTTACGATATATGATTTGAATGGGATTATATGATGCTTATGAATTTGGTTAAGTTTAAGTTATTCTTTGTATTTTTAATATCCTTATGATGATACTAATATTGTAAGAATTTATATGTGAAAGGGAAGAAGAATCAGTTGAACAAGTGTCAGAAAAAGGCAATGGAAAAACACATGAAGTGGCCAAGGTGAGTGTACTCACTGGAAAGATATGTATTATACATGGTTATGGAGATGATTTGAATATTATTAATGAGTAAGATGTATTAAACATGATTATGGATACAATCTGAATATCACTCACTGGTAAGATGTATTATACATGGTTATGGATATGATCTAAATATCACTTATTAGTAAGATGTATTATACATGGTTACGAATATGATCAGAATAATATTGAATATGACTTTATTCATTTCGGTTTACCAAAATTGGAGGTTACTCCTCGACTCAAAATTGGCGAGATTTGTCGATTAAAGATAAGGGGCTACTCCTCGACTAGGAATGGGGGAGAATTGTCTATTGCAGACAAGATATGTGAATCATGATTTGGATAAGTTGGTCATTCTTTATGAATGAGCCGGATAAGTATATAATTGGTCATTCTTTATGAATGATATGGATAAGTATATAATTGATAATTCTTTATGAATGGGCTGGATAAGTATGCATATATCATCACGGGGATATGATTCATTGCATTTAATTTTATGCAATAGTGTAGTAGTAATGCATTTGCTGAGCTATTTTGCTCATAGTTCCTATGTTTATATTTTTCAGGTATTGTGATATCACTGACAAATCTAGGAAGTTGGTAGGGTTAGCAAGGGATGCATAAAACCATGATTTTGTTCAATATTAAATGGGGTAATTTAAGCCCGCTTATCTTTTCAATAAGTTTGATTACCTTAAAGTTGTCAAAAGTTTTTGTTTTATTGGTTCATGTTAATAACTGGAAAAGGATACTCATGTTGGGTAATTATGATTTGACTCACTTTAACTTTTGAACTTAGTTATAAGTAAATGGGTTGGGGTGTGTCAACTTTGGTGTTAGAGCCAAGGTTTTAGAGGTTCTGGGGGGGAGGAGCGCCTAGATTTGGTAGTGGAAGTAGAAATTGTTTTGAGTCATAAGAAATTTGGCTTTATTGACTAACATTTGTTATATATATATATATATATAATGATCTTACGGGAAAGGAAATGAGACATTAAGGTTTATTCGGGGATAACAGGGAATACAGGTATTTTTATATGAATCATTACATTGTTTTATTTGTGGTATGGACAAACATCCCATTAAAGGAACATTTTTAAAGACAAAATGTGGTATACAAAAATTGTGAAGTATTGAATGTAATCTCTTCTTATACTGGAATATGTAGACTTGAGTTGTGTCACTTATTAAACTATGGTTTGGTGTGTGCCCATTTATATGGGAGAGTGAGGTACGGGAACCCGTATACCGTTAAAGGATGAGATGGTAAATTTTTATAGTGTGAATAAAATGAAGATTAACATGGTAAAGGTGAAGTGAGAAGATTAATAGTTGTATATGTTAAAATTTAATATGTGAAATGGTATGAAATTCAATTACTAGTCAATATATCACAATTGATCTGAATATGGGTTTATACTGAATTATGATAAGTAGAAGAAAAAAGTAATAAAAGTTGAGATGTATTTTTTTAATAGTATGAACATATGTAGTGAATATTACTCTTGGGATGTTCTGAAATGCTTATATGAATAGCAGAGTTGAGACGAAGTGTTAAAGAGTTGGAAGTTTGAAAATATTAGGGAGCCCTTTTAAGAGTATGTGTTGTGTATGAGTATGGGAAAGATGCTAACCGGTTGAACAAGTTCCAGAAAAAGTCAATGGAAAAACGCATGAAGTGGCTAAGGTGAGTGTACTCACTTGAAAGATATGTATTATACATGGTTATGGAGATGATTTGAATATCACTCACGGGTAAGATGTATTACACATAGTTATGGATACGATCTAAATATCACTCATGGGTAAGATGCATTACACATGGTTATGGATATGATCTGAATATCACTCACTGGTAAGGTTTATTATACATGGTTATGGATATGATCTGAATATCACTTATTGGTAAGATGTATTATAATTTGTTTGGGATATGATCAGAATAATATTGAATATGAATTTATTCATTTCGTTTTACCAAAATGGGGGGTTACTCCTCGACCCAGAATGGGGGAGATTTGTCTATTAAACCCAAGGGGTTACTCCTCGATCAGGAATGGGGGAGAATTGTCTATTACAGACAGGATATGTGAATCATGATTCGGATAAGTTGGTCATTCTTTATGAATCAGCTGAATAAGTATATAATTGATCATTCTTTATGAATGAGCCGGATAAGTATATAATTGATCATTCTTTATGAATGGTCTAGATAAGTATGCATATAAAATCATGGGGATATGATTTATTGCATTTAATTTTATGCAATAGTGTAGTAGTGATGCATTGCTGGGTTATTTTGCTCATGGTTTCTATGTTTATGTTTTCAGGAATTGTGATATCACTGCCAAATCTAGGAGGTCGGTGGGTTTATCAAGGGATGCATAAAACAATGATTTTGTTCAAACGTAAATGGGGTAATTTAATCCCACTTATCTTTTCAGTAAGTTTGAATAAGCATAATTACCTTAAAGTTGTCAAACGTTTTAGTTTTAATGGTTCATGTTAATAACTAGATAACGATACTCGTGTTTATGGTTTGCTTGAGATAATTATGATTTGACACACTTTAAATTTCAAACTTAGTTATAAGTAAATGGGTTGGGGTGTGTTAAGTTTGGTATGGTTTTAATTAATAAACTTACGAGTGTCTGACGAGAGTGTAACCATTGGAAATTATGGAAACTTAAGTTTAATTCGGTTAAACAATAACTTGAGATTAGAGAGGGTAGTAGGGGAACTTTAAATTACTGAATTTACCTTAGAGACAAGTGGGAGACTTGGTAACCTTTTGGGATAGGTTTAAGTAAATGAATATATACGATGAGCGTTGTTGCGCTAAACGTTATTACGTCAAATAATCGAGATAAATCTATATTAAGTATGAGACTTATAATATAGTATAAGAGTATACCTATATATAAATGATGAATATTTAGGTTGTGTGATTACCTAATATATGGATTATTCTGTTTATGACATACCTACCATACTTGCTATCATGGGAAGTTGTAGGAAGAGAATACCTTCAGGGGGATTTAGATTTGGTACCTCAAGAGCATAGAACTGTGAAGACTTATGTGTGAGTTAATAAGTCAGCTGACCATGAGAGTGTAGGTGTGTGCATGACCCATTGGTATGTGAACTATGTTCTTCTCCAATACGTGTGATTTGTATTGATACGATTCCTGAGTGATTCGTAACTCGTGATCCTTATGTGCGTGATGTACTGGTATTCGATAGCAGAGTATGCGTGCACCATAGCTTAGTCTAGGGGTGCCATATGTGTATATATGTACCAATTAAGTGTGATATAAATATATACTTGTGATTATTCACTGTTGCTTAGTAGATGAGAATGGCTAAGATATTTAAATGAGTTAATGAGGTGGGAACTTAATCAATACATGAGATAATGGATTCAAATAACGAGTATTTGAAAAATAAGTATGTCTTAATTGAGTAATATGGGTGGATCCATGTAGTAATCCATATAGTCAGATTTAATATTTGCTAGTTAGTTAGTAGCATAACTAAGAATGGGTTAAGGGCATACATTAGTCGTGCACAATAGTTAAGGGGTGAGAATCTCAAGTGAGAGCATGTGACTAACATGTATATAATATTTACTGTTTAATGCAATTAAACACTTGCTGTTTTTAAAATGTTTTCACCTCGGGCTCTGACCTGTTTGCTTTCAAATCTATTTTATTTTTGTAAAAACCTTTTAGGTGCCCAGCCATAGGGACACTAAGCATAGAAGTTCCATTCTATTGACGTGCTCTAGCTGCTGTGGAAGTTATAGGATCTCAGTATTAGATGCCTTCACATCTATCTTTGCTTCCTTCAGAGTAATGCATGTCAGTTAGGGCATGTTTCCCATTCGTATTCAGAGATCGTAGTTTTAGACTTTCATTTATTGGATTTATTTTATTCAGACTCTTGTATTGGTATTATTTGGTATTGAGATTATATTTGGAGTGTTACTCCCAACTCAGTTTATTTCATTATTTATTCCGATGAGATTGTTTATGTTGTATAGTTGGTGATTCATGACTTAGTTTAAAGTTAATTTAATTAATAATTTGTCATCTTACTTGTTAAATATTAGGTGGCTAGTAAATAATTAAATGTTTTTCGATAGTGATGCTAAGACTCAACCAACTTGATATTATGTATTAATTTAATAAAGGAGTAGTTATCTGGTTCTTAATTAGTCGAGGTGTCACAGGTGGTATCAAAGCATCAGGTTCTAGAGTCTTTAGGATCTGTATGGCTTGCTATGCTTTCCGCGTAGCGTTCTTTGATATAGAGCCCTATGTTTTAGGACTGTTGTATTCTTTAAATTGCGCATTTTAGGTCTTCGTCCATTTTATGATAATAAATGTTGACTTATATAGATTTTCTCTCATTTCAGAGGCCTCCTCGACGTGCACAGCGAGTTCCCAAGGGTACCCAACCCGAGCCTTAACTAGCACCAGTTCATGGTAATATGAACGCCTCTGAAGTTTCCGCTATAATACCACAGGAAGTAAATGCAGCTTTAGAAGTAGTGCAGCAGGAGCCACCTCAGGCCCCAGTAGTGTCCCCAGTTCAGGCTCTTGTATTCCCGTCTGCTTGGGAATGTGTCAGAGATGCCTTTTAGAAGGCACATCCTCTGGAATTTGTAGGGAGCTATGATATTGTAGTGGCGAACCAATGGACGAAGGACATCGAGAGGAACTTGAGGATATATGAGTGCACAGATATATAGAGGCATGTACTAGCTACTTTTAAGCTAGTTAGAGCAGAGCTGCAGTAGTGGGAGTCTATTATGAATGCTGAGGAGAGAGATGTCTTTACTATTTGGGATTTTTGGGTACGGTTCGATCGAAAATATTTCCCTTCCGCCATTCACACTGAGATGAGGCAGAGATTACTAAACCACACCCACGAGGGGAAGACCGTAGCTAAGTATGAGGAAGAGTTTACCAGGCTGGGTAACCTCTCATTACAGACCTATAGTGATGTGATCAATGTAGCACTACTTTACTACCAGGACCACCATTTCCATCTGTCAGGGAGTAAGCGAGTAAGGGAGTCTAGCCAGTAAGGCAGGACATGAGGTAGTAGTGCCAGTGGGGTACAACCAGCCCAGGTCCAACAAACGTAGGGTCATCAGAATTCCCAATCGATGGGTTCTAAGCGATTCAGATCGGGAGGTTTCCAACACAGTCATGGAGGATATAGGCATGGCCAGCAGGGTCAGCATGTCCATCATGGCCATCAGGGCTAACAGAAATATCAGCAGGGCCAAGTGAGAGGTGGTAACGGCTAGCAAGGTCGAGGGTAGCAAGGACAGAAAGGGGTAAACTTTGGTGGAAAGTGTTTCATATGTGGCAAGATTGTCAACAAACGTTATGATTGTCCTGAGAAGGGCAGGGCCCTACATGCGCAACAGCAGGGTGCGCAACAGGAGCCTCAAAGATCGATATTTCCCACCGCCCTCCCAGCACCACCACTGATTCCATCTTTGCCAGTTATAACAGCGGTCCCAGTTCAGCAGGGGCAGTTATAGTATGGGTGTGTTTATTACATTCATCCGACCGTAGTCCCAGAGGCTCCACCCGCGATTGAGGGTATGTTTTCTATCCAAAGGACTTTGGATTATATTTTATTCGACACTGGGACATCACATAGTTTTATTACCGCTAGTTTTAGTGTAGATTCCCAGTTAGGCTATGGGTCACTGATTTTCTTTATATGTCAAGGCGTAGGCATAGAGATTGGGAGATGTAATTATCGATAGATATGCTTGTCTTATATATCCATGAGTATGATGTGATTATCGCTATAGATTGTCTTGTTGCGTATAGGGATATGATAAATTGCTTTGGTAGGAGTATTATATTTTCTATACCGGGTTAGGAGATGTTCCTGGTGGTGATGCCTCGTCCTAAGGGAGGATCATCCACTCACTTGTATTATATAGAGGAGGAGACCTCTAAGGAGGTAGTAATTCCACTTTATTCAATTCCTATTGCACGAGAGTTTGCTAATGTATTCCAAGAGATACCGGAATTACCACCTAGTAGAGAGATATACTTTGTTATATATTTGGCATTGGGCACTCATTCGATGGCCCGTGCGCCTTATCGTATGGCTCCGACAGAGATGAGGGAGTTACAGGATCAAATTGAGCAGCTGTTGGGACAGGGGTTCATCCGGAGGAGTACCTCACCTTGGAGTGCTCCTGTGATATTTATGAAGAAGAGGGTTGGATCCTTACGATTGTGTGTTGATTATCGAGAGCTGAATAAAGCCACGATACAGAATAAGTATCCATTGCCCCGAATCGATGACTTATTTGATCAGTTGCGAGGAGTTGTATTCTTCTTGAAGATAGATTTAAGATCAAGATACCATCAGTTGCCTATCATAGAGCAGGACGTGTCTAATACTGCATTATTGATGAGATATGGATCTTACGAGTTCAGGGTTACACCATTTGGGCTAACCAACACTCCATATGTATTCATGGACTTGATGAATAGGGTGTTCAGAGAGTTCCTTGATCAGTTTGTCATTGTCTTCATAGATGACATTCTGATATATTCTCAGAATAAAGAGGAGCATGCTGAGGTGTTGCAGACATTGCGCTAGCACGAGTTGTATGTCAAATATGAGAAGTGTGGGTTTTGGTTGAAGGAGGTCCAGTTTTTGGGGTACATTGTATCTAAAAAGGGTATGTCCGTAGATCCGGGGAAAGTGTCAGCGGTAAGAGAGTAGGGACAACCCAGGATATCGACAGAGATACGTAGTTTCTTAGGCCTAGAAGGATACTACAGGAGGTTTATTCGGGGATTCTCTAAGATAGCGGGTTCTTTGACAAACCTGACTCATAAAGGGGTGCCATTCATCTGGGATGACACCTGTCAGTTAGCCTTTGATGAGCTGAATGACAAGTTGACTTTGGCACCCATTCTAGCACTGCCCAAACCAAGAGTGGAGTATTTAGTCTACACTAATGTGTCTTTACAAGGACTCAGAGGTATGCTTCAGTAAGAGGAACAGGCTATAGCTTATGCTTCCCAAAATCTTAAACCTCATGAGAGGAATAACCCCAACCACGACTTGGAGTTAGCGGCAGTCATGTTTGCACTTTGGATATGGAGACATTATCTCTTGGGGAAGAAAATTTTCTTATTCACAGATCACAAGTCACTACAGTACCTCTTCACCTAGAAGGAGTTGAATATGTGTTAGCACAGGTGGCTTGAATTTGTGAAGGATTATCATATCAATATCCAATATCAATCGAGGAAGGCTAACATGGTAGCAAACTCGTTGAGCCGTAGGTCAGTAGGTAAGGTGGTCGAGGTGTGGAAAGTGAAATGGAAGGAGTTGGGACACTAAGATGCAGTTACCCGATCATTCATGTCTGTTATGACTGTTACAACTCAGATTATTATGAAGGTGGTACAGGCTCAGGCAACGGATACGTTCTGCCAGGGTCGGATAGTGCATCTTCTAGCAGAGGGGGTCGAGTCTTACACGGTTAGTTCAGATGGAGGGTTGCGCTTCAATGGGAGACTGGTTGTTCCTGGGGGTGAGGACTTGCAACATGAGGTGATGATAGAGTCGCACGATTCACGTTTTGCGGTACATCCCGGTGGGGATAAGATATACCAAGATATGAGGTGACAGTATTGGTGGAGTGTAATGAAAAAAGATATTGTCTAATTTGTTTCGAAGTGTGCCACTTGGCAACTGGTAAAAGTGGACAACCAGAGACCGTCAGGGCTTCTACAGCCGTTAGATATCCCTATGTGGAAATTGGAGAGCATTTCCATGGATTTCATTACATGGTTACCTACATCTCAGCGAGGTCACGATTCGATATGGGTGTTTGTGGATCATTTTACCAAGGTCGATTATTTTCTGCCCGTTCAGACCGATTATACTACGGGACAGAATGCTCAAATATTTATTACGGAGATAGTGAAACTCTATGGGGTGCCTCTTAATATTGTGTCCATCCGGGACAAAATTTTTATGTCCAGATTTTGGGAGAGCTTCCAGGAGACCATGGGTACGGAGTTACGATTGAGTCAGCCTATCACCCGCAGACTGATGGGCATACCGAGCGAACAAATCAGATGTTAGAGGATATGTTGAGTATGTGTATCTTAGATTTTGGCGGAGTATGGGAGTATTATCTCCCACTAGTGGAGTTTGCCTATAATAACTCTTACCAGTTTATGACTGGCATGGCTCCATTCAAGGCATTATATGGTAAACCTTTTCATTCTCCATCGTGTTGGTTAGAGGTGGTGGATAACAAACTACTTGGGCCAGAGGTGATCCGGGATACTTCGTCCAGGATAGAGATGATTCGGAGTCGTCTTCGGGTTGCTCAGGCTCGACAGAAGAGCTACGCCGATGCCAAGAGGTTCTTCCGGGAGTTCAATGTGGGAGACCAAATATTATCGAGAGTATCTGCTATAAAGGGTGTAATGTGTTTTGGTAAGAAAGGGAAGTTTTCTCTGAGATACGTAGGGTCATTCCCTATCATCGAGCGGATTGGGCCAGTTGCTTATAGACTTGGGTTACCGCAGCATTTGCATAGGATTCATGACGCTAATGATGCTGAGATTTAGCATCACCGGATAAGTGATAATGAGCTCAAACAGTAGTAACCATGGCAACCATAGAGATATATAAGTGATGATGCTGAGATTCAGCACCACCGGATAAGTGATAGTGAGCTCAAGCAGTAGCAGCCATGGCAGCCATGAAGATGAATAAGTATATAGAAGGGGATGAGTATAAGAGGAAATTAGTCAATGATGTATAGTGGTTCAGCCAATTTGGCCTACATCCACTGTGAGTGTGTGATCCACTAAGTATGGGCACTAATAGCCTTGGATACAATGCACACAAGCTCTCTCTCTCTCTCTACTGTGTGTACAAGCAGAGTTTTTACTAGGGTTGCAATAATCTGATCCTCCTGTAGGGTTGTAGGTGACAAGTATATATAGGTCTTGGGGGGTGTAGTGTACCCCCCAAGTATGCATGGTGCATGTGAATGATGATCCAGCCAACCCCCAGTTGACACCTGTAGATGCCAAATGATGACTTAATATTCCCTCACGTGAGGGTGTGATTTTGTTATAACGGTCTGCCACGTGCCACACGAGCCTCACGCGCACTGTTCCACGCGTCTCCTAAACCACGCGCTGTGATGATGTCACCCTCGGCCTATGAGACGAGGCCGAGGGCAAAGTTTCTTCCGGTAGTGAGCCTGGCCCAATTCTTGCCTCGTACTGTCGTACCCTCGTAGGGTCGTTCGGAGCCTGGGGGAGGGTCGGCCCCTCATAGGGTCGTCTCGAGCCTGGTGGAGGGTCAGCCCCTCGTAGGTTCGTCTTGAGCCTGGTGGAGGGTCGGCCCCTCGTAGGGTCGTCTGGGCCTGGTGGAGGCCAGCTGGGGGCCTGGTGAAGGGTCGGCCCCTCTTAGGGTCGTCCGTTTTGGACATAGTCTTCAGCCAAGCCAAGGATATAAACGGGTACATCAATCACCCCCAGCCCTTAGCCATAGGTGCCATTGAGATGGCTGAGGGATAATGTTGAAATTGGGATGCGTGTATGATCAGTTATGTGAGTGACACATGGGCAGGTACTCATTTCTATTCAAGTTTCCAAGGCACGACGGCTGCACACTTGCATGGGTCTTTGTGCCCTAATTATACCCTTCTTGGCAAATGTGCTCATTTATTGCCAGGGTATTTAAGAGTTTTTTAAACTCTCTCTCTCTAGCTTCTTCTTCTTCGCGCCCAAGTCTATTCTCTCTCTAGAACCAGTAAGCTTTGCCACTTTCAGCCTTCGTTTCGTCAGGTCTCAGCGGCGTTACTCTCCCTCGTTATTAGGTATTCTCCTTCATTAAGAGCTTTCCTTTGTCTTCAATTCTGTTTGTTTTTTAGGGCCATAGGGTTGCATTTTCTTCGAGTTCCCCATAGCTTTTTCCGGTGCCTTCTCCGGTTAAAGGTTCTTGAACGTTCTTGACGAAAACCTTTGAGTTCTTTTGTTTAATCCAAAAGTCAAACCTGGTCAATTCCCCACTTGTTTGTAGCTGAATTAGCCAAGTCTAGTGTAATTTCTCTAAGTGTAGAGTCTTCCCCTTAATGCTTAGGAGGCTTTACAGCTTAGTATCTGAGTTCCCGTCCTTGAGAGAGAAGCTCTTTACCGAAATCAGACGAATAGAGGAAGAGGAAGAGAGGAGATGAGGGGCCGACCCTAATTGGGTATAACCCATCTTTCCCATTCCTCTTGCCACCATAAGACCATCCGAACCTTCTGAGTCTTGTGGGTCGTCCCCTCGTCCTGCCGAGACATCTAACCCAAGTGAGATGGACGAGAGAGTCTCTTCACCAACTGGTGCTGGAACTTCTAGCAGAAGGGACACACCTGACCTTAGCCCAGGCCGAGAGGCCGAGGGTACGGCCCCCTCTGAGGCTATCCCTGTGACAACCCTGTCCCCCAATGCCTTCCAAGTGGCTTTTCCTCAGGGTCCTCCTGCAGGTGATGAGGGGGAGAGATATGAGGACGTGGACGATGATACATATGATGAGGTTGATACCTCCCACGCCTCGTCCTTTGTCTCCTCTGTTAGGGATCGAGATCTCATGATATGGAGGTATATTTATGGAGTGCCCTCCGGGGTGACTATGAGGGTTCCCTCTGAGGCTGAGAGGGTCTTCGATTGCCAAGAGGGAGAGGTTGCAGTCTACGAACAGATGTTCAAGGTTGGAGTCAGGCTCCCTCTGCACCCTGCCATTGCAGATATTCTGGTTGCCCTCGGCGTTTCCCCCTCTCAACTTCCTCCCAACTCTTGGAGGACGATCTTGGGCTATATTTCCTTGTGGAAGAATGCCTTTACTGACGAGCCCTCGGCTGACCTATTTCTGGGCTGCTACAACATCACCTCCTCGTCCAAGAAGCCTGGATATTATCACCTGGGGGCAAGGAGGTCTGAGAAGAAACTCCTCCATGTGGCACAAACTTCCAACCATGATTGGAAGAAGAGGTTTTTCTTTATCTCCGGGGAGTGGGAGCCCGTTGCTGATGGTCCGAGGGTCCCCAGGAAGTGGTCTAACCCCTCCATGAAGGCCAGGTCAGACCCTGGACTTAGTCTGGAGGAGAAGGATATAGTAGACTATCTGAGAGGACGAGGGCGAGAGGGTGAGCTTGCAAAATTCGAAGACTTGATGACCCATCGATTCCTTAAAGAAGCTGGTCTGAGGGTCGGCCCTCTGACAGAACTATGTGAGTTATACTGAACATTTTCCCTTCTTTACTTATTTTTGAAGTGTTCTCTCTTTATCTCGGAACTTTTCTGACATGTCGTCCTCTTATCAGATCGCCTTGCAGGTACACCAGACTATCTTTGGGAAATGACAGCTCCCAGCTTACTGTTTGGACTGGCCAAGAAGAAGGGGAAGGAGCCTCAGCAGGCTCCGAGGAAGACAAAGGCCGCTGGGCCGACAGTGGTGGAGCCGACCACTGAGAGTAACAAAAGGAAGGAGCGTGAGGGCCCAGTTGAGCCTCGGCCTGATTCTCAGATGAGGGCCAGAGTCGACGCCTCTGAGGGGACGACCTCTTCGTCCAGCATGGGGGCCTTCTGGTCTCAAAATCTGGCCCATCTGAGGGCCGACCCCTCGTCACTGATCACGAACTTACGGGCTGCCAAGGCCTCGATGTTCTCTGTACCATCGGCCTCTGACTTCGAGTTCTTAGCAAAGATGCCCCCTGCTAAAGTGTACGACTATGGTCTGCACTCCCTTGCTCAGGTATTCGTCTTGACCCACCTCCTTAATTTCATTCTTCCGCTAACTGTTCCCTCGGCCCCTCTTGATATCTGTTCATTTTTCGTGCAGTCTGTTTGTGCCCTTACCTCAGCCACCAAATGGATGGCCGAGAATCAGATGAAGTTCCATGAGGCCGAAAAGGCTATTCAGCATGAGGCTGTCTTGCAGACAGAGCTTGATACTGCGAAGACTGAGCTTGATACTGCGAGGGCTGAGCTTGAGAGTGCTAGGACCGAGAATGTTAGGGTCCTAGATGAGCTGATGAAGCAGCACGATGCCGACCTGCAAGCCAAGGACTTGATCATCAAAGATAGGGATGAGGCTTTACTGAGCATGGAAGTCAAGCACAAGACTGATCTGGAAGCAGCCATCAAGAAAGCTGAGGCCGATGTTGTTGAGGCTTATAAGACTTCAGACGAATTTCAGGGCTTCGGCCTTGAGTATCTGGAAAGGGGGATCAGGACGGCCTGCCGATGGGTCGTCCTCAAATTCGGCGATGTCGTCTCCTCTGTTCGTCCTTCACTGGAGGGTATTCAACTGGACGACCCCCTAATTGCCGAGGCCCTCAACCAAGTGAAGTCACAAGTCCAAATCGAGGGGGTCGGTACATCTGAAGATCACCCAGTGCTGGTAACTGAGGAGACCATTCCCATAGATGTTGAGGCCCTGCCCTCTGATGTCGTCCCATAGGGTGGTTGCCTGTAGCCCATACCCTTCAAGTGTATTTTTGTTCAATGGCCTTGTAAAACACTTGATATTTTATGTTTTATTAATACCATTGTCTCTTCCCTTCCATAATTGTTGTCTTCCATATTTAATTCTTTTTATGGTTTGCTCCTTGTTGATGCTACTAACCCCTCCCTCGTCTTTTTTGAGGACCAATGTGGGGTCGTCCCCTCATATGGTCTCCTCATAGTCGAGGATCATAATAACCCAAATGGTTTTTAAATAAAGTCCACCCTCGTCTTTCTTGAGAACAGTGGTGGGGTCATCCCCTCCACTGGTCCTCATTATAGCCGAGGGTTCAACTTACCAACTTAATGGTTTTAAATTAAGTCTACCCTCGTCTTTCTTGAGGACAGTGGTGGGGTCGTCCCCTCCACTGGTCCTCATTATAGCCGAGGGTTCAACTTACCAACTTAAATGGTTTTAAATTAAGTCTACCCTCGTCTTTCTTGAGAACAGTGGTGGGGTCGTCCCCTCCACTGGTCCTCATTATAGCCGAGGGTTAAAGTTACCCAATTTAATCTACCCTCGTCTTTTTTTAGAACAGTGGTGGGGTCGTCCCCTCCACTGGTCCTCATTATAGCCGAGGGTTCAAGTAACCAAATTAATGGTTTTAAATAAAGTCTACCCTCGTCTTTCTTGAGAACAGTGGTGGGGTCGTCCCCTCCACTGGTCCTCATTATAGCCGAGGGTTCAACTTACCAACTTAATGGTTTTAAATTAAGTCTACCCTCATCTTTCTTGAGGACAGTGGTGGGGTCGTCCCCTCCACTGGTCCTCATTATAGTCGAGGGTTCAACTTACCAACTTAAATGGTTTTAAATTAAGTCTACCCTCGTCTTTCTTGAGAACAGTGGTGGTGTCATCCCCTCCATTGGTCCTCATTATAGCCGAGGGTTCAACTTACCAACTTAATGGTTTTAAATTAAGTCTACCCTCGTCTTTCTTGAGAACAGTGGTGGGGTCGTCCCTCCACTGGTCCTCATTATAGCCGAGGGTTCAACTTACCAACATAAATGGTTTTTTGTAGATGTTTCCATGCGTGCTAGGACTGACAACAGGATGAGGGAAACACTGATATTTCTCATTAATTTTCCAAGTGTTCTGTTGGAGCAACTCTCATTACAATTATGGCCTTTCAAGACCTTACAATACTACTGATAGTATTTCTTCAAATGATCTGCATTACAGGGGTTGGAAAAAGGTTCCCCTTCTAGGTTTTATAGTCTATAGGTCCCTGGGACAACTTCATCGATGACCCTATATGGGCCATGCCAATTAGGATGGAGCTTGTTGGGCTTTTGCCAAGCCTTCTTGAGAACCAAGTCTCCTACTGCTATAGGTCTCTGTTTCACCCTCTGATTATAAAACCTTGCGGTCCTCTGCTGGTAGGAAGCCTGCCTTATCTCAGCGTCCTCCCTCCTTTCCCCAATCAGGTCCAAGTCAAGTCTCCTTTCTTCCGCGTTTCCCTGGGGGTCGTACATTTGTACCCTATGAGTAGGAAACTCGACTTCGGTGGGGATGATGGCTTCTGATCCATAGGCTAACATGAATGGGGTCTCCCCGGTAGAAGTCCTCACTGTCTTCCTGTATGCCCACAGTACGGCATGTAACTCTTCGACCCATCTTTCCTTTGCTTTCTCAAGCCTCTTCTTGATTTCATCTAGGATTGTTTTGTTTGTTACTTCGATTTTCCCATTGGCCTGAGGTCGGCCTGGGGTGGAGAAAAATTATTTGATATTTACCCTCTCACAGTACTTCTGGAGAGAGGCATTCTTGAACTGCGTCCCGTTATCTGAAATGAGGGTGTTGGGCAGACCATATCTGCATATCACATTTTTCCAGATGAACTGGAAGGTCTTCTGCTCTGTAATTGTGACCAACGCTTCGGCCTCTACCCACTTTGAGAAGTAGTCAATCGCTACAATGAGGAACCGATAGTTATTGACTGCTCTTGGTAAGGGCCCTACCAGGTCAATCCCTCACACTGCGAACATCCATGGAGATGTAATGGAGGTAAGAGGCTGATGGGGTTGATGAGGGATGGTAGCAAATCTTTGGCATTTATCACACTTTTTTACATATGCTGCGGCGTCTTTCCCCAAGGTCGGCCACCAGTAGCCTTGGGTGATCACTCTCTTCGCTAAGGATCTGCCCCCGATATGGCTTGAGCACGATCCTTCGTGCACATCTTGCAAAATGGAAGGGACTTCTGAGGGGTGCACACACCTAAGTAAGGGGAGCAAAAACCCCTTTTTGTACAAGGTGTCTCCGATGACAGTGAATTTTGCAGCCCTGTACCTCAGCTTCTTCCTTTTCTGCCCTGCTTCTGGCATCTCCCCCTCTTTAATGTATTTGATCAGGGGGTCCATCCACGAAGGTTCTTGAGAGACATTTAGGCAATTGCCAAGTGTTCCCTCAGCGTCCTCAATAGTTGGCTGAAGCAAAATTTCCACTGGGACCGTCTTCCTGATGTCTGTCCTAGTCGCCGAGGCCAATCTCGCAAGGGCATCAGCACGGCCGTTGTCTAGCCTGGGTATCCTCTTTAATTTTACTTCTCTGAAGCCTTTCAGTAGTGTCCTCACCTTCTCGAGGTATCTAGCCATTCTTTCGTCCTTAGCCTCGTAGGCCCCTAGTATCTGATTCACCACTAGCCTTGAATCACTATGGACCAGAATCTGGCCGACACTAAGAGACTTGGCCAAGGAGAGGCCTGCTACTAAGGCCTCATATTCGGCCTCATTGTTGGAGGCTTTGAAGTTGAACCTCAGGGCGTATTCGACGTTTGTGCCATCGGGTGCAGACAGTATCAGTCCAGCCCCACTCCCGCTGTCACAGGAGGACCCGTCAACGAAGAGGCTCCACAGAGTCTTTCCCTCTGAAAAATTTCCCTCAGAGAGGGACCCCTGTCTAAATATGTACCTTCCCTCTTCGTTTTCAGTTTCTTTTCTTCTAGCGGTGCTTGTCTCAGCCCTATCTGCGGGTGTGTCAGCGGGTCTATCTTCTGTATCCGTCTTCCCGAGAGTCTCACCCTCGGCCTTATCATCTTCCCAAGTGAACTCAACCACGAAGTCTGCCAATGCCTGCCCCTTAATGGCCGTCCTAGGCTGATACACAATGTCAAACTCCCCCAGCTCTATAGCCCAGGCCATCAACCTACCTGATTTTTTTGTCTTGTGTAGGACCAGCCTAAGAGGAGAGTCGGTGAGGATGACCATTGTATGGGACTGGAAGTACGGCTTCATCTTCCTCGAGGCATGGATCAAGGCGTAGGCCAACTTCTCCATCCTCGAGTATCTTTGCTCTGCCCCCTGGAGTGCCTTGCTGTTGAAATACACAGGCTTCTGTATTCCGTCTTCATCTCTCACAATGGCTGCGCTGATGGCCGACTCTGAGACGGCGAGGTACACGTAAAGTCGTTCACCCTGCACGGGTCGTGACAGCAGCAAGGGAGACCCTAAGTATGATTTTATCTCCTTGAAAGCCTCATCACACTCTTCACTCCATTCGAAGGCCTTCCTGAGGATCTTGAAGAATGGTAAACACCTGTTTGTGGCTCTTGACACAAATCTGTTCAGGGCAGCCACTCTTCCTGTAAGCCTCTAAACGTCTTTAATGGACTTGGGGGTCTTCATCTCAACAAGGGCCTTTATCTTTTCAGGATTGGCCTCGATGCCTCTTTGGTTGACAATGAAACCTAGGAACTTCCCTGCCCCGACCCCGAAGACACATTTGGCCGGGTTAAGCTTCATCTGGTATTTGTCCATCATGTTAAAGGTCCTTTCCAGGTCTGCCACATGGTCCTCTGCCTTCAAACTCTTGGTCAGCATGTCATCCACGTAGACCTCCATGGACTTCCTAATTTGGTCTTTGAACATTTTGTTTACGAGGCGTTGGTACGTTGCCTCCGCATTTTTTAGACCAAAGGGCATGACCCTATAGCAGTATGTCCCCTTATCAGTGATGAAGGCAGTCCTCTCCGAGTCTTCAGGGTTCATGAAGATCTGGTTGTACCCTGAGTAGGCATCCATAAAACTCATGAGCTCATGGCCTGCAGTAGCGTCTACCATCTGGTCAATGCGGGGGAGAGGGAAGCTGTCTTTGGGGCAGTGCTTGTTGAGATCTATGAAGTCCACACACATTCGCCACTTCCCTTTGGCCTTTGGGATAATGACTTCATTGGACAACCACTCAGGGTAGATGACCTCTCTGATAAATTCAGCGTCTTCCAATTTTTTGACCTCATCCCTGATGACCTCGTACTTCTCTCTAGAGTAAATCCTCCTTTTCTACTTTACCGGCTTCACTCCCTCTACCACATTGAGCTTGTGGCACATGATTTCAGGGTCGATCCCCGGCATATCTACATGACTCCACGCGAAGACGCTTCGTCTTCTCCTTAATAGCTTGATGAGGTCTTCCTTGATATTGGGCTTCAGAGACTTGCCAATTTGGACGGTTTTTCCCGGGTCATCCTCATCGAGGATGATGGGTTCTACCTCCTCGGCGGCCTCTCCCTTTTTGAGCTTCGTCTCGTCCCTGGGGTCTAGGGTATCAATGTTGTAAGTGGCTGTAGCCCTCTTGTGTGCCTCCCTTTCTTCAGCAGAGTTGTAGTAACATTCTCTCGCTACCGTCTGGTCTCCCTGAACTTCCCCCACCCCGTAAAGGGTTGGAAATTTGATCATCTGATGGACTGTAGAGGGCACGGCTTCAAACCCTTTGAGGGCCACACGCCCCAGTATGATGTTGTAGGCCGAAAACACCTGCTCATCCATCACAAAGAAACTGACCTTCTTGGTGAGCCATCTCGGCCACTCGTCCCCCATCCTGACATCAGCCTCATACACTCCAAGGGGATGAACCTTTTCCCCACTGAACCCAATCAATGGATGATGGTACGGGACCAGTCTAGCACGACTGAGTCCTAAGGCTTTGAAGCACGGCCAAAACATCACGTCTGCAGATGAGCCCCCATCTACTAGGATCCTCGGCACCTCGCATCCGTGCACCCTGGTAGTGATGACGAGAGGGTCATCGTGTGGGGCCAAGAGGTCTTTGAAGTCCATTCTTGAAAATCCCACTATCAGTGTGTCCATATCAACCTTCTTCCTTTTTTCTGACTTGCCCTCCAGAGAAGTTGCATGTACCGTCTTAGTCACTGCCTTGGCCTCAGCCACATGGGCCTTCCTGTCGGCGACCTCAGACCCTCCTCCTGCAAGACCCCCGGAGATCATTCCCACTCCGAGCGAGATCATATTAAGCCTCTTAACAGGGCCGTGGTCGTCTCTCGGCGGGAGGTCAGGGTCGTCCTCATCATCAGAAGGGTCGTCCCCTCTTTTTTGAGGACCTTCTCTGCATGCGTCGCCTCGCTTCTTTCTGGGGTCGTCCCCTCGGCCCCTCTTGAAGGCGCCTTTGTTGACGTACTTTCTGAGCTTCCCTTCCTTTAGCATCTTCTCAATCTCATCTTTCAGAGCAAAGCATTTGTCCGTTACGTGGCCGTGGTCTTGGTGAAACTCACACCACATGTTCTATTCCTCTTCCCGGGGGCTGACCTCAGCTTCTCGGGCCATTTCAGGGATCGTTCACTCTTAATCTCATTGAGAATCTGTTCACAGCTGACCGTCAGAGGGGTGTACCCCGTGAACTTGTCATCCGAGGACCTCTTCTTCCCCTCTTTGTTCTTCTTGGGGTATTTACCCCCACTTGCACCTCCTCTTTCGTCCTCATATTTTGCAACCATCGCCTCTTCGGCGTTCATCACCTTTCCTGCTATCGACAACAGCTCGGCCATCGTCCTCGGAGGGTCTTCAGCAAGCTTCCATAACAGCTTCCCCTTTTGGAGTCCTCCAATCAGGGCTGTCATAGCTATGCTCTCCTCATAGTCTTCCACCTCCAGCTTCTCTTTATTGAATCTGGCTATATAGTCCCTCAGACTCTCACTCTTCCCCTGCTTAACATAGAGCAGGTGGGTGGTCTTCTTCTGTGGCCTCACCCCAAAGCAGAAATTATGGATGAACAGGTCGGCCATCTGCTTAAAGTTTTCTATGGAAATTTTTGGAAGAGACATGTACCAGACATGTGCAGCCCCTGTCAAGGTACCAGAGAAGGCATGACACCTCATCTCATCTGAGATAGAGTATATGTCTGCCGCCGACTGATACATCTCCACATGGTGGACGGGGTTGGTACTCCCGTCATACCTTGGGGTGACCATAGGTGGCTTGAATTTTGATGGCGTGGGGAAGTTGACTATCTTTGCCACAAAGGGTGAGCCTAAGGTGTATCTCCTCTGAAGAGGGTCTCGGCTCTTCAATATATCACCAATCTTATCCTCTAGCCGCTGGATTGAGTCATTCCAGGGCCTCACAGGGTCGGCCTGGCAGATGTTATCCCCTGCTGCCTCTCCGAGGTGGACGGAGGGTTCTGCTGCAGCAGGCCTGTGTCGGCTGTTTACTTCCCTTTGGCCATCATCTCGTCCTCAGGGTCGGCCATCTGCTGCCTCCCTCCTGGATCTCGCAGCGCTTCTTGGTCTGGACAACTGGTCCCGCAGGTCATTTACCGGGCCTAGCCTCTCAAAGGCCGACCCCCTGCTCAAGCGATCAAAAGCGGAGCCACTTGGACGATCATCAGGGTTTGGTCTCCCACACTTCCCTCTACTGTCCTGGAGGGGTCGTACAGTATTGTTGGAGACCTCATAGGGTTCCCAGCATTCTATTGGAGCTTCCTCTCCCTCCAGATCGTCATAGTTGTCCTCAGGGCAAGGGTTTCCTTGCCTCCCCAGGCGTAAACGCCGGGGGTCAGCAACATCCCTACGCCGCTGAGGGGGTGGTAGGTCTTTGCGTGGTTCCTGGGGTGGTCCCCTGGCCTCATGCTGCCCTAGAGCTGCTGCCGGAGTAATCATCTCAGGTGAAACCCCTGGTGCTCTCAGTATGTTCTGGCTTAGAGCTATGAACTGCTCCTGCATCATCCGATGGCTTGCTGCCAGAGACTTTAGGGCTACCGCCACATCAGCCATCTCAGACTGGGGTGGCGGCTGACTGGAACTGGGTCTTCCCCCCTCATCCGGCGGGGGAAGTAGTGGCAGTGGCATCTCAGGTGCCATGTGCTTGAGCTATGAAAAGTTAAACTGAAGAAAATACTGGTGAGCTTGAGAACCTTAGTGGGTCTCTTTCAATGGTGAAACACCTCCTCTCAGGGGGAGTGTTGGTTCACCACCAGAGTGCCCAGTGAGGTCAAGCTGTACAAAGGAAGAGATGTCTTCTTTTTCCCACAGACGGCGCCAAACTGATGATGCTGAGATTCAGCACCACCGGATAAGTGATAGTGAGCTCAAGCAGTAGCAGCCATGGCAGCCATGGAGATGAATAAGTATATAGAAGGGGATGAGTATAAGAGGAAATTAGGCAATGATGTATAGTGGTTCAGCCAATTTGGCCTACATCCACTGTGAGTGTGTGATCCACTAAGTATGGGCACTAATAGCCTTGGATACAATGCACACAAGCTCTCTCTCTCTCTATACTGTGTGTACAAGCAGAGTTTTTACTAGGGTTGCAATAATCTGATCCTCCTGTAGGGTTGTAGGTGACAAGTATATATAGGTCTTGGGGGGTGTAGTGTACCCCCCAAGTATGCATGGTGCATGTGAATGATGATCCAGCCAACCCCCAGTTGACACCTGTAGATGCCAAATGATGACTTAATATTCCCTCACGTGAGGGTGTGATTTTGTTATAACGGTCTGCCACGTGCCACCCGAGCCTCACGCGCACTGTTCCACGCGTCTCCCAAACCACGCGCTGTGATGATGTCACCCTCGGCCTATGAGACGAGGCCGAGGGCAAAGTTTCTTCCGGTAGTGAGCCTGGCCCAATTCTTGCCTCGTATTGTCGTACCCTCGTAGGGTCGTCCGGAGCCTGAGGGAGGGTCGGCCCCTCGTAGGGTCGTCTCGAGCCTGGTGGAGGGTCGGCCGCTCGTAGGTTCGTCTTGAGCCTGGTGGAGGGTCGGCCCCTCGTAGGGTCGTCTGGGCCTGGTGGAGGCCAGCTGGGGGCCTGGTGAAGGGCCGGCCCCTCTTAAGGTCGTCCGTTTTGGACATAGTCTTCAGCCAAGCCAAGGATATAAACGGGTACATCAATAAGTGTATAAGTATGTACAAGGGGATGAGTATAAGAGGAAATAAGACAATAATGTATAGTGGTTCAGCCAATTTGGCCTACATCCATTGTGAGTGTGTGATCCACTAAGTATGGGCACTAATGGCATTGGATACAATGCACATAAGCTCACTTTCTCTCTCTACTCTGTGTACAAGCAGAGTTTTATCTAGGGTTACAATAAATTGATCGATCCCCTGTAGGGTTGTAGGTGACAAGTATATATAGGTCTTGGGGGGTGTAGTGTACCCCCCAAGTATGCATGGTGCATGTGAATGATGATCTAGACAATCCCCTTTTGACACCTGTAGATGCCAAATGATGACCTAATATTCCCTCACGTGAGGGTGTGATTTTGTTATAACGGTCTCCCATGTGCCATGTGAGCCTCACGCGCACTGTTCCACGCGTCTCCCAAACCACGCGCCGCGATGATGTCATTCTCGGCCTATGAGCCGAGGCCGAGGGCAAAGTTCCTTCCGGTAGTGAGTCTGGCCTAATTTAGGCCTCGTACTGTCGTACCCTCGGAGGGTCGTCCGGAGCCTGATGAAGGGTCGGCCCCCGAGGGGTCGTCTGGAACATGATGAAGGGTCGGCCACCTGAGGGGTCGTCTGGAACATGATGAAGGGTCGGCCCCCTTAGGTGGTCCGGTTTGGAGGGTATATATGGGTATATCAATCACCCCCCAGCCCTTAGCCATAGGTGTTGTTGAGATGGCTGAGGGATAGTGTTGTAATGATGATGTGTGTATGATCAGTTAGGTGAGTGACACCTTGGCAGATATTGTTGTTCCAGTTTCCAAGGCATGGCGGTTGCATACTTTGCCTGGGGCTTTGTGCCCTAATGATGCCTTCCTCGTGGGCTGTGACCTGCCCTGGTTAATGGGCCCACTCATTACTAAGGTATTTAAGAGATTTTTAAACTCTCTCTCTCTTCTTCTTCTTCTTCGCGCCAAGCTCTCTCTCTCTAGCCTTTCACCAGTCTTCATTGCCATTTCTGCAGTCTTCGATCCTTCAAGCTTAGCAACTTTAGCAGTCTTGCTCTCTCTTTATCAGGTAATCCCTTTTCCCCAGCGCTCTCTTTTATCTTCATTTCTGTTTGCTTTTTAGGCTCGTAGGGCTGCATTTTCCTTGGGTTGTTTCATAACTTTTTCCGGTGTCTTCTTCGGCAACTGGTTCTTGAGTGTTCTTGACCAAAACCCTTGAATTCCTTTGTTTTAATCCAAAAGTCCAATCTGGTCAACTGCCAACTTATTTGTAGCTAAGTTTAGTTAAATTCTCTAAGTGTAGGGTCCTCCCTTTAATGCTTAGGAGGCTTTACAGTTTAGCATCTGAATTCCCATCCTTGAGAGAGAAGCTCTTTGCAGAGATCAGACGAATAGAGGAAGAGGAAGAGAAGAGACGAGGGGCCGACCCTAACTGGGTACGACCCATCGTTCCCATTCCTCTTGCCATAATAAAACCATTTGAATAGTCTGAGTCTTGTGGGTCGTCCTCTCGTCCAGCCGAGAGTCATTTAAGTGAGATGGATGAGAGAGCATCCTCGCTAACTGGCGCTGGACCTTCCGGTAGGAGAGAGACATCTGACTTAAGCCCAGACCGAGAGGCCGAGGGTATGGTCCCCTCCGAGGCTATCCCTGTGACAACCCTATCTCCACATGCCTTCCAGATGGCCTTTCCCCACGGTCCTTTAGCAGATGACGAGGCCGAGGGAGAGGGTACTGAGGACGAGGGCGATGATACAGATGACCAGGTTGATACCTCCCATGCCTCGTCCTATATCTCCTCTGTTAGGGATCGCGACCTCTTGATATGGAGGCATGCCTATGGAGTGTCCCCCAATATAACTATGAGGGTTCCCTCTGAGTCTGAGAGGGTCTTCGAAGGTGAAGAGGGAGAGGTTGCAGTATACGAACAAATGTTCAAGGTTGGTGTCAGATTCCCTCTGCATCCTGCCATCGTAGATATCCTGTCAGCCCTTGGTGTTGCCCCTTCTCAGCTTCCTTCCAACTCTTGGAGGACGATCCTGGGCTACATCTCCCTTTGGAAGAATGCTTTCACTGATGAGCCCTCGGCTGACGTATTCTTGGCCTGCTACAATATCACCTCCTCGTCCAAACAGCCTGGGTACTATTATCTAGGGGCGAGGAGGTCTGAAAAAAACTTCTCCACGTGGCACAAACCTCCAACCACGATTGGAAGAAGATATTATTCTTTATCTCTGGGGAGTGGGAGTTCACCGCCGAGGCTCAACTTGTAGCCGATGGTCCGAGGGTCTCCAGAAGATGGTCTAACCCTTCAATGAAGGCCAGGTCAGACCCCGAACTTAGTCTGGAGGAGAAGGACATCGTTGAGTATCTGAGGGGACGAGGGAGAGGTGGTGAGCTTGCAAAATTTGAAGATTTGATGACCCCCAGGTTCCTCAAAGAAGCTGGTCTGAGGGTCGGCCCTCTGATAGAACTATGTGAGTTATACTGAATGTTTTCCATTCTTTACTTATTTTTGAAGTGTTTCCTCTTTATCTCTGCATTTTTCTGACGTGTCGTCCTCTTTCCAGGTCGTCCTGCAGGTATATCAGACTATCTTTGGGAAATGACTGCTCCCAGCTTATTATTAGGCTTGACCAAGAAGAAGGGTAAGGAGCCTCAGCAGGCTCCGAGGAAGACGAAGGTCGCTGGGCCGACGGTTATTGAGCCGACCGCTGATAGACACAAAAGAAAGGAGCCTGAGATTCCTGTTGACCCTCGATCGGATTCTCGGACGAGGGCCAGGGTCGAAGCATCTGAAGCGGCTGCTTCTTCATCCAGCATGGGGCCTTCTGGTCTCAGAACTTGGCACATCTGAGGGCCGAGCCCTCATCACTCATTACAAACTTGAGGGCAGCTAAGGCATCAATGTTTTCTGCTCCCTCGGCGGCTAACTACGACTTCTTGTCAAAGATGCCTCCAGCCAAAGTGTATGACTGTGGTCTGCATGCTCTAGCCCAGGTATCGGTCTTGATTTATTTCTTTTAATTTCATTCTTTTAATAACTATTTCCTCAGCCTGTTGACATCTATTTATTTTTCTTGTGCAGTCTATGTGCGCCTTTACCTCGGCAACAAAATGGATGGCTGAAAATCAGGAGAAATTCCATGACGCCGAGAGGGCCATCCAGCATGAGGCCGACCTGCAAGATGACTTAGATACTGCAAAGGATGAGTTAGAGAGTGCCAAAACTGAGCATGCATGAATTATGGATGAGCTGACGAGGCAGCATGATGAGGATCTGAAGGCTAGAGACTTGCTTTTGAAGGAGAAGGATGAAGCCATGACCCATCGGGAGGCCCAGTTTAAGGTTGAGTTGTCTGAGGCTGTGAAGAAAGTCGAGGCCGACGCTGTTGAAGCCTATAAACTCTCAGATGAGTTCCAAGGTTTCGGCCTTGAGTACTTGGAGAGAGGGATAAGGATGGCCTGTCGATGGGTCGTCCTCAAGTTCGGCGACGTCGTGTCTTCGGTCCGCCCGTCCCTCGAAGAAGTCCAACTGGATGACCCTCTGATCACCGAGGCTCTGACCCAAGTGGAATCCCAACATACCGAAGGCGTAGGAATGTCTGAGGCTCAGCCTGTCATAGTCACAGAGGAAACCTCTCTTATAGATGTTGAGGCCCTGCCCTCTAATGTTGTTCCATAGGGTGGCTGTTTGTAGCCCATACCCTCTTGATGTAATCAATATTTTTGTACTCTACTTGTAGAACACTTGATATTTCATTAATACCATCGTCTCCTTTGCTGTCTTCCATATTTGCTTCTTGTACTATTTGTGTTTTGTTAATGCCACTAACCTCTCCCTCGTCTTTCTTGTGGGTGAACGAGGGGTCATCCCCTGCGTTGGCCCTCATTATAGCCGAGGAGTCAAATTACCAAACTAATGGTTTTTAATAAATTTTTCCCTCATCTTTCTTGAGGACAGTGGTGGGGTCGTCCCCTCCACTGACCCTCATCATAGCTGAGGGATCAAATTACCAAACTAATGGTTTTTAACAAAGTTTCCCCTCGTCTTTCTTGAGGACAGTGGTGGGGTCGTCCCCTCCACTGACCCTCATTATAGTCGAGGGTTCAACTTACCAAATGAAGGGTTTTAATGTTTTCCCTCGTCTTTCTTGAGTACAGTGGTGGGGTCGTCCCCTCCACTGGCCCTCATTATAGCCGAGGGTTCAACTTACCAAATTAATGGTTTTAATGTTTTCCCTCGTCTTTCTTGAGGACAGTGGTGGGGTCGTCCCCTCCATTGGCCCTTATTATACCCGAGGGATCAAATTACCAAACTAAGTGGCTTTTAATAAAGTTTTCCCTCGTCTTTCTTGAGGACAGTGGTGGGGTCGTCCCCTCCACTGACCCTCATTATAGCCGAGGGTTCAACTTACCAAATTAATGGTTTTAATGTTTTCCCTCGTCTTTCTTAAGGACAATGGTGGGGTCGTCCCCTCCACTGGCCCTCATTATAGCCGAGGGATAAAATTACCAAACTAATGGTTTCTAATAAAGTTTTCCCTCTTCTTTCTCGAGGATAGTGGTGGGGTCGTCCCCTCCACTAACCCTCATTATAGCCGAGGGTTCAACTTACCAAATTAATGGTTTTTAACAAAGTTTTACCTCGTCTTTCTTGAGGACAGTGGTGGGGTCGTCCCCTCCACTTGCCCTCATTATAGCCGAGGGTTCAACTTACCAAATTAATGGTTTTTAACAAAGTTTTCCCTCGTCTTTCTTGAGGACAGTGGTGGGGTCGTCCCCTCTACTGACCCTCATTATAGCCGAGGGATCAAATTACCAAACTAATGGTTTTCAACAAAGTTTTCCCTCGTCATTCTTGAGGACAGTGGTGGGGTCGTCCCCTCCACTGCCCTCATTATAGCCGAGGGTAGTTCTCTGTACATGTTTCCATGCGTACTAGAACCGATAACCACAGGATGAGGGGAAACACTGATAGTTCTCATTAATTTTCCAAGTGTTCTGTTGGAGCAACTCTTATTACAATTATGGTCTATCAAGACCTTAAAACACTACTGATAGTATTTCTTCAAATGTTCTGCATTCCAGGGGTTGGAAAAAGGTTCCCCTTCTAGGTTTTCTAGTCTGTAGGTCCCAGGGACAACTTCATCGATGGCCCTATATGGGCCATGCCAATTAGGATGGAGCTTGTTGGGCTTTTGCCAAGTCTTCTTGAGGACCAAGTCCCCTACTACGATAGGCCTCTGTTTCACCCTCTGATTGTAAAACCTTGCGGTCCTCTGCTGGTAGGTGGCCTACCTTATCTCAGCGTCCTCCCTTATTTCCTCAATCAGGTCCAAGTCAAGTCTTCTCTCTTCCGCATTTCTTTGGGGGTCATACATTTGGACCCTATGCGTAGGAAACTCAATCTCGGTGGGTATGATGGCTTCTGATCCATAAGCTAGCATGAATGGGGTCTCTCCGGTAGAGGTCCTCACTATCGTCCTGTATGCCCACAACACGGCATATAACTCCTCGACCCATCTTCCTTTTGCCTCCTCAAGCCTATTCTTGATTCCATCTAGGATTGTCCTGTTTGTAACTTCTATTTTCCCATTGGCCTGAGGTCGGCTTGGGGTGGAGAAAAATTGTTTGATACTCACCCTTTCACAGTATTTCTGTAGAGAGGTATTCTTGAACTGAGTCCTGTTATCCGAGATGAGGGTGTTGGGGAGACCATATCTGCATATAACATTTTTCCAAATGAACTGGAAGGTCTTCTGCTCTGTTATCATGACCATCGGTTCGGCCTCCACCCATTTTGAGAAATAGTCAATAGCTACGATGAGGAACCGATAGTTATTGACTACTCTTGGTAAGGGTCCTACGAGGTCGATCCCCCACACTGCAAATGGCCATGGGGATGTGATGGAGGTAAGAGGCTGATGGGGTTGGTGAGGGATGGTGGCAAACCTCTGGCATTTATCGCACTTTTTTACATATGCTGTGGCATCCTTCCCCAAGTAAACTCAGCCACGAAATCCGCCAGCGCTTGCCCCTTAATGGCCGTCCTAGGATGATACACTATGTCAAACTCCCCCAGCTCTATAGCCCAGGCCATTAGCCTGCCTGATTTTTCTGGCTTGTGCAGGACCTGCCTAAGAGGAGAGTCGGTGAGGATGACCATTGTATGGGACTGGAAATACTGCTTCTTCTTCCCAGAGGCATGGATCAAGGCGTAGGCTAGCTTCTCCATCCTCACGTATCTTTGCTCTTCCCCCTGAAGTGCCTTGCTGTTAAAATACACAGGCTTCTGTATCCCGTCTTCGTCTCTCACAATGGCTGCACTGATGGCCGACTCTGAGACGGTGAGGTACATATAAAGTCGTTCACCCTGCACAGGTCATGACAGCAGCAAGGGAGACCCTAAGTATGACTTTAGGTCCCTGAAAGCCTCATCACACTCTTCACTCCATTCGAAGGCCTTCCTAAGGATCTTAAAGAATGGCAAACACTTGTCTCTGGACCTAGACACGAACCTGTTCAAGGCAGCAACTCTCCCTGTGAGTCTCTGAACGTCTTTAATGGACTTGGGGGTCTTCATCTCAACAAGGGCATTTATCTTTTTAGGATTGGCCTCGATGCCTCTTTGGTTGACAATGAACCCCAAGAACTTCCCTGCTCCGACCCCGAAGACACACTTGGTCGGGTTGAGCTTCATCTGGTATTTGTCCATCCTATTAAAGGTCCTTTCCAGGTTTGCCACATGATCCTCTGCCTTCAAACTCTTAGTCAGCATGTCATCTACATAGACCTCCATTGACTTCCCAATTTGGCCTTCGAACATTTTATTTACCAGGCGTTGGTACGTTGCCCTCGCATTTTTTAGGCCAAAGGGCATGACCCTATAACAGTATGTCCCCTTGTCAGTGATGAAGGCTGTCCTCTCTGAGTCTTCAGGGTTCATGAAGATCTGGTTATACCCTGAATAGGCATCCATGAAGCTCGTGAGCTCATGGCTTGTGGTAGCGTCTACCATCTGGTCAATGCAGGGGAGAGGGAAGCTGTCTTTGGAATAGTGCTTGTTGAGGTCTTTGAAGTCCACACACATTCTCCACTTCCCGTTGGCCTTTGGTACAATGACTGCATTGGACAGCCATTCAGGGTAGATGACCTCTCTGATAAATTCAGTGTCTTCTAATTTTTTGACCTCATCCCTAATGACCTCATACTTTTCTCTAGAGTAAATTCTCCTCTTCTGCTTTACCGTCTTCCCTCCCTCTACCACATTGAGCTTGTGGCACATGATTTCAGGGTCAATCCCTGGCATATCTACATGACTCCATGCGAAGACGCTTCACCTTCTCCTCAACAGTTTAATGAGGTCTTCCTTGATATTGGGCTTCAGAGACTTACCGACTTGGACGGTTTTTTCTGGGTCATCCTCATCGAGGATGATGGATTCTACCTCTTCCGTGGCCTCTCCTTTCTTTAGCTTCGTCTCATCCCTGGGGTCTAGGGTATCAATATTGTAAGTGATCGTAGCCCTCTTGTGTGCCTCCCTTTCTTCAGCGGAGTTGTAGTAACATTCTCGCGTTATCGTCTGGTCTCCCTGAACTTCCCCCACCCCGTAAGGGGTAGGAAATTTAATCATCTGATGGACCGTAGACGGCACAGCTTCAAAACCCTTGAGGGCCACACGCCCCAGTATGATGTTGTAAGCCGAAAACACATGTTCATCCATCACAAAGAAACTGACCTTCTTGGTAAGCCATCTCGGCCACTCATCCCCCATCCTAACATCAGCCTCATATACCCCAAGGGGATGAACCTTTTCCCCACTGAACCCAATCAATGGATGATGGTATGGGATGAGCCTAGCACGGCTGACACCTAAGGCTTTGAAGCACGACCAAAACATCACGTCTGCAGATGAGCCCCCATCTACTAGGATCCTCAGCACCTCGCACCCGTGCACCCTGGTAGTGATGACGAGAGGGTAATCATGTGGGGCTAAGAGGCCTTTGAAATCCATTCTTGAAAATCCCACTATCAGAGTGTCCATATCAACCTTCTTCCTCTTTTCTGACTTGACCTCCAGAGAGGTTGAGTGTACCGTCTTCGTCACTGCCTTGGCCTCAGACACATGGGACTTCCTGTCAACAACCTCAGATCCTCCTCCTGCTAGACTCCCGGAGATCATTCCCACTCCGAGCGAGATTATATTAAGCCTCTTGACAGGGCCGTGGTCGTCTCTCGGAGGGAGGTCAGGGTCGTCCTCATCATCAGAAGGGTCGTCCCCTCTTTTTTGAGGACCTTCTCTGCAAGCATCGCCTCGCTTCTTTATGGGGTCGTCCCCTCGGCCCCTCTTGAAGGCACCTTTGCCGACGTACTTTCTGAGCTTCCCTTCTTTCAGCATCTTCTCAATCTCATCTTTCAGAGAAAAGCATTTGTCTGTTACGTGGTCGTGGTCTTGGTGTAATTCACACCACAGGTTCTTATTCCTCCTGCTGGGGGCTGCCCTCAGCTTCTCAGGCCACTTCAGGGACCGGTCACTCTTTATCTCATTGAGAATCAGTTCACAGCTGACCGTTAGAGGGGTGTAACCAGCGAACTTGTCATCCGTGGACCTCTTCTTCCCCTCTTTGTTCTTCTTAGGGTATTTACCCCCACTAGCACCTCCTTTTTCGTCTTCATATTTTGCGGCCATTGCCTCTTTGGCGTTCATCACCTTTCCTGCTGTCGACAGCAGCTCAGCCATCATCCTCGGAGGGTCTTCAGCAAGCTTCCATAACAGCTTCCCCTTTTGGAGTCCTCCAATCAGGGCTGTCATAGCTATGCTCTCCTCATAGTCTTCCACCTCCAGCTTCTCTTTATTGAATCTGGCTATGTAGTCCCTCAGACTCTCATTCTTCCTCTGCTTAACATAGAGCAGGTGGGTGGTATTCTTCTGTGGCCTCACCCCAAAGCAAAAGTTGTGGATGAATCGGTCTGCCAACTGCTTAAAGTTTTCAATGGAATTTTTTGGAAGAGACGTGTACCAGACATGCGCAGCACCAGTAAGGGTACCATAAAAGGCACAACACCTCATCTCATTTGAGATAGAGTATATGTCTGCTGGTGATTGATACATCTCAACATGGTGGACAGGGTTGGTGCTTCCGTCGTATCTTGGGCTGACCACAGGTGGCTTGAACCTTGATGGTGTAGGGAAGTTGACTATCTTCGCCACAAAGGGTGAGCCTATGGTGTATCCCTTCTGAAGAGGGTCCCGGCTCTTCATTATATCACCGATCTTATCCTCTAGCCGCTGGATTGAGTCATTCCAGGGCCTCACAGGGTCGGCTTGGCCGATGTTATCCCCTGCCGCCTCTTTAAGGTGGACGGGGGGTTCTGCTGCGGCGGGCCTGTGTCGGCTGTTTACTTCCCTTTGGTCGTCATCCCGTCCTTGGGTCGGCCATCTGCTGCCTCCCTCCTGGACCTCGCAGCACTTCTTGACCTGGAAAATTTTTCTCGCAGGTCATTTACTGGGCCAAGCCTCTCAAAGGCTGACCCCTTGCTCAAACGATCAAATGCAGAGCCTCTCGGGCGATCATCAGGATTTGGTCTCCCGCACTTTCCTCTACTATCCTAGAGAGGTCGTACAGTATTGTTGGAGACCTCATATGGTTCCCAGCATTCTATAGGGGCCTCCTCTCCCTCCAGATCGTCATACCTGTCCTCAGGGCAAGGAATTCCTTGCCTCCCCAGGCATAGATGCCGGGGGTCAGCAATATCCCTACGCCACTGAGGGGGTGGCAGGTCTTTGCATGGTGCCTGGGGTGGTCCCCTGGCCTCATGCTGTCCTGGAGCTGCTGCCGGAGTAATCATCTCAGGTGAAACCCCTGGTGGTCTTAGTATGTTTCGGCTTAGAGCTGTGAACTGCTCCTGCATCATCCGTTGGCTTGCTGCCAGAGACTTTAAGGCTGTCGCCACATCAGCCATCTCAGACTGAGGCGGGGGCTGACTGGAAATGGGTCTTCCCCCATCATCCGTCGGGGGAAGCGGTGGTGGTGGCATCTCAGGTGCCATGTGTTTGAGCTATGAAAAGATGAACTGAAGAAAAGACTGGTGAGCTTGAGAACCTTAGTGGGTCTCTTTCAATGGTGAAACATCTCCTCTCAGGGGGAGTGCTGGCTCACCACCAGAGTGCCCAGTGAGGTCAAGCTATACAAAGGGAGAGATGTCTTCTCGATTCCCATAGACGGCGCCAAACTGATGATGCTGAGATTTAGCATCACCGGATAAGTGATAATGAGCTCAAACAGTAGTAACCATGGCATCCATAGAGATGTATAAGTGTATAAGTATGTAGAAGGGGATGAGTATAAGAGGAAATAAGACAATGATGTATAGTGGTTCAGCCAATTTGGCCTACATCCACTGTGAGTGTGTGATCCACTAAGTATGGGCACTAATGGCCTTGGATACAATGCACATAATCTCACTTTCTCTCTCTACTGTGTGTACAAGCAGAGTTTTAGCTAGGGTTACAATAAATTGATCGATCCCCTATAGGGTTGTAGGTGACAAGTATATATAGGTCTTGGGGGGTGTAGTGTACCCCCCAAGTATGCATGGTGCATGTGAATGATGATCTAGCCAATCCCCTGTTGACACCTGTAGATGCCAAATGATGACCTAATATTACCTCAGGTGAGGGTGTGATTTTGTTATAACGGTCTCCCATGTGCCATGTGAGCCTCACGCGCACTGTTCCACGCGTCTCCCAAACCACGCGCCGCGATGATGTCACCCTCGGCCTATGAGCCGAGGCCGAGGGAAAAGTTCCTTCCGGTAGTGAGTCTGGCCTAATTTAGGCCTCGTACTGTCGTACCCTCGGAGGGTCGTTCGGAGCCTGATGAAGGGTTGGCCCCTCGGAGGGTCGTTCAAAGTCTGATGAAGGGTCGGCCCCTGAGTGGTCGTCTGGAACATTATGAAGGGTCGGCCCCTGAGGGGTCAGCTGGAACATGATGAAGGGTCGGCCCCCTGAGGGGTCGTCTGGAACATGATGAAGGGTCGGCCCCCTTAGGTCGTCCGGTTTGGAGGGTATATATGGGTATATCATGTTCTATATTTCTTCACTGAGAAAATATCTTCGGGATGATTTGGCCCATACTCATATTGCTTTGGAGGAGATTGATTTGTAGCTCGATAGTACGAGGAGGGGCCAATTGATATCCTCGACCATAGAGAGAGGAAATTGAGATTGAAGATAGTACCTCTAATACGTGTTCAGTGATGACATCATAATGTTGAGGAGTCTACCTAGGAGCGCGAGGATGAGATGCACGATAAATATCCTAGTTTATTTTTACCATGTATGCCTTTATTTTCAAATTTGGGGACGAAATTCTATTATTATGAGGGAAGTATGTAATACCCCGTATTTTTAATGATTTTAATAATAGGATTAATTGAATTAATTGGGAAATTTATTAGTAATTAATCTGGATTTAAATACTAGCGAGATAAGAGTTAGTATTTGACTATAATAATTATGTTGAATATTACTGAGCGAATATAGTAATATATGATTATGAAATTATTAAAATTGTCACGAGTAGAAAATATGATAGTTTTGGAAATTAAGTTGGAACGTGCATGTCAGTCGTGTCGGGACCAATTTAATGGATTACAAAGTCATTTATTTTTATGTCTTCCGCATGATCATTTTGAGCGGGCCAATGTGTCCGGGAGTATCGAGATAGTCAGAAATGTCTACCCAGGGGTTTAGTTTGGGTCTCGGGGATGTTTTAGGCCAAACCGTCAAATCGGGAGGGTATTTTTATCATTTTACTATTTGATGAATAGTGACCTGCGAAATTTAGAAAGCTTTGTCAGCTGCTAGGTTAGAGCCTTAGGGTTTTTCACCACCAAAACTCACTGACAGCCATTAGAGAAGAAGTGGAGGATGTTCCCAAAGGAGAACCACCATTCTTAGGCTTTTTACACCACCGTCACCACCATAGGATAGATCAAGAAAAGAGGATCGCTCCTATATCACCTTCTCCAAAGGATAATAACTTCTATTTCCAGACAAGTGATTTAACTTGAAATAATTCAATGTATATATTATCCATGATAGTGTAGAACTAGAGAAAAACTTTTAGAAATGATGAATTAATGGATTTGGAGATTTAAATCTTAATCTTGGTAGGTTTTTCATGTAGATTAACTTCTAGAAAAAAGAGTAGACACGAAATCATGATCCATGTGTAAAGAATTACGAATTCATCTTGAAATATATGATGATTCTTAAAGAAAATATAAGAAATTGGTTTTTTTATGAAATATACATGATTTGATCCAAGAAATTGACAACCCATAGTGATTTGATGATTCTAATACGTTAGAATTTTTTCGTTTATGTTGGTATAAAGTTTGTCATAATTAATTGGGAGTTTGGGACATTTTAATAGAGGATTTGAGGGTTAAAAATCATGAAACCCGTAGGCTTAAATATGCAGAAACCATAGGCCATAATCCGATGGATCGATCGATCCACTCAAGAATGTCGATCGATCGATCCATTCAAGAATGTCGATCGATCAACTGGATCGATCGATTGACCCTTTTCCTTCGATTGATTGATTCCTCCTGAAATTGTGTTATATTCTCCTTTTAAGGTTTAACCAAATCCCAACTTTTAAGAATTATTGGTATGAACTGTTTGAACATATTGGGACTTAGGGAATGTCATTAATGATATATTTAAGTCCCGAAAAATATTAGTTTGATTTGGGTTTAATTAACAAACTTACGAGTGTCCAACGAGAGTGTTACGGTTGGAAATTATGGAAACTTGAGTTTAATTCGGTTAAACAAATAACTTGAGGTTAGAGACAGTGGATTTTAAATTACTGAATTTACCATAGAGACAAGTGAAAGACTTAGTAACCTTTTGGGATAGGTTTAAGTACACGAATATATACGACGAGAGTTATCGCGTTAAACGTTATTAAGTAAAATAATCAGGATAAATCTATATTACGTATGAGACTTGTAATATAGGATAAGATTATACCTATATTGAAATGATGAATATTTACGTTGTGTGATTACCTAATATATGAATTATTATGTGTATGATATACCTACCATACTTGTTATGACGAGAGGTTGTATGAAGAGGACAATCTTATCTTGTGTGCCTTCGGGAAGATTTAGATTTGGTACCTCAAGAGAATAGGACTGTGAGGACTTATTTGTGAGTTAATAAGTCAGCTGACCATGGGAGTGTAGGTATGTGTGTGACCCATGGGTATGTGAACTATGTTCGCCTCCAATAAGTGTAATTTATATTGATACAGTTCCAGAGTGATTCGAAACTCGTGATCCTTATATACGTGATGTACCGAGATTCGATAGTAGAGTATGCGTGCACCACAGCTTAGCCTACAGGTTCCATAAGTGTATATATGTACCAAGTGTGATATAAATATACTAGTATATGCCCGTGCCTGAAGGCACTGCGAAAATTTTCCAAAGCACGTAATCGCAAGATGACAAAAATTTCAAATGTACATAATTACAAAACGGCAAAAATATCATTCCCTGACAAAAAAAGTATAATTTAAAAAAAATGACTATAATGTCCAATATTTATAGGAATATCCACCATGTTTTACAAATAAAAAATAGTCCAACTTTCAAATAATCTAAATTCATCAAAAAACTTCACATATATTATGAGATACAATATTCATCAACCTTAATTCACATTGTGCCTCAAATAAACAATGTCAATTTAAAAAAAAAAAATTTGGATATAATCTCCCTTGTTCATTAGACTATCCACCCTGCTTAAGGAATAATAATAATTCCAATAATATTCAAAGAATCCAAATTCATCCAATAACTACTACAACGAAACAAACTTGTTAAAAAAATTACATATATATCAATTGAGGTCGTCCAACATGTTCCACAATATTGATTGTCCGTAGTTTTCAAAATGCGACCTGATACAAAAAAAAATTAGTTAGACAATTAAAATAGATAGTCAAATATTATGTGAACAATTAGTACTTATAATTAAATGAATCAATAATCATATAAGTACAAAGTATCTCATTGTTGCTGAAAAAGCTAATAAAATGGATGGAGATGAAATTAATTATGTACATATCCAAATATCCCAAGCAATGGTACCACCGACACCTAAATATCCCAAGAACACATTTGAGTTGAGGAAGGTGAAGTTAATATCCACATGCCCAGCACAAGGTGATATTCAAAAAATTTCAACTAAAATTAGTAAATGCAACATGAAGTAGTGAAACTTATAATTTAAACTGGTGTAATGGAGTACTAACTGAAATTAGTGGATTCAACGGTAACTAACTTTCACTACTTCATGTATGATGATATAAACTAATGTAATGGTATAACATATTAATAAGAAATTTCACAACACACGTGACGTAGTGAACTAAGAATATAACACGGTTAATAATCTAAGAAAAACACATCTTGCCCAGTGGTAACAACTAATTTTGGGGACAAATTAAAATTTTAGCAACAAATTATTTTTTAACAACAATAATTAATTAATATTTCAGCATACTAACAAATAATTTCGGGGAGAAAATATGTTTTAGAAATAACAATAACAATTTCAGGATATTAACATACACAAAAAAAAAATTAAACATACTAACAACTAAACTAAAATTAATTTACTAATCTATTGAAAAAAGTAACTAATGAGATGAGATCTATTGAAAAAAAAACATACTTAATGGAATGAGACTGGTCTGCTTCGTGGATGAAGGGGGCTACTGCGTGTGTGTTGTCGTCGCTGCTTTGCTTCGGCAGCAGGGGGCTAAATTTGCGAGTGAGGGTCACCGGACCTTTTAAGGTCTTCTTGATTTGCAGACTCGATCTTCTTAAGTTGAAGCGGCTACAGGAAGCTCAAGGCTTGAATCAGTGGTGGTCCTCGAAGTGGCAACCACTGTTGAAGATGCAACAACGGTCGCTGCAACTACAACAGGGACATTTCCCGTATATTTTACTTCAATTAGACGAGGTAGAAATTAGGCATTACCAAGATCACCATGATGCTTAGGTTCGGGACTTGACCTCGTTTGACATCTGTTGAATAAAATAGTGGATATAGTATCTCAAAACAAGGGAAACGGGACATTAAATCTGTAGAAACCACGTTAGATTTGCACCCAAAATATTAGATGTGTAGAAAAACATTACATCTACATAGTGATGATGAGAATGAATCTCCGGTATGTAAAATAATCCAAACTGATCAAGTCACAGTTATTCACCTGATCAGAGTTCATTTATGTGTGACAATTATTTGCCTAATTGGTGCAATAGGTCATATAGAAACCTGAAACAAAAGCAAAAAATAATAAGATATGAAGTTAGGTAACACACAAAAAAAGATATGATATGAAGTTGCAAGATTATAGACAGGACAAAAAAAGATATTGAATCCTGTAAAAAATTTACAACATAAAGGTATAAACAATTTATAAATTTTCATATTTGATATGAAGTTGCAAGATATTGAATAGTTATTGGGTTGGCTTCATATATTTCAAAATTTTCAGAATAGTCGCATAGACAGTGAAAGGGCCAAGGGGACCTGTAGTTGGGTGAGTGGAATTTTAAGTCCCCATCAAGCTTTGATGGGTGTTTCCAAAAACTCTACTTGTAATCGATAGTATCAACCATCAATTTAGGCCAATACATCAATAATTATGACATATAAAAAAACAAAATGACCAAAACATCAATTCAATAATGTATATCATAGTCAGTGCAGAATATCGGTTACAAAGTGTTAACCCAAGGAAATAATCAATTGTTTTGATGTTAAACTCCCAAAGATTTAACCCAAGATGTAAAATAGACGGTTGAAACATTCGGCGATGCTGATACACTTTTCACCCCTACTTCCTGTAAGATTTGATAAATAATAAATATGATTAATGAGTTTCTCAGCATCAAATGTTATCGACAGTCTCTTACTAATCTGGAACTTATCTCTAAGTGTATTGAATCTGCAGACCTTAACTTATCTTTAAGTAAACTCTTACCTCTCATCGGCGATAACAACATCAATGAGGTAAGCTCAGCGAGGCAACAGCAGGCATCGGACAGCATTAGGGATGCATCGGCAGGGCCTGTCCGTGTGCAGCAGTCATCGTTGGGGCAACAACAAACATCAATCGGTAGCAGGGTTGCATCGGCATCGATATCGGCATCGACAAGGATAAATTGGCAGGGCTTGAGAGTATAAGAACATATTTTCTGATATATAGGGTAGCAGCAGGCATCGACCGGCAGCAGGGCTCAAGTATTTGCTGATATAAAGCTTTAAAATTATAAAAATGGCCTAGGACTTGAAGTTAAATTCAATTTAACTCTTGAATCCAAACCATGGGTCAAACCATTACCTGACACACTATTAAAATATATATATGTAAGAGGGCCAAAACATCTTCGTGGAAAATATATAACACATTAGGTGAAGCGAAGAAAAAAGAGAATGAGAGATAGTGTAGTGTGGTGTGGTGTGGCTGCCATGTGGTAACGTTCGGGATGCCAACATAGCAATGCTAAAATATAGATCAACTCAGTATTTGAATTAAAAACAATACAAATAAAAAATAATCATGATGTCTACCTCTGAGAAATCAGCAAACACCTATAAACATTTCAAGTCAATGATGTCTACCTACAAATCGCTATGACTATCCAATTTATTTCTGCGAAACAATTCCAAAACTTATTTTTAACTTCTTAAAAATATATATTAAACATTTCGAGTCATTTTCCATAAACAATGGTTAATCCATACCATTGCAAAAGAATCCTTCTTTTAAAGCCTTCAACATAAAATAGGCAAATATAAAAATAGAGAACTAAAGATGTCATAATAAAATACCTCGTCTCTTTAAGAGCATGTCTATGGGATTAAATCTCCATCGATCACTCCCATCGAGTGTGACATAAATGACATGTAGCGTATTCCCGTTCCAATGGACCTATTGAATCATATCCTCAATTATACATCAACATATGTGCATAAAATAAAACCAAATCAGAGGCATTAGTGTCTCGAGGTCATTCAGAATATGTACCTGTTATGTCATTCACATCATGTAATCGCCAAGTTGATTGAAGATCTATTACGCACTTTAACTGATACATGACTAATAACAGGAATATTGAACAGAAACCTTGAGTCTCAGCTCGATATATATAATTGAGGATTAGTGGATGAGAATAAGTAGTGGTGGAAGGACTGTTGTTACCGCAAATGGAAAACACAGAGCTCAGTTTGAACGCGCACTTGGCCAAAGCCGTAACAATCTTTTTTCTGATCTATTATGGATATCTATTTTAACAACAATGATTGAAATATTAAGTTTTTCGAGGGAAGAAAGGTTGAACATGGTTTAAGACGGTTGGAGAAACACCAGTGCGATCCATCTGGTGGGGCTGGAGTAACAAATTTTTCTCAACAGCTTTCAAAATTGAAAGAATATCTTGAATATGTTAAGTTCTTCCCCAAGACAGAAATATGTATATTTATGGGAGGTGATGATGTGGACATTGTAGATCAGAGAAATAGCTTATGCAAGAAAATCAAGGCCAATAGAGTTGTTGATGCAGAAAGTGGGAAGGAGTAGGAAGAGACATGGAGTGAGGATGATGGTCTTTTGGATCCGAATGAGGATGAAACACGTTGTTGTTTCTCCAATATTCAACATCTTTCATTATAAACTAAAGATACATGAATAAAAAACATTGAACTTTAATATGGGAATTTATTAAAGTGAGCTAAGAACATTGATAAGTAATAAAACCTAATCAAATAAGTAATTTAACATTAGCAAAACAAATTCATAACAAAAAAGTCCATCAAAAAAATCATTTTGTGTAATAAAAATGTTTAAATTTTTTTTTAAAAAACGCACTGGATACTTGCGACGTCATTTGTCACTAAATGTGATAAAATACTAAAAAGTCTATTTATTAGTTTTGGTTGAGAAAGTTTTTTTTTAACAAAATGCAAAGAACATAAAAAAGAATGCATTCAAAAATTGTGAATAACGTGAGCTAATACAGTATGCAGAACTGAATGTCATGAATATAAAATTGTGAATAACCTGAGCTAATACAGTATGTAGAACTAAATGTCATGAATACTATAAATTTGTTGAATAAGTTTTTTTTTTAAATAATAACTTATAAATCCATCAGCAAGAATAAAACACCTATAACAGGAAGTCATCATAGTATTTACAGTAGTCATTATGTTAAAGCACCAAATTTGAAGTAAAAAAAAGAAAATGAATAACTTAAATATATGGTAGGCCAGAATACTATAGATAATCCCAATAGTTTCTGATCCCGGAAGAAAATTATAACCTTTTGTTTGAACCCTAAGACTCAAAGCTTTAAAAAGGTGCAAGTCTGTCAAAGACAAAGTTATGTTTGGAAACACATCAAAATAGACAGGTCCATTGCATAGACTAGTCTCAATAACTCCCATCAAAGATTGTCTAAAGTTAGTACATCTACCATCACGTAGAGTAGCTTGCAGACAGGTGTTCATACCAGAAAGGGTCAAAGGTTTAAAAGCAATTTGTATTAAACCAACATGAATAAAATGATAATTTTTATCTTTTATATGATCTTTAAGATCATCCCATTTAAAGAGATCGATAGACTTATCTTGCTCGTTCAGACTAATGGTTTGTTCCATAGTCTTTATAGCGTACTTGCTACGTATGTTATACCAGTTAGTATTATAAATGGTTTTAGGATGGACCTTAGGAATAGTCCACCTGTTCAGATCCTTCTGAACATTAAATTCAATCAAAGAAGAGTTCTTCATGAACTCTTGTGAGGTGTGTGTATCAATGGGGTTTAGCTCCATAATACAACTGTTAATATTTAGAATAGTAATAGACTCATGATCTGAAATAGGAAAATAATATGCAAATCAAAATTCTAGATTTAGATGAAGATAATAAGCCGAATTAGAAATCACTACTGACACCCAGTGGTCAACGATTTACTTCGGGAATAAGCCTCAACGCCACACAGGCTAACACGGCAACCCATTTACGCGACAAATACCAGTCCATATCAATACCAGGTTTCTATTTCTCCTGATTATTTTCATATAAATTAGATTTTTAATGTGAATAGTAAATTACTATTCACACCGGTGAACAGTAATTTACTATTCATCTGAACAGTAAGTTACTGTTACGGCATAAATTTCAGACCATAACTACTACTAGTCTAAACATTAACACACAGTTTAGCCAAACCTGGCTCTGATACCATAAATAAGAGGATTACTACATAAATAAGAGGATCACTATGCGGAAATTAAGCTGGAAATTATATTACAAAACTGGAATTAAAAACTTACAAACTTATAAGAGTCCACCGGAGTAAGACCGAAAAGTTCTCCAACTTATTACAATATATATATATATATATATATAGAAAGAGAGAGAGAGAGAGAGAGAAGTTATAAGAGGGGGAGTGAAAGTTGTATCAAATAAGGAGACGGAGTCCTCAATTTATACAAGAGGGAATAGTCCCTAGTGGGGCCAAATGGGACCCAAAATTATTCGAGCCAGGCAAAGTCTCTTGGCTGGTAGCGTCGGCATGCAAGTGGGTAGGGCCAGTGGGACCCTAAATATTCTGTCGACAAAGTCTTTTGTCTTCTGCTGGTAGGTGAGTGGGGTCAGTGGGACCCGTAATATTCGATCGACAAAGTCTTTTGTCGATTAGAATCGGCTGCTGGGGCCAGGTGGGCCAGTCTGGGAATGACAGGTTCTTTTGTCCTTTAGTGATAGTTGTAGGGGAGTTTTCCTCCTTGTGTTGGAAAAGCTGTTTCCAAAGTCTTGAAGGCGGCCTCAAAGATTGCTATGGACGGGACACCTGTTTGTCTTCTATTAGTTGCTTCAATCACAGGAACAATAGCATTTTTGTTCGGGCGGAAGAAGTGGTTGTCTTTCTTGTCAACTGTTAAGGCTGCTTGAATTTTATCATAAGGATGTAAGAATATCTTACTAATAATTTCTGGAAGGTTAGCTTCAGGAAATGTAGCTGAGAGGGATTTCCAAAAATCAATGATGAATTCCGTTCTGGGATCCAGGGTCATATTTGGAGGTGGCGGAAATCGTTTCACCAGGTCCAAGTAGCTTATTAAGCTATTGTTGATGAGAGAAATGGAGTATTTAATATTAAAGGTTTTAATATTACAATACCATTTGTATTAAAAAATTCTTTCGAGTAGAGGAAAATTATATTGATTAACTCTACAACGAAAATCCCATCGGATTATCCAAGAGGTACCAGTCTCAGTAAAAAATAGAAGGCTATGAAGACCAAAAGGGCCTGCATAAAAATTTTCCCTCAGTTTAGGATGGAATTGGGTCCAAGGAAGAAAGAGTCATTTCTTAGCAATTTCATCAAGAAAAATATCAATTCTAGGACCAAATTTGTCCCACCAATTGATAACCCATCCAGGGTAATTATCTTTAGAAGAGCTGGGACACAAAAAGAAGATCCAAAAATGGTTGTGCTCCAGATTCTGGTAATAAAAAGCTTTTGTCCAAGCCTGGACATAATCCCAATAATTGTAGGATATGTGCGAACTCAATTTTTTACTATTTTAAAAAAATGGTACGTACTGGGGTCTGCACCATAATATAAATATATTATGAAGTTAATTTTTAAAATTTCAAGTGCATGATTAACTTTTTATCTTACAAAAATATCAAGCTTCCACCTTTGGTGAACAGTCATGATTAGAGTCCAAGCCACTTGAGCGAAAAAAAATTCTCAACAAAATATAGTAATGGACTAATTGAAAAGTATAGTAAGTTATTTAAATGTAGAGTGATATGATGTCAATAACTTGTTACGAGATATTGCTTTAAAAAGTATCAAATTTTCAAAATTATTTAAATTTGAATCAACACGGAATAATTTTTTTTGAGGATGAGACTTTTTGTGAAAAGTCATACTTTCATTCCAACCAAAAAAATAAAATTATCATACAAAGATTAATAATAATATTGCCACTCATCTCCCCCCCCTCCACCCACCCACACACACACTTTTCCACCCGTGGGGGGTGGGGGCGAGTTGTTATTTGTCTTCACCACAATATCCCTCTATAAATACTCACCCCCCACATAAACGCTCAACTATCGTTTTTTGTGAAAGTAAAAAAAATAATATAAGTTAAAATTCAACAAAGTCCTTTTTTTAAATTCAGAAAGTTATTTTTTTAAATTAAAAAAATTTTAAAAAATCAACTAAAATAGTAATTTTGAAAAAATAAATGTGTTAAACGTGAACAATTAGGAAATAAAAAAAAGATAGGGGTCAAAGGATAAAGGAAACCTTAAATGATATAAGGACATTTTATGATTTTTATGGAAAAGGAAACGAAAGTTAATGTGCAAACATTTGACGGGATGATTTCCATCCAAAATGATATTGCGTTAAATTACACAGAACAATATATATCATAATTAATGGCGGCTAAAGGTCACATAACCCTTTAGTAAAATTGTTATCTCGTATTTTGTGTCCAAATCTAACATTGTCTCTTCCAAACTAAAATAGATTGAAAATTCAATTCAATTAAATCTAGGATTAGGTAATTTTATTATAATTCACTTCGAGATTTCTCCAAGTCTAAATTGTTTTTTTATTTTTTCTTTCTTTTGGTCTTGCATTTAATATTTTATCTAAATTAATGTGGAAAACATCAATCCCACCCCACCCCAGTCCACCATCGGTACTTCACTAGTATCAAATATGGAGCCAGAAAAGAACTCGAAGGTAACTAGGTGCAAATGTTCGATCCTTTCGTGTTTATATAAGTAAAACATAAATTGGAGTGTAAATTTCTCAATTTTAATTTGAAATGTTATGGACTTCGAAGATAAAGATTGAGTTTCGCATCGGTAAGGGATAATTAGTATTTAGTCTAATATGAAATTATTTAGTTGCACCCAATCTCATATATTTTGTTTTTGGTTGTTAGTCGTGTTGAGTGGTATACATTTTATGAGATATGTGTCAATATTTTCATATGCCATAGTAAATTCTTTTTAAACGTTATAGAACCAATGGCAAAAGATCTTAGATATTTAGTCATATTGATAATGATTTATTTGTCATCACTTTCATGTTTTTATTTTTTTAGTTGTTGATTCTATACGGGACAAGTCTCATTGTCTACAAAAGAAGGATGTGTGGTTACAGAAAAGTTATAGAGGGTTTTGGATAGTTATTGGACTTTTTACAATTTTAAAAATACATGAGAGTAGAACCTAAATACATCTTTGTAGATGGAACTAAAACAAAAAAAATCTAAAAAATAAATAGCATATACTATCTCCTGCTCGACTAAGTTAGGTGGTGCTAAAGACATTTCAAAAATTTATTCGTACCACAAAACAATGCATAAAAAACATTATACACCATCCTCAAGAAATAGTACTGCATATTAGAGAAATATTTTAAAAGTGCATTTATTACTATCCACTAAGTTCGGTTGGTTTGAGCCCCCCCTATACCCAATATTTATTTATCTTTTAGTTTAACCGAATAAAGGCACTTGTATTTATTTTTGGGAAAGTTTATATCTACCGCCTTCTGCCCGCCTGGCGACCGCATTTGCGCTTTTTTTTTCAGTTTTGTATTCTTTTATTGATATAAAAATAGTTTTTTATACAAAAAAATAGTTTTTATATAAAAAAACACTTTTATTTTTATTAAAATTAAATAACTTCTAATTAAAATTAAAAAAAAATCATAAATAATAAAAACTATGTTTATTAATTAAAAAAATCTATAAAACAGTTTTTTTAATTAATGAAAAAATATCGCGATAAATAAGTGTCGTTGGCGCGAACCCATATTCTCGAACTCACATCATTTGTTGAATGTGGGTCCGCGCCAGCGACACTAATTAATCGCGATATTTTTTCAATAAAAAACATCGTGACTAATTAGTGCCGCTGCCTCGGACTCACATCATTTGTTGAATGTGGCTCCGCACCAGCACTAATTAATCGTGATATTTTATTGAAAAAATAACTCGATTAATTGGTGTCGCTGGCGTGGACCCACATTTCTGGACCCACAATTGATCGCGATATTTTACTACAAAAATATCGCGATTAATTGGTGTCGCTGGCCTGGACCCACATTCAACAAATGATGTGGGCTCGGGAATGTGGTTCTAAGACATCAAATTAAACAATTTTTTTTTATTAAAATTGAAAAAAGTATTTTTTTAAATGTTGTTTTTAATTAAAAAAAAATTGTTTTATAGCGTTTTTTTTATTAGTAAACATAATTTTTTTAATTTACGAAAAAAATATATTTTTTATTTTAATAAAAAACTATTTAATTTTAAGAAAAAAAACTGTTTTTTTGTATTAATAAGACTTTTTTATATAGAGAAAACTGTTAAAAAAAATAAAAGAATAGAAAACTACAAAAAAAAAAAAAAAAGGGAAAAAGACAATGCGGTTGCTCGACACGGGTTCTATATGCGGTTCTTGTACAACCTCTCTTTATTTTTTCCTTCTTTTCTTCAATTAGATGCTTTGTCCGAAAAGGCATTTGAAAGTTTGAATACTAGACTAAGTAGGCTTTGGGCCAGTTGTAAACATATCCGTTTGTTTGGCGCGAAACCTCACCACAAACATCCAATTTTGAGAAGGACCATTTATATTCTTTTTCGGCTTTTGAATAAAGTATGAAAAGAAGAGTCCTAAACCATCCAAGGTCTACAACGGAGGGTCCTGCTCCGTTTAAAAGAGTCAACAAAAGGCTCAAGCTTTTTGTCATCATGCAAGAACATTTTATCATCAATAGTAGTCAATTAACAAAAAATAATAAAATGTGCCGAATATATCTTGTTTTTTTTAAGTTTTAATTTTATGTTTTGCACGACACAAACATTTGATAGGCACAAATCTCACTAAGATAATTTTTAATGTCAATTGCCGACGGAGCAAGATTTTCGGGGCCAAGGCAAACCGTTAGAGTAGGGCTTAGATCAAATTTTCTTTTAGGAAAAAAAAACATATTATTATAATGCTTTTTAGAGAAATCGGCATAGACTCTCACCTTTTATGATAGTTTTGACAAAACTGAAATAATTGTTCTTTTTTAGAAAAAAAAGTGGGACCTTTAAAAATCGTTAAAATTCAGGGGTTCGAGGCGGCGGCCTCTTTGGCCTCCCAACAAGTTGGCCTTGATCGTGGGAGACATATGCATGATCCTCATGACTTAAGCGTTGCATAACCATCAAGTAAAAGGTATCACATAAATTTAGCATGTTGGTCCTATAATTTATATATCATGTACATGTAAAATAGTAGTGGCAAATGGGCGGTTATGGGTGGTTATGGACGGGTCAAAAATGGATATGGATAAATTTGGGCGGATCAAAAGTGAGTCGAACATAATAATTTGGGTGGGTTTGGGCGGGTTAAATTCGGGTCGGGTCGGGTCAAACCCGGATCAGACCGGGTTGACCCGCTTTTTTTTTTTTGAAAAAACAATTATTATACCATATACAAATAAATATAATATAATAATTTTGAAAAAAAAATATACAAGTAAATACTTGAATAAAAAAAATCTTTTAACTCTTTAGTAATTTGAGTTTTATTTTTGTGAGGGTCCAAAACCATTTTGACCCGCTAATGACCCGCCAACAAACCATCTTATTGGATCGTTCAAACCATTTTGACCCACAAACATAATTAATGGGATCCAAACACATTATTTTGGGTGGATTATGGGCGATTTCATCCTCAAGAGCCCATATTGCCGGCCCTACTGTAAAAGTATGAAGGTAAAAGACTTGTTTGCTTTAGTTTACGTACTTGGTTAGGATATTAAAATGAGGAAAATATTTCAAAACCTTGTTTTGTGTGATTTTTCATCAACGTGTGTAATATACTCTTCATAATAGAAAAGTTACTTTTTTTATATTAAGTTCCATATGAGTTTGCCTAAGATTTGCTCTTCAAAAGATTTCATTGACAAGCCGTAAAATAATTGTTGCCCCCGAACTTCTTGCAACTTGCTCAGTGAATCTTTTATAACCAATAGTTTCCATTAGGCATACTTTTAGAAATTTCATAGTTGACCTTGATGCCAACTAGCAATATCTTTGTTACATGTAAATGATCTCGCATTTGCAAACTCTAATATTATAGTACGTAAACCTCCATGTTCGGCTCTGGGGTGTTAGTCTTTTTCTTTTAGAACTATTCGCAACATTATCGCACTTGCTTCGCTACCTACGAAGTTCAGTCTCGGCCCTTACGAGTCCCCCTCAAGCATCTAGCTAAACTTTTTCAAATTGTGTCTTTTAGCCTTGCAAAGTACCTTTTGCTTGGTTTTCTTTGCAAAGAAACCCTTATTTCGTGTAAATTGTGATAATCCGCTTATTAACCATCCGGGATAACGCTAACACAAGGAACATACTTCTATTTTCTCATTATATGACATTCCTGTTTGAAATATATAATGTGATAGAGAATCTAATTTGATAAGGAGTTAAATATTATTTTCATGTTTGAGAGCTTCATTTCAGTTCAAAATAAAGAGAGAACATCCATGTTTATTTGTTTTTCTTTATCTTTTCTTCATGTTTGTATTTTGCCATCTCTCTCTTAAGGTTGATCGATAATAAAGAGGAATAAACCTTTGCTTTTATCATATAATACAAACATTTTATCACCCATCCTCCCCAAAACTTTAGGTTTTACATCCTTGGAGACTCTTATGATCATTGTGCTATTTGGTCCTAACTATTGAATTAAGATCCTTCATCTATAAAAAAAAACGTTAATCGGTACATTTTGTACTAAGAAGTGAAAGTTTATCATCGATTATGGCATGCCTAGGTTGTGAAGGTTTCACCGATGTTGTAGAGTTCACTTTTATTCTTATGAATGGAAAAAGTGGGTTATATAAGTTGTACAAAGGGTTGTACATCATTACCAAGTAATCAAAGATTGTCGTCTTGGCCCGAGATTTTTACTGTTAGTGGTTTCCCTTGTTAAAATTAATTTGGCGTGTGATTAATTTTAATTTTCCATATGATTCACCCTTTAATAATTCCCAAGATTAAAATTTGTAACTAATAAATCATTGATAAACTTACACACATAGACTTAGGTTGTTTTAGCACAACATGATAAAATTGGAAAATATTTCAGTTAGTGTATCTCTATTGACGGTGCACATCGCGGTCTTAATTTATATTTGATTTAGTTCTCCTCTATTAGGTTTCATCGCGTAGAGGAAGATTTAGTTGTTTACTAATATGGATAGTAATGTCCTATTATCTCTTAGATGTTGCACTAAATAAAAGAGAGTCATACCAATCCTTTTCCCATGGTGATGAAAGTTCCGCTAATTGTATTTTTCTTATTTATTTTAGCTAACATTTAATATGACATGATATTGACAAGAGCCCCATTATTCATTAGGATTTTATTTATCAAGACTTCATTCACATAAGCATTTATAAATAAAAGTTTAATGTGATTTTTCATGTCTTGAGTGGGTTTTTCAAATCCACGAGCAAAATCAAGGGCGGAGCTAAGCATGTCTAAGAAGTCTACCTTCGAACCATCATCATCAATTTTTTTTGGCTCTGGAATCTTCTGATCACCCTTTTCTTTAAATGCTTTTGGAAGTATTATTTCCATTTCCAAATCTTTTTTGTTATGATGACCGTTTTTGTGGTCTCTCCTATCTAGAGATTTGCTATGCCTGGAGTGATCTTAGTCACACTATGTTGTGAATTTTACTCACCAGAGGAATGGGGATACAAACATGGAATTTGCATTTTTTCGGTGGAGCTCTTGATCCATTCTTTCCAACTAACGCTAAAGGTGGGCGTCATCCTCTTACTGGAGGTGCTTTGCGCCCTTCTGTTGACAAAGACGACTTTCATATGCATCCATTAACCATTAGATCTAGTTGCACCGTGGTGGTTTGTTGCTCTCCACAGTCTTCATGTAGCCGATAACTTGAGTTGGGTATGTTGTGACTCCTATTAGGATGGATTTCAGACCTAACTCTAGGAGCTTCAGGTCATTCTGATTGTCTTAAAGGCTGCCGTGAGATAGTAGGCATGGGTTGTGTGAGTGAAACACGACTGCTCATTAGCTTTTCTTGACTAAGGACAAGAAATCATTTTTCACAGATGGTGACATAGACGTATCACCTAGTCTGTCATCTAGGAAGAACATCTAACCAATGTCATAACCTAGTATCACATCTAAGCTAACGGAATAACGTATTAGCGTTCTACCTAGCCGCACCCAAGAAAATACCCAACTGTATAGGTCCACACTTGCTAGCTACACACTAATAACGTACCAACAGTAACAAAAATCTACCTACTAGTCCCATAGCTAGCAAGCAACCTATTAACAAGGGTGAAAGTACTACTACTCCCAAAATCCCAACGTTCTCATAGTGTCAAATTATAAACATGAGCAAACTCTACGTAAATAAATATTTTTAATTTAACGTTATAAATCTTCAGTTAATCAAAAAAATACAATTTCATTTAAATTACATCAACTCAATAATCTAATAATCAAGTTCCATGAAGCTGCTAAAGAAATTGTAAAATTCCATCATTTCAATATGGTTGATATTATCAATTTTACGCATAATCTGTTTCAAACGTGCATAATAACAACGTTTTACAACAAACATTTTAATTCTACAACATCTACATCAATAACATAATTTTACGAGTCAAACATTATTCGAATTACATATTCTAATTTTAACACGTGATTCATCCCAAAATCCCACCATAATAAGGTATAGCTAATTAAGCATGCGATCCTCAAGGTCTTAAATCATATTTTCAGATGTAATAAAAAAAAGAACCATGATTAGGTTCTCACATATCCTAAAAAAAATTATTAATTATTTTAAGAAAATGTGTATAATTATGTTTAGGCAACATATAAATTAGACAATAATTAAGGGGAACAATAGTGATATTATTTCCTCAAGGTCTTTAACAATTCATTTAAAAGTGTTGGGATAATTTTCTAAAAAATCATTTTTTCCTGAAGGAAATTTGTTTTGGTCACAGAACAGAACTGATACCCTTTTACCCGAACCGGACCCCCTTATTGTTTTGACTGAACCGAACCTATAGGTTTTTCTGGACTGGTTTGGGGGGCCCAAATTTTCTCACCGCCTCAATTTTTTTAATTTTCCATAAATACCTATTTCGGTTGTGTAATTCTGACCTCGTCTGTGATGAACAGGTCGTACTGTATTGGTAAAAATCTCGTATGGCTCCCAGCATTCCACTAGAGCATCATTGGCCTCCACGACGACGAACTGGTCCTCAGGGCAAGGGTGTCCTTGCCTCCTCAAGCGTACATGCCTAGGGTCAGTAACGTCCCTCCGATGTCGAAGAGGAGTCGCGTTTTTGCGTGGTGCTTGGGGTGGTCCTATAGGTTCCTGGTGTCGTTTTTGTGCAACTTTCGGAGTGATTATATCCGGTGAGATTCCTAATGGCCTCATCATCATGTTTTGGCTGAATTGGGAAAATTTCTCCTTCATAGCTTGTTGACTAGTTACCAAGGACTTCAAGGCTGCAACCACTTTAGCCATCTCGGACTGCGATGGTGCATAGCTGTAACTTGGACCTCAACCACTAGTTGGTAGAAGAGGTGGTGGTAACTATGGTGCCATATATTTGAGTTGTGCTTGAGATTGGTGAGCTTGAAAACCTTAATGGATCTCTTTCAATGCTAAAACAACTCCACACAAGGGGGAGGATTGGTTCACCACCAGAGTCTCCGATAAGGCCAAGCTTCAAGAAGGAAGAGATATAGCCTCTCGTTCCAACAGACGGCGCAAAACTAATGATGCTGGAAATAGCACCACCATATCAAGGTGTAGTTGAGCTCAAATAGATGTAACAATGGCAACACATAAACAATATAGATGTATAAAGTGATGAGGAGAAGAGGAATTGAGACAGCGATTTAAGTGGTTCAGCCTATCTAGGCCTACGTCCATTGTACATGTGAGTGATCTTCACTATAACAGAACGAATCTAATGGCCTTGTAATACAATATACTCACTTTCTCTATCTATTGTGTATTTTGATAAAGCTTCATCTAGGGTTTATAGTCTCGATGACTTTACAAGGTAGGGGAAGATATGTATATATAGTGCTTGGGGGTGTAGGGAACCCCCTAAGCATGCCATGAGCATGTGTGTGTAATCTCATGTGGACACCTAGCTGTGCCCCATGTGTATAATGATGACCGAATATTCCTTCACATAAGGGGAATGATTTGGTTATAACGGTTTTGTCCATATGTTCCAAGTCTTACATGTGCTTGCATATGCTCAGACCTATGGCATCATTCATTATAACCTCGGCTCAGTCGACTATGATGTTGGTGAGTTCGATAGTTGTGTTAGTCTGCCAATCATAAGTATGACCTCGGCCTAATCGACTAGCCGAGGTTAGGTATTAGGCATAGCTATGGTGTCGGCTGAAGTAGAGCATGACAATGGGCATAGTTAAGCCCATAAGGTTGTTGCTGAACTCGACTACTGATGAGACGAGGTTGATCACTGTGTAGCCGACCTAGTTAAGGACGACCTCTCTGATGGTTGTTGTGATCTTCCCGATGACTCGGTTGTGAGGTTGGCCGATGTTGCTGCTCTGAGTACGAGGGCACACTTTGGGCATATCATGTATGCCAGGAAGAGATATTCAAAGATTTGGTAATCATTAAGTTGGGATGGATAACCATTCAGTTAAAGGTTAAAGGTCTTAGGGCCTTTAACCGTTCGGTTAAAGGACCCCCTAAGAGGGTTTTTTTGAATTTTCCCTCGAATTTTTTCCACTTTTGCCTTTGTAATGTTTTCATGGGTTTTGTATTAAGGGTATTTTACTGATTGAGATATAATGACCCACACCCGAAATGAAAATCAGGGTGTCCACACATAATCTTTTTCAACTTATTCAAATCATGAACCGAAATCCTCACATACACATATAGGAGTTAAACACTCTTTCATAAGTGTAATGAAGTTTTTATCAATTTATAGAAGATCATAAATCTTTGACATTCCTCAAAAGTGGCACAAACTCAATGTGTAGTGTGGTATTAAGTGAAACAAGATATTATAATGTATACCCAAGCTTAAATTCTCAAAGTTTATAAGACTTAAAAGAAAATAAAATTCATTTCTTGAAGCACATGTCATATTCCCATACAAAGGGAAAGTGATCAAATAAGAAATTTTTATATACTAAAGTGTATCATGGAGTATATAATCTAAAAAGGCATAATATTAATGTAACAAAAATTATTTTGATTTTTTAGCGATACAACCACAAAAGAGCATGACATAGCATTAACTGTTATGCTAGATGCACACAATCCTAAATATGTTCCTACAGACTCAATCAATTATAAAATAACCAATGAATTCGTAATACAATCAATCTCGATAAATAAAAAATATTAAGACTAAAAGAGCATGCAATACCTAAAAACAAAAATAGGCAAACCGATTATAAAAATAATATATAATGAATAATAAATCAAGAAAAATATGAAAAAACTTTTAACGTGCATCGGAATAAAACATAAATGGATTAATAAAGGATTAACAAGATTTGACAATCATAAAATCAGACTTTAGGAAAACCAAAACAAAGCATTCACAAAAACAACATATTTTTGAATTATCCCAGATATAGAGCAGGACTAAATCAAGAAGATAAACAATTCACACATGAGTTATCAAGGATTTAAGCATGAAGTGAAAATAATCAAATAGGTATCAAAATCACATAGCTTAGCATAAGATATATGAAATAAAGTGCTAAAAAAGGTTATGAATAAAAGAAACGAATTCTAACTTTTAGAAGTGGAGGAGGCCAATTTTAAAATCTTCTTAGTATTAACTTTAATATAATCCAAAGTGTCTTTCCAAACCAATACATGGTTCATATAATGATCTTTGGTATTAGTTGGGACACGAGTAACATTTTCATTCACTTTGTTTATTTTTTCTATGGTCCTTTTTATAAAAAAAGATGTTTTGACTCTTTTCACCCAACATTTGTTTTTCGACGGGTTTGCGTGCAAGTTTCCTAGAGTCAAATTTTTTTTGACCTTTATTGTTCTTAAAAAGATTCTTATCATTCCTACCAAGATGTAAAAGTAAGTTTGGTTTGATTAAAAGGAAAAATTACCTTAAATGGACAAATTTGTGACAATGATCACATTTTAAAGTTTTAGGTCTAGTCATTTTGTTATTTTGGCTTAGGAACAACCTTCTCAAAATGATGAACTCTATTGAACTTGTAATAAAAATATCTAAGGTGACGTTTCTTATGAAAATAAGAATGAAAAGGTTCCTTTTTAGGTCTCTTGTAATTAGTCACACGATTTTTGTTAACAAAAATGGGAGGAACAATATTCTTCCCCTTCAAATGAGTGGTAACATATTTTCCTTTCTTTTGATATTTTTTGGAACACTTTCAATAGGGTTTTTTTCCATTTGATGAAGAAGGTCTCACAAAACATGTCTATCCTCTAGGATTTTTTGATTTCTTAGAATCCAATTCTTTTTTAAGTTTATGAATTTCTTGAAAATGTTGACATTGGATTCTTCACAAATCTGATATTCCTTTTTTCAAATTGTCCAATGAGGTGGTCAACTCATCTCCTTCTTTTATCAATATGGACACACGTTCATCCTCTTCTTTGGAAACCTCCTTTTGGTCCTTTAACTCATCAAGGAAATCCATGAGGTCATTAAATTCGAAATCAATGGTTTGATTTTAGAAAAGCGAGAATGACCATGAGCTTCCAAAACTCGGACAAATTCAATTTTTTCTTTAACAAAAGAAGCTCATTGGAAATTTGGATTTTCCCATTTTCAAGGGTTTTGATATTTTATAATAAAATATCCCCTTTAATGGGTAATTGAGCAGAGTCATATTTTTCACTCTTCTTAACGACTTTTTCTTCTTTAAATATTTTTAGCTGAGAAGATAGAATCACATTGGTATTTCATAATCTTTTGAATTCTATATAAAATTGTCGTAAGAATCTTGAAGATCATCTTCTTCACTATCACTATAAAAAATACTAACATAAATATTTTCAATGTTAGAAATAGAGTGATTCAAAAAATTAGACGAGGTCACTAGTCCAGTAAAAGAATGACAATTAGGCTCACCAATTAAATCATAGATATTATCGCACATGTAAAAATGTAAATGTTTAATTAATATTAGTTGTCTAATTTCCATAACAAAACATTTGAGTCATTGAGTCTTTCAAATCATGTAGACTTGATTTGAATGAGTGAAGCACGTTAGTTGTATTATATTAGACCTTTAAAGATTGAAGATCTTGCAAGCCATTCATTGAAGACTCCCATTTTTATACATTAACATTAGATTAAAGAATATATCCTTTTAGTAGATATTATGGATTGTCTATGTATAAACACACACGTCACAATAATTTTTTACATGTGTGAGGATGATAAAATTTGATGTAACAAATATTTAAATTATCTCACGGGAATTTTGAAAAAGTGTTTGGGAGTTGGTCTTTGTTTTGAACATAATTAAGGATTTTTGTAAGAGTGCATCCTTAAACATTCATATGACTTCATTTTAAGCCCACACACATGGTGGTGTTCGTATGACACCAATATGTTCCCGTGCACACGACCTTGTCTAAAATTCCACACCGGATGGATCATGCGGATGAAAAAAGCACACCATGTGCACAACGGTGTCAAATATTGAAAAGTCTCTATAAATAGGTCATTTTCCGTCCCATTTTATAACATCTGAAAACCTCATAACTCAAACCCAAATCTAAGAGTGTTTCAAGATTGATATTTTTTTCCCTTTTCTTCTATATTCTAATTTTACTTGTTCCCTCCAAAATCGATATAACTTATATATATAATTGATCCATGCTTTTGAGATAATTGAGAATCTTTTGGTTTAGATTCATATATCATATTGAATTCATCATTCTACATATGAATTTATATGATCTCATGATCCTTGACCTAAAATTGAATGCATTTTGATTTATTGGCAAAATTGGAGTGTGGCCTTCACTTCAAAGAAGAGTGCGAACTTCTTCATTCACGATGTGGAGCTCGTTGTGGATTTTCACCATATATGAATGAAAGTAAAAAGGTTCATATAGAAATACACGATATTTCTTTTGTGAAAGGTATCTTATTGCCTTGTGTAAAACATATTTTCAAGTAGAAATGAAAATTTGAGTGCGTCGAGATTTTTTGCCCTTTGGTGGGGGTTTTTTCCTCATAAACCTTATCTTGTGCTTTATTGTGAATGATTTCTACTCATATGCACACATTTAATCACACACGTGACTTAGATCACATTTGAATCTAGTGAATTTGATTAAATTTGACTTAGATTTTTTACTCAATTGGTATAAGAGCAAGGTGCTCATTTATATAACATTAGCATGCTTGAGTTGATTTGTTTTTGTTTGTGTGCGTGTTTATTGTGCTCTTTGCTCATTGATCTTGTTTCTTCGTGAGTAAATATATCATTTATGTTTGATGGTGGAACTTTTTTTCCCCAAATTTTCATAGTATTGAGTAGCCTATGCCTTTGGATTATTTTAAGAGGATTGGTCAATTGAAATATATAGGATAAGAAGAAAAAGTGAACTTCTCATTTAACTGAGAAGTCAAAATCTATTGAATTTGAGTTTCATGAATGTGATGAAATTAAAAATGTCAAATTGTTGAGTCAAAAGATTGAAAAAATAAATGCTTAACTTTTCAAAATGAAAAGGTTAAATGTTAATTTGGATAATCAAGTCGAACTCCATGAACAAGAAAAAGAAGCTTCTAGAGAGTTTGAAATTACTTGTCAAGTTACAAGTTATACATTGAAATTGATTGAAAAAACAAGGGTGAGTTTTTTGAATTAACTTGTGGATTTAAACAAGATGAGCAAGATTTGAGGTTACAAACTTCTGATTTGAGAAGATTGACAAGCTCAAAGAATTATGGTTCAGAAAAACTCAAACTTTTTGAACAAGAGGAAAGTGATTTGACTCTTGAATCTGAAAAAGTAAAGGAAGAATTTCTTATTTGCGATGGTTCTAAAAGTGAACTTGAGAAGACTTTTGAGTCATGGAAAATTAATTTGACTCATTTCAATGTTTTAAAAATAAGTCATTTTCTTTTCAAGTTGACACATCTAGTGATTGTTAATCACGTGATTTAAAGAAAACCGATTCCTTCAATATGAAGAAAAATAGGACAAAACAAAAACTAAAAGAGAATGTTGATTTGACAAGGAAAAATGGGATTGATTAAAAAGTTTCAAAGGATGATTAAAAATGTTTCTCTTGCATATTTTGTGATACGGATGGACTGTTATAATTATTTTTTTTATAAATTGAAAAAGCCTAAAACAAAATATAATTCTAGTCCCTTGAGTTCCAAAAGGGAAAAAAGACTTTATTCTTGAAACTATCTTTGATAGGAAGAATTTTTCTAGATATCATGATGATAAGACAATAATGTTACCATATGTTCCTCCACATTTGTGTAGTAGGACAGTTGAGAGAAAAGTTCACAAAGTTGGTAATGGACGCTCGTTTTATGGTAAATTGGGTCGTACTTCTCATTTTTGCTTAAAATGAAAGAAAATTTAAAGAGTTGATTTGAGACCTCAAAAGGAAAAAAAGTGTGATAAGAAAGGTTTCCTATTATATGTTTTCATTGTGTACAACGCCATACGAATCAATTTTGTAGATACTTAAGATGTGGAAACAATATGTTCATTAATAATAAGAGTGAATTTTTTCGTGGAGATCCTATTGATGAACTTATGACTCAAGTAGGTGAGTTGACATGAATGAAGAACTCCTTTGTGAAAAATAAGGGTGAGGCTAGACGTAAAATTCCTAGACATATACTTAGACGCTACATTCAAGTTCTAAGGACTAGACATAAGAATACTAGGAGGTAAGAGAGATGGATATCGAGGGTAGGAAGTGGTTTACCTAGGTATTTACCTATATATAGGATTGATCTTGAGGTTCCTTTGGTGAAATTTATGAAGAAATAGAGTGTCGTCTTTCTTACCATTGATCTAGGAAATGAACTACCCATCGCTATCTAGATAGATAGTTTGCTAGGATTAGTAGGTTATTATAGGTTTCCATTCCTAGTTCAGTCTTGATTTATGGGGAAAGAAGTCATATTGGATGAGAGAATTTTAATTGGTATCATTTTTTCACGTGTTTTATGTGCCTTTTTAATGAATTTTGTTTCTATGCTATGTTTTCTTACTAAACATAATTTTGTAAATACATGCATCATTCTTATTCAAAAATATTTTAATTGAATTATTTGAAAATATTTTGAAAGTCAGAGGACAAAACTTTTGAAAATATTTTGTAGGTGTATAAAATGCATAAATACAAATATCTAGTCAATTTTTATATTTATAAACCGGTAGTGCCCTCTCTTGAGTCACCCCTCATCTAAAGTCCTCACCAAATGTATGCCTTTTAACCTGCCTAATCATGCTACCCTACCTAACTAGCCTTGCCACTAATATTAATACTATACTAGCCTAGACCGAGTATACTATCTACCCTTGATTCATTAGTTATCTTTCACAACTACTTAATTAATATCCAATTAAATCATCACAATTTAATATATGACTTTACAACAGTTATTTCATCCAATAATCACATTTATAATTCATTAATTTATTTCCCATAACTTTCACTAGTTACTTAAACCGTAACCACTTACTATTAACCTAAACATTTGTTTACACTTAAATATATGTAACAGTATACCACAAAAAATAAACATATGTTGTGTATAGCCGACATCCTTCAGAGTAATAACTCACTAGATGCGGGTCTCTAGAATTCTACCATCATCTAGGGCATACTCACATCATCATAGAACTCTCACACTGACTCGATAAAATAGTAAACGTATTGGTGGCGGTCATAGTCCTTCGACAGTGAGTCATAACCATACCTATAATTACCTCACTTCGAATATAAATCACACAAACATAAACAGGGTGCTACAACATGGGGTCGATACATAGCCTGCTGAGATTCGCTCGGAAAGTTCACCCACATCGCGCAACCTCCACTGATAGCGCTAGATAGGTATGTTCCACATAGTATCATACACTCATATATTATAACACACACACACGCACACACACACACACACACACACACACACATATATATATATATATATATATATATATATACACACCAAGACAGAGACAGAGAGAGGGAGAGAGAGCAAGGCTCAAGTGCATCACACCCCCTACATCATTGGTACATCATTAATGTAACGCACAACATAACACACAAAACGCCCTTCTCACATTTACATCCCAACTTTAGCACGTTTTCGTACATCAGCTTGTCAGTTTCCCTTACACAACTCTTATTCCTACATTTCTTTTTCTCTCTCATCACTCTCCCCCAAAAAACTCGCGAGAGGTATACATAGGTAACAACAACACCGTAGGATTTGGTTGTGTATAATAGCATTCCCGTAGGTATTTTTCTCCAGTTCCATATTTTTTTTTCTTGTCCAGATCCTAATTTCTATTTTTTAGTTCTTTAATTACTTATTTCTGTTGAATCTTGTTTTTTCGTAGACATATTATCAACGGACGTAGAGTTACCATTGGGATAATTTCCATTCATTAAATAATTATTTGTGCTGAAAAAAAGCTCCCCAAAAGAAAGCTCCTTGATATAATTTTTGGAGTTTCATTTTAGTTCCTTAATTATTTGTGATAATTTTTTTGAACTGTTGCATTTGTAATGACGTTTTTTTGAATAGTTGGATTTGAGTTTAATTTTTTTAGACATTTTTTATTGTTGTAATCAATCAGTTGCATTAATTTTTTTTTACTAAACCTAATTTCTATTGTATATTTCAGAAAAATGGAGCATTCTTCTTATGTTGGGAATAGCAAAGAACTTTGGATATGGGAAGACATGAAAATTGAATTTGAATTTGAGAACAGTGACAATATGGAAATTGACAAGGTTCAAGAGGTCGATTTTAATTTAGAACAAGACAATTTATTCAACTCTTATGTAGAGTTAGAAAAAACACCAAAGATTGGGAAGCAGTTTGAAAGTTTGGATGAGGTTTGGAACTTTTACAATGAATATGCAAAAAATGCCGAATTTAGTGTGCGTAATTCCACGGTTAATAGGTCCCGGGAGACGAATGAGATCATTAGGAAGGCATATGTATGTTTCAAAGAAGGGAATAGTATGGTTGTAGCTAAACTGGGGACATCTAGACGCTAATGGGACATTAGAGAGAATTGTAAAGCTAAGCTTGTGGTGTTGTTATCGAAAGACAACAAGTTTGTGGTAAGTATATTTGTGGAGGGTCATAGTCATTCATTGGCTGGCCCAAAAAAACTCATTTTCTACGATCACATCGAGTTGTTTCGAATTCCCAAAAATGATTGACTCAACAACTTGGTGTAGTTAACATACCAAAGCATCAACAATACAACCTATTGGGATTACAAGCGGGTGGGTTTGACAATGTTAGCTTCACTTAAAAAGATTTGTACAACCAAGGTCTGAATAAACGTAGTGAGTTACCTGGTCGTGATGGAGACAAGTTATTAGAGTTTTTGAGTTTAGAGCAACAAAAGAACCCTTCTTTTTATTTAAAAATTGAGTCGGATGATGATAATAGAATTATACATTATTTTTGGGCGGATGCCACATCTAGACGAGCTTATGGGTCTTATGGTGATGTGGTGGTTTTTGATACCACATTCAATACAAATAAATATAGTTTGATTTTTGCACCACTTATTGGAGTTAACAATCACGACCAAATAATTATATTTGGTTATGCTTTTTTTAGGGATGAAATAATTGAATCATTCATTTGCCTCTTCAATCAATTTTTGGAGGCGATGCGCCAAAATTCAAACGCTCATTCAAACATAATTCCACTGTTATAACATTAGAGTTGTAAAATTCATTCAAACATAATTCCACTGTTATAACACAATTAGAGTTAAAATATGTCCACTGTTATAAAATCTGTCCACTGAATTCCAACATTCATCCAAACAAAATTCCAACAAATTCAGCATTCATTCATTTCCAACAAAATCCAACATTCATCCATTACAGATTGCACTATCAATTAATTGAGAAATACATGATAAATGAACACCACAATCAATCCTGTCAAAAGATTTTTAATTTTCATTCTAAACTTGTGGAATTCGTTTCAGAGTGTCGCCAATTCTATGTCCATCGAATTAGTCTGTCTCCCAAATGTTGTTGAATTCAGTTCATAGTATCGCCAATTCCATCTCCAATGCATTGATCTTTATCGCTAACTCAAAATTTTCATTGCATGCGGATTTTTTATTGTCCAACCATTTAAACAAAGTACATGACCCATCTTGGGGATTTGGACAACACATAAAATGCCTTCCGGGATTTACGGTTGCCTTCGATGTACGAATAATGACATCGACACCACCAGGACATTTCACTCTTGAATAATTTGAACCACTATTTGTCATTTCTAGAAAAAAAAAATAACAAATTGATTAGAGTATAGGAAATTGGTTAGAAGGAAAAAAAAATTAAAAGCAGCTAAGAATAACAAAATGTTATGAGAGAAACAGTTAGGTTTACAAAACGGGCAGAAATTGAAAAAAACTCACTCATTGAAATGGAAACAATATTTGTTAAAACAGATATTGAAAAAAAAATAGGTTTACAAAAAAAAATTAACGAAACAACTAACCAAATTACCTCAGGCGAAAAACTTACCTTCGACGACTGATTGAAAAGTCCCAACTATAAATCTACCTCCGGTGATAATATGTCTACGAAAAAAACAAGATTCAACTGAAATAAGTAATTAATGAACTGAAAAATTCAAATTAGGATCCGGGCAAAAAAAAAGGCGCAATTGGAAAAAAATTACCTCCGGCGACGCTATTATACACAACCAATTCCTATGGTGTTATTGTTACCTGTGTATACCTCCGGTGAGTTTTGTGGGGGAGAGTGATGAGAGAGAAAAAGAAATCTGGGAATAAGAGTTTTATAATGGAAACTGACAAGCTGATGTACCAAAACGTGTTAAAGTTGGGACGTAAATGTGAGCAGGTTGTTTTGTGTGTTATGTTGTGTGTTTAATTAATAATGATGTACCAATGATGTAGGGGGTGTGATGCACTTGATCCTTGCTCTCTCTCTCTCTCTCACAAACACATACACACAATATATATATATATATATATATATATATATATATATATATATATCCGTGCCTATTCATTGAGGCACTAGTCGAATAATCCGAGTCTAATCTCGACTTTTATTTAATTAAATTCTTCTCTTAATTAAATAATTAACATTTCTACTCATTACTGGATTCTCCGAGACTTTCCCATTTACATGAACCAAAAATCACTCTAAACGTTAAATATCATTTGCCCTGAGTATTATTATCTCAGAAATTTTCGACGTACAAGTGAATCGATCTAATTCTCGTCTACGCGAATTAACTTTACTAATTACCTCTCCATAAGTATTAAAAATTATTCATGCGGCCTCAACCAACTTGCCCAAATTCTTGATTTACACTTTATTCCCAATAAGAGACCAAGTTGTCCCTCACAACAGGTGGAAATAGATGCGAGCTCAAAGCCGAATGTGACACCCCGACTAATTAAACACCGGGTAGCTACTCCTTTATAAAATTAATTCAAAATGCCAAGATGGCTCAGTTAATAGCATCACTGTCGAAACGTTTTATTATTTCTAACCACCTAGTATTTAAAAAGTAAGTGCCAATTTTATTAAATCTGATTAACATGCAACAAGAGTAATGAATAACCAAATAACATCATTCACCATACTGAAGTAAAACGAATAACCATCACAATAGAGTAAATAAAGTCTGGAGGAAAAACTCCTCAATACCAATCCCACATCTGATAAGTAAACTGAAGTAAATAACTAAAAACTGAATACTGAGCAATACATGCTAGAGTCTGAAAACTGAAATGTAAAAATGTCTAATAGAATTGGGCAACATGCCCTACAACTGATAGATGCTGAGACTGGAATCCAAATGAGAGAAGCGTCTACATGCAAGTCCCTGCAGCTTCCACAAACAGCTACAGCTCGTCACCTGAATGAGAATCCTATGCTTGGTGTCCTTGTGGCAGGGCACCTAAAATGGTTTTACAAGAAAATATATTTGAAAGAAAATGGGTCAGAGCCCGAAAGTGGAAATCATTTTAAAAACCTGCAAGTGCTTTAAAAACATTTAAAACATTAAATGCAAAGTACATGTTAGGACGTGCACTCACATTAAATTCTCACCTCTCGACTAACTGTGCACTCCTAACGTAAGTACCCATCTATATCGACCCATCCTACTAGCTAACTGACAACATAACTAGCTAGACTGCCAAAGGTTCTACCCATATTACTAGGTTCCATTTAACATAACAACGCTTGTAATTAAATAGAGGTTTAACGTAAACTCAGTTACTAAATATGCCATTGATATAACTATCAGTTAACTCATTATATATCTCGAAACAATACCGTAATATTTTCACAACATTAACATGAGGATTTCCGTTAATTTAATGTATATTATTCACATCATAAATATACGATACAAGCTCCCCGCAATCTAAGCTATGGTGCACACATACTCTGCTATCCATCCCGGTACATCACATACATAAGGATCACATATTCCGAATCTCTCAGGAATAGTTCAGATAACACAAATCACAAATAGTGGAGGCGAACACAGTCACCATCACATGGGTCACGCACATACCTACGCTCCCATGGTCAGCGGACTTATTAATATCACAATAAGTCTTTCAATGACCTATGTTCATCAAGGTACCAGTCTATATCCCCCCCCCCCCCCCCCCCGTAGGCACACAAGGATTAGCGGGTCCTAAGCGAACGTAACCTCCCGTGATAGCAAGTATGGTAGGTATGTCATACACATAAACTATATACTAAGCACTCACACATCTTAGATATCACCATTTTAATAAGGTATTTTCTACAATCATTATACCATTTTCCCAAACTTATATATTTCAAGTAATCCGATAATATATAATTTAAATAGTCGACACGTCTCACGTCGTAATTCCTTAAACTTAAAACCTATATCGAATAGACTACTAAGTTTCCATAATTCTCACATATGATATCTTTATGCCTAAGGTCTTTACTTCTGCCCCAAACCCTATTTCATCAACTTATTCAAATTTGTACTATTAACTCACATAACGAATTTCATTTATTTAGAATAATTCCTCAAATTACATTCTGATTAAAGTCCCACTTCATAATCATGCCTACTGGTCTTCCTTAAAGCTAAGGGTATTCACAAAGTCTCCAAACATATTCTCCGAGGGTTTCCATCATTAAAATCATATTAAGGAAAATTTCACTCATTCTGGGAAGGTCGATCGATCGACCTATGAATATCGATCGATCGATCTAGTCGATCGATCGACTGATGAATGTCGATCGATCGATCGAACAGGTATGGCTACGGACTGCTTCGTTCTGCAGATTTGAAAACGTCCCAAAACTTATTTCTAACGTATGATTCTCAAATATAACGTTATAGTAATGTCATACAACAATCCTACAATATTACTAACGTCCATAAATCAATATTTCAACAACTATAGGCTACATATGGATCAATCTTCATCAAAAACCTAGTTTTTCTGATTTTTCTCAAGAACAGTCATGAACCTCATCTTAAATCCGTTTTTGGTATAACAAAAGTCGATAATTATCTTAATATAATCTTCCAGTAACATTCTACATGCAACCTATATCCCAGAATTTAAACTAATAACTCCAATCTTATGGGTTTTTCATTATCTTCCAAGAATATACAAAATTTATGAATAATCTAACATGGAAGAAGCATTCTCTGAAATTTAAATGGAATAAATCACTTGCCTTGGTTTGATTTCGGATTTGGTGTTGATTTGGTGAAGAATCTCTGCAGAATTCCTCTCTCTCTCTCTCCTTCTTCAAGCTTTCTTCTTCCAAAGATGGCTATGGTGGCTAGGGTTTTCTTTGGGAGAGTTGGAAGACTAAATGATAACCTACGTAGCTTATGGGGTTAATAAAGGTTGGTTGGGGTCAATCCCTTATCAGATTACAACTCTCAATTTTCGTCACTTTTAATTACCCAAAAATACCACATTACTAAAATACCCTTTAAGTTACCGGTATGGCCTAAAAATACCCCGGGACCCAAATTATACCCCCGGCTAGTGTTTTCTGACTATCTCGACCCTTCCGGACGCGTTGACGCACTCAAAATGACCATACGAATTATAGATTTTAAATTCACTTTTATAAATAAAAATTTATACCGTGACGCGGCGGTCCCACGCGTCTCAACAAAATTTCTAAAATGCCGTATATAAATCCCACGACAAATTTTATAATACCAAGTTCATATATAATCATATATGCACATAATCAAATACCAATTCGCATCACATTAGTATTATTAACCCGGATTAATTTCCAATTAATACGCAATTTAATTAATTAATCCCAAAATAAATATAGTCAAAAATACGGGGTATTACACCGAATCAATTCACACTCTGAATCGATTTGCCTTGAAGGTTGAATCCATTCGATTTTGAGGAGGAGCCCAGATCTTTTTTAATTATGATGGAATTTCCCTCTACCCAATAACCAAATTCAATATCAACATAAACCCAATCATTATAATTAATCGTTTGATGTTTCTCTACAAGGATCCTACCCAGATTTCAATGCTAAATCCATAATTAACATCTGAATCGTCCTAGTTCATCGAATTATTCAATCTTCATATGAAAAGGAACAGTTTTTCAGATTTCAACATTAGGGTTTTTCTTTAGTAAAATACCATTCTCAATTTACGTCACACAATTCATAATATAATAATTTCTATCTTCCACAATTTAAGATTTCTTCCATCAATTATATTATAGAGATTCTTCTCCCCCCCAAACCTCGTTTTTGCATGATATGTCCCATCCCAAAATTGTATCATTGTCTACCAATTTTGGTATGAATATTATAGTACACATAATCAAGATAACAAGTTTATACACTTTCCTTAAATCGTCGGTGTGATTCTGAATCTCTGCGTGTTGGGTTGAAGAAGGCAAGAATTCTTCTCCACGTCATTCTCCAAATCAAGCCTTTGGATCTCTTGGGTGTTCTACCTCCATATTTTCTCACAAATAGCCTCCCTTTGGGGGTTTTGGGGGTGTTTTGATAGCCTCCCCAACCTTAACCTTCATATATTAAACCCAAACCTCAAAATTAGGTAAAACTATAAGTATAAAATAACTCGTAAGCCCTTACTCAGGTCCCGACTTGCCAAAAAAGCCTATGTTACCCAATTACAACTCTCGAGTACCTAATTCTAACTATTTCGACCCATTCCAGATTGTTCGTGTGCTCGAAATCACCATTTAAGTCACCTACCATCAATTTACTACATTATTACCAACACGACCTCCACACGCGCATACTGAATAAGGTCTTGTCGTTTCGTCACTTTTACCCCCTTACGGCATAATATAAAGTAATGCAATTTCATTTAATGATCACACAAGTAAATATAATATCACATAAATATTAATTCATTTAATCCATTTCTCATTAATTAGTAAATACTTTAATTCACTTTATTTCTCAAATTAATTGAATTACTCTGACACGTGTAATTTAAATATTCTTACAAATACGGGGTGTTACATACTCCCCCCTAAAAAGGAATTTCGTTCCTAAAATTTGGATAGCACGGTACTAACAACTTCATATCTTTTCACGCATTGCATCCGAGCGTACTCACAATTAACTCGTGATAACATTTTGATGCCTCCACTATACACTCTCTAATGGTACCATCCTAACTAAAGGCTTACTCATCTCAGCCCAAGATTGGAAATGAGTCTACTCAAACCATTTAATACCAATATACTTCATCATTCTTAAAGTCACATAAATACAATGAAATGCAAAACTATCTCTAATTCGCTAACAATGCTTCAAAAGGACGAGGCCATGCTCCATTAGCTCTGTCATCTCAATGTTGGAAAAGGCCTTACTTCCCTAGGTACCAATATCCCTTGTTATCCAAATTCCATACTTACTTTAATGGAGAACAATTTTGCAAAAATTTCTAATCACACATGACAGTCCTTTAACTCTTCGGTTCGTGACGACATAACTCTTATGATGTTTCTAATTTATACAAAAATAACTTTGATTAACTAAATCCCTGACAATCTTCTCTAAATCACGTCCATCCAGGGGATCTTGTTAGCTCCACACCAATAACAAACCACAGGGTGAATAATAAGGCCTCTCACCTCATGTTTCAAAAGAAGTCCTTCTAATAATAGCTGGTACGAGTTGTTACACACCACTCTACCAATGGTAATTTTTCCTCTCAACCACCTTAGTGTCTCAAATACGTATTTCTCGCATTTTTCAACCACCTAGTCACTTTTCCCATTTACTACTCGGTTTACAGGTAACACGCCTTGCTCAATTTCAACTCTGTCTCCACTACCTTCTGATAACCTAACTAGAGGTGGGATACAATGATTTTATTTTGATCCGCAATAATGTTGGGCAACGCTTCATGCCGGCTCAGTCTCTTCCTTCAATAAAATGTTGGGCACACAATTAATAATAATTTCTCCATCTCTGTCCGCTAATTCCCCAAACCTAAGAAAATCCTGCCTTTTCGCGATGTTGGTAATCCAACCATGAATGTTATCCGTCTGCCTACCCATTTGTCACATAAATAACTAAGTATTGCAAAAATTTTGGTTGATTCTCCTAAGACTAACCTTTCCCTCTCCCACGAGTGGTGCATCTGGTGGAAAAATTCATCATGTCTCACACAACACCTACCCATAAGGTCAACATCCCACGTTAAGTGGCACATCTTACTCCCTTTCTTAGGGTATACTAAAATCGTGACTCGTGCGTTTGCTCCAAAACTTTGCACTTTCTGGGTCGGTCGCTTCGGTGAAATCAACATCCTATCTATGCGCAATCCACCCTCAGAATTTGGCTTTATGACAGTGCTCTACACCACAAACTGCTGGATCCTCCCTTAACAGAGATCGTCCGCCTGAATCTCTAAAGTCTTTCAACCTATCTCTCTACAGTCTTTTAACCTATCGCCCGCCTGAATCTCTATAAACAGTTGAATCTCTACAGTCTTTCAATTACGCTTCTCACTTACCCATATGCATATGTTCAACACATGCATTTCCATGTCTTCTTATCACAGATGATACTAAAAATCCAACTGACTAGGGCGCCCAAACACCTTATATCTAGTGCATATCTGCGCAATTATACCAAACATAACATATTTATATCAAACTTGGACTTACTAATAGCAACTTAATTTTTCTCAAGATTTTCCCACTTATCCACTAGTGATAATTATTACACAGTGTCCCCACACTGCACTACCCGACTTCACCAGCCTTAAATCAAAAGATCTATTAGTTTAAAATAATATCCATGTACATGTGATACAATTATAGTACTAATTCCATGCCCTAACAACCATATGTCTCCCACCTTTTAACGGACACTAAGGTTCATGTGTGGGATGTCTCGCAAGCGAAATCCAAACAAGTAACCACCCTAATACACTATTGAAGAACGTGATAGGACCCCCAATCTTAAAAACTTTCACTTGAATTTCCTATAAGTGCAGAATCAAGATGGTTACTAACAAAATTTAATTTTCCAAATTTTATTTAATTTTGTTTTCTTTAAAAGAAGGAAAATTATGGTGAACACAAATTTTAATTTCTTAAAATAAATTAAAATTATACACTATAAAGTGAATTAAAGTAAACACACACACACACACACATACACACACACGCACACACACACACACACACACACACTTTAAATTCACTTAAACCACATTAATTTAATTATTAAGTTTAAACAATTTAGACAAGAAAATTATCCAATTAATTTAGTGTCAACTTGAATTAAATTAACTTAAAATAAACATACCCAACTAATTAAACAAGAACCATTTTAATCAAGATTGCGAATTAAACCAAATTTTATCTTTTTACCTAAGCATGCATCTAAGGTGAATTTTGCAAGATAACATAAATTCACAACCACTACGCCGCGATGTACGAGGAAAACCCAAATGTAAAAAACCTCGGACGGCCCTAGCCTTAAGTCCACTAAGTATGGTTTTATGATTACAAGACAAATGACTTACACAACTCGACTTGACTCCATCCAACCCCCTGGCGCGTCTTCTTGTAACTACCTCCGCCTAGTCGACAATCTCGGACTCCACCAGAACCTCTGAATCCACCAATGAGGCCTTTTGGACAACTGTCAACCCGCACCCGAATCTTTTCACCGAGTGGGAACACCGCAGCAACAAACAAGTCTTCTTCTTTAAGGGATGTAGAAGTGAACCCAAACAAATCTTCAAATGGTAGAGTAGAACCCAGTTCCAAATATATATTTAAGAACTTGGAATAACCATAAACGGATGGGTGTATGTGTTTTGGTAGAAATTAATTCATGAAGGCTTGAAAACACAAAAAAATGAACTTTTGATTTTGGAAATTCTCTCTCAATATTTATCTTTCAAAGTGTGTAAAAAATTCTCTAAAACTCATATAAAATCTAGGTAAAAGTTAGTGGGAATATGGAGAAAACTGTAAAAAATTGCCAAAAAAATTTTCGCCAGAAATCTCATTCGAACGAGATTTTCGTTCGAACTAAATCTCGTTCGAACGACCATCTAACGACAATCCAGTGTCTAAAAAAGGAAAAATCGTTGGTAAACTCTCGTTCGAACGAGAATTTCGAACGAAATGTCAGAATGTCCAATTTTACATTTTAAGCCCAAAAACTTTCTATTCAAAGTTCTAAAGTAACCTTCTGAAAATAAAATTCGTTTAAAAATAAAATTACACCCATAATAAAATTGTTCCAAGTCTCCCTATATATATAGAAATTCATTCATACCTTTTGGAGACTATAGATTCAATTGTCGTTGATGTAAAAACATGGCACTTGAGACTCGGCACTTTGATAAAACTTTACAATTCTGGCTGCTACGTCTTCAACAAACACGTCATAGGCTTGGAGGATACTCACTCAATATTATCCTATGAATCAAATGTTTTTGTCCAAAATTGAGCCAACACTACATTAAGACTCAATTGTAAATTTGTGTCCTTACAAATCTCCCCCTTTGGCTATTCCGGGACAAAAACCAACCAAAAATCCTAAAGGGCCGTCAAGCTCTACTATACTCCAAAACTTTCCACCCAAAAATTAAAATAAGAAGCTTGACTCAAGGACCACTTAGGATAAATAGCTTTGCCGATGAACATTGCCACTTAGAAAAATTCCTGCACACTATCAAATGCATAGGGAATATCAAGAATATTAAATGCATGTAAAATAAATACTCCCCCTAAATTAATTCTCCCCTTTTTATCTAGCAAGGACATACTGAGAAAGACGTGTCCCCATAATATATATCTTCCAAACTAAGATATGATTACAATAGGATTAGATACTATTTCTCCCCCTATCATTCTCCCCCTTTTTGTTCAGGAATAGAAAAAGGTGATAGAATTAATAAAATACTCATGTCTCCCCCAATAGAATTAAGTATGAATTCTCTCCCTAAAAACTACACAAGGGATATATATTTATGGGAAAACAAGTATATCGAAGTTTCATAAAGTGTTATGGACATGAAAGCATATGGGCAACTAAATCATAACTAATCCATACATGTATTAAGGATACCAACTAAGATGAAAAAAATGATAGAAATTTGATACATAAGATACTAAGCATTTGATATCAACCAAAATATGCAACAAGATAGATATCAATTATGAATTAGAAGCATAGATGGACTAGAAAGCAAGGCAAAGACTAAAAAAAATTACCATATATATGTAGACATAATGAATATCACTAACACACATGCACATATATATAGGATAAACACACAAATGACACAAAGTACAATACTATTAAGTTTTCCACACTCTTATGGCATAAATGTGTCATATGGAAACATAAGTGAAGGGGTGTGAAGTAGTAACAATTAAATTTCGACCCAATCACTTAAAACATGTTGACGAAGTTCTTAATTGATTGGAAAACTTTATCACATTTTAGATATTACCTCATGTAACAATATAAATTGAACTCAATGAACAAACATACATAATGCACCAATAGAGGCAGGATAATAAAAGCGCAACTAGGATAAACGTACATTGTGAAAAACTGTTGATATACCATCCAAAGTCCCTCAAAATATGCATATAAATATGGAATGACTATCAACGAAACAAAATAGGCATTGGCAAATTATTTTTCTTTTAATGCCATATTTTACTTTTAGGCCTTTAGACCACGTATTTCTTTTAGGTCCATTATAAACGATGGCTTACTCGCAAAGGATAAATTTCCTTTCGGAGCCCTTCCTCGTGCACATTCATATAACAATTTTTAAACCACACAAATCTCATGTGCAATGGATTTAACATGCACAAGTCCTCATAGATAAAAAAATATGTAGATGACTAGATTTGTAGGAGAACACCTCATAAAGCTCAAATATACATGTGAAGTTAAAATTTCAAGTGAGCTCATGTATGAATGAATTGGGGCATATAAAAATAGAATCCATTAAGCAACACAAAATCCAACTACTCCATGTAATCATGGTAAAGAACATTTTAAGGATTGGCAATGTTAACCAAAAGTTCTAGCTATATGGATGCGAATAGGAAAGGATTCAAAGACAAGAATATGCCATATAAAGTGTGTCAAACTAAAATACACAAAATAAAATCTTTTTGAGTTTTTTAAAATTTTTAACCAAAACAAACAAAAATATTTACTCAAAATACAAACAAAAATCATTTGTATTTTTCATTAAGCCTAAATTACTCATCTATAAAACAGAAATGATAAACTAAAACCTTTTTGTATTTTTCATTTAAAGCAAACTAAAATAAAAGAAATATAATACAAAAGATACATAAGTCATAGTTTCTAACATGCGATATGTGATAAAGCAATGACTAGAAAATGACTAAACATGCATACATCTAGCAATGATATATAGTATGAAGGACAAAAAGCTAGAGTAAGCAAACAACTAACACATTCAACCTTTAGATTTAGCAAGGGAGGTATCGTGTGAAACTAAATGAGAATAAAAACTCCTATCTTGTAAAGCTACCAAGTCGGATCTCCTAACCCAGACTAATTATGAATGATGATCTCAGGATATAGGAACTTGGCTACCTCCGTTGCCTTACGTTGGGATTTTCTAGGACCTCGTTTAAGATCAAAACAAAACTTTCTAAGATGACCTTTTTGACCACAATGAGAGCACCTAAAGACTCGACAAAAAGACTTACATAAGGAATGATCTATAGCATTGTTCCTAGAAGATTCTCCTAAAATATTGGTTTTGGCTTTATGAGTCGAATCATTAAAAGTATTGAAGCCTAAACCACATGTGCTATTTTTAATTTGGATCGTTCCTAATATTTTATCTAATTTCTCCGAACGACACTCCAAATCAAATTTGACTTTACTGGAGTCTTTTAATTTGTTTCTTAGATCTTAAATGTGAGACTCTAATAAAACATTGCGCTCTTCAAACGTGAGAAGCTCCTTTTTTAAGGATTTTATTAAGCCCTTAAGGCTATCTCTCTCACTTTCAACATAAACTAGCTTCTCTCGAAGAGCACTTTCTCATGTCCTAAGGTCATCAACTAATGCACTCTCATCAATGACCTTAGCACACTCCTTTAAACTAGCTTCTAACTTCAAATTTGCCCTTTTTAATTTTAAAGATTCGGTATATAATTCTTGAAATGCAAATTGAAGTTCACTCACATAAACCTCATTTTCATTTTCACTCTCTCTCTCTCTTCTTCACTCTCAAAACCATCATCTTTTAGAGCTTCACAAATAAAGGCCTCATAAGTGTCATGATTTGAGATGTCATCGTCATACAATTTCTCATTATCACTCACATGACAAGCCATGAGCGTGATAAAGATGCGTTCAATGGGGGAATTGGGTCCCTCTTCCTTTTCACTTTTATCACTAAGGGTGGCATTATAGGAAATTTCTAGTTTGCCTTCTCTCCTTAGTTTAGTGGGGAACTCTCTCGCCCTATGTCCATAACTCTCACAACCATAGCACCTATTAGACTCATCCCTATTTAAAATTTCATTAAAAGTTTTAGAGATCTTTTTGGCTTTGTCATGCTTAGATTTTTCAAATTTCTTAAAATCATTTTTAAATTTATCTTTGTTAAATTTAAGAAATTGACGAAACTTCCTAGGAAACATAGCCAAATATTTCGAGTCACTATCACTCTCGTCATCCACAACTTTTTTTCCTCCTTATGGGCTTTCAAAGCAATGCCCTTATCAATGTTCTTTTCATTTTTGGAGGGGAGCATATCTAGTTCATAGGTTTGCAAAGCACGTACTAGTTCCTCAAGTTTGACAGAGTGTAGGGTGGGTAAAGAATTTAAAATGGTCACCTTAGGGATAAATATATCGGGTAGGGACCTAAGAATTTTCTTTATAACTCGATCGTCAGGTATTTTCTCTCCTAAATTAAATGAAGAATTTACTATATCGGAGAGTCTAGCATAAAACTCATTAAAATTTTTTTTTACCATTTTGAAGGTTTCAAATTGAGTGTTGAGGTTTTGGACTTTAGAAGCTTTTACGACACTAGTTGCCTCGTGAGTGAGTTGTAGGATATCCCAAGCTTCCTTAGCAATTTCACAAATCATGATACGTCGGAATTCATCCACTGTGACCGCGCTAAACAAGGCATTTAAACCTCAGGAATTAAAATTTGCAAGTTTAAATTCATTCACACTCCATTTATCTGCGAGTTTGGGAACTCGCTCATTTTCTACCAAATATGCGGGTGAGGACCACCCGTTAACAACTGACAACCAAACCCTCTCATCGATAGACTTTAGTGACGATTTCGTACGTGCTTTCCAATACGCGTAGTTGAAACCATCGAAAACACGAAATTTTGAAAATGGGGAAAATTCCACTTTTAAATAAAATCAATAAAGGACCTTGACGCAATAAATTAGCGCTCCGGCTCTGATACCAATTTGAAGAACGTGATAGGACCCCCAATTTTAAAAACTTTCACTTTAATTTCCTATAAGTGCGGAATCAAGATGGTTACTAAATAAATTTAATTTTCCAAAATTTATTTAATTTTCTTTTCTTTAAAAGATGTAAAATTATGGTGAACACAAATTTTAATTTCTTAAAATAAATTAAAATTAAACACTACATAGTGAATTACAATAAACACACACTCACTTTAAATTCACTTAGACCATATTAATTTAATTATCAAGTTTAAACAATTTAGACAAGAATATTATCCAATTAATTTAGTGCCAACTTGAATTAAATTAAATTAAAAATAAACTTACCCAAATAATTAAAGAAGCACCGTTTTAATCAAGATTGTGAATTAAACCAGATTTTATCTTCTTACCTAAGTATGCACCTAAGGTGAATTTCGTAAGATAAAATAAATTCACAACCACTATGCTGCAATGTACGAGAAAAATTCATATGGGAAAAACCTCGAACGACCCTAGCCTTAACTCCAATAAGTATGGTTTTATGATTACAAGACAAATGACTTACACAACTCGACTTGACTCCGTCAATGCCCCTGACGTGTCTTCTTATAACTACCTCCGCCTAGTCGACAATCCTGGACTCCACCGGAACCTTGGAATCCACGAAGGAGGCCTTTTGTACAACCGTCAACCCGCACCCGAAGCTTTTCTCCGAGTGGGAACGCCGCAACAACAAACAAGTCTTCTTCTTTATGGGATGTATAAGTAAACCCAAAAAACTCTTCAAACGGTAGAGTAGAACTCGGTGCAAAACAAACTCCAAGAAATCTATCCATCTATCTATCTATCTATCTATCTATCTATCTATCTATCTATCTATCTATCTATCTCTATATATATATATATATATATATATATATATATATATATAAGAACTTGGAATAAACATAAATTGATGGGTGTAAGTGTTTTGGTAGAAATTAATTCGTAAAGGCTTGAAAACACAAAAATATGAACTTTTGATTTTGTAAATTCTCTCTTAATATTTCTCTTTGAAAATGTTTCAAAATTTCTCTCAAAGAGGTTGGTTACCACACATATAAAATTTGGGTAAAAGTTAGTGGGAACAAAAGCAGTGGGAACATGGACAAAACTACCAAAAACTGCCAAAAAAAATCCCGCCAAAAATCTCATTCGAATGAGATTTCGTTCGAACGAAGTCTCATTCGAAAGACCATCTAACGATAGTCCAGTGGACAAAAAGGGAAAAATCATTGGAAAACTCGTTCGAACGACATTCTCGTTCGAACCCTAATTTCGAGCGAAATGTCAGAAAGTCCAATTTTACATTTTAAGCCCAAAAACTTTCTATTCAAAGTTCTAAAGTGACCTTTTGAAAATAAAATTCATTTTAAAATAAAATTCATTTTAAAATAAAATTACACACATAATAAAACTATTCCAAGTCTCCCTATATATATATAGAGAGAGAAATGCATTCATACCTTTTGGAGACTATGGAATCAATTGTCGTTGACGTAGAAACATGGCACTTGAGACTCGACACTTTGTTAAAGCTTTACAATTCTGGCTGCTACCTCTTCAACAAACACATCATAGGCTTGGAGGATACTCACTTAATACTATCCTATGACTCAAATTTTTTTGTCCAGAATTGAGCCAACACTACATTAAGACTCAATTGGAAATTTGTGTCCTTACAACTATTGCCTAGCAATATCGGTTACTGAGATCTGTAAGCCCAAATCTTATAACTAGGACACCCAAAATCTTGTTCCCCCAACATATAAGTCGAATCGTTCATTCCCATATCACTCAAAGAGTCATACACTAGGGCGCTCTTACTATCACTAAGTCCTCACTGCTAAATCAATAACGAGATAAATCTTTGCGCTCAATAGTATACCCAATATCCCCCGAATCACATTAATAAATCCTGAGAGTAAGCTTATGCTCAATGTCCAAACTTATTTAATTAAATTCAATATCTAATCCCAATTTCAATTAAAAACCTAAAACTTGCATATAATTGCGATTGATAGTAATATGGATTATCTATCATGCAAACCAAAACAATCACAAAACAAATTTGAGGAAAAATCCCCAACAGCGGCAAAATCTTTTTATTTCTATATTAACTGTAAATCTCCAACTTACAAGTACATGGCAGAAATACATGTTTATGACGACGAATACCCTCTGGTGTTGATTTGAAGTCTTTAACAAGAGATCCCGTAAGAGCTCCAATGGTCAGCAATAGAGATAGCCTTCTTCTCCACAAGTTTTACTCCAGAATGAGTAATATGAATAATACGGTTTAAGAATGATTCACATAAATGATTTGGGACTTTGGAGTGAATAAAAAGGGTTTAAAAGAATAATTCTTAAAGTACATCAGATATGCAAGAGCGGAGTTTTTAAAGACTTGTAAAACCTAATTTTGTAGCAAGTATTTATAGGCTGAATGAAAAATTGAGGCGGCACATGTCGTTTGAACGACATCCAATGTCGTTACTAATGACCATACAAACGACCGTAAAATATAAAATAGTACGGGTTCATTTGAAGAAGTAAAGAAGACCCTTCAAACGACATGAGCAAAAAATATTATATTATAAAAGCTCACCTACAGGTCTTAATAAAATATTTTTGACTTAAAAATGCATAGTTTTGATAAAAAATATTTTATAAAAAATATCGTAAATAAATACATGAACATTAATAACTCCAATCAAGCATGTTACCCTTTAGCGTAGTGGAGTTAGTGGGACAGTGGAGATTGGTTAAAGATGCACAACGCATGATGCCAATGATGGGTGCATGTTAATGATACATGATGCTAAGAATTCAGATGATGGACGTCAAGGTTTAACGTGTGAAGACGTGCCAAAATGTAATGGTACATGACATGATAACTATGATCTAGGACAACAAATAAAGTCCTAGATTCTAGGTTGAAATTTATACAACATGTCCTTACAAATCTCCCCCTACGTCTATGCGATTATATTCATAAAAAATTCGAATTATGCATCCAAAAAAAATGAGACATACAATCTAATATCCCCATAAACTCATAAAAGTAAATATCAAAGAAGATGTCTTTAAAATCTTCAACATCTTCAAAGCTTCAATTTTTCAATGTTTCTTTGTCATCGGCAGGGTGTGAAAAATAATGATCCTCAATTGATACCTACAAAGATGAGACAAGAAACAAATACCCATAACGCCCAATGTGTTTGAAATATAATGATAAGAAGAAAGTCAATATCAATTAATCACACTCAAATCATTAAATCAAACACAAATCTACTCCCCCATAATTCGTTCTCCCCCTTTTTATGATGTCCCCAAATAGACAAATAAGAATAAACATAGCAATGCATATGGAGAGTGTCATAAGGTAATAAACCTCACTTTTCAATTTTTCAAATTTTTTCTTATAAAAAATATGTAATAAAGAATCACACCATAAAAGAACACGAAGATAACCAAGCCAATGATAGCTTAAATGAAAGGGTGTGACCAAATTCGATAGGAAAATCAATGCAAACAGTCATAACATATGTGCATGATAAATTTTGGATACTAACGAATGAACTCAAAATCATCCTTAGGTGTAACAATGTTGAATTTAAATGACACTGACTCAATCAAACCAACAAATCAAAGTGTAAAATGATTTCCACACCAATAACGTCTAAGACTATGTAATGATTTTTTAAAACTTTGTCAGGAAGTGCAAATTTATTGATTTATTTCCAACCAAACTCCCTCAAATATAATAATGATCATATTTTTCGATTCAAAATTTTCTTGTGAATGATCATATCAAACTAAAATAGTTTGGCCTTGGCTACTTTTTACAATGCCACACTTTTTTTTGGCACACTCTTTGGACCTTGGTCTACTTTTTATAATGCCACACTTTTTTAGGTCCGATTTAAATAGTGGCTTAATCGCAAAGGACATGTGTACCGTTCATAGCGACTCATCATTTTTTTTATATGTAAACGAATTCCTCTCGGGCAACAGTTCTTACTTGCACTACTTACATTGTCAAGTTTTATCATGTTTGGTTCATTTTAAAGAAAGGATTAAGATAGAAACACGACTACCAACATGTGATAGACAAGTACAATAATCAAACAAATTTGTGAATGTGTGCATTAATGGAGACTAAGAGTCAAACATGTAGAAAGATATCACTAATTGCATCTCAATGACTCCATAACATTATAAAGCACATGGATGAAATGATATTGCATCTTAAATCACTATAAAAAAGTAACATGGAATATGGAAACTATGTTATGACTTCATCCATCCTAAATGTTCATCCATAAAAGGTGTATATAAAAATATAAAACTCTTTTTGTGTTTTTCAAAAATTTTATGAAAATGAAATGTTTTTGTATTTTTTTAAAAATATGTATAAATAAAAATATAATACAAAAATGTTACAAATGATACAGTCTAGCAATAGGAATCATATGATAAGAATATGAAAAATGCAGCCTATCCTAGACATGGTATCCACCCCTCAGTCAACTGTGAAAATTCCTAAAGACTTTCTAAGACTCTCAAATCTAAGGGCATCTAAAGGTTTAGTGAAAATGTCGGCTAACTAAAGGTCAGTGGACAAAAAACTCAAGGACATGACTTTATCTTCTACTAACTCTTGGATAAAGTGCTCACGGATTCTAATGTTTTTTGTGCGTGAAATCTGGACTAGATTACGGGATATGTATATCACGCTCGTGTTATCATAAGAAATAGTCATGGTGTCCTGTGACATCCCATAATCCTCCAGCATCTACTTCATCCACAGAAGTTGCATGCAACAAATCCCGATGGCTATGTAGTAAGCCTCTATAGTGGATAAAGAGATGGAGTTTTACTTCTTATTCAACAAAGAATCAAGAGCAAAACCAAAGAAAAAACACCCACCAAAAGTTCTCCTACATCCATCTATATCCCCGTCCCAATAGGCATCTGAACAAGCGAATAAATAGTCATCGGTATCAAAGGAATACCAAATGCCATATGAGAGAGACCCACTCAAGTATTTGATAAAACATTTAAGATCGAGTAAGTGCAACTATTTCGGGGATGCCTGATATTAAGTATAGACTCCAACACTAAAGGCGATGTTGGGATGACTGGAAATCAAGTAGAGAAGACTACTTAGCATACTCTGAATAAGGTTTACTCTACGTCCTTGCTTGAAGTGTCCTTATTAAGCTTAGTTGAGGTACTCATCATGGTACGTGCGTGTTTAGTAGAGTTTAAACCAATTTTTTTCACAAGGTCTCTCGCATGATTGGATTAGGAGATGAACATCCCATCCTTTAGCTGATGAACATGAAGACTTTAAACCTGTTTAGTTATTCCACGTAAACCTCCTCCTGTAGAATGCCATGTAAAAAGTCACTCTTGACATCCATGTGATATAAATTGAAGCGCAGATGATATGCGATGACAAGTAGTAAATGGATGGGTTGGAGCCTCATAATAGGAGCAAATGCCTCCTCAAAATATACACCCTCAATCTGTGTGTAGCTCTGAGTGACCAACCTAGACTTGTTTCAGATTATGGTACTATTCTCACTCATATTATTCTTAAAGATCCAGTTAGTACCAATCACATTTATGTCACTAGGTCGGCGGATAAGTTCCCAGACATCATTCTTTCTAAACTGAAGCAACTCTTCCAGCATAGTATATATCCAGTGTTCATCTTTGAGTGATTCTTTATGGTTCTTAGGCTCGACTTTGGACGTGTAGTACACAAATTTAACAACGTTATTATGATGAGAACGAGTCTTTACCCCTATTGTTGGATCTACTAGTATGGCTGAAGGATAATGACTCTTGGGAACCCAAGAAGGCGTGTCCCCTAAATCATGAGTACGGTCCACCCTGGGTGTGTGATGGACTAAAGGATCGTCATAAGAAAGTGCGTTATCCTCACATAAAAGGCTAGGATTATCGAATGCCGACGGTTCGTAATCTTGTACTGTTATGTTCATCGACTCCATAACCTTAGATTTGCTTAGGTTAAAAACCTGGTATGCTCTACTCGTCGATGAATATCCCAAAAGTATTCCCTTGACGCTTCGGGAGTCGAACTTTCCTAATTTCTCTCTATCCTGTAGGATGTAGCATTTTCTCCCAAAAATACAAAAATATGAAAGGTTGGGATTCTTGCCAGTCCATTATTCATAAGGCGTCTGAAGTGTGTGTGGAGGAAGATAAAACCTATCCACCGTGTCGCATGCAGTAGACACCGCCTCTACCCAAAATCTCCTAGTTACTCTACGAAATAGAAGCATAGATCTATCCATCTCCTGAATCGTTCGGTTATTCCTATCAACAATCCCATTTTACAGAGGAGTCATCATGACCGAAAATTTATTTTTGATGTCGAGACTATCATAGTAAGTATCTACCTTTACTTCCTTAAATTCAGTGCCATTGTCACTACGCATTTTATAGATAGTGACACAGTGTTTATTTTGCAGGACACGACACTTAGACCTAAGAAACTCTATATCATCAAATTTCTCTCTTAGAAAACCTACTATAGAATAACGTGAGAAATCATCTGCCATCACAAGGATATACCTCTTACCACCCAAACTCTTAATGCGAGTAGGACCCATAAGATCCATGTGAATCAACTCGAGCACGCGTGAAGTGATAATGAAATTGAACTTCCTATGGGCACTATGAACTTGTTTTCCCAACTAATATGGTCCATCAAATTCAAAAGTCGGCTTCCTAAGTGACAGAAAGCCACTTACCCGGTTCTTTTTAGCTAAGCACTCCAAATTTTTAAAACTCACGTGACCTAGACGGTGATGCCAGAGATCCATAAGAGTGATCGTGGTGTTGTTACAGAGAAATGAGGACTTGGGCATAATCCCATAATAGTTATCTATTTTCCTCACATCCTTGCAATAGAGGTTTAATCGCTTGATCATAAATGTTACACTCCTTCTAGTCAAACTTTTCGGTAAAGTTAGCATCGCATAGCTGGCTAATGCTAAGAAGGTTTTCTTTCAAACCTGAAAAACCATGTGAAACGCGATGTGTGATACCGATTTCAAATAATTAGCAAATTTCTATATTGGCACACTTATATAATTAGATTCAATTTCAATAAAAATAATTCATCCCCTAAACAAGCAACTACGTGTGTGCGTGTGTCAATCCATAAATAAAGCATGCGACACAAATTTAAGGAAAAATCCCCGAAGGGAAAAACTTTTTTATTTATAGAACTCTGACAAGTCTACAAGACCATTGACTTACTTACACTCTTACTTTTTCCCACAAGAGTCACGCACCATGTCTTCATCAAGCCTCCAAAGCAATGGCTAGAAATAAATCAGCAATTGTTCACATGCAGCTATACCACAAGGACCGTAATCCTAGACACGCAGTCTTCTCGGTGTAGGTTATCATCCCCACAAGAGTAAATAGAAGAAAAGTGTGTTCGTGAACACCAAAAACAATTCACCTAAGCATATTGGGATTTTTGTGAATTGTAAACAAAGAAGGGATTAAACCCTAAAAGGAAGAAGCCAAAAGAATTCTGCTTTCGCAGTTTTTCTGTTCAGTAAAATGTTGGGACTTCTTAAAGAAAACGATACCATTTAATCAGTATTTATAATAAAAACACGTCGCCTCGGATAATGAGCTCGTTCGAATGACATAAGGGTCTCGCACGAATGAAGTACATATATCCTTCAAACGACTTCTCGTGACATCCATATGTCGCTCGAATGATATAGCTATCTCTCTTGAACGACCTGGGCATCAAATTCGAGGTACGCTCCAACACTTAGAAAAAATTACTCATTCTGAAATTTGACGAAAAGCTCCGATCCAACACTTAGAAAATATTTTATAAAAATATCCCAAAAGCTCTAAGTGTAAAGTTAAGTACTTAAAACATAACCTTACCAAAGTAAACTTCGCAGAGTATTTTTGATGAAGAAGTTGATTAATTCAGATCCATCTTTGATGTAGATGGATCTTGAAGCTCTTTCACGATGTAGCGGTATATGACATACTAAATTGATAACGGACTTATAAAAATATGTCCTTACAAATCTCCTCCTATGTCTATGCCCATACATACATAAAAACATCCAAATTATAAAAAACTAAAATGCCTATAAAAATCTACCCTTCCATGAATAAATTTGCAAGACCTTAAAACTGTTATTCAAACATCTTCGTCAAATCTCAAAGCTTTTTTCATCAGGGTGTGCAACATCATGATCTTAAATCTTTGTACCTACACACATGAGATAAAGAAAAATACCTTCGTGACGCATCGAGTTTGAAATGATATAAGAATAAATCATTAATAAATCAAATCTCCTCCATAATGCAGAAACTGCCCCATAACATGATAATTATTTCTCGCCCTTTTTATGATGTCCCTAAATAGACAAATAAGAAGAAAAAATCAAAACATGGAGTGTCACGACAAAATGAATAGCAAACCAGAATCAAGCTACACGCATGCAAAGGATCATCCTAAAAACATTCTCAAACTATTTTAGGATTTTTGGAGTTTTCAAAGCAAAAATAAGATACAAAAAAAATCACACCATGGATTTAAACTCAAGCAACCAAGTCATGGAAACGGAATGTATGGGTGTTAACTCATTCGATAGGTAAATAAACTCAATCAATCATATGTGCACGATGCATACGTGTACTCCTAACGAATGAACATCAAAAACATCCTTTGGTGTTAAAATTGTTGAAGTTAGATGACACCGGATTAATCAAATCAACCAATCGAAGTCAAAATGATTTTCACACCAATAATGTCCAAAACTATTTAACGTTTTTTCAACACTTTTAAGGACATGCAAACCCGTTTTAATTCTCCATCCAAACTCCCTCATATATATTTTTTTTAGAGGTGAATAAACTAAATTCTCAAACTTTGGAGAATTGGTGCAAAAACCTAAATGGCCCATAATTGGCATGAATTTCTTTTTATTGTATTTAAATATTTTGGGGCTCTTTTAAACCTCGTTGGCCTCCTGATAATAAAATTCCTCAATTTTTTAAAGTCCATTTAAACGGTGGCTTAATCGCAAAGGATAGATAAGTGCCATTTGTAGCCCTTCACCATTATCAAATAATGCACACAAACCTCACAAACGGCTCTTACATTAACAACATTCTTATCAAGTTTTATCGAGCTTGGTTTGTTTTAAGGACATGATTAAAGTGAAAACATCCAACCAACATGTGATAATACATGCACAATAATCAAACAAATCCGTGCATGTGTGCAATAAAGGAAATCATGAGTCAAACATGTAGGAAGTAACACTTAATTACATCTTAATGACTCCAAACATTATAAAGCACATGGATGAATTGACCTATTATCTCCAAAAACTATCAAAATGTCACATGAAAAAATGGAATGATGTTGTGACTCGGTCATCCTAAGTGTCCATCCATAAAAGGTGCAAACAAAATAAAAAAAAATTGGATTTTTCAAAAATTTCATAAAAAAAAAACATTTTGTATTTTTCAAAATTTTCAAAAAAAAAATTACAGAAAAAGTACACGTCATAGCACTAGCAAACATATATATATATATATATATATATATATATATATATATATATATATATAATGAAACCAAAAAACTAGCGTATGACAAACATGCGATCACAATCATCTATATGATTTGGTAAGAGAAGAATCATGTGCAAGCAAACGGGAAACAACTTGTCTAAAATCTAGTGCCTCTAAAAGTTATTTTCTAACCCAAATACATGTGAAACGTCTAGGGGGGGGGGGGGATTTGGGAACCACAGAAACACTAGATATAAACTTCCTAAGACTTTTTCCAAGATCAAAACAAAAACGTCTAAGGTGACCTTTCCTACCACAATATGAACAAGTGTAAACGGGTGGAACGACACCTATGGGTTGACCTTTTCTAATGTCCATGGGAACGATTGCCCCACTAAAACAAATAATGGTTTTGTCTTTAGCACTTGAAGCATGAGAACAAGATGAGCCATTACCATCACTATCAAACCTACTTGAGTCTGTCAAATCATTTTTGAACTTCAAAATTTTTTCACACAAGAAAAGAGTTAGACTCTTCCAATTTAAGGGAAGCCTTTTTCAAATTATCAATCAAACCTAGAAGGTTATTTCGCTCTCCCTCAATTAAATCAAACTTTTTCCAAAGAGTCTCTTCACGTGCCAAAAACTCATTGACTAAAATATTTTTATCCTCTTTGGCACAAACACAAAACCATTGAATTTTTAAGGTCCTCCAATTCCTTTTCTAAGAATAGGACCCTCTCATCACTCTCCTTCTTGGACAGTTTTAAAGAAACAAAGTCATGGTCCAAGGAAACAAATTTTTCACGATAAAAATCTCTTTGATTTTGAACTGTTTGCAAAAGATCCATCGCGGATTTAAAACGAGAATTTTCTTTTTTCCAAAAAGTCAATTCTTTTAGCAAACGTCAAATTCAAATGATTTATATCATCAAAATTCTGACTCGTGTCATCAAAGGGGGGCATCCAATTACATAAGTGCTCCATTAGAAAAATTATAATTTTTCACAAAACTGATTTATAAAAAAAATCAATATCACACAAATTTTGCGGAAAATAGGAATACGCGATAAATTAGCTCAACCCGGTCTGATACCAATTTGATGACGTTAGAAGTCAAATTGTATCCAAAAAATAAATCCTTAAAAAATCAGGATCACGCGATAAATTAGCGTAACCTGCTCTGATACCGATTTGAAAAACCACGTGAAACGCTGTGTATGATACCGATTTAAAATAATTTGGAAATTTCTATGTTGGCACACTTATATAATTAGAGTCAATTTGAATCAAAATAATTCATCCCCTAAACAAGAAACTACGTGTGTGCGTGTGTCAATCCATAAATAAATAAATAAAGCATGCGACACAAGTTTAAGAAAAAATCCCCGAAGGGCAAAACCTTTTTATTTCTAGAACTCTGACAAGTTTACAAGACCATTGACTTACATACAATTTTTCTTTCCCCCACAAGAGTAATGCACGGTGTCTTCGTCAAACCTCCAAAGCAACGACTAGAAATAAATTAGCAATGGTTCACACGCAGCTATACCACAAGGACCGCAATCCTAGACACGCAGTCTTCTCGGTGTAGATTATCCTCCCCACAAGAGTAAACATAAGAAATATGTGTTCCTGAACACCAAAAACAACTCACCTAAGCATATTGGGATTTTTGTGAATTGTAAACAAAGAAGGTATTAAACCCTAAAAGGAAGAATCCAAAAGAATTATACTTTCGCAGCTTTTCTGTTCTGTAAAACACTGGGACTTCTTAAAGAAAATGATACCATTTAATGAGTATTTATAATAAAAACACGCCGCCTGGAAATATGAGCTGGTTCGAATGACATAAGGGTCTCGCGCGAATGAAGGACATATGTCGTTCAAACGACTTCTCGCGACATCCATATGTCGCTCGAACGAGATAGCTATCTCGCTTGAACAACCTGGGCATCAAATTTGAGGTACGCTCCAAAACTTAGAAAAAATTACTTATTCTTAAATTTGACGAAAATGTCCGCTCCAACACTTAGAAAGTATTTTATAAAAATATCCCCAAAGCTCTAAGTGTAAAGTTAAGGTATTTAAAACATAAGGCTACCAAAGTAAACTTCGCGTAGTCTTTTTGATGAAGAAGTTGATTAATTCGGATTCGTCTTTGATGTAGCTGTCTCTTGAAGCTATTTGACGATGTAACGGTATAAGACATACTAAATTGATAACGAACTTATAAAAATATGTCCTTACAAAACCCTTGACGTACAAAATGTTCTCTTGCTTAGGAATTCCGTGTATATCTACTGTACCTCATCCTAGTATGCTAGACTTGCTCCCATCTGCAAAAGTGACTTTACCTTCATTAAAATCCTCTATGTAGGTAAAAAATGAGATGTTACCTGTCATGTGCTTGAGCACCGACTATAAAATACCATCGTGAGGTATTATGTCCTTTAATAGCAACATGAACAACAAAGGCTTTGACACCTTACTTAGGTACCCAAGAAGTGGGAACCTTGTTTTTGCCCTTATCATTATTGGTTCTATCTGGGATTTTGGAAGTATCCACTAACGGTAAAGACATCTATTGGAACTCTTCCATTAAACTATGAGAAGTGGAAACTAGAAACTCAACCTACATGCTAAGACTAGTAAGATCACTAATGTGGGGTGTCAGAGCATGTGTATGTCGTATCCAACCCAAACAATAGCAAAACTCCCTGAGGTGGCCTTTTCTTTTACAGTAGGCACAAAAGTACACAGTCTTAGGCCGACCATAGTTCGCTTTTCTTGGACGAACTCTTCTTTGGGATTTTGGATGATGGCCATATGGATTCATTGTAAACTCAAGAGTCAGTTCTAGCGCAATATGAAACGTGTAAGTGTTGTTAAAACCTATTCCCTGCCTTTCACCAAACCCTAAGTGGGGTCGAGGAGAATTTTTCCTATCTTTCCAGATCTTTCCTCAATATTTACCTTGACCTCTCAGGCTCTCTCAAGATAATGAGTGAGTTGGGCTACAAGGGCTTCAAGTTTCTTTCGAGCCTCCACAGATGCAAGGATCTCACTCGTAAAACAAGCCACTTTTTGTTAAGTCTCCTTTTTCTCTCTCAAAACTACTCTCTATATATCTAAATAAACTTTCTCTCTCTACACAAACTCTCTCGCTCTCTCTTTCTTGCCTCTCCTAAATATTTTTCCAAGGAGATGATCCTAAGAGCTAACCCTTTGTTACGCTTTTTAGTTTTAAAAGAATTAGCATAGAAATCGGTGTAGGCGTGTCGTAGGTCAATCTCACTTTCACTTGTATCATTCTGCCCATCACTCTGATCATTTTCATTATCGAGGTGTCCTTGTGAAGTAGCATCCTCATCGTCTTGTGGTGCACTGGAAGTACTCACATGGCTAGCCATGAATGCGGTGAAGTTGCATTCATGCGGTGGTTCGTCTCCAAAATCCATCGACTCGACCTCACAGTTGTCGCTAAGGGAGGCATTTAAAGCAGATTTGCCTTTGCCTTTATGTTTCAACCTAGGTGGACACTAAAAATCCTTATGACCTCTGCTTTCACAGTCATAACATCTCTCTTCATCTTTTTTAGGAATGTCCTTTTTCATCTTTATCAAACTTCTTTCCAAATTCGTCTTTATCAAAATTCTTTTTATCTTTAAAATTGCCATTCTTTTATAATTTGAGAATTTTTTTGAAATGTTTTGCAAATAGTGCCAAATAGTCTAAATCAAAATCAACCTTGGAATCTGAGGTTTCTTCCTCTCTCCGTCTAGATGACTCTACCCTTTTTCTAGCTGACTCCTCAACTTTTCTAGCCTGGGCTTTAAGTGCTATCCCTTTATCTTTAGATTTAACTGCTTTCGGAAACATATCAATTTCATACGTTTGGAGGTCTCCTACCAATTCTTCTAATTTAAGAGTGTTCAAATTTCCTAATGAATTTAACACAGTGACTTTAGGGATAAAACTCTTAGGAAGTGATCTCAAAATCTTTTTAACTACTAGTGCATCAGGAATATGTTCACAAATATTGAAACTAGTATTGACAATATCAAACAAACATGTATAAAACTCATCAAAACATTTAGATTCATGAATGGTTATTGTTTCAAATTGAGTAGTTAAATTTTGGAATTTAGATTTTTTAATGACATTTGTGCCTTCATGGATAAGTTGAAGAATATCCCATGCTTCCTTTGATGTGGTACATATCATGATGCATCGGAACTCGTCGGGTGTGACGGCTCTAGAAATTGCACTTAGCCCATGATAATTATATGTGCTCCATTTAAATTCATCCTCAGTCCAGTCTGACACCAGTTTATGATTTGTCACATTTTCTACGGTCATAGAGGGAGGACTCCACCCTCTTCCACACACTAACCAGACACGTTCCTCAATGGCTTTCAAATCCTAATTCATACGGGCTTTACAATATGCATAGTTTGTACCATAAAAAGTAGGTATTTGATTATATAATTTTCCATTGAACTTTACTTTTTTCAAAAATAGAATTTTTAGAAAATTAATATACAAAAAAAATTTGCGAAAAAATTACACGGTAGAATTGTAATTGGCTCTGATACCAAATTAAGTGTGTGCTTTCGTTCAATGTAAAAACTTATTTAATTAAATTCCAATTTAACCAGTCTTAATTAAAACCCTAAAACATGCATCTAATTGTGATTGACAGTAATATTGATTATCTAGCATGAAAACCAAAACAATCACAAAATAGATTTGAGAAAAAATTCCCAGTAGGGGCAAAACCTTTTTCTTTCTTTATTAACTGTAAATCTCAAACTTACAACTACATAGTATAAATACACGTTTGTGATGACAAATACCCTCAGGTGTCAGTTCGAATTGTTTAACAAGAGATCCCGCAAAAGCTCCAATGGTCAGCAATGGAAACGGCCTTCTTCTCCACAAGTTTTACTCCAGAATGAGTAATATGAATAATAGGGTTTAAGATGATTCACATAATTGATTTAGGAATTTGGAGTGAATAAAAAAGGGTTTAAAAGTCTAAAAGATAAAGTATTAAAGTGCATCAGATATGCAGGAGCGGAGTACTTGCAAAACCTAACTTCGTGGCAGGTATTTATAGATTGAATAAAAAATTGAGGCGACGCATGTCGTTCGAACGACATTTGCATGTCATTTGAATGACATCTAATGTCGATACTAACAACCATACAAACGACCATAAAAATGAAAACAATACAGGTTCATTTGAAGAAGTAAAGGAGCGACCCTTCAAATGACAATTCATGTCATTTAAACAATAGGAGCAAAAAAATATTATTTTATAAAATGTCACCTACAAGTCTTAAAAAATATTTTTGACTTAGAAAAATGCCTCATTTTAATAAAAACATTTTATAAAAAATATCCCAAATAAATATGTGAACATTAATAACTCCAATTAAACATTTTACCTTTTAGTGTAGTAGAGTTAGTGGGATAGTGGAGACTTGTTGAAGATGCATAATGCACAATGCACAATGCCAATGATGGGAGCATGTTAATGATGCGTGATGCTAAGAGTTCAGATGATCGACCTCAAGGTTGAAAGTGTGAAGACATGCTGAAATATAACAATATACGATATACTAACTATGGTATATGACAACACATATTGATACGTTGGTAATATCCACTATATTTAGTGGATACGCTGGTACTAACTATGATCTAGGGCAATACATAATGTAACGATATACGACAAATTAACTATGATCTATGACCTGACTCACTTCCTAACTTTAGTGTTAATAATCATATATTGTGATTCACCCCTATCACACGAAACTTACCCCAAACCCATAAGGATGAAAACAAAAAATTTGCCTTTAATTGCTAATTGCCTAGCATGGTCCACAAGATCCTGAATGTAATTCTCGTGCCGAAACTGACCCAAGAATTATTGAAATGGTTGTACCTCTTGGATACCATCATGTAGTTTATCCTGCCTTACTTCGGGCAATCCCTCTTCCTATGGTCTTTCCCCCATAAGTGAAACAACGTCCGGAAAAATCTCCTGCTTTTGGCCTTTCTGGCCTCGACCCTACTAGCCTCCCCCGGTGTTCCCTTGGCCCCGGCGTCCTTGAGGTACGAGAGTTGTTACTGAGACTAAGGGCCCTATTGTCCCTTTCTAAACCCACTGTTATGGATTCTGAAACCTCCTAATCTGAATCTCTTAGATGGATCCCCTTCTTGGTTTTCTCCTAAGTGGTGCCCCACTAGCACCGATTATATTCATTTTTACTCAGCTGAATAGACTCCCCAATCTCTTAAATCCCTTTACATGGAAGCATTGATATTGTACTTGAAAAAGTACGCATTGACGATATCACCGCAAGTCATCCAAGTCAAATTTCCCCCTTAATGCTAGTATATTCTACCCATGAGTCCATCATCAACTTAATGACCCTTTATTCTCCTTCGTATCGACCTCGTCGAGTACAAAGTTTGCTAAGCAAGCACATTCTTCATCATACTCGGCCACTGTTCGGATCTCTTGTAATAAGTACAGAACTTTTCTTTGCATCTCTATTTAAACAACTGATGAAAGGATTTGCAATCAAATGGCACCCTAAATTCCTTAATTTTCATTGTATCTCTCCTCGGATGTGTGACTGACTTCCATCAGTATAATACTTATCCTATGAGCTAAACTACTAAGTGTCACTTCACTCCACCATATGCAATCGCCTTTGGATATTCTCCTTCTATTATCTAATCACACTTCCACACTTTCCTTGAGCTCTTATGGACGACCCTTCAGAAAATCACTTCTGACTCTCTTCCTTACCAACTGCATTAGGTGAGGCTGAATTTGCACCACCATCCTTTATGGCGGTACTTGGGGAAACTATTGTTCCCTAGTGTTTATCATAGCATGAACTGCCTGAATAATAATAGTGGTGACTTCTACCGCGATTACCACTCCCGAAATACTCTGTGTCTCCAGCTGAGCCTCTCCTCTCTAGTCCTCTTAACGATCCTCATTGGTCGTCCTATATTTTTCAGTATACGAAGCCCGACCAAACTCATATAATTCCTATCAACTATACTCAATAGTAGGAATATGTAAGTAACATTATGAATCGACATTCCTAAGCATAGGTCTCAATATCAAAGAAAAATAGCACTGAAAACATAATAACCCGCAAAGATACTAAGGAAACAAGAACCTGATGCTCTGATACCGTCCGTGACACACCACCTATTTCAATAGCAGGTGATCATTCCTCTATTAAAATAAAATAGGAATCTCATGGGGTTCATTGTTAGCATCACTGTCAAGTCATTTTAATTACTAACCACCGATTGATTTAAATAAATCGGTGCCCAATTAAATCGTTCATTAACATACAACAATATTACCCAAATAACAATAATGCTATACACATTAACCAATGTAAATGAAACCACAATGTAAAGTCTAATGCAGAAATAAATAAATAATGACCCTGAATATACCATCAGGTAAAAACCAATACATCCAAGCCAACTGATTACAATAATCAAAAATACAAAAGTTTGAATGAAAAGGGCAACACGCCCAACCAAAAACTGTAATACAAAACCTAATCTAGAAAAAATAAATTAAATGACTACTCCGAATCCTAAAAGCCCCCAAATAATCTGCATCTACGTCTCCCTGGAAAGAGTAATCATCTTTGTCGTCCCTGTGGCTGGACACCTAATAGTTTAAAAATATGTTTGACAAGAGTCAGAGTCTAAAACTTTTGAAAATATTTTGCAAGTGTATAAAATCCATATATAAAAATATCCACTTAATTTTCATATTTATAAACTAATAGAGAACTCTCTTGAGTTACCTCTCACCTGTCATCTAAAGTGTGCAACTAACATATTCCTTTTAACCCTCCCAGTTACGCTACCCTATTTAACTAGAATTTCCACTAACATCAATACTATATTACCCTGGTCCGAGTATACTATCTAACCATGTTTCATTAAATTTCTTTCACAGCTTCTTAATTAATATCTTATTAAATCATTACAATTTAATATATAACTTTACTCCAGTTATTTCATTCCACACTAACATTTATACTCATTACTTTTTTTCCCATAACTGTTACTAGTTATTTAAACAGTAATCACTTACTATTAACCCATATATTTTTCCACACTCAAATATATGTAATAATATACCATAACAAACACACATATGTTGCGTATATCCTCCATCCCTCAGAGTAATAACTCACCGGATGCTGGTCTCTATAATGCTATCATGATCGAAGGCATACCCGCATCATCATGGTTACTGGAGGTCGGACTCTCACACCGACTCGATAAAATCGTAAAAGTATTAGAGGTGGTTATAATCCTTCGACAGTGAGTAATAACCTACCTTCAATTACCTCACTTTGAATATAAATCACACAAACATAAACTGCGCGCTATGAAATAGGATCGATATTTAGGCTGCTGCGTACCACCAGGGAAGATCACCCACATCGCATAATCTCCATTGATAGCACTAGAGGGGTATGTTACACATAATACCATACACAGAGATATCATCCATGCCTATTCCTTAAGGCACATGTCTAATAATCGGAGTCTAATCTTGACTCTTATTTAATTAAATTATTCTCTTAATTAAATAATTAACATTTTTACTCATTACTGGATTCTCATAGACTTTCCCATGTAGTCCTTAATACATAAACTGGAAATTACTCTATACGATTAGTATCATATGCCCTGAGTATTATTATCCCCGAAATACCTTATGTATAAGTGAATCGAGCTACTTCTAGTCTACTTGAATCACTTTTAGTGATCACCTCTAAAAAAGTATTAATAGTTATTCATGTGACCTCATCTAACTTGACCAGATTCATAATCTCCCCTTTATTTAAAAAAATAAACCAAGTTGTCCCTCACAGCAGGTCCGCATTGATTCGAGTTCATAGCCAATTCGATTCCACTCTGAATCGATTCGCCATGAAGGCCGAATCGATTAGATTCTGGGCAGGAGCCCAAATTTTGTTTCATTATGATGATATTTCCTTCTACCCAATCACCAAATTCAATATTTACGAAAACCCAATCATTATAATTAATCCTATAATGTTTCTCTATAAAAATCCTACCCAGGTTCTAACCCTAAATCCATAATTATGATCTCGATCGTTATAGTTCATCAAATAATTAAATCTTCATAGGACAAGTCATAGGTTTTTAAATTTCAACATTAGGTTCTTCTTTAGTAAAATACCATTCTAAATTTATGTGACACGATTCAAAATACAACAATTTCTATCTTCCACAATTTAAGATTTCTTCTATCAATTATATTATAGAGATTCTTCTCCCCAAAACCCGCATTTTTGCACGATAAGTACCATCCCAAAATTGTATGATTCTCTATAAACTTTGGTATGAATATTATACTACACACAATCAAGATAGCAAGTTTATAAACTTGCCTTAAATCATCTGTGTGATTTTGAATCTCTATGCATCGGGTTGAAGAAGGCAAGAATTCCACTCCACGCCCTTCTCCAAATCAAACCTTTGGATATCTTGGGTCTTCTAGCTGCTTATTTCTAATAAATCACCTACCTTTGGGTTTTTGGTGTGTTATGGCTGCCTCCCTAACCTTAACCCTCATATATTAAACCCAAATCCTGAAATCAGGAAAAACCCTAAGTGTAAAATGATCCGTATACCCTTACTTGGGTCCCGACTAGTCTAAAATTCCCCTGATAACTAATTACATCTCACAGGTACCGATTGCCAATTATTTTGACCCATTTCGGATCATCTGTGCACTCAAAATCACCATTCGATTCACCTATAATCAATTTACTACCTTATTCCCAATAGGACCCCCACTCGTGCGTCTCGAATAAAACACAAGCAAATATAATATCATATAAATATTAATTCATTTGATACATTTATTATTAATTAGTAAAAATTTAAATTCGATTTATTTATCAAATTAATTAAATTACGGTGAGATGTGTAATTTTGATATTCTAAAAAATGCAGGGTGTTACAGTAGATTTCCTAGAACCTCTTCTAAGATCATAAAAAAATGTCCTAAGGTGTCCTCTCCTATCACAATGCGATCGTGTTTAAATGCGAATAATATTACCTTTGGGTTGACCTTTTCTAACATCCTTGGCAACGATTGACACTCTCAAGCGCATGGTCTTGGCTTTAGCAGTGGAATTATTATTATTGTCGATGCCAATAAAAATTTTTTCATATAAAATTTGGACAGTTCTTAACATCCTATTAATTTTTTACCTAGATTCCAAATTAAATTCGACATGACTTGAGTCTTTTAATTCATCTTCTAACTTCAAAGTTCTCGACTCAAGAAAAAAATTAGACTCCTCAAATTTTAGGGACTCTTTCTTCATATATTCAACTATTACTATAACGTTGTCTCGCTCCCCCTCAATGAAAGCGAAATTATCCCTAAGAGTCTTCTCATCTGCTGTTAACTCATCCAATAATTTATCATTATCTTCGATGGTATGTTCTTTCACCCTAGTCTCAAACATGTTAGAGTCCTCTAGCTAATTCTTGAAAATAGAGAATCTAGTCTCACTTTTTTCATGGACATTTCTAAATTATGAAAATCATGTTTCATGTCCTTGAGCTTCTTATAAAGAATGCCTCTTTGACTTTGAATAATTCCCGAAAATTCTATTTTATTTTTTAACCAGAAATTTTCTCTTTTAAGAAAATTAACTCTTTTTTCAAATTCCAATAATCTAACTTTTCATCATAACTATGAAGATCATTAAAATAATCTCTAATATTAGAATCATCCTCATCACTCAAGACTTTGGTTGACTTAACACTATGATTACCCATCGAGAAAAACAAATAAAAAAACATGAGCAACAAATAACAAAGACGAAAAACAAAACATAATTTTGTTCAAAATCGACTTAAAAGAGAAACAAAATTATATTGTATTTTTCTCATATAGATTCAGAAAAATGAAGAATCAAATTAGAAAATATGCAAACATCACACGACTATCCATAACATATAACATGAAGCGCAAAATCTTGTGTATGAAAAAGCATACAAACATAATCAACCGCAAGATATAACATGTGTTGAATCATGTGAAAGCATGAGAGAATAAATAATTCTAAAATCAGGTGCCTCCAAAACAAATTTCCTAACCAAATAGATGAAAATTTAATGCCTTAGGTTTTGGGAACCATGATGATACAAGATCAAAACTTCCTATAATCATAAAAAAATTCCCTCTGGTGACATTTCCTACAAAAATGTGATCATGTGTAAACGCACTAAATATTATCCTTGGGTTAAAATTTTCTAACATCCGTGTCAACAATTAACACTCTCAAACACATGGTCATGGCTTTAGCAGCGAAAGTATTCAGGTTATCAATTCCAATATCAACTTTTTAATACTCTATTTGAATGGTTCCTTACATCTTATCCAACTTTTTCAACCAAGATTCCAAATCAAATTTGATGAAACTTGAGTCTTTTAATTCATTTTCTAACTTTAAAATTCTTAACTCAAGTAAAATGTTAGACTCCTGAAATTTTAGGAAATTTTTCTTCATATGTTCACCTATTCTTAGAAGGTTGTCTTGCTCCCCCTAAATGCAAGTGAACTTATCACTAAGACTCTTCTCATGTGCTCTCAACTCATGCAATAATTTATCATTATCTTCTATGGCACGTAATTTCATCCTACTCTCAAACTTATTAGAGTCCTCTAACTCACTCTCTTAAACACGGATTGTAGTCTGACTCTCTTTCTTGGATAATACGAAATTATGAAAATCATGTTTCATGCTCTTGAGATTATTATAAAAAATATCTCTTTGACATTGAATGGTTCACAACAATTCAGTTTTATTTTTTAAGAACAAATTTTATTTTTCAAGAAACTTAAATCTTTTTTTCAAGCTTCAACTTCAAACGATTTAACTTTTCAATAGACTATGAAGATCATTAAACTCCTCTTGAATATAATCATCCTTATCACTCAAGACTTCGGTTAACTTAACACTATGATGACCCAGGGATAGAAAAAAAGGTGAATGATAAACGACAAGCCCTAAAATAATGTTGAATTTCTTTCAAAATCGACTTAAAAGAAATAAAAAATCATTTTGAATTCTTCTCATATAGATTCAATAAGATTAAGAGTCAAAATAAAAAATACACAAACATCATACAATAGGTAATAACATATAACGTGAAGAAAAAAATGTAGTGTATGAAAAAACATGTAGACATGATTAACCATAAGATATAACATGTGATGAATCATGCTAAAGCATAAGAGAATTAAAAATTGTAACATCAAATGCCTCCAAAATAGATTTTCTAACCCAAATAGATGAAAATTTAATGCCCTGGGTTTTGGAAACCATGGTGATACAAGATCTAGACTTCCTAGGACGTCTTTTAAGATCATAAAAAAATGCCCTAAGGTGACCTTTCTAGCCATAATGAGAGCATGTGTAAATGAGTGGAATACAACCCTTGGGTTGACCATTTCTAACATCATTGGCCACGATTGACACTTTCAAACACATGGTCTTGGCTTTTATAGTGGAAGTATTCGGATTATCGAATCTAGTACCAAATTTGTCATACTCGATTTGAATGGTTCCTAGCATCCCATCCAACCTTTTCAACCAAGATTCCAAATTAAATTTTATGCGACTTGAGTCTTTTATTTCATGTTCTAACTTCAAAATTCTCGATTCAAGAAAAGAATTAGACTCCTCAAATATTAGCGACCCTTTCTTCATATATTCAACTATTCCAAGAAGGTTTTATCTCTCCCCTCAATGCGAGAGAACTTATCCATTAGAGTCTTCTCATGCTCTCTCAACTCTTCCAATAATTTATCATTATCTTCTATGGAACTTTCTTTCACCCAAGTCTCAAACTTGTTAGAGTCCTCTAACTCACTCTCTAAAACACGGACTTTATTCTCACTCTCTTTCCTGGACACTTCTAAATTATGAAATCACATTTCATGTCCTTGCATATCGTATAAATAATATCTCTTTCACTTTTGATAGTTCATAAGAATTCAATTTTATTTTTTAAGCACAAATTTTCTCTTTCAAGAAACTTAACTCATTTTGTGAACTTCAAATTCAAATGATTTACCTTTATCAGCACGAATTTGAAGATCATTAAACTCCTCTCGAATATCAAATCATCCTTATCAGTCAAGACTTCGGTTGACTTAAAACAACGATGACCCATCGAGGAGAAATAAATAAAAATGGCAGAGACAAATAACATACCCTAAAACAACAATGGATTTTTTTAAAATTGACTTAAAAGACAAAAAAAACAATTTAAAATTTTTTTCTTTTATATATTCAAAATAATGAAGAATAAAAATAAAAAAACGCAATCATCATATAACTAGCAATAACAAATAACAAGAAGAGAAAAATCTAGTGTATGAAATAACATGCAGACATAATCAATCATAAGATATAAAATGTGATGAATCATGTGAAAGCATGGGAGAATCAAAAAGTCTAACATCAAGTGCCTCTAAAATATATTACCTAATCAGAATAGATGAAAATTTAATGCCATGGGTTTTGGGAACTATAGTGATACAGGATCTAGAATTTCTATTTACTCTTCAAAGATCATAACAAAATAGCCTATGATGTCCTTTTCTTACCACAATGGGAGCGTGTATAAACGTGAGGAATATTACCCATGGGTTGACCTTTTATAACATCCTTGGCAATGATGACTCTCTTAAACACATGGTCTTGGATGTAGCAGCGAAAGTATTCGAATTATCAAAGCCAATACCAACTTTATTGTAACAACCCTCGATTCTGGGAGACTCATTTTATACTAATTTTACCGCATAAGGTAATTATATAAAATGTGGGGACTGGAGTAAATATTAATTTAACGAATTTAAAGTCAATATTTACTAGATTTATGTATATTTACTGTATGTGAAAGTATATATCATGAAGTTGCATGTTTATAGAGTCATGTATTTAAAATGACATTTATGATTAAATAAGATTGGAATTCGAAATGATTTATAAAAATTTCCGGATGCCAGTTTAGAGGGTGTAGTTGGTTTCAGAACGTGCGAGACAGTCAAAATAAGTGCCATATTGTAGTTTTGTATTTCGGGCACTTTTACCTGGTTTTAGCTTATATGCGTATTTGCGAGTCATTTTAATGTGGTATTAACCGCTTAAGTTGGGAGAATTATGTTAAGCCACAATTTTGGTCTTGCCCCTCATTTCATTTCCTCATTTTATGTCTTAAAACATAGAGAGAAAAGGAGAGAAAGAAAGAAGAAGAGAAAAGAGGAGAAAGAAGAGAAAAATGAAGATTGAAGATGGATTGATGCTCCTACTCAAAGAAATCTGATATTTCCTACATCAAGGCAAGTTTTCTACTTGCTAATATGTGATTTAAGTTGAATAGATTGTATGATATTTATGTATATTCATTTTGGAGATAAAAAATGGAATTCATGGGAATTAAACCATAATCTTAGTTTTGATGATAAAAATTGTGGATTATAATGGTTATTAATCATGTAGGATAAATGTTGGGTAGACAAATGTTGTTGGTTGTGGGTAAAATTGAAGAGATTGGAGGTTTGGGAGAATTAGAGCTCATAACCCTTAAGACAAATTAGGCAAATCTGCAAAACCGAATCGATTCGGCCTGGCTGAATCGATTCGCCTTGAGACAGTTTCCAAGTCTGGGTCGACCGAACCGATTCGGATGGTCCGAATCGATTCGGCAATTATGCAGAAAGTCAGGTTTTCTTGACCGAATCGAATCGGATGGTCCAAATTGATTCGCTTTCCTGATCCCAAATCGATTCGGCCAGGCCAAATCGATTCGAAAGCCCTGCTTTTTTAAGTAATTTTTTTAGTTTAGTTCCAATTCTTTTTCTTTAAGTCTAGGGCCTAGGAAACTTCTTTAATGAAGTAAACTAAGTGTCCTAGAGTTCTAATTGAGTTAGTACTTTCCCTACACTAGGAATGGGTCATGTGGGGACTTTTCCGGGGATATTCCAATTGATGTTAGCGCATTCTCTTCTAGTTAATTATTATGAAACTAGGATTTCCTAGAGTTATGTTTGGGAGACTTTTGGAGCTCAATGGAGCGACATTAATCTTGATGGGTTATAATAACACCATAAAAGTAAGTTGGGAGAATAAATTGAAAGTTCATTCATTCCTTGAGGTATGTTAGTATTGGGGTTTTTAAAATAACACCCTAAAATGTTTGGAGTTAATTAAGAGTTTACTTACTCCTTTGAGGTTGTAGCAACGATATAATTTATCGTATGGCTCCGGATAATGAGTTATATTATTTACAAGAAGTAAATAGAAATGGTTTCGGATAAAATGAAACATATACATGGAAATGAAACGTAATGGAAATGGTATTGATGTTAGTAAATGATAATTTACTTAATCATGAAACTGGTAAATGATAATTTACTTGATTTTGAAAATGATAAATAAAAATGGTTTAAACACACCTTTCTAAATGACATCTTAAGGGAAGTTCGCACGCGAGGTGAAGCCCCTTGGCTAATGAATGCAGGGTGGATATAGTCCTAGGCCATGTGAGCGTTTGTGTTGTATATTTTCTGCGATGGGTAGGAGATTCCGGGTGTGGTCTTGACTATCCCGCAGGCACATGGCCTCTTCCCGATGTCTTGCGATATAGGTGCCCAGGTTGTCATATGATATGCCCTGGACGACGATGGTCATTTAGGAGCGCACACAGTGGGGAAACCCGGACGGGCGGTCTTAGAATTCGTTATATGTATATAAATATAACAATTCATAATCAAGTGGGACTTGATGTATTTGATATGCCATAAAGAGCATGATGAAGTACCACAAAAAGCACATATAGATGCCACAAAGAGCATTTGAAAATGATTATTTTTCCTGATAAGGAAAGAATTTTTACAAAATGTAAAAGTGAGATAAAAATGCCATAAAGAGAATAACATTGTGATTTTATCTATATTTCCTGTTAAGGAAAAAGATATATGAGATAATCGGTACCCATGATAAGTTTTCATATTAATGTTATTTGTTTTATCTTCCTGCTTAGTTATATTTTAAATTGTGTAGTTAGATAGTTATATCTCTCATCATGATTCATCATTCATAACTGTCATACTCTTTATTCATCTGGTAATCATATAGAAACGGGCCCTGACCCGTTTACATTTCTTGTTGCATATGCACCTTGTCTCCGCTCAGGTACTCCGCCGCAAGGATGCCTAATTTGAATTCCTATTCCAATGTCCTCGGTGAGCTGTGATGCATTGCGGGTATTACGGGATACATTTGGTATAGACGTTTTCATTTTTGCATTCTAGTTAATATCGAGTCTTTTTACTCGGGCGAAAGGCCCACGCTTTTGTAATTGTTTAATGTAATGTATTATATAAATCTATTGAAATTGTTTATCAATGATGTATGTATCAGCGGACCGATAACACATTCGGTCCTCTTACTTGTCACTTGTTATTATAGTAATATATATACATCCCTGAGGTTTCCCCTATCTTTTCAGGTTTTGGGTTGTTTAAATTCTTTCTTTATCTTTAAAACAAAATTTTTGGCAACCCGTTTTCTGAAATTTTGGGTGGTTATCCTGGATACTCTATATTTTTTTACGATGTTGAGAATGATTCCATCTATGATTCCATTATATTGGAGTATTGGGCTGGCCACCCCTTATTTCGGTGATCGGGTTGTCACAGATGGTATCAGAGCATCATGTTCTAGAGTCCTTAGGAATCTGTATGGATGCCTTAAGTTTTCAGTGTTGCTTTTGATTTGACATAAAGCCTTAGGATTAAGATCATTTATTTCTCTAGTGAGATCTCGATCTTCTGCCATGAGGTAGAACTTATATAATCTTGTGCCCATTCCTATGAGAACAGTAGGTCGATTGAAGAAGGGCGTCATGAGAAGGATTTTTTTGGGAACTGTAAATTTTGGTCGGGAATGAGGACCGCTAGCACTTCCTTGTCTTGCTACTACGACTACTAATTATAGTTGATGTAGTTTTCCAAAGTACCGCGAGAAGTAGAAAGTGGTAGTAAGCTTAAGATTACAAGCGATGTTAAATTGAAGTGGAGAAGTTCCCTGAAGTAGGATGGAGGGAAAATCCTTCACCCGTAGGAGTAGTGTGGAGGTGGTGAAAATGTGGTCACTATATTCGTGGGTGCCGGAAGTTTGTCCCATAGAGAATCTCGGTGGATACTTGCAATGGCGAGCTTCTCTGGGATAACTGGATTGAGGAGAAGGTGGATGCTCAAATGTTCCCAAAATGCTCGGTTAAAGACCGATGGTGAATAAAGTGTTGTACGGTTAGGGATATCGTGCACCATAAAATGATAGGTTCCAGAACAAGTGTCGCTAACACTTCTGAAGTAACTGTGTTCATGAAAACCCTATGGTGGATATTTGCTATCCGCCCTGGGAGGACTCATTGAAATAAGGAAGAGGAGGCCGAGAGCATGTCCTCTTTTACTGAGAAAGTAAGAGGGACTGCGTGGGTAATTGTCGTTGGCCAGAGTCGGAATAATGGCGATGATGTGGAGCGTAGAACAGCTCATTTTAAACTTTGTTGAGTGGAGAACGAGGGCAAGAGTAAAGTTCCTGGTTGGGGGAGTTACTGAAAATAATGTTGGTTTGTAGAAGGCTCGAATATGGAGTCTGAGAGCCATTAGTATTGACCCGGAGTGCTTGGCTTAAATTGTTGGTGGGAATTCCACCTTATTAGTGGGTGGTGTATTCCTTAGGATACGATTTAGTAGTATTGTATATACTGTAGATTCGGGTGTGTAAATTGAGATTGTAGTAGTATTGACGCGATTATAGAAGAGTAATTATATGACTTCCGTGGTATGGAAGTTCTATTTTTTCTTCACTCGTTATGAAGCGAGTGATGATATTTTAAATGTATATGTGTCATATGTGTTACTTGATATGAGTGTTTTATTACTTGTTTGCATTGTATGTGGATGTTATGACTTATCTCCACGACCAACAAGGTTAAGTAGTAATGCATAGGAGGGGTTCCTTGTTTGGATTCCGCTTTTGCGGGACGCTCCACGCGTGAACCTTAACGACGTTGGGAGTGGAGAGATGCCATTTTTTTTCATTTCTCTTATTTTATGTATAGAATGAGAGTAAAGATATTTTGGTTAGTTTGGAGTGATAGCATGCAACTAAATTTGCGAGGCTATTACACTTCTAGTTCGAAATGGAACTAGTTATTTTATAATTTCTCTCCTAGATACGGGTTGAGATTTTATAAAGGTGGATCGAGGTGGTTAGGAGATTTTTGTTATTTGTTTAGTTATCTTGTGTGAGTGTATGATTGTTTGTTTTCTTTGCTTATGCTTGTTACGATTTTTCTCCATGATCAGCTAGTTAAGTAGGCATGTGTCGGAGGGGTTCCTTGTTTGGATTTCGCTTTACGAGACACTCCGCCACATGAACACTTAACGATGTTGTGAGTGGAGAGGCGCTACTCTTTTTCTTTCTTTCTTTTTATTATGTTGTGGAGAGTTGGGTTGAAAGTTTTAGCCGAGAATCACATAGAAGAGTGATTAAGGGCTATTAAAGTGCGAGATAGAAGCACTGTATATAGTTCTCTCCTCTGATCGATGTGAGGGAGACTGAGATATGAAGTCGAATTGAGACTTCGGGTTATGCCTTGAAAAGAAGGCTATTTGAAAAGATGTATCTATGTCATGGGTTAGAATTTGTAAGAGTTCAAAGAAAGTGAATGTCTAATCAGTTAAAATCTTTAATGATGCTATGATAAGACGAAGAAGTAGGATTTTGTTAATAAAATTGTAAGTAGAATTTACCGGTCCCAATATTGTGTCTTAGACCGTTACATCTTAATGACCGACGATGCGAGGTAGTAGCGTAACGGGAGGGTTCCTTGTTTGGATTTCGCTTCGGCGAGACATCCCAAGTATGAACTCGAGCGAATGTCGAAAGTTGAGTAAGGTATTGGGCACTAGGGTTATATTTAGTATTAGATGCCTACGATTTAGATAGTATATATGTAGATATAATTTAAGGTTATGAGGACGTTAGGTCTTTAGGGTTTGTGATGTTAATTTGGGAAGGCGGTAAGGAGTTGACCACGAAATAAGTCGTGGGTTAACTCTATGAGGGATTTGATCCCTAGGAACGAGATTTATGGGGTCTCGAGAGGTTTGGTAGTTTAGGCCGAAGGAGGTGAGGCCTTTCTTAGATGTGGTGTTACGTGGTGACTTCAATTACGGGGAGTTAATGGAAGGGCTGACCTTCACTCCTGAGCCCATGATAGTGAGCTCGAGAGTGGGTTTAATGAATAAGTTACTGCCAGGTTGGGGAGTAATAATACTGGAGCATAGGCCCATTGTTTATGCATCTCATAAGCTTTAACTTGTGGAATGTATTATCCCATGCTTAAATTAAAATTCATCGTGGTATTGATCACCTTAAATAGATAAGGCAATACTTCCTGGGCAGGAAATTTGGTCTTTCTCGCAAGCAACAAGTTGTTGCAATATGTCGTGGGAGAAATGAAGTTGGTGCTCGGAGTTCAGAAGGACTAGTGATTGGATATTTTCTCATTTGCTAAGGGAATACGATTGGGGTAGTAGGTGTGTCGAGTAGAAAACCTGTCGGAGAAATTGGTGAGGTCATAGGAAGCCAAATGAAACGAACATGACTAGGGAGACTTTGTAGTAAGAATATTCCGATCTATGATTGACCATTTCACCTACTCGCGTGAAGAGGAGTAGCGGTGAAGTGAAGAAGGGTATATTCATAGACGTTCGCATTTAAGTGCCAGGACTGTTTTGGTCATGATCCTATTTGAGAAAATGTTTGATCGTTTGACCAGACTGTTGCATTTCCGGCCATTATGGACGGACTACATGTAGAAGAGTACGCCCTATTCTCGATGGAGGGATGGTAGAATAGTGGGAGGTGCATATTAAAATAGGGTGGACCAAGACTAGATATTCGTGTCGGAGGTTTGGTAAAGTTTTCATGAAGGTATGGGAACCTTATTAAAGGGGAGTATATTTTACCACACTAAAGTGGATGGGTGAATGGAGGAAGTCGACTTAATGCCGAGAGGAATATCATGAATGTACGCCTTAGGTTACATGACTGACGGAGTAGTGTGTATGGATGGAAATCCATGTACAACCGTTAGGCTTTTGTATGGCCTTATGGATCATTTCCTAAAGCATTGGCATCGTGAGTGGCCTGGCGTGGTCGGTTGAGTAATTCGTATACTCGTTGGATGGAACCAACGGGTAATATGTTCCTTGGACTTGGAGTGGTCTCGGGACATTTCTTTAAGGATTTGACTTTTGAGCCATACGCAGGGAGTGAGATGTAACATGATGAGGGAGGTTAGGCTATTTTGCGCCAAGTTATGGGGGTGTTTTTTTCCGTCATGGGGAGATAGGATCATTAGTTAGAGAGGGAACGCTTTGTGCTATGCTACATCACAGAGGAGGTTGACTGAGAGCGATAGAATCGACCTTAGTCCGGGTCCTTTTGGGATGTTACAATAAAGAGGGGTTGTTTAGGATGGTAGAATCCTAGTTTAGAATAGTATACCCTTTATGAGAATTTGGTATGCCCGAATTTTGGGGGAAAAATTCCCTCTTAAGGGGGGGAGTATGTAACAACCCTCGATTCTGGGAGACTCATTTTATACTAATTTTACCGCATAAGGTAATTATATAAAATGTGGGGACTGGAGTAAATATTAATTTAACGAATTTAAAGTCAATATTTACAAGATTTATGTATATTTACTGTATGTGAATGTAAATATCATGAAGTTGCATGTTTATAGAGTCATGTATTTAAAATGACATTTAGGTTTAAATAAGATTGGAATTCGAAATGATTTATAAAAATTCCGAGTGCCAGTTTAGAGGGTGTAGTTGGTTTTAGAACGTGCGAGACAGTCAAAATAAGTGCCATATTGTAGTTTTGTATTTCGGGCACTTTTACCTGGTTTTAGCTTATATGCGTATTTGCGAGTCATTTTAATGTGGTATTAACCGCTTAAGTTGGGAGAATTATGTTAAGCCACGATTTTGGTCTTGCCCCTCATTTCATTTACTCATTTTATGTCTTAAAACATAGAGAGAAAAGGAGAGAAAGAAAGAAGAAGAGAAAAGAGGAGAAAGAAGAGAAAAATGAAGATTGAAGATGGATTGATGCTCTTACTCAAAGAAATCTGATATTTCCTACATCAAGGCATGTTTTCTACTTGCTAATATGTGATTTAAGTTGAATAGATTGTATGATATTTATGTATATTCATTTTGGAGATAAAAAATGGAATTCATGGGAATTAAACCATAATCTTAGTTTTGATGATAAAAATTGTGGATTATAATGGTTATTAATCATGTAGGATAAATGTTGGGTAGACAAATGTTGTTGGCTGTGGGTAAAATTGAAGAGATTGGAGGTTTGGGAGAATTAGAGCTCATAACCCTTAAGACAAATTAGGCAAATCTGCAAAACCGAATCGATTCGGCCTGGCCGAATCGATTCGCCTTGAGACAGTTTCTAGGTCTGGGTCGACCGAACCGATTCGGATGGTCCGAATCGATTCTGCAATTATGCAGAAAGTCAGGTTTTCTTGACCGAATCGATTCTGATGGTCCAAATCGATTCGCTTTCCTGATCCCAAATCGATTCGGCTAGGCCGAATCGATTCGGAAGCCCTGCATTTTTAAGTAATTTTGTTAATTTAGTTCCAATTATTTTTCTTTAAGTCTAGGGCCTAGGAACCTTCTTTAATGAAGTAAACTAAGTGTCCTAGAGTTGTAATTGAGTTAGTACTTTCCCTACACTAGGAATGGGTCATGTGGGGACTTTTCCGGGGATATGCCAATTGATGTTAGCGCATTCTCTTCTAGTTAATTATTATGAAACTAGGATTTCCTAGAGTTATGTTTGGGAGACTTTTGGAGCTCAATGGAGCGACATTAATCTTGATGGGTTATAATAACACCATAAAAGTAAGTTGGGAGAATAAATTGAAAGTTCATTCATTCCTTGAGGTATGTTAGTATTGGGGTTTTTAAAATAACACCCTAAAATGTTTGGAGTTAATTAAGAGTTTACTTACTCCTTTGAGGTTTTAGCAACGATATAATTTATCGTATGGCTCCGGATAATAAGTTATATTATTTACAAGAAGTAAATAGAAATGATTTCGGATAAAATGAAACATATACATGGAAATGAAACGTAATGGAAATGGTATTGATGTTAGTAAATGATAATTTACTTAATCATGAAACTGATAAATGATAATTTACTTGATTTTGAAAATGATAAATAAAAATGGTTTAAACACACCTCTCTAAATGACATCTTAAGGGAAGTTTGCGCGCGAGGTGAAGCCCCCTGGCTAATGAATGCAGGGTGGATATAGTCCTAGGCCATGTGAGCGATTGTGTTGTATATTTTATGTGATGGGTAGGAGATTCCGGGTGTGGTCTTGACTATCCCGCAGGCACATGGCCTCTTCCCGACGTCTTGCGATATAGGTGCCCAGGTTGTCTTATGATAGGCCCTGGAAGATGATGGTCATTTAGGGGCGCTCACAGTGGGGAAACCCGGACGGGCGGTCTTAGAATTCGTTATATGTATATAAATATAACAATTCATAATCAAGTGGGACTTGATGTATTTGATATGCCATAAAGAGCATGATGAAGTACCACAAAGAGCACATATAGATGCCACAAAGAGCATTTGAAAATGATTATTTTTCCTGATAAGGAAAGGATTTTTACAAAATGTAAAAGTGAGATAAAAATGCCATAAAGAGCATAACATTGTGATTTTATCTATATTTCCTGTTAAGGAAAAAGATATATGAGATAATCGGTACCCATGATAAGTTTTCATATTAATGTTATTTGTTTTATCTTCCTGCTTAGTTATATTTTAAATTGTGTAGTTATATAGTTATATCTCTCATCATGATTCATCATTCATAACTGTCATACTCTTTATTCATCTGGTAATCATATAGAACCGGGCCCTGACCCGTTTACATTTCTTGTTGCATATGCACCTTGTCTCCGCTCAGGTACTCCGTCGCAAGGATGCCTAATTTGAATTCCTATTCCAATGTCCGCGGTGAGCTGTGATGCATTGCGGGTATTACGGGATACATTTGGTATAGACGTTTTCATTTTTGCATTCTAGTTAAGATCGAGTCTTTTTAGTCGGGCGAAAGGCCCACACTTTGTAATTGTTTAATGTAATGTATTATATAAATCTATTGAAATTGTTTATCAATGATGTATGTATCAGCGGACCGATAACACATTCGGTCCTCTTACTTGTCACTTGTTATTATAGTAATATATATACATCCCTGAGGTTTCCCCTATCTTTTCAAGTTTTGGGTTGTTTAAATTCTTTCTTTATCTTTAAAACAAAATTTTTGGCAACCCGTTTTCTGAAATTTTGGGTGGTTATCCTGGATACTCTATATTTTGTTACGATGTTGAGAATGATTCCATCTATGATTCCGTTATATTGGAGTATTGGGCTGGCCACCCCTTATTTTGGTGATCGGGTTGTCACATTTATAATATTTGATTTGGGCAAATATTAACGTCTTGTCCAACTTTTCTGACCTAGATTCCGAATTAAATTTCACGTAGCTTGAATCTTTTAATTTATTTTCAAACTTCAAAATTTTAGGTTCAAGAAAAAATTAGATTCCTCAAATTTTGGGACTCTTTCTTCATATCTTCAACTATTCCTAGAAGATTATTTCACTTCCCCACAATGCAAGTAAACTTATCCCACTAAGAGTGTTCTCACGTGCACTAAGCTCATCCAATAATTTATCATTATCTTCTATGGGATGTTCTTTCACCGTAGTCTCAAACTTGTTAGAGTCCTCTCACTCACTCTCTAAAACACGGACAATAGTATCACTCTCTTTCTCGGACACTTCTAAATTATGAAAATAAAATTTCATGTCTTCGAGCTTCTTGTAAAGAAAATCTATTTAACTTTGAATAGTTTAAAAAAATTAGTTTTATTTTTCAAGAACAAATATTCTTTTGCAATAAATTTAATTTTTTTTGCAATCTTCAAATTCAAATGATGTAACTTCTCAACGAGGCGATGAAGATCATTAAAATCCTCTCGAATATCAAAATTATCTTCATCACTCAAAACTTCGGTTAACTTAACACTATGATGACCCATTGAGAGAAAACAAAAAACGTGAGAGACAACAGCAAATCCTAAAACATCACTGAATTTTTTTCAGAATCGACTTAAAAGACAAACAAAATCGTTTTTGTATTTTTCTCATATAAATTTAAAAAATGAAGAATACAAATAAAAATAACACAAACGTGATACAACTAGAAATAACATATAACGTTAAGTGCAAAATCTAGTATATGAGAAATATGTAGACATAATCAACCATAATATTAACATGTGATGAATCATCTGAAAGCATGAAAGAATAAAAAAGTCTAACATCAAGTGTCTCCAAAATAGATTTCCAAACCCAAATAGATGAAAACTTAATGCCTTGGGTTTTAGGAACCATACTGATACAAGATCTAGACTTCCTAGGACCTCTTCTTAGATCATGACAAAATGCCTTAAGGTGACCTTTGCTACCACAATGCAAGCATGTGTAAAAATGAACATTATTACCCTTGGGTTGACCTTTTCTAACCTCTGTGGAAACGATTGACACTCTCAAACACATGGTCTTGTCTTAAGCAGTAGAAACATTCGGATTATCGAAGCCAATACCAACTTTGTCATATCCGATATGAATGGTTCCTAACATTGTAAGAGAGAGTTTTATAATTGCTCATATTTTTATTTTATTTTGTTTGGCATATCCGATCACACAAACACGACGCCTACACAACTTCTAGAAACTAGAAGACAATGTTGAAGAATTTTGAAGAATGGTAGAATGGTTCGTCTCATCATACTTGGAAGGAGATGTGAATGTGATTGGTAAAATGGTTTTTAATTTTTTTTGTGGTTTAAAACTTTTTTGAGAGGCTATTTTATTTACAAGGCATTTGATTTTTTCATAGAAAAAAATGCCAGAATTTTGATGCCTCGCTTGGATGAGAATTGGTTCGTTCAAACGAATTTTCTCCTTCTTTCGAAAGAGAAGGTTTAAATTTCCAAACGACCCATTTTCATCATTATCTAGAATGTCGTTCGAACTCGTTCTAATGACATCCAAAATGTCCTTCGAACGATCATGATACATTTATTTTTTAAAACATATTTATCCTAAATCTTTTGTGTTTATTCTTTATATCCAACCTTCTTATAAAAAGTTTGAACATGATTAAACCTTATAAGAACTCGTTTCACAATCTTAAACACCATTTTGAGTTATCTTTTTATGATCGAACACCTCCGTAATCATTCCAAACCCTTGGAATAATTTATATCACTTTACCAAATCATGAAGAAGTCTATCACACAAAAATTATTAGGGTTATTTCCCTACTATTAAATTGTGAAGTCGAGTTTCACTATTGAAGAAGAATACGAGGTTGATCGGTGGATACCGAGGGTAGACCGCTACTTGTGGACGACTCTGGATCTGAGTAGTATTATATTAATGTTTTGAAGGCTCTTCGTATCTAACTTAGAGTATCTAAATTTTTATAAGTCGATTGTATTCAAAATTGTTAATAGTGGTGAAATAAAAGGTTTTTTCCCTTTTTGGGATTTTTCCTCATATCGAGTGGTGTTTGTCATGCTTGGCTTGGAAATTGAAAATTTGAAATCATCTTATATGCATACCAAAATTAGTTGAATGTAAAATTTATTAATTAATTGAATGGTGTTTGTGGAAATTAATTATACAAATCTATCCATTGAGTTCCTGCACTCTCAAATTGGTATCAAAGTAGGTTACACTAAAACATCGTGTGATCTTGATTTTTGCAGATTTTTGTTTGAGATACCAATTTTCTCAAATTTGTATCAGAGTCGGTTGAACTAATTTACAATGTGATCCTTTTCCAAAAAAAAAATAATATCATTTAAAAAAAAAATAATTGATCTTTAAAAATTTAGGATTTAATGGATAATTTGTATAATCGAATGCCCATTTTTTACGGTTCAAACCATGCATATTGAAAAGTTAAGATGATAACCCTAAAATCTATTCATGAGTGTGTCCGGTTAGTCTATTAAAGAGGGTGGACACTACCCATTGTGACTATTGATAATGTTGTTGGCCCAAAAACTATCTCTTCGTGGAAAGAGGACGACTTTAAGTGGAGTAATTTTAACTTGCGCAGTCTAAGTGCCATCTCGGGAGCTGTCACCCCCAATGAGTTCAGCTGCATTTTGACGTGCACCACATCTAAATAAGCTTGGGATACCCTCCATATCACTCATGAAAGTATCAATGTTGTGAAAGCTACTAAGCTTCAAAATTTCACTATACAGTTTGAGACTATTACCACGCTAGATCCTGAGTCTTTCGATGAGTTTTATGCACGTTTATCGAACACAATTAATTCTAGTTTTACATTGGGTGAGAAAATTCCTAACATGAGATTTTAAGAGTTTTTTTAGAGAAAGTAGAATAATTGGTCAAGACCTCACAATGATTGATAGAGGAATTTCATAGGATGTATTTTCCTTTTGAGAACTCCTTTGGGCCTAATGATTGAAGTTGAGACTTGTTTTTAGAATATGATGTATATCATGCTCTCATATTATATTCGTATTATCATTGTATATTTATATGTTTTCTTTTTATATATTATTTAGAAAAATCCAAAAAGAGTTTTGTTTTTCTAAATTTGTTTAAAATATACAAAAAGATTTTCGGTTTTTAAAAAAAAAAAAAAGTGAAAAAAAATAAAAAGTGAAAAAAAATATTTTAATAAATTTTTGTAAAAGACAAAAAGAGTTTTTCTATTTTTTTTACCATATATGGATGAACATTTAAGAGATTCGGATCACCCCTTCATTTCATCCATTCACGTGACTTTTTCGTAGTGTTTTGAGACATTATGTTGTTTCTACAGTGTGCCTCATAATATGTGGAGTCATTAAGTTGATGACTACTTTCTACATGTTTGACTCCATGTCACCTTTATTACACACATGCCCAAGCTTTATGAAGATTGTACTTACTTGTCTTATGTCGAATACGATGTTCTCATCCCAGTTTTTCTTAGCAGCGAACCAAATATAAAAAGAGATACGTTTTACATGTAAGAACCATTTCCCGAATTTCATTTAATTTTCGTAAAATATTATTAGATGTTAAGAAATGGAAAGGGTCTACGAAAGATCAAAGTGTTCTTTGCATTAAAAGCTTCCATTTGAAATAAAAGAGCTTAAAAGATTAGAGGGGCATAAAAAATAGAAGTGTCAGGACAATTTTGGATTCATTGATGCTTCACTTTATATGGGAATTAATTTCTTCAAAAATATTTGAGAGTAAATTCCTAAATATGAGAGATTTTGAGGGAATTAAACTCGAAGATCAGTGGGTTTGAACAACTGACTTTCTTAAAAAATATTAAATAGTTTGGTATTATTGGTGTGAGAATCGTACATGTTGATTAAGTCAAGTAAATTTCATATTGCGTTCAACATTTTTACACCTATGGTAGACTTTAAGATCTTTCATTAGAGGTGTTTCAAAAAATTGTGCACATGTGTTATAAACTTTAATGTTGATGAACCTATGGAAATTGTTCACACCCCAATATTTTGCATTCGTGATTATGATATTTTAGTGTTAATATATTGTGTGTTGTATTTGTACATTTTATATTTTATACTTGAAATTTTCAAAGAATAAAGTCGTCTTTTATCGAGATTTCCTACTTATTATGTCTTTCGAAATTATCATTACTTATGCGTTCTTGATTATTCTTGTGATTATATCTTACTTCTTCATGTGATACTTATATTTAATATTTAGTTTTGACTTCTTCGTCTATAATGGACAAAAAGGGGGAGAACAAATTGAGGGGGAGTTTTATTTTCTCTTAAAACTCATATGCATCACAGTATTTTGTTTGTCTCATGTGTGTAGATTATTTTTCTTGGATGGTTAACGCTTGGATCCACACAAGATGAAGACAAAGATAGACAAAGGAAACATCCAGTTATATCGGGCGATAAATCCTCAACCAAAATAAAACACAAATCTCATCTAGTCCATTCTTAGTATCACTGTCGAAAAACATTTTAAATTACTAACCACCTATTAGCTAAATAAGTCAGTGCCAAATTTTATCTTTCATTAAAAGCTGACCAATAAAACATTAACTTAAACCAATGTGGGAATAAAATTCAACCAAACCATTCACGCCAATAAGGAAGTCTAAACATCATATAATAAAACCAAACACCGAATAAACCAACAATTATTAATATCCAAAACAACATTTGAATAAAATCATCAATAAAAGTAACTGAGTCTGGAAATAAAGGGACAATGCGCCCAACTGATAACTGAAGTAAATAATCTATTATGGAATACAATAAGTGAAGCAGTTACTCAGTAACTTGCAAGCCTCCACATCAGTTGCAACTTTGTGACCCTAGAAAGGATAATCATCAATAACATCCCTATGGCTGGACACCTTAGCATTTTTGGACGATAATTTCACACGAGTCAGAGCCCAAAACCTTTTAGAAAAATTTGCAAGTAATTAAGATGCATTAATAAATATGCAGTACAACTTTCCATATTTAAGTCGGTGTCGTACTCACATGAGATATCCCTCACCTCTCAACTATAGTGCAAACCTAACGTATTCTCTTAACTAACCTAGTTATTCTACCCCGCCTAACTAGCCTCTATATAAACATTGGTCCACACACTACCCAATGTTACCCATATTTTTTTTTATTTTTCATCTCCACTTAACAATTATAATTCTCAACCATAATTAAATCAGTTCAATTCAAATAACTCAGTAGTTATTAATTCAATATTCACAAATTAATAGCACTTAATTTGTTTCCAATAACTTTCACTAGTTATCAAATCATTATTCACATTTAATATCTTATGTCCGTATATAACTTGTTTCTTATATATACACATTTTCCATATCACAACAAGTGCACGTTTATATAACTCATTTTATATATAATCCCATTCACAAATGTCCTTTACATTTTGGATGTGAACTCACTAGCATGATATCGTGCTCCAGGAATGTCCTCTACACTCTGGGTAGCTGGGTCGAAATCTCACAACAGAACTCGAAAAACATAAATGAACATTAGTGGCGGTCATGGCATTAAGTCCATGGTTATAACCATACCACATTATTCCACGAGACTCCAACCCTACATCACATGGGCATGCATAACACCTATGACCCAGGGGAACGGTACTACCTTTTCTGAGTTTAGCCAAAGCGACCGCCCATGGTGCACAACATCTCTAATAGAATATCCACTATGATGGGTACGTTTCATATAAATATCATACATACAAATATTCTTCTTCTTCACATATGTAATGTACCTATATATATATATATATATATATATATATATATATATATATATATATAATAAGTTATCTTGGTTTTTGAAAATGTATACATTTTCAACGGTGTAGATCGTTGCCACCTCCTTACATATTTTAATAGTTGAGATCATATGTATTTTCTTTTTACAACACTACCCTCAATTATTTGACTTCCCTCCTTTTTTCTACTTAAGAATCTTACCCTTCAATTCAAAAATTCGAGCTTTTGGGTAAAAACACATCATGTGTTGGGTTTCCTCCTACTTTTCTACCCAAACATTCTCTCACATTCTCTCACCTCACTCTCTCTTTCATTTCTCCCTCCCCCTTCCGCCTCCTGCCTCCCGCCGCCAGGTAAGATCTCTACCCCTCCCCCTTCCCCACTCACACACAAACACACACACACACACATGCACACACACGCACAAACGCACACACACACACACACACTCACACACACACACACACACAGTCACACACGCACACACGCGCGTGCACACACACACATACACACACTCTATTTCGAATTGCATTTTTTTGCAGGTTTGGTTCAAATTTGGTTCAAGGATGAAATTTTGTTTGGTTCAAATTTGCATTTTTTAGAGTTTTGTTTGGTTCAAATTTGTTTTTCTATTAGGATGACATTTGGTTCAAATTTCTTCTAATTTGATTAATTTTGCAGGTTTCTTTATTGATTCTCTCTCTTCCACCACCATTGAAGGTATCATCTTAGATGGGTTTCTTTTTAGGTTCGAAATAAGGCTATTTCATGTTCATTGCGTAATTTTTTCTCTATTCAGTTGTTGACTAAAGGTAGTAAAAACTAACACAAAGGGTAAAGAAAACTCTATTAAGAAAAAACACTGTCATTATTCTTGGTTCACTATCATTTTCGATTGATGTTTTGGTTACATTTTTTTTTGCCTGTGATATTTATTCATTGTCGTTTACATAATTGGCTGTGAGATTTTTTATTTAAGTTGTCAATGCCAATAGTGATTTCGGGTGTATCATGTGTTTACATATTTGGGGAGAGAGTTTATGAATATGTGTGTTGATGGAGAGAGTAACGAAAAACAGCATGGTGTTTTATGTTTAGGTGTGTTATGAATGTGTTTGATTAAATTCCTATTAACCACGATATGTCTGAAACATAAAAATAAGAAGTTATAAGTGACATTGATTTTCTATTTGATCATTTCATTTTCAATTAAATACATCAAGTATTCGGTTATTAATTCCTGAAATTTAATTTCTCTAATGTAGACACTTGCGAATGGGTAAATGCGACAGAGTGTGAATTCACAACTAAGCTCTATTTGCACTCTGAATTAAGATATGCAGGTTAGTAATTCTTATGATTTATGATACACTACTTAATCATGTACAAAACCTAAAATTAACATGATGACACATAGTAATTCTTATGATTCACGATAAGATTCGTATGATTCGATTGTTAGCTATATAGATTGTTAGTTATCTCAACGATATCTGACTTCACTTGCCTGAATCAATAGGGCAGAGTTCCCCCCCCCCCTTATCATCGTACTATGGAAGAAATATTCAAGTGAGAAGGACCACGTATTGATTTCTTTTGCAAGTATACTCAAGTATTTGAGAAAACTCCATCTATTGATTTCTAAAAGACAAGTGGAAAAGAAGTATTGAGTTGAAAATCAAGAGAAGCACCTATTATACAATTTGAAACGTGCTGTAAAAGTTGAAAGGTATCAAATCTTATTTATTTTATATGTTTTGTTTTCGTAAACAACTAGATGTTAGACGAAATGTCTATGAGACGTTATTTTTTGTTCATTTTCACACAATTCATGTGTTAAGCAATTTGGTAAACAACGCAAACTTACACTCTTTTTCATTGTTCTTTGCTCCCTGATCTCTCATTAGCCACGATGCCTCTCTTCTCTCCCCGAGCCACCACATCGCTACTCCTAGGTAAGTTTCAAATAGCTTGGTTTTTGTCAAATGTGATTCTTCTTTTTTAATTCATTCTTATGATTTCTTCCATTTCCATAGAACATTAACCCCCCATGATTTCTTCATTTTTCAAATGAGGGTTTTCACATTTTTCATTTATTGGACTTTCAACATTGAACCCCCATTATAGTTTGAGGGTTGACGAGTGTTTGTAGAAGTAGGTTATGCACTCGGGTTGTGTTTCTAGGCCAAATATGGTTGGAAGTGGTTCTACTAACTCCTCCGGTGTTCTTATCATTGTGCCGGTGACCGTGGAAGTGGAAAAGCATGTTTGATTGTGATAGCCACCACTAATACTTCTTCAACCAATGTTCCGTTGGTTTTACGGCTGACGAGATTGTCGAACGATATTTACCACAATCAAATCCATGTGTTATATGAGTATAGATACGGTATTTTGGAAACACACCCCCTCTATCCACATGCAATCGCATCTCTCTTTTCTCGATATCCCGTCACTCATACCGTCTCCCTCATTCTCCCCCTCTCTTTGTATTCAACCTTCTCATAATACCCTGTTTTCCCTCAAACCCTCTCTTAAGGCTTCCACCAGATTAGGGAAGTTACGGTGTGTTCAAGAAACACGCCTGCTTTTTCTCTCATCATATCTTGTTGTTCTTCTATTAGGTTTTGTGCGTTTCTTTCTCTCATCATATCTTACTATTTTATTTCAAATCACCAGATCAAGGTGATGACGTTTTATAAAGGAGGGTTTGAGGGAAAAGAGGGTTTATCTCGAGTTACCGACCCTCTATTTTACTGTCAAGGTTCGGTTTTGAATTTCTTGGCTTTTGAATTTATAGTTTGTATGTAAGTTGTATTCTAAAACTCTATTTTTATACACAATGTCTTGAAGTCCCTGCAAATATTATCAGTTGGATTGTTGAAATAATGTATGGAGATAGATATACTTATCATGTGTGTATATTATACAAAATGTCTTGAAAAGAATATTTAATAAGGTGTACCATCCAAATTTATTTTTATTTCATTGTTTTAGATTTTCGTCTTCTACGTTATCATTGAAGCTCTACTTATTTCATCGAATTTTAAGCTTCTCATTCGAAATTCAAATAGGCTCAGCTTCAATGTTTCTCCCGTGAAACTTCTAGCATCAAAACTCTATATGATTAAGATTTAAGTATTTAATAGTTATTAAAGCTTCAATGTTTCTCCGACGAAGCTTCTGGCAGGAATAGGAAGTTTAATAATTGTTGAATACTTGAAGATTTAATAGCTGACTCAATTGATATTTTTTTCTCAACAAATTTTCATTCTTATATGAAGGTGTGTGCGTGTGTGTGATCTTGACACCACACTTTTTTTCCTCTAATCATGTATGATAGGTAATGCATTTGTTTATTTTATTTTAGGTGAATCTACCGGGAATTTTTTCACAAGAGACGAATTTTTGGAAATGTTTTTTAGTGATGGTTAAATGTATCGCTTTGTATTGAATATTTCAGTATCATTGATTCTTTCTGATTTATTTCTCTATTTTTTCAAGACCAGGGAAAACAAATCAAGAAATACGGCATGATATTTCTTACAGGTTTAGTGTGATTCATGTTAAGTTTTGGTTGTTCATATTTTAGGTGTTTTCTCATTTTCATTGAAACTATAAATTTACTTTGCCTTGGATAAGAGTAAACACATGCCAGGTAAAGTCTCAAATGTGTATATGTTAATGTTTGGTGCTCTTATATCTGCTAAAAAAAATATTCTCATTATCTACTTTTTTAATTGTGTATGTGTCACTGTTTGGGGTATGCAGTATTTTAGTCGCCTACACCAACTACAATATTTTGTAGAGATAGTCAGTTACTCCTAAATGTATGGTGGGCAAAACCCAACTCACGCTTGCATCTTTTTATTTTTTGTAACAATTGAGTAGCTATATTGATAACACGGTTGAGCGGCTGTGTTGAAAAGACCTAATATGTTCTTTAAATTCCAGTTATAGGACTGTTCGATCGTTAAGTTTCCATGGTTTTGCTTCTTAAGTTATTGCAATCGGTTGTAGGACTATATCGATATCATTCCACTCAGGTCCATCCAGCCCATTAGTATTAGAATGGAGGATGAGGAGGGTAATGATCAGAGTGCGATCTTAGATCAATTTTTCAAGTAATGACATCCTAAATATACAATCAATTTTGGTTACAAAGAGACCTGTCGAGCTCCAAAAAGAAGGGGCACGAGATCCTCTAAGTATATCAATATCAGTTGAACGACTATATCGATAAACCTTCAAAAATAAGGAGCACGAGATCCACTAAGTATTACTCCAGTCTGCATATATATGCATATGCATATGCATATTTATGAAGATTGCATATATTTGCATATCCATATATATGATGCATATATATGCATTTGCATATATAAGCAGTGGGGTTTGATGTTTTTGTGTTTGTTATATTTGTATCTGTTAGTTAACTATGTCTGTCTTCAACTCTAATTTAAAGTGGCGTTTGAAGTTTATTACATGGTTTTCACATAAGTGCCCATACTGGGAGTGCGAGTGGTAAGAAGGGTGCGAGAGCACTAATTTTTAGCATAACGGGAACTCGGATCGCCTCAAGAGCATAGCTTATATAAATAATCAAAATTTGTAAACCATTGTAGTCCGATCATATCCCTTAGGCTTAATGAAGTGCTAAAAAACTTAAAGTGACCGAGGATAATGGTGATGCTTAGTGGTGAAATGAATGCATGTGGCCAATCCCAAATATGAAGGACTAGGCTTTATTGAATTGTTCCAAAAACTAGGATTTACCAAGCATTTTGTTATTATTATTTGTTCTTTGTGTGTATGATTAGTATTTTAATGATAATGCCATTTACTGGAGTTGAATTCTATTTTCGATTGTTTTAGAAGAATTTCACATTAGTATAATGTTTGATTGACCAATATTAATATGCATTTTGACTCAGGTTACATGGTACAAGGGTTCTGCAGGTATAGAGGCAAGAAAATAGACTGGGCATGTAGGTCAGGGAATGAGATCTAACATAAGCACTGATAATAACGTTCGAAGAGGAGGATATAGTCGGAATGTTTGTTGGTTTCGTTATCATGTTATGTTTTGTTTTCAATTTTGGATGACATCCCATCTATTCCTATTAATTTCGTTACTTCTTTTTCATTTTTGTTGTTTACTGCATTCGTAATGTTTTAAGCCACCCACCCCACCCCACTAAATCTTCAATTTTCATCTTATTCAATAGTTGTCGATAGTCTTAGCTGATACATGCATTAATATATACATTATACATATAATATTGCATTTGATATATGACAACCGTGCATATAAATTGAGTCGCAATATCATTTTTCTTACAGATTTCGGTAACCAACAAACTTATATTAGAGAATTGGAGAAGTATATGTTAAAGTTCATATCGGTAATGCATATTTTTTTGAAATTATTCGTACCGATAGTGGTTCATACATCTTATGTTGATGCTGCATGTTTTTTAGGGTGTGAGTGCGTGAAAAGCTCTGTGCACTTGACGGTGATGCGTGCAGTTCTTGACTCAACAATTTACCTGGTCGACTCGATTTAGAGGAACTTATCAATAGTGGTTTATTATGTACATATATTTGGGGTTTATATTTGATTATTTTTAAATTGATGAAGTGGTTGAAATGAGGTCCAATATGGACATCGATTATTGTAGTATTGCTCTTGTTGAGTATTTTTATTTTTTTAAATAGGGTGGATAGTCCTATAAATAAAGGATACTTTGCCCAAATTTTTTGAAATTAGAACAAAAATATTGTACATTTATTTTGACTACCTTTTTTTGTAAATTTAATGTCAACGAATATTGTTGCCATGGATTTGGGTTGTTTATTGATTATAATGCCAACCGAGTATGAATATAGTAATATGTATTGTGAGTCACTTGAGCAAAGTTGTATTATATGCTTTAGAAAATTTTGTATGACAAATTTTTATTTCACTTTGTTGTCCGGTAACGATTTTTTTTTGCAATTACGTACTTTTTGTTTTGCAATTAAACACGATACGACATGAAATATTATTGTTTACCTATCTCAAGCACGACCTAATGTTTTTTTAACCAAAAACGCACTTTACCAAAATAAACACGACATGAGATTTTATTACCAATTGTGAACACTGACGTTTGGCAGGATAGTCCTATAAATAAAGGATATTATGGTCAAATTTTTGAAAATTACACTTTGTTTTATTGAGGAACGGAATTTTTGTGGTTTTGTAAGCACGCAATTAGAAAATTTTTGTGAATCGCTATTACATACTTTGAAAAATTATCGTCGTTTAGCGATTACGTACTTTGGAAAATTTTTGTCATTCCTTCAGGCACGAGCATACGCTAGTATATATATATATATACTAGTATATGTCCATGCCTGAAGACATGACGAAAACTTTTAAAGAACATAATCACAAAATGACAAAAAATTCTGAAGTATGTAACTTCGTTCCATGGAGAAAATTTTGTTTCACGACAAAACAAAAATTTTGATGGCACATTGGCAGTTCCCAAATGTATCATGTTGTGTATATACCCTATGAAGCTGAGAGTGCTACAGTGGAAATTCAACTTCTCAAATAAAATTAAATAAATACAATTATGTGTCAATTTCCCCCAAAAAATTATTATTTCTTTTTGAACCAATTTTATTTAATCCCTAATCGTGTATCTACGCGAATTAAATTAAATATGCAAATTAAACAATCAGAAGATTAAATATCAGGAACACCAATTTCAAGAAAAAAACCTTCCAGGTAAAACTTTTATTTTAGTATATAACGATAAATCACAACTTAAAACTTACATAATGAAATCTGCAATGAACTCGAGCAAGAATCCACAAAGACATGCAGTCTTGAATCATCAATGAATCAACCACAGAAGTTCCATAAAGACATACAATCCAATCAGTTAGGAACACCCACGAGCATTTCCAATGACAAGCAGTCGTTAGCCGTAGAGGTCACACTCCACAAAGTTAAACTTTAACAAAGTTGAATCTTGGATTCCTAAAAGATTCACAAAAGTATATGGGTTGATTTGTGTGAATCAAAAAGGTTCTTGGAACTTAAAAATACAAAGACTTTTTGTATTAGGTCTCCAAAAATATTCTTCGAAAGTCTTAAACATTTGTATAGAATATGAGGGTTAGGAAGGGAGTGGATTGTTTGGCTCCCGTCACTGATACTTCATCTAATAGCCATATTCCTGATTAATAAAAGAGAAGTGATTTCGACATGTTTTGTTGTGTCTTTTGATGAATTTTTTATTTGAACTCTATATATCTATCATTAAGGCATACATAATTATTCATTTTAAGTGATGAGCGAGACTGTCTTTCTCGAGGGAAGAAAAGAACAACATTTTGTGAGAAGAAAAGACCGTGCCCATATGTGTTTTGTGAATTTTCTATGTACCTCGGTGAGTTTTGAAAATTTATGAGATTCATTAAAAAAAAGAGAATTGAGAGGATCGGGTCCCACATAGTTTTGATTGTGGAAAATGATGAGATTTTTTTAGAATGGACGAGGTATGAGAAGAGTCGTAGCACAATGAGCGTTCAGATTAAGGGTAGAGTTTTTTTAGAGTGTATAGGTTAACTAGACGTGCCTTTTTTTCTCCATCGAGATTCATAATCATAAAGGTGCCACCTGATAGGATTTTCTTCATAATGTAAATACCACTCCAATTAGGTTTGAACTTTCCTCTTGGATCCTAAATGGGTTCTACAATTTCTTTCGGAGAAAGATATCCTTCTTGGACACCGCGGTCATTGAGTTTCTTGTTGAATGATCGTATGACTAGGCAATGGTACTCTTGTATATAGTACATAACTTTTATTCTCTTTTCATCTAGAAGTTTGAGTTCATCGTAGTAGCTCTGATGCGATTCTTCCTCACTAACCTTGCTTTCGAGCACAACTCATAGAAAGAGAACTTCTAGTTTGACAGGGATAATCGCCTCCACGTCTTACACCACAGAATAGGGTTAGCCCTAGTGGATGTTTTGATCAAGGTGAGGTTGCCCTAGAGGGAATATAAGACCCGATCGGCCTAGTCTCTATGGCTTTTAATCATGTTACTGATGATTATCTTGAGGCTCTTATTGGCATCTTTGACAGCTCCATTGGTTTGCGATCGGTAAGGAGAAGACTTGTGTCTTTGAATTCCATACTCGTCGACTAATTCTGTGACTTCATACTTGAAGTGGAGTTTGTTGTCTGACACCAACTCATGGGGAACATCGTAATGGCAGATGATGTTGTTTCTGATGAACTTGGACACTTTATTCACATATAATACCGCGTATGACTCGGCTCTGACCTATTTCGTGAAGTAGCCCATGGTGACTAGGATGGATTCATCCCCATTGGATGCTTTGGGAGTGACCTTCCCTATGATATCTATGCCCCAAGTGGAGAAGGGCTATGGAGAGGTCATGTTGTACAATTCTCGTGGAGGAAAGTGTTGAAGGTTAGCCAGCTGTTGGCATTTGAGGCATCTCCAAACATAAGTACTACAATCTTGGACCATGGTGGTTCAATCGTAACCATGACGGATGATATTCTTAGTAAGAATGTGATCGTTCATGTGGGGCTCGCATTCCCCATTATGGATATTTTGCATAGTTTTTACAATTCCAAACCCTAATATGTAATGAAAATCGATTCCATCAAAGTTTCTTTTGAAAATCGCTTTGTCACAGATGATGTATTGGGTATTCAGTTTGTTAATGGTCGCATGATCTCTCTTATCTACGTCTTGGGGGCACCTACAATGTTTGAGGAGGCTCCAAATGGCTTAATACCATGATTCAACCATGTCCAGATATTTTTCTATGGCAAGCTCGATGTGGTAATAGTGGGTGGGTGCATCTCGTTTCTAAACTAGAAAGGTCCATTATTATTCCCTCAAGCATGTTGACCATGATGACCAAGGTTGATAGTGTGTCGGGTAGGCTATTCTTCGATCGAGGAAGGTAATAGAAGGTGACATGTTTGAACTAGGAGGCAAAATCTTCTAGATGTGAATGGAAGGGTAGGAGCTTCTCGTCTTTGACTTCCCATATCCTGAGGATTCGCCTTACAATTAGGACAGAGTCCCCATAAATGTTCGTGTACTTAATTCCTTTCTCGAGGTTGATCTTGATCCCTATGGATCATGCATCATATTCTATCATATTTTTGGGGCATGGGAGGTCCAGTTTAATGGAAATGGGGTGTGAGAGTCATCGTTAGCGATTATGAATATTCCAATGTCATACCTTTTCTTGTTGGTAGCTCCATCAAAGAACATCTGCCACTTGATATCCTCCTGCAAGGTGGAGAGGATTTACTCATCTAGAAATTCAGAGACCCAAACTTCGATTCCTTCCATGGGATGGTCGATGAGATAATCGAAGATGGACCTCCCCTCTATAGATTTCTGTGTGACATACACAATGTCGAACTCGACTAGTAGCATTAGCCAGTGGGCTATTTGGCTTGATGGAGTAGGTTTCCCCCCGAAAGTATTTTATAGGATCTATTCGAGATACTAGTCTGATGGGGAATACAAGCATGCAGTGTTGTAGTTTCTGCGTGATCCAAACTAGGGTGACAGATGATTTTTCCAAAGTAATATAGTTGACTTTGTACCCAAATTCTTTTGACTGGTTTATTATATTGCTCTGTTTATGATATTCCTCTATGTATTGGGCCAAAAAATCCCTTGATGCAATTTTGGTGATAGTTAAGTATGGGAAAAAGGGGAGACCTGGCTATTATGGCATCAGCACCGTAGGTCGGGTGAGGTATCGTTTGATTTGATCAGATGCTTTTTCTCCTGCGTCATTCTAAACTTTAGTTGATTCATTTATAAAAAGTTTAAAAATGGGTTCGTATATAAAGTTTAGTTGGCTGATGAACCGACTGATGTATTGCAGCTTATCCAAGAATCTTTGTATTTCTTTATCCATCCAGGGTGGTGGCATATTGAGTATCGCTTTTATTTTGGAATGGTCTTCTTTCCACAGATCATAAATCCAAGGAGTTTTCCTTTAGTAACAACGAAGACACACTTGTGTGGGTTGAGCCGCATCTGGTACTTTTGTAGTCGCTCGAAGAATTTTCTTAAGGAGAGAATGTGACCTTCTTGACTATTAGATTTGATGATCATGTTGTCAACATCGACTTCGACTTATTTGTGGATAAAGTCATGAAGGATAGTGTTGAAGCCCTTTGGTAGGTAGGTCCATCATTCTTGAGTCCAAATAGCATGATCGTGTAGAAGAATATTTCCCATGGGGTGTTCAAGGCGGTCTTTTCCTACTGATCAGGGTGCATTTTAATCTAGTTGTAGCCAAAAAATTCATCGACAAATAACTTGAGGGCGTGGTTGGTTGTGTTTTCTAAAATCATGTCGATATTATGAAGTGGATAACCATCCTTCTGGGATGTTTTATTCAAATCTCGTTAGTCGATGCACAAGAGGACTTTCCCTTTCAATTTCGACACGGGGACGATGTTTGCAAGCCATGAAGGGTATTCGACAATGAAAATGAATCCTACGTTTAACTATTTCACCACTTCTTCTTTAACCTTGAGGGACCATTATGTTCGAAGCCTCCTCAATTTCTTCTTGACGGGTTTCCTTTCTCGGAATATGGGTTATAGATAAAAATGAAGGTATGAAGATGAAATGGTGATCACATCAAACACATAAGAGCAAAAAAAAGGTTTTTAAAGTGGTTCGGCTATAAATAAAGCCTACATCCACTGTTATTTTATTCCCAGGGGTGTATAATAGCATAATATGGTGTAGAGAGAGAAAGAGGTGTGCATCTTGTGTATGGTCTCTTAGTTGTCCCTCCCTTTGGCTAAGGGAATACATGTATTTATGGTGGTGGGAGTTAAAGAGATATAATTTATTTATACATTCAGACATTTATATCTATATACAATGAATATAACTGTTGGCTTTTTATGGTGGTTGGTCTTCCTTGAGTTTCTTGGTATGCTATGTGTTTGTTGGTATGCCGACCAACTCTCCTCGGGTGTCGAATAAGTATAAATATTGCCACGTAGGATGACATGTGTCCTTTTCTGATTAGTCCTCATAGATGGAGAATTTTTGCATCAACAGAAGCCCCTAGTGCTCCATGCTTAATGGTTCACTGAAAGGATGGAGTATTTATTCTGCAGTGTTGCTCGATGCTCGTGAAATTCTTGGTCGGTCTTATTGATTTGTTCAACATATGATGCAGGCTGATCGATGGTTGCTAATATTTATTTTGAGGAACTCTGTTCGTCAAGCGAACGTGTACTATGTATCACCCCTGGAAATTTGGATGCAGCCATGCCATAGTATGCAGCTTGTAGCTTGTCATAATCTTCAAGTATGTTGGTTGGTTGGCTAACCGACCAATTGCCTCCTGTGCTGAGCAACTGGGTGCTAACTTCACGTGCTTGATTCTTCTGATTTTTGATCCTATGAATACTTTGTCAAGTAACATACTAGCTTTTGAACCCAACTCTTCAATCTGATTAGTACCAAGCTTGTGGTGGACTTCGAAACATTTTCATATAACTTCTTCTTCATTATTGGTCGGGACAGTAGTAGTAAAGATCTCAGTGATGTAGATGTTGAATCTGACTCCTGAATGTGCTTAACCTCCTGAACTTCAATATGCCTTCTGAACTTCAATATGCCTCCTGAACTTCAATATGCGTCCTGATCTTCAATATCAAAACTAATTCCCGAGGAAGAAAAACAACTCCTGAATCATGATTGGTCGCGACCTCGACCGTGTAAGTTTGTGGAGTTAAATTTGATGCTCGACTGCTTGATGTTATGAGAGTGTGCTATCAAATGAATAACAAAATCTATAATAGAAGTCCCCAAGTGTAGAATATAAACTTTGAATGCTTTCTTAGCCTTGAAGTATGTTGGTCTTGCTAGAAAAATAATACCGAGGAAATGTTCCCTGAAATGACTCCCTGAGATCTTTGCATGTTTGCATTTTCATTTTCTTGGAAATACTTTGTAAGATGCTTTCCTCGTTGTTTGCTGATGAATATATATATGTAGAAGAACAAATTATCCTATTTTGAATAGATAATGAAACTTGCTCCACTTGATGTTTAATTATAGTGACTTGTCACTCTTTGGTCCTAAGCCATGGAATGATTTTCATCCCATGTTCCTGCTTAGTTGTAGTAATCTTATCAGGATTACCTTGTTTCCTAGACAGTGGAAGCCCCGGGAGGTCATCCATCTTCTTGCCTAGTTTGGTACCAACCAACCGGAGTTGGTAGTTAATGAATTACTGACCAACCGGAGTTGGTGGTAATTGAGTTCCCAACCAATATGAGTTGGTGGTAATTGAGTATATATAGAGAAAAGAATTTTCCAGAACAACAGTTCATTGGGGATAAAAGATAATAAATACTGGAGACCTCCTATGATAATAAATACTTTACTGAGCTCCATGATAAGATAAATAATGATTCAGAGTAATAATAAAGTATCTCGTTCATCTGTCGAGGCAAAATTTCATACTGCCGAATAAGAATAATATTTTCCGGAATATAAGAAAATGGACGAGTACTTTGTCAGGCCTGAATATAAATAAGAATTACCCCTACCAACTATCCGTTGAGGGTGAAATATAACAAATGTTGCAGTTCTCTTCGGAACTGAATAAGTATCTCGTCGAGCTCCATGCTAAGATGAGTATAGGATATGAATCCGAATGGATATATATAATAATTCGTGTTTAAGCATAGATCAGAGCAATAATAAAATGAATAGTGTCTCACTAAGGTAAAATTTCATAATGCCGATCCATGATAATATTTTCCAGAAGTTTAAGATTGTTTCTGAGCATTCGTCGGCACTGAATCTTGTACCGGTAAAAATTAATAAATTGCCCTACCATATATGTAGGCTCAATTGATTAGTCAATATATATGATATGTATATGCTCGGGCAATAAAATTATCAATTTCAAAATATGAAATCATAGATGTTGGTTGATCTGTCAGGGCACAATTGCTAGATGTTGAGCAATAATAGTTTCCATAAGTTTAAGATTGCGGCAGAGCTTTCGTCGGGATTGAATCATGTCCCTATGGAATTTTAATAAATTGTTCGAAATCCTGTTGAGACTAGTTGAGATAGTTAGTCATGAGAATAATTATTCAGCCAAACAATTTATGATGTGTATCAGCATAAGGCAATAAAATTTTCAAAATATGAAATAATATGTTTTGTGCCAAACTTGTGTCAATATGAGCATATTTTTATCAACTATATATCATAGGGTTTGATTTGGACTTTTTATAAAATAATTTTAATTTTAAACAAATGCCCAAATTTAAGTTGATTTCAAAAATATTTATAAATTAGTTTTGAAGTATTTAAAAATTTTATTGTGTTAGAAAGGTATGAATTAATAAATGGTAGGGGTGAATTTGTCTTTTCTTTTAATAGCATTATCTCAATTTTGACAAAGTCAAAATGACTGCTCCTTCTCTGTTATGGTGCTGCACTATTGCCGACTTTGTAAAGATTCTGCCGAGCAGGTTATAGTTGAGGCCGATCTAGACTAGATGATGCCGACCTACTCAGACGGAAACCGATCAAGTATATGAGAATTATCGACAAATAATAGGAGGTCGGGAAACACCTCCAACTATGCAATATATGACTCCGACCATCAATTTGATTTCGCAGAACAGCAATTGGTTCCACCGACCTACGGAATGAGTCTTCGACCAATAATGAGATGTCGCTGAGCGAAAGTAGTTGCCCCCATCTAGTAATATATATAGTGACGATCAGCCCTATATGTCGCCGACCAACAATGAGAGGCAGTTCAACAGAAATAGACTTAATCGAGCAGTATATAGCTGGTCGGGAAAATCCACCTGTGTAAAAACGGTTATCGCCAACCCATAAAAATGATGCCGAACAACTTATTCTCTTCTTATATGAATCGCTAACCACCTTGATGATCAGATGTCGGTGAGATTCATGTTCTCATACATGAGTATCATCCAACAAGGTAAAGTAGCCCATGACATTGTTGTGATATAACAGTCGCCGACCAAGTATATGTACCGCCAAGATGCTTCCGGCTTTGTTCAGTGATCGCCAACTAATAGATAGGAGTTGTCGACCAATAAATGATATTACCAAGCAACGATAGTTGGCCCCGACCAGTGATATACAGTTGTGAACTCTTCATTTTCGTTATATACCTGCCACCGACCACTTATATGAGGTCGGGAATCCTCCGACCTGTGATATATTTTCCAACCAGCTTTTTGATTTCGCTGACCAGTAATTGGTTCCTCCGACCTGCAGTACGAGTATCCGACTAAGAAAGTGATTTCGCCGACCAACATTTGCATAAAACTGATATAGCCAAATAACAAATATCGTCGACCAACGAACATCCGGGTAAAAGGCCAGAAATAACAACACCAGAGGAACAAAAATATGATTTTCCACTAACCACCTTGTGCAAGTGAATAAAACTCCGAGTATTTTGATGTTCTGTATCATATCTCAGGTTTATGTTCGGATCCACGATGATATGGTTTCCTCCGATCTGGTTTCATTATTGTTGTTGTAGAATGGCTATCTGAGTCGGTGGCCAGTCAAAAATTTATTGTACCAATAAATCAGGTATATGAGAGGACAAATAAATCGAAATTATCAGATCCATATGTGAAGATAGGGTTAATATTCTGAAGAAAATGGAATTGTTTTGGATTTTTACTCCAATGAACGGGTTTGTTCAGAACCTTGACGACTATTTTCTCAAACAAATTAAGCTGATGAGTACGTTTGAAGTAGATCTGGATTGATTGTCAAGGGAGAGAAAATTGTTTTTGATTTGTGTTTTTCTATTCTCTGATTAAAAATATAAAGAAAATTTGAACATCCATTAGAGATTTTTTTTGGATCTCGTCTCAAAGTCAATCATGAAAATTTCCAAAATTTGATGCGGTTGTCCAGATCTATATGTGAAAAATTGAGTGTATAATTCACTAATATAAATAAAACGGTGTGGTTAACATACTCGAATTTCAGATTGTATATAATGTGGAAAAATCATTATTCATAACAGTTTTATATGAATTCTAAAAATTTATGTAATCTCTGAATATATGATTCATGGTATAAAATTTAAACTTGAGAAGCAAGGCAACAGTTTTGATTTATGAAATCCACAATTTTACAGATTTCTCAACAAGAATTAATCCAACAGTTATGATTTTAAAATCATGATATGCAATTTTTACAGATTTCATAAATAAAAATTGGACAACTAATTTATGTATATAAACATAAAAATCATTAATAAATCGAATAATTTATTATACGTAGAGAAAATAAAAACTTAGCTTTTGATGAAGAACAATGCTTGTAACACGTTCCCACAGACGGCGCCAATCTGTTGATGACTAGAAATAGCATCCATGTTATCTTATCGGTATCAACAACAGATAAAAATGAAGGTATGAAGATGATGATTGAAGATGAAATGGTGATCACGTCAAACACATAAGAGACAAAGGTTTTTTAAGTGGTTTGGCTGTGAATAAAGCCTACGTCCACTGTTATTTTATTCCCAGGGGGTTACAATAGCACAATATGGTGTAGAGAGAGAAAGTGGTGTGCATCTTGTGTATGGTCTCTTAGTTGTCCCTCCCTTTGGCTAAGGGAATACGTGTATTTATAGTGATGGGAGTTAAAGAGATACAATGTCTTTATACATTAAGACATTTATATCTATATAAAATGAATATAACTGTTGGCCTTTTATGGTGGTTGGTCTTCCTTGAGTTGCTTGGTATGCTATGTGTTGGTTGGTATGCCGACCAACTCTCCTCGGGTGCCGACCAACTCTCCTCGGGTGCCGAATAAGTATAAATATTGCCACGTAGGATGACATGTGTCCTTTTCTGATTGGTCCTCGTAGATGGATAATTTTTGCGACAACAATGGGGATCTCGTGCTAAGCTATCCTTGGATTAATTCCCGGAATGTCAATATAGGACAATGTGAAGATGTTTACAAACTTTTTTATATCTCTTTAAATTACGTCTTCTCATGCTCATCGAGGGTTTACCATATCCTAATCTCGTGCAAATGGCTACTAGAACCGAGATTAATAATTATAGTCTCATCATTAATAGTTTGAATACGGTTATGTTGTTGCTTTTTTCTTATTAAAATAAGTTAAGAATTGTTCATTTACTAAATAATCATCATCAAAAGTTTGATTATCATCAAAAGCTTGATTAGCATCAAGACAATGAATGTAAAGCACAACAAGATACTCAAATCCTCATTTATTTCATTTTCACGAAATACAACATTTAGAACCTCATCAAAAGAAGCCTCGTTTATAATGAAATCAGTAAAAAAAAGTAGTTATAGGCTTAGGGATCTCTTGAAGAGAGTGGATAGAATGATTTAGACAGGGTTGAGCAGACTAGATTAGAACGGTATGTCTGTTACAAAAAGTGTGACACCCCGCCTAATTAACCCAGGGTGATCAGTCCTAAATTAAATTAGAACAGGTTTCTTAGTTGGTTCATTCTTAGCACCACTGTTGCCTTTTTAATTACTAACCACCTAAGTGAGAAAATAAGAGTGGTGACAAGTTTTATCTTTCATTAATTTAATGAAATACTCATGCGGAAACAAAATAATTTACACAATCACAATTAACTGAACTCCACCATTCACATATAAAAACTGACGGAATAAACTATCGGCTCAAAACCAACAAAAGTATAGACAATTAATAAATCTTAACAAGTCTGACATAAGTACTGAATAAAACAGTGAGCGACATGCTCGAGTTACTGATAAGAAATTTCTACACTAAAAATAAAGAGAACGAAGCGCCTATCAAACTCTCGCAACATCCACATGTGCTGCAGCAATGGATCCCTGGAATGAGTCAAGTCTGGCATCCCTGTGGCTGGATACCTAAAAGGTTTTTAAAAGTTTTTATAGCAAGGGTTAGTACCCAAAACATTTGGAAAACATTTAGAAAATGATTAACTTGCAGTAATAAATGTGTCTGCATGCTCTTCATATTTTATTTAGTGTCGTACTCCCTTGAGTACCTCCTCACCCCTACTTTATAATGCACTATTGACGCCTTAATTAATTTCCCTAGTCATTTATCCCATAACTAGATAATCGATTTAACCCCTGACAACCACCCTACTCTAACCGAGTATGCCAAACTTATGATTTCTATGTTATTGTCATCATTAACTTAATTATTCATTTCCCTTTTTATATTTATATAACTTTCACATCCACAATTTACAGCCTGCACTAATTTTCCCGTATATAATTATTTATCTCATTATATACGTATAGTCCTATTACAACATTCACACATATGTTGAAATAATAATTAATAATGAATATCCTCCCGAGTAATAACTCACCGGATGTATATTCTCTAAAGTACTATCCCACTAGGTGTATTCACATAACCTAGTTACCCCAAGTCAGAATTGCTCACTAACTTGGTAAAATAACATAATTATAGGAGGCGGTCATATTCCTTCCTTGAAAGTGAGATGCCCCTCACCCATATAATGGACGCTACGACCTAGGGATATGATCGCCTTATGACTCAAGCTAGGGGATTCACCCTCTACGCGCAACCTCCCCTAATAGCACTAGAGTAAAAATAATAATAATATCTAGCCACTGATATTAATGCACACACCATATATATATACTATCGCAAATCCTATATATATATATAAACAAAACACCCCGGCTATATCGTGTACTAACTCTGTGACACAAGACTATAGAAATTATCATGATTTTATGGCCCAACTCTGATTATTAATTCATTTCACATTAATTAATTAAATTACTTTTGGTGTCGCTCCAAGCAGTATATTCGGACTCGCTCTCGTGGCCCGAAATAAAATAATATCCGAGTCCCCAATACCCGACTCCAAATTAATTAGTTTTCAATCTAAATTAATTTAACACCTTGGTATCCCTACCAATATACCCAGACTCGCCCGCTCGATCCGTATTTAATTATTTTGGAATATTCTTCCCAAAATTTCCATCACGTGTCACACATCAATTCCTCCCAACCCCAATTAATCTCCTTCATTTTTGTTAGGAATTAATGTTCCATACTTATTTCTCACTAACTAAAGTATGGGGGAGAATTTCTAATTAATTTCCCTTATATATTAAAAGTGGCGTCACTATCAAAAATCTCGGACCATCGATTGATCGATCCCAGCCATCGATCGATCGAACAAGTCTTCATCTTCTCCGAGTCCCTATTTCAGCCATGGATGAAAACCTTAAATTTCCAACTCCTTCTACAGTCCAACCCAAGCCTTCTCATCGATATAACACGTCAAGAACACCATATGGGACCCCCATAAAGTCCCTAAACCCCGTTTAATTTACGTTCTCTACTCGTTTCTAAATTGGGAAAAAGCCAAGTTATTCGTAAATCAGTCTCAACACCAAATTACCAACTCAATTTCATTCCGAAATTCGTCTAGATTTATTACAACTAAGGCCAATATCTATTCAGAATTATGTTACACCATAAATTCCTACACCAATTCTCATCTTGTGTTCCAATTACAAAAACCCCATTTTTGTACCCATTTATCCCCAAAACGAATTTTAGGTATTCACATCTCATAAATATGAATTGGAAAGATAATTAAATGCTACATCAAGTTAACCACTTGCCTTATGGTTTCGTAGGGTCTAATTTGGAGTTGTGATTTTTAAGGTTGAAGATGAAATCCTTTCTTTTGGCTCTTTCCTTTGTCCCCCAAATTGCCTTTAACTGCTTCTCAGGGTTTTCTCTCCCGCTAAGTTTTTTCTAATCTCCAATCAGGCATTCCCATTTTACTTTTAATTAAGTAATTAGTCTTAATCCCATTTTTTGCCTAATGGGCCAAGCCCAAGTGACCCAAATACCCCTGTATGGGCCCGGCTATGCCTAAAAACGTCCTGTGACCCGTTTACTACCCCGGGTACACTTTTCCGACTATCTCGTCCCATCCAGACTCAAGTGTACACTCAGAATTGGCATCCGAATTAATTTATAAAAACCCTTATCTCACACCCAAATTAGCCTATACTGACTCCCGCCTGAGATAAGTAAATGTCCCGTCAATAATACCCGTAATGATGTAAATAATTTTTTACTATTCACTTAGTAATTTAAATTTCCCTAAATATTAACCATTTACTCTTCGATTAACATTTAAATAAATATTATCATAATTAATTCAATTAAATTAGTACACACAAGTAATTCAAAATTTCTCGAATTAATTAAACATTAAATGCACAAAAATACAGGGTGTTACATTCTCCTCCCTTTACAAAGGAATTTTGTCCCCGAAATTAGGTCATACTTGTGGTGAATATCTGTGGGTATTGTTCCCGCATATCCTCCTCCCGCTCCCAGGTAGACTCGTCAACGTTGTAATGACCCCACTGTACTCTAACTAGTGGAATAACCTTGGATCATAACTTACGCTCACTACGGATCAAAATATCCATCGGTCTCTCCTCATACGAGATGTCTGGATGTAAATAAATATCCTCGAGTGGAATGTGCCAGAAGGCCCTCTCGCTCCTTCGATATTTCTTCAGCAATGCCCTGTGGAATACGTCGTGTATCCACTGAAGATGCTCTGGCAATCCTAGTCTACATGCTACCGATCCCACCCTCTCAATAATAGGGAAAGGTCCCAGGTACCTCGGTGCTAATTTACCCTTCTTGTCGAACCCCATCACTCCTTTAATAGGGGACACCCGGACTAATACCTGATCCCCAACCTCTAACTCCACATGTCTCCATGAAGCATCATCATAACTCTTCTGCCTATCCTGAGCTATCTGGATCCGCCGTCGAATCAACTCTATCTTGGCAGACGCCTCTTGAATAGTCTTCGGCCCCAATATCTTATTATCCCCCACCTCTAACCAACAAGAAGGTGAACGACAAGGTCTCCCGTACAGTGCCTCGAATGGTGCCATGTCGATCGTGAATTGGTAAGAATTGTTATACGTGAACTCTACCAAAGTAAGGTATCTCTCCCATCCTCCCCCAAAGTCTATAATGCACATCCTGAGCATGTCTTCCAGCATCTGATTGACTCTCTCAGTCTACCCGTCGATCTGTGAGTGATAGGTTGTACTCAAACGTAACTCTGTGCCCATGTCCTCCTGAAAGCTCTGCCAAAAATGGGCCACAAAAATTTTGTTTCTATCAGACACAATATTTATTGGCACCCCATGCAACTTAATAATCTCCGTTATGAATAGCCGTGCATAACGCATCATCTCAAAGTCTGTGTGAACCGGCAGGAAGTGGGCCACCTTAGTCAATCAATCCATAATGACCCATATGGAATCGTGGCCTCTCTGCGATGTTGGTAACCCTATAATGAATTCCATTGAGATGCTCTCCCATTTCCACACGGGAATCTCTAGTGGCTGTAGGATCCCTGATTGTTTCTGATGGTCAACTTTCACGATATGATATGTGGCACATTTTGAGACCGACTCTATTATGTATCGTTTCATTCCTTCCCACCAATACTGCCTCCTCATATCCTGGTACATTTTATCCCCATCGGGATGTACCGCAAATCTCGAACCATGGAACATTGTCATAACAGCGTGCCTTAACTCCTCATCCTCTGGCACAATTAACCTCCCATTTAGGCATAGACCTCCTTCCGAGCTGATTAAGTAACCTTTCACTCCCTCAGCTAACAGTTGGCGTACCCTATCCTGGCAGATCTGGTCCTTCACCTAAGCCCTCACCACTCGCATAATGATCTCCGGTGTGATTGAAAAAGTTGACATTCAGGCCTTGGCTACATCGTCCTCATATCGAATCTCTCTCCTCTTTGCTTTCCAGACTTTTGATATTTCCCCAGTTGGTCTCCATCTCAATGCGTCTGCTACTACATTAGCATTACGAGGATGATACGGAATATCAAACTGTTAGTCTTTCATGAATTCTAGCCACCGCCTCTGCCTCATATTCAAATCCTTCTGTGTGAAGAGATACTGAAGTGACTTATGATCCGTGAACAAGGTGAACTGTTCCCCCAGTAGATAGTGTCTCCATATCCTCAAGGCAAAAATGACCGCTGCTAGCTCTAGGTCGTGGGTGGGGTAATTCCACTCGTGGGGCTTTATCTTTCTAGACGCATAAGCTATAGCCCTCTCCTCCTGTTGGAGCACACCCCCAAGTCCCTGTAAGGATGCGTCGGTGTAAACTCGATACTCTAGTCCTCCCCTCAGTAAAGCAAGTACTGGTGCAGATGTCAACTTATCCTTTAGCTCGTCGAAAGCTAATTGACAATGATCACTCCAAATAAAAGGCACCTATTTTCGAGTCAGATTCGTCAAAGGGCCCACAATGTTTGAGAATCCCTTAATGAACCTCCTGTAATAGACTGCCAATCCCAGAAAGCTGTGCACCTCGATCGGTGTCATGGACTATCCCCACTCCCTCGCCGTCGACGCCTTACTCGGATCCAGTGCAATATCCTGGTCTGACACCACATAACTAAAAAAGTGTACCTCCCACAGCCAAAATACACACTTCCCGAATTTGGCATAAAGCTGGTGATCACGTAGAGTTTGTAGGACCATACGCAGATGCTCTGAGAGCTCCCCCTCAGTTCGCGAGTAGATCAAGATGTCATCTATGAACACGATGACAAACTGGTCGAGATATTCTCTAAAAACCCTATTCATGAGATCCATGAACACTTCTGGCGCATTTGTGAGCCCAAATGGCATCACCCTAAACTCATAATATGCATATCGCGATAGGAAAGTAGTCTTAGGAACATCCTCCTCTCGGATACACCGCTGATGATACCTTGACCTCAAATTGATCTTGGAGAAGTAAGATGTCCCTATCAATTAGTTAAATAAATCATCAATCCTAGGCAACGGATACTTATTTCGTATTGTCACCTTGTTCATCTCCCTATAGTCCACGCACAATCGAAGTGAGCCATACTGCTTATTTACAAACAACACCGATGCACCCCACGATGATGTACTCTGCCAAATGAAACCTTGACCCAGGAACTGCTGAATCTTCTCTCTCAACTCACGCATCTTTGAAGGGGCCATACGGTAAGGTGCTCAAGCAATTGGCCTAGTCCCCGATGCTAAATCAATTATAAACTCGATTTACCTGCTAGGTGGCAACCCTGGTATTTCCTGGAACACATCCTCAAAGTCCCTCACTACCGAAATTGAATCTAATGGAACTACCACCTATTATGAGGTCTTCTCCTCGATATAATACAAGTGTGTGCGCGACCCTCCCTCAAGTAGAGGCATCGATATTAGGAACATCTCCTGCCTCGAAATGGAGAACATGATTGTCCTTTTATAATAATCCATAATCGCTCCATAACCTACCAAACAGTCCATACCCAGGACGAGATTGTACCCCTACATATCTAACACTAATAGGTCTGTCGCTAAACTAAGCCTCCCAATCAAAATGTCTACCCCTCGACAAATTGAGTGAATCAATGCCTCGCTACCTACTAGCGACTCTACACACATACGAAGACTACCTACGGTCTCTAGTAACCCGACCCATTTAGCAAGTTTAGATTTAATGAATGAATGAAATGTTCCCATGTCAAAAAGTATATTACCCTTATGACCATGGATGAGAAACATACCCTCAACCGCTGGCGGCGCCTGCGATGATGGAGGATTGGGAACATCCTGGACGTTGTAAACACGCCTGTAGTGCATTTTCCCCTGCTGCTGTGGGGCTGGTGGAGTCGGTGCTGCTGGCGACATCTGTCCCTGATTCCCTTGTTGTTGGTCTCTACCCCTCTGCGGGCACTCCCTCTTGAAGTGTCCTATCTTGCCACAAACAAATCAACATCTATGATCGTCCCCCTATCGTTGGCCCTACTGGCCCTGACGTAGTTGACCCTGCTAGCCTCCCCCAATGTTCCCCTGGCCCAGACAGCCCTGAGGAACCTACTGTTGTTGATTTGGGCTCGGCTGGCCCTGCCTAAATCCCTATCCTCCCGATCAGAACCCACCAGGCCTAAATTTCTTAACCTGATTCCCTTGAAGACTGTTAGTCTGCTGCTGAGCACGACTTGTGTCACTACCAATAACTGCCTTACCCTATTGGCTCGGCTCCCCTACCATCTTGCTCCCCTTCGCATGGAAGCGATGATCCTGGCAATGTACAAGAGCAGCATTAACGACATCTGTATATGTCACCAATGCCGAATTACCAATTATGTGATGCCTGATCCTCCAAGCTAGGCCATCCATGAACTTAGACTTCTTTCGCTGCTCGTCGCTCACCTCATTTGGAACAAAGTTCACCAAACGGGTGAACTCTTCCTCATAATCTGCCACTGAATTGTCAACGTATAATAACTCGCTGAACTTCTTCCTCATTTCAGCCTCTACCACTGGTGGGAAGTATTGCAGTCGAACCGCAATCAGAACTCGGATATCGTCTTCAGATCCCTCTCCTCGGTGGTGGTAACTGACTCCCACCACTGTAAGGCTGCCCCCAACAGACAGAAGGTAGCAAGCATCTATTTTTGTACATCGGTAAACTCCAGCATGCGCAGATGGTGCTGAATATTCTTCTTCTAGTCAAAAGACTCTACTACATCGGTACTACCTCAAAACTCGAGTGGGTGACCCTTCTAAAAGGTCTCCCTAACTCGTTGCCAAGACGGTGGCCCCACTGGAGTCTGAACTGCTTGTGCCACTAGAGGTGGTGCCCGGGGCTGAGGGAAATGGGTTGCCATAGCCCTCATTGCTGTCTTATCTTCTTGGGACACTATCACTGCCACCTGAGTAGTGGAGATCAACTCGGGTGGGGGTGGGGGTGGCGGAACCTGTGGCTTCATGAACCTCCCTAAGCTCATCCCTAGCCTCATCCCTATCCGCTCTCTGTCTCTTCGGTGGCATCTAAAAATAGATCGAATCATATAAGTACACAATTTATATAAAAATCTAATAGCAGAAATATGATAATCTCAAAAATAGAATGTGAATAAAAAGTCCTAATAATAGGGCTCCATAACAACCAAACGCTATGCTGAAATGTAGTAAGCCACACAGATCCTAAGGACACTAGAACCTGATGCTCTGATTCCATCTGTGACACCCCGCCTAATTAACCCCGGGTGATCTGTCCTAAATTAAATTAGAACAAGTTTCTCAATTGGTTCGTTCTTAGCATCAATGTCGCCTTTTTAATTACTAACCACCTAAGTGATAAAATTATACTGGTGCCAAGTTTTATCTTTCATTAATTTAATGAAATACTCATGCGGAAACAAAATAATTTAAACAATCACAATTAACTGAAATCCACCATTCACATCTAAAAACTGAACGAATAAACCATCGGCTCAAAACCAACAAAAGTAAAGACAAGTAATAAATCTCAACAAGTCAAACATAAGTACTGAATAAAACAGTGAGCAACATGCTCGAGTTACTGATAAGAAATTTCTACACTAGAAATGAAGAGAATGAAGTGCCTGTCAAACTCCCCCAACATCCACATGTGATGCAGCAACGGATCCATAGGATGAGTCAAGTCTGGCATCCCTGTGTCTAGACACCTAAAAGGTTTTTAAAAGTTTTTATAGCAAGGGTTAGTACCCAAAACATTTGGAAAACATTTAGAAAATGATTAACTTGCAGTAATAAATATGTATACATGCTCTTCACATTTTAGTTAGTGACGCACTCCCTTGAGGACCTCCTCACCCCTCCTCTACTGTGCACTATTAATGCCTTGATAAATTTCCCTAGTCATTTATCCCATAACTAGATAACCGATTTAACCCCCCTGGGAACCACCCAACTCTAACCGAGTATGCCAAACTTATGATTTCTAAGTTATTGTCATCATTAACTTAATTAATCATTTCCCTTTTTATATTCATATAACTTTCACATCCACTATATATGATACAATTTACAACCTGTACTAATTTATCGGTATGTAATTATTTAGCTCATTATATACGTATAGTCATATTACAACATTCACACCTATGTTGAAATAATAATTAATAATGGATATCCTCGCGAGTAATAACTCACCGGATTTATATTCTATATAGTACTATCCCACTAGGTGTATTCACATAACCTAATTACCCCAAGTCAGAATTGCTCACTAACTTGGTAAAATAACATAATTATAAGAGGCGGTCATATTCCCTCCCTGAAAGTGAGATGCCCATCACCCATATAATGGACGCTATGACATGGGGATATACTCGCCCTATGACTCAAGCTAGGGGATTCACCCTCTACACGAAACCTCCCCTGATAGTACTAGAGTATAAATAATAATAATAATATCTACCCACTGATATTAATGCACACACCATATATATATATATACTATCGCAAATCAATCACGTACAGACGGTAATGCAGGTTTGTAGGTAATTCCATAATTCCTCCCTCTGATCAAGTACAAACGGTAATGCAGGCTCGAGTGAGGAGTTATGGAGCTTGATTTGTAGAGATTTTCGGATGTAGGAGAAAGGATGGACAAACCTTAAGGGGTTTGGGTGAGATTCTACATATGTTGGGTGTTTTGACAAGAATGATTTGGGCAGAGAAGTGAAACTCTAGGTTTCCATCTGGTAATATGGCACTCACTCTGGTTCCATGTGTTAGGAGAGGGCTATGACTGGTGTTGCATTTAGCATTAGGTGGTGGAGCGATGATACCCCGATCTATGATACCTTGGATCACATTTGTTATGGGAAAACATTGGTTGGTGTGGCCCGTGATTTAGTAAAAGTTGGAGTGAGCATAATATTTGAAGTTCTTAGAAAGGGGATTTGGTAGTGGTTGGGGTTCTAATGGTTTGATGACGTTTCAGGCCATCAAGGCTTGGTAGACTTTTTACAGGGGAGCATGGAGTTCAGTATATTCTTCTCTGTTTGGGTTGGGATGACTTTCAGGTCATTAGGAAGTGGAAGGTTGGGATTATTAAGACTAAGGTGCTAATCGGGTTGTCATACTTCTTTTGCACAAATTATTCAATCAACCTTTTCGGTTCAGGTTCAACTTTTTAATTAGCAGTCCCTTCTTTAATCTCCATACCAGACTCTTGAATGGCTCTAAAGTACGAGTAGTATTGTCCTCCCATCGATGCTTGAATGTGGGGCAGGAAGTTCATTTTCACTATATTCACTTGCTTTTCCTCTGAGGGATTGTCGATCATAGTGGAAGCTTTCTCTCTCCAACTTTGGATGAAACTACTGACTAATTATCCAGAATTCTACTTAAGTAGTTATATATCTCTGCGTGTAAATTCCAATTCTTCATTATATTTTTACCGTGACATGAATTATCTCATCACGTCCTCCCAACTACGAATGATGGATTCCTCGTGGGACAGGAACCACCTAAGGTCACTTTGTTTCAAGTTTTGCTAAAACATTTGGGCCATTATTTCTTCTGAAGTCCCAATGAGGGTCAAGGATTGATAAAAGTTGCGTAGATGCATAATCGGGAGCTCACTACCTCGAAATTTCTCAATGTCTGGCATCTTCAATTTCACCGGTAACTTAGCTTTAGGATAAGGATACATTTTAGTGTAGTCCATGTAATTCCCTGATATCTTGAGTTGGTCAAAAATTTTTATAGTGGCTTGAGGTATTTCTTGACCTTATTCAGTTCTTATTCCTTAGGATTCACGAGCACCGACGGATTATCCCCTGGCTAAGTAAGGCTTAGAATCGATAACTGAGAGGGTGATGACCCATTTACAGGTGGGGCATGTTGCGCATGTTGATATTGTTCTAGGTCCCAAACTAGATCAGGCACAAGTGGTCCCATAGCAAGAGGGGAGAAAATCTAGGTTCATGAGCCCCAGAAGTTTGGACCCGATGTTATTGCATCTCCTAGACATCAGCTTGAAGGTGGTCAATCTTAGCACTAAGTTAAGGTAGGATGGCCATCAAATCTGGTTGAAAATTCGGGACTTGGTCAGGATTCTCCATGAATCACTTTTAGACGTAGGTCTCAAACTCGGTGGAAGAAGCAAAGGAAGCAATAGAGATTTGGGGTGGTTTGACAGAAGACCAGAGCCAATAGGGCGCCAAGCAAAAATCTAGTATGCGGTGAACCTGAGAGGGAAAATGATTTTGGTTTATTTTTAAAGGAAAAAGGAATATTTTTGGTATTTTTTTTAAAGGATGGGAAGATGTGTTATTTGGTATTTTCATTTTTGAAAAGAGGGGAAATGGTTAAAATCCTCAGCATGATTATTATTATTAGGTTCCACTTGAATTATGTTTTCATAAATGCAAGAAAAATGTCAAACATGACTCGAGCTTAGGGAAGAAATAGGGTATAAGATGCAAGAAACGGTTTAACTTGCTTCTAGTATCACAGATAGGGTTTTGTTATGAAATTAAGCGAAATAACACAAAAATTTTGGCAGTATGGTGACCCGAAATTTTGGCAAAGTTTTGCACTATAACGACAATCTAGATATGAGTGTCCTTGGACATATGCCTATATGAGGTTGATTCACTTAGTGGGTTAGTGAAAGGATTCCCCCTTTTGGCATGTCTTCCATGATATACCTATTGCCTATAAGGGTATTCATTCATCGGTTCGTGTGGACAATCCATTTGAATTGCCTCACGATATACCTCGTTGGGATGATACGTGTGAGAGGGAATTCAATATACTCGATGTACGTGAAAAATTTCCCTGTTATATACCTCCCATCGTGAGTTCAGTCAAGCAGTACGATTCAGGGGGAACCATTAGATATATGTCGAAATTACAAGGACAGTCGAAGGTGAAAATCATATTTCTTAGGTTGACCGCACCCCGCTGGACTGGCACCCATCACGAATTGACCCCCCCCCAGTACGAGACAAAATTTTGGTCAATATTTCCATGCTCACGTGATATAGTGTGCACAAATGCATAAATCTTGATTAGTATCTTATGGAGATTTTTTGTATGCTAAGTAAAGGGAGTACTATCATTATAAGGGAGAATATACAAATAGCATGAGATATAAGGGATAATCATGGAAACTAAAGCTAGAAAGTATATACATGGAGCATGGAGACTATACAAAGAATGGTGATAGAGTGCGAACATGAGAATATATAATTGAGGAATATGTGTAAGGTGAGAGAGTCACATGAGAATAGTGTGAGTGAAAAGGTATGGAATACATACAAGTGAAAGTGTGTGCTAGTGAAGCTAGGCGTGGATAATCTACCCGTGGTGTGTGAAATACGTGTAACTGAGCATAAAGATATACAAATAAGAAATTATAAGGGTGTGTGCTAATGAAGCTAAGCATGGATAATCTATAAGTGGTGTGTGAAGGAAGTATGTAAAAGTGAGACTATATACGAGTGGGAGTGTGTGAAGTGAGAATGGAGAATATATATAAGTGAACATAGGGTGGAACATGGTGAACATCTAAAAGTGAGTAAAAAGTGAAATATGTGACAAAAAAGTGATATATACATGTGAAAGGAACATGATAGAAATAAACATCATGATAAGAATGAGATACATATATATATATATACAAGATGTAAACATAGGAGTGAAGAGAACATACAAGTGAAGGCTCGTGTACACATATAGAAAAGCAAGACATCCAAGAAATAACACCCATGTGAAAATAGAGTCTAGTCCTCTAAAAAGTCCCCAATAGAGTCGCCACTGTTGCCATCTGGGTCTGATTCCTCTGGTGTGAGCTAGACCCAAAATTAGGATGAGAGGGAATGTCCTAAAGGAGTCTCCCTTTCATCCCCTGCCAGTGTGCGTACGGGTGATTCAAGGTTTAGGAGTCCTCTTTCCTCCACTCGCACGTGCATTTTTAGCGGCTGCCTCGGATACAAAATTGGTCATCATCAAAAGGGGGTAACACGAAGGAATAAAGTAGCTGGCCTATTTTTCTCAAGACAGTCAAAAGAATGTAGCTTCCTTAAGAGAAGGGCATCAAGGTCATACTGATGCATACGAAACCAAGCGAATCAAGGGTTCGAGGATGAAGTTCTAGAAGGGGAAGGTGTTAGGCACCCATTTCTCCCTTTTGATCTCTCATGGGCTATGTTAATATTCTCCTATTCTCCAAAGCGTGATGTTTGTGTACATGTGATAGTGTAAATAACCGGATAAGGGAATCATTCAACTCGCATCATGGGAAAGACAAAGCGGAATCATCCATAATAGTGTACCCAAAAATAATATAAACATATGATGTGGGTGTTCGCTGAATTACAAGTCGCGATGGAAAAGAGAATGTGCATGTCGAACGAGACACAAATATATAGGAGTTCAAGACTTAAAAAATAAATATAATATTGTATAAAAGTATAAAATGGAAAGAGTGTACTCGAATCCCAACATTGCTTGAGACGCCTACATGGCCTAAGGGGGCATCAAAGTTCATGTAGTTTGAATATATCGTAAAGTTGGGTTTCAATCCATTATCCTAATTTTTAGACTCCTCTTTGAGTGCTTTTGGAGAAAATGTATTCAAGTGTGAAAGTGTGAGAAAATGAGGAAGCTTTGCTTTCAAAATTTACAAGTAAACCCCTTTTTTTGTCTTTTTGTCTTTTTATGAAAACAAGTTATATTGATACTAATAGTAAAAATGGATATTACACTGTGTGAGATAATGAAATAAGAATAAAAGATATCACAAAATGGGAATAAAGTGAGTAAATAACACTAAATGAGTGCATTAGAAAAAAATTAGTGATAGATCTTCTAGGAGACTTTTGCTATTGAATTTGGAAGGTATGTAGGTTGTTTTTATGGTGGTATAAGGGTGGTATAATAGGATGAGGTTAGTTACCATTTGTGTTAGGAATGTGAGGTGGGAAAATAGGGTTTTTATTAGTGACGACGCTCTAATTTCGAGATAATGTTTGCTAATTGCTGAAAAGGACTTCCTTTAGGAGTGAGGTCATGGGATCCTTAAATGGTGCCTTTTAGGGTTAGGGGTGCCGATTGTCATGGACCCTAGCCTGCCTATTGGCACAGTGCCTACCTTGCTGGGAAAGGAAAGTACACCTTGCAGATAGGCAAGAGGTTTGGGGTGTCTATAGGCAGTTCGGAATGGAATTTTTTTTAAAAGCTGACATAAAATGAAAATCGTAAGTTCTAATCGTCCACGGACGGGACCATTGGAAACAAGATTCAAAGTCCTTCAATAATTCATTGATCCACCTTCGAATTCAGGAGTTGATCATAGTCAAATAGGCCCCCAGAGTGCCTAGTGGCCAATTGATCGGTTCTCGGAGAATGACCTAAGTTTTACGGAGGGATGAGGAATTTTGGGTGCATAAGAAGGTATTTAGTGGGGTACTAGGATGGGGTGTCTACAATAGGCATTATGGTGTGTCATGGATTTCCCTCTAAGAATAGTGGCAGCTATTGCACCATGAAAGGAAAATACAGATGGATCAATAAGTAACAAATATTTGATAAAGAGAGACGAGCATAAATTTAGAAAAATTACCACTTATAGATGATGTTGAACTAATCTCCATATAGCATCAAATTCATCGACCCTAAATTCAAAGTCTTTACTATGGTCGCAGTAGACAAAAAAATCCGTGGCATTATTTATATAGTGGACGATGGAGTCTGGGTCATTCTTCAGGTCTTCTAACATGACGGGATAGTCAGGATCAAACTTGAAATCTACCATCTCGCCATAATAGGAGAACGACCCCTAGCGATGAACGAGTCGATGAGAAGAGTGTCCTCTGATTTGAATCCTATCAATATCAGACCCAGTTGGCCTCGCCTTACTCACCGTGGGGACTATAAGATCACCTTGGGTAGTGGGGGCCTCGAGAGGCCTTTTATTACCAGAAGGCATGGGAGCCTTCCCTTTGGACTTAGCCCGGACAGCAACATCAGCTTCGTCTTTACTCTGAACATTAATCTCGGCTTGCTTTATGTTCTCAACCTCAACCCTCTTTTAGGCGCCAACCTTCTTTTTGTCCTTAGCCTTAGTGTCAACTTTTCTATACACCTAATTCTTAAGTTTTTTTCTGCGAGAACCATCCATGGAAGCATGATTAACTACTCGAGGTGCCATCCCATAAGAAGGTTCAACAATAAAGCTCAAGGTAGTGGGTTGCACAAAAGTTCAACAATCATACATACTATAGTGCATAAACGAAATATAACATGATATAGAAAAATGTTCTCATCTACTTCAACTTCAGCCTTAATACACTAGTTGGCTTCAACATGGCCTTCTGATACCATGGGAATCAATGTCTTTTAAGGAGGAACACCACTGTAAGGACATATTTTCTATAGTCTATAGTTTACAAAAAGTATGTCGTATACCGCTACAATCGTCGAAGAAGTTCACGTTCATACGTTCATGAAGACATAACCGAATTTCATGCATCTTCAACATATGTGCAACATGAGGTAAAATTTCATATAAAAGGTGTTTAAAATTATTTACTTTAGTATTGAGATATTTTTTGAAACTGTTTTTATAAAACTGAGGCATTTTTTAAAGTCAATTTTTTTTAAGACCTATAGGCGAGTATTTTAAAATAATATTTTCTCGCTCCTATCGTTCAAAAATGACAAGGAAAATGTCATTCAAACGACATTGACATGTCATTCAAATGATAGGTTCTAACGACATGCAATGTGGTTTGAAAGGGCACTCGAAGGGTTGTTTCTTGTTTGCTTCAAACAAACCCATACTATTTTGTGTTATTAAAGGTAGTTCTTAAGATCGTAAGTAACGACATCAGATGTCGTTCGAATGACTTCTAACAACTTGCATCGCCTTAAGATTTTTAGTCAGCTATAATTACATGTTTAAAAAACCTGCTTCATTAAGACTTTTGATACACGAAACTGCTTTTTAACAGACCTTTGGTCTTCATCGTTTAAGGTTAAAAACCTAATTTTTGATTCACCAAAACATCCCAATCCTTTTGTGAATCATTTTTGGAACCCAAAATACTACTTGGAAGCTTATCTTTATGGATTGCCATCTCTACTACTGATTGGTGGTCCTGCTTGCTGACGACTGCGGTCATTGAGGTTCTCGAGGAGATCTTTGTTGGATACTAGGATGAGATCTATGTGGGTTTGCTGCGATAAATTCACTGGAGATTTTGCTGTGTAATTGTAACTAGTGATTTGCATTATATAGTGAAATAAAAGTTTTACCTGAAAGATTTTTTTTTCTGAACCTCAAGATTTGTGATTGTTTGACTTGCATGTTTGATTTATATCACATAGAAGCATGATTAGGGTTTAATTAATTTGGATCAAAGTTTGACTCTAATTAAATAAGTTTAAATTTAGAAATTTGTGAATTAAATAAATAATTGATATCATGCATTCTACAAATTGGTATCAGAAAAGGTTACTCTTATTTATCGAGTGATTCTTTTTTTGCAAAATTTTTATGATATCAATTTTTTTAAAATTTTGATTTTGAAAATTTTCGCAATTTTTCCAATGGAAAATTTATATAATCGGTTGCCCGTCTTTGATGGCACGAATTATGCCAATTGGAAATCCCGTATAAAATCTGGTTTAAAGGCTATTAATGAACGTGTCTGGATTATTTGTGAAAGAGGGTGGACTCCTCCCACTATCACCGTCGATAATGTCACGAATCTCAAACCTATGTCGACTGGACTGAGGATGATTATAAATGGAGTAACTTTAACACCTGTGGCCTGAGAGCTATTTCTGAAGCCGTCACCCCTGACGAGTTCTGCCATATTATGATGTGCACCACGTCTAAAAAGGTATGGGATATCCTTCAATTGACACATGAGGGTACTAATGCAGTTAAGGTGTATAAGTTAAAATTTTTAATAGCACAGTTTGAGACTATTACGATGTCAGAGTCCGAGTGTTTTGATGAGTTTTATGCTAGGTTATCTGACATAGTCAATACGAGTTTTAATTTGGGTGAGAAAATTGAGGAGACGAGGGTTGTTTAAAATATTTTGAGGTCACTCCCATCCCATTTTATTGCTAAGGTCATTATTTTTAATTCTTTAGGAATATTAGATACACTTAGGTTAGAAGAACTCGTAGGAAACCTTCAAACTTATGAGATCGACATGCTTCCCAAAATCGTTAAGTCTAATGATATAGGGATTGCACTTAAGGCACAATCTAGAAAAGGTTAGGAAGTGTCTAGGAAGGAGAAGAAGAATAAGAAGAAGAAGAAGAAGAAGAAGAAGAAGAAGAAGAAGAAGAAGAAGAAGAAAGAGAGAGTTTGTGAGTCCGAGTCTGAGGGAGAGTTTACTTTTGATGATGACGCCATGTTTGCTAATATTTTTAAAAAGTTTCTCAAATTTTCCAAAGAAAATTCTTCCAATAAAAAGATGTTTGAGAAAAATAACAAGAAAGAAAAGGCCAATGAGAGCAGTGAGAAAGAAAAAGAGGAAGAGGCGAGATGTGTTGAATGCAATGACAAAGGGAATAAAGCATTTAAATGTCTCACCATGCTAAAGAGAAAGGGCAAGAAAATATGCTAGCCACTCTTAGCGATAGTGACGAAGAGGTGACTGATTTAAGGGATGAGTCATCAAATGGTATGTGCGTCGCATTTATGACAAGTAACGTGGGCACAGATAGTTTGTCCCACGATGATGATGAAACTTGTGTACGTGACAGCCCCAATGATGATTTGAGTGTTTCGATTGAATGTGAGAGTGAGATTGAAAGTAAGGGTGAAAGCGATCTGCAAAAAGCATTTAGAGAGTTTTATGCTAAGACCATAAAGACGAAGAAGTTTAATAAGGAGTTAGGTGCTAAGGTGTTATATTTGGAGAGATATGGAAGTTTTAAGGGGATTTGAGGCATCGACGAGTCAACTCGAGAAGGTGAAGGTTTCTTTAAGTGAGCAGTTGATCATTTTAGGTCGAGAAAAGAGTGAACTTGAATCTCGTGTGTCCTAACTCGATAGAGGTCTTAAACATGCTTGGGAGGTCAAGGTTACTATATAGGATACATCTAAGAAGGTAGGAAATATGCTCCATTGTCCTGCTTTGTGTAATGTTGAGAAACCCCATGTTGCACTCGAGTCATTTCGCGAGTTTGTGATAGATCCATATAGCTCTCAACCTAACCCACCTAGGTGTTCGTTACCCAATAGGACAGTGCGTCCTAGATGTTTTGTGAGAGGTGTTCCTAGGCTCTTGTATGTTTGCACCCATTGTAAGAAGAGAGGACATCTTAAGGAATTCTATTTTTAGTAGGGAAGTGTCACATAGATTTTTGCCACGTGTTCCCGCACACGCACCCACACATGATACTTTGCTTGATTCTGCACATCACATGAGAGAGTTTGCACACATTCGAGAGGAAGTTAAGTTTTTAGTCAAAACTTCACATGATTTTATGGACGTTTTTCATAGGATGTCACCGCGTTTAGAAAAATCATCCCCACCTAATGGTTGAGGTTTAGACTTGTTTGCTAGCATAGGATGACTTTCATGATTATACTTTATGCCTATGGCTAGTACGTACCACTTTTGTATTTTTTTTTTTATTTTGATACATTTTTCAAAAAACCAAAAAGATTTTTTTTTCTGGAAAATTTTGGGAAAATAAAAAAAAAAATCTATTTTTTTTAAAAAAATTTAAAAAAAGCCAAAAAGAATTTATTTTGATAAAAAATTTGGAAAAGGGGAAAAAGATTTTTGTATTTCGTTTTACATCATTTATGGATGGACATTTAGGATGACCAAGTCACAACATCATTCTATATCCATGTGACTATTTGATAGTATTTTGAGGTGATACATCGTTTCATCCATGTTCTTTGTAATGTTTGGACTCATTAAGATGAGATTTGAGATTACTTTCTACATGTTTGACTCGTGATTTCCTTTAATGCACACTTGCACGAATTTATGTGATTATTTTGCTTGTCTATTACGTGTTGGTCGAAGTGTTTTCATCTCAATCCTGTCTTTAAAACGAACCAATTGCGATAAAACTTGACAATGAAAGTAGTGCATATAAGAACCGTTACCCATGAGGAACTTTTTTAATATGAAAAAAATGATAAGTGTACACGGGAAAGGGCTACGAAAGGCACAATTATCCTTTGTAAGAAAGCCACCGTTTAAGATGGGCCTAAAAAAGTGTGGCAGTATAAAAATTAGCCAAGGCCAAACTAGTTTAGTTTGATATGATCATTCAAAAGAAAATAATTAAATTGAAAAATATGATCATTGTTATATATGAGGGAGTTTGATTGGAAATATATCAACGGGTCTGCACGTCCTGACAAAGTCTTGAAAAAGAATTACATAGTTTTAGATGTTATTGGTGTGAAAATCATTTTAGACTTTGATTTGTCAATTTGATTAAGTCAATGTCATTTGAATTCAACAAAATTTACACCTAAGGATGATTTTGAGTTCATTCATTAGGAGTATCCATATTAATCCTGCACATTTGTTATGACTATTTGAGTTGATTTTCCTATTGAATTTGTTCACACCCATTCATTTTGTTTCCAAGATTTGGTTATCTTTGTGTAAATTCATGGCTTGTGTTGTCTTTGTAAATTTCCTTTGCTTGAAAATTTTGAAAAATCAAAAAGAGTTTGTGGATCCTTTTGAGTATATCATTGCATGAGCATAATTATTTTTCTATTCATTATGCTTGTTGTGACAATTCGAGATTTTTTGCTTCTTTTCCTTGTCTATTTCGAACAAATAAAAAAGGGGAGAACGAATTATAAATTATGGGGGAGTGAGAGTTTGAATTATGGGGGAGATCTGGAATTTTACTTGATTCGATTTGATACTTGATTTATGCTATCTCATTTCAAACTCGATACGCACAAAGGTATTTGCTTTGTTTATTGTGTGTAGGACTTTGATGATCATTTGGAAAGAAGATAAAAGAGGCGCAAGGAAAGCAAAGAGATTTAATTTGAAGAGATTTCAAAGTTGAGATTTTTGAAGAATTTGAGGACTTGCATTTTAGTATATTTTCGGCTTTGGGTTGCATGGGAGGGTATTAAAATTGTATAGGTATTTTGATTGATAATTCGGATATTTTTATTTTGTACAGGCATAGACATAGGGAGAGATTTGTAAGGACATATTTTCCATAGTACATAGTTTACATAGAGTATGTCGTATACCTCTACCACCATTGAAGAAGTTCACGTTCATACATTCATGAAGATGGGTCCGAATTTCAAGCATCTTCAATATACGCGCGACATGAGGTATAATATCATATAGTATGTATTTAAGTTTCATAAATGCATTACTTTAGTATTGGGATATTTTTCGAAACTGTTTTTATAAATTTAAGGCATTTTGTCTAAGTCAATATTAATTTTTTAAGACCCGTAGGCGAGATTTTTAATATAATAATTTCTCGCTCCTATCATTCAAACAATAGCTTCAAACGACATTCAATGTTGCTCGAAGGATCGTTTCTTATTTTCTTCAAATGAGCTCGTACTTTTTTGTGTTTTTAAAGGTCATTTTTAAAGACGCTAGTAACAACATCAGATGTTGTTCAAACGACATAAACATGTCGTTCGAACGACTTCTAACGACATCTATCGCCTTAAGTTTTTTGTTTAGATATAAATACATGTTTTGAAGACCTATTTCATTAAGACTTTTTATACATAAAATATGCTTTTTGGTAGACCTTTAGTCTTCATCTTTTAAGGTTAAAACCCTTGTATTTTATTCACCAAAATAACCCAATCCTTTTGTGAATCATTTGTGGAACCCAAAATACTTCTTGGAAGTTAATCTTTGCGGAGTGCCATCTCTACTACTATATCGTGGTTCTTTCGGGAGCTGCTTACTGACGACTATGGTCATTGAGGTTCTCTAGGGGATCTTTTTTCAATACTAGGCGACGATTTATGTGAGTTTTATGCGATAAATTCATTGCAGATTTTGTTGTGTAATTATAAGTTGCAATTTGCATTATATAGTGAAATAAAGGTTTTACCTGAAAGGGGTTTTTCCGAAACGTCGATATTTGTGATTTTTTGATTTTCATATTAGATTTATATCACATAGATGCATGATTAGGGTTTAATTAATTTGGATCAAATATTGACTTTAATTAAGTAAGTTTAAATTTAAAAATTTGTGTATTATAAGTATTATCGATATCAAGCATTCTACAACCACCAGGAGGAGTACGGTACCCAAGGCATATAAACTTGGATACAGAGAAGATATCTTTAAATTTTTGGGGATTGAGCACACAAAAACCTTCAAACATATCCCGCGGTGCAGAAGGTATTATCATGATTTCTTCACTAAAAAGGTTTAACAAAGGCAGAGTATCAGTCAAAAGAAAATAAAGAAAAGTGGTTAGCAATTTTGTTCGGCCCACACCACTCGTGGGGAACACTACAAGATCGACTCTTCTCATATTTTTTGAACTCCCATTCCCCCTTCAAAAATGTAAACTGATTTTCTAACTATGGTTGCTCATCTGAACAACCTTGACCATTATCAAATGTGACTTCTTGGGAGCAAAGTAATAGTACCCAAGAGCCTTGGCATTGTCCTTTAGACCATGTATGAACCTAAAAATATCCCCCGTTAGATCAAAATTGGTTCGTGACTGCAAAAATCGATAGGCATTAGGGGAAGTTGGGTAGAAGGAACCCTATAACCCCTTATGATATACCTTATAATAGGGTGTAAAGGCAGACAAATCCCAACTTTAAGTGTCCATATGGGGAAGAAAATATCATCTGCATTAGACGATCGTAACCCTTTAGTCATAATTTGGTAGCGTTGTTGTAATGTTGATGGGTAAGTCGTACAGGTCTATCAGGTCATCCAACTCATCCTCAAGGACATTACAGGCATGCCGTCTGGCGTCAGTATTTTCAAGGTTATAAGAGTCAGTGGAAATCCCAAAAGTTCTCTCCTAGGTAGAATATACATCAACAAGAGATATGGAAGGTGCAAATTTTTTAGATATGACTATTTCAGTCGAGATATGTCAAAAAATGTGTCGAAAAAATTTCAACCATTAGGTTGGTGCTCATCCTCGTCAACTATATCTAGCCCCTTGAAGTTAGCATTGTGATACACCACATTTCTAGCGTGTGGAGAAGATCCAATAGAAGATTGATCTCAGGGGGTATACCGAGAATGATAAGGACTATCCTCGGGTCAGATTACAATTAAAGGAACAATAAACCTTTTAACCAGAACCCTAGGAAAAACCCTATCCAACCTCTTATCGCGCTCTAACCATCTATTGACCCAGGACTATTCACTCATAAAGGTTTAAAGATATTTATGGGCATGATTGGTGATGAAAAATATGGAATTTAGGGATAAGCATAGGCTTGGGTGTCGTTCGATTCCAAAAAATAAGAAATTGGACAAAATGAAATCCTAGAACACTTAAAACGAAACCCTAGGCCGACTATCTCATTGGCCACCTAAGACGTTTAAACTCGAATCAAAGGTTAAATACAACAACAATAACTACATATCCCAACTTTGATTGAAGAAATTGCAAAAAAAAATCTCAAAAGAAAACCCTGAGAAAGCTACAGAAGGAAAAGCGATGTACCTAGAATAATAAAACCATGAAAGCAGACTCAGAACGCTTAAGAATGTGACAAACTCTGCTGGAAAGATTTTCGCAGTTGGACCTAGCCTAAAATGGCAAAAACTAGGAAAAGTTTAGCTAGAGGAGAAAGGGTTTAAGAACGAGAGGAGTTTTTCTCTTTCTAGAACGAAATTATGCAAAGGAAATGAGTTTGAAAAGTTTGAAATTATTTGGAAAACACATTTTATACTTTTTAAGCGGTAATCATTGCCCCTATTAAAGAAGGACATGATATCACGCTTGGGAAAAAGGATTGGCGCTTTACCGACTAATACACGCTAACCTAGGCACACGCGTCATAATTACACTAGACGTTATTTCTAGCATTTGATACGTTTCAAGATCAACTCCAAGGGAAAATTTTCACTACTCATTCTTCTCAGCGCATGCCTAGAAGATTCAAAGATGACCGGAATCGTGGAAGTTGATGACTTTCCACTCTTAACACTCAAACTGGTCATCACATACAAAAAAGATGCAACACTTCAGAGAATACACTACAATACTCAATCGTGAGCAAAGTCTTGCGGACTTTTAATGTACCATGAATATGGTATGGCCCACTGACCAATGAGAAGATGATATCTACACTCATCTCTCTCATAATGGAGGTCCACTCAACTACCAACATAGTTGGCCAAGGCAATTATGGTTGACCTTGGTATAAAAAATAATGAATTTAGGCTATCTAACTCATAAGAGTTAATATTGTTATATAACACCGTCAACGTAAGCATGTACTATGTGATTGGGTGATGTCAGTAGCACATCCCAAGTGGGGAGATATGAAAATATTCCCCATGTGTTTTATAACTACCTTCATGATTATTCTCCCACTTGTATCTAACTGTGTACATTTTCAACCTATGAAGGCATACCGCCTGTACCTATATATTCTCTCTCGACTAAACTCCTATTAATAGCCCACAACACCCTCATTGGTAGGGATCGAGATATTATTTGCATATCGTTATGTTGTCCATTTCTAGAGTGAACTTGAGAACTTGTGACCTCTATTAATCCATGGCGTTTTCCATCTGAATCGGTACATTAAACACCTTCACATATGGATATAAGCACCTCTTTTGGCATAACCACGTAAATCTGGTTTCATTCTCTTTCTCTCATCTCTCTTTACTGTTTGCTCTAGATTAGCATTTATGTGGTTATATCTCTTTGTATGTTATTCTTTATAGTTGGTATATATCTTCTAAGACTAAATTGATATGTCAGTTTTAGACATTAACAATTAATGCAAGTATCACAAGATCTCGTGTTTTCCATTGATGGTCAACGTATGGGCTTGTGGCAACCCATAACTAATATATAAAAGGGTTATTTGGCCTTTGCCACCAATTAATTATGGCGTATATCACTTTGGGTGCTAAAGTTTAATATAATAGTGTTTGGGATATTAGTTTAAATAAATGTCATTCGATTAATGATTTGACCCTTAGCTCACATCATTTTAAGCATGAAACTCCAAATATGCCCTTATATTAGTTAAATTATATGGACTTCCCCCCCCCCCCCCCCCTCTTGAATATATTTTTCAAGTAGTTTGAGAATTAATCTTCAAATAATTAAAAATTATTACGTTTTGCCCAAAAAATGATCCGATTTATAAATTTCGTTTTAATTGGTATAGCGGTGCATTAATGCATTAAAAATCCTTTAATGTTATTACATTTCTACGCTTTCTCACACTTAGGTGTTTTTTGTTTTTACCTCTTAAGTTTGAATTTGAACCATTCAGACTTAAGAGGTAACAAAAAGTATTTGTTTTTTTAAATGATTAAGAGGCTAACGGCTATATTTGGCTCTTAACGGTTAAGAGATAGAGTTACAACTGAAGTCTGAATCAGTCTAAATACATTCATTCAGAGATACATTCAGACATAAAAACAAACATATTTTTCAAATTCAGATTTCAGACTTAAGATTTAGTCTTTAGATTTCAGATTCAGACTTAGATTCAGATGAAATATCAAACGCAACCTTAATATTACTAGTAGGATTTTGATTTCATTTTGCTAATGGTGTTTGTGATGTGGCGGTGACAGTTTTTGTTATTGGCTTGGCAGGTGGTGGGAGATATGTGTGTAAGAAAAAGAGAGAGAGGAGGAAGATTATCAGAGATGGTTTTATTAGGGGTGAGGCAGCAACGAATGGGAGTGGGAGTGGGAGTGGGGTTGTGGTGGGCAGCTTCTGTAGGTGTTAGAAATGGGGAAGGGGTGGCTGGAGAGGTGATGTTTGTTGTTTGTGGTGGCGGTGATGGAGTTAACAAATTGTGGCAGTGATGAGATTGACAGGTTGTGGGTGGGGGCTGAGGTTGTTGGAGATGGGGTGAGAGTGAGGGAGTGTAGGAGATAACGAAGTCGTGTATTCGTGTAAGATAAAATAAAATAAAATATTGACATTCTTTTTATATCTAACTTGAATACATGAATTCGTGTTAGAGCGTATCCGTGTTAGATATAAAAAAATGTCAATATTTTTTTTTTGTGAATATGACACGAATACTAATTATAGATTTTGTGAATCATTAAAGTTTTTTTAACATAATCTAATTATTAAAACTTTTGTGAACATAATAATCACAAAATAAATACCTATTAAATAAAATAATTAGATTTTGTGAACATAATAATCACAAAATCAAAATAAGAATTTATTTTCATTAAACTTTAATAATTAGATTTTGTGAATTATTAAATCTAATACCTATTAAAGTTTAACACATAATAATCACAAAATCTAATACCTATTAATTTTTTTTAACATAATATAATTATTAAGTTGTTGTTTTTTTTTTGCATTTTTTATTTGAGTCATGCTCGTGTTAGGTGAAAAAATAATATTTCATGGCATGCCGCATTTTAACTAGGTCGTGTTCGTATCTTATTTTAAAAAAAATATTTTGTGGCATGTCGTATTGTGTCGTGTCGTTTTTATTTGTGTTAGCTAAATAAAAATAAGATTTCATGTCGGATCGCATTTGTAGTTGATCGTTTTCGTGTTCGGGAAAAAAAAGATTTTGCGTCGTACTGTTTTTATTTGGGTGGTGTTCGTTTTGGGTGAAACTTAATAACTACGTGTCGTGCCTCTTTTTAATTGAGTTGTGTTCTTGTTTGTTTAAAAAAATGATTTTGGGATAAAGAAGAGGTTTTTCCTTCTTTTTTTAATAGTTCATTTTTTAAAACTATATAATATTTTTTTACAATCCTTGATTTTTTTTAATAGTTCATTTTTTAAAATTATGTATATAATTTTTTACGTAAAGAAGAAGTTTATTTATTTTTGTGAGAGAGGGAAGAGAAATGATTAATCATAAGGGTATAATAGTCTTTTTGAAAACAAAGTGGAGTGTTAAAAGATTTTTTGGAGTGTGAATAGCAATGCCCTACAATTTTATGCTTTGATAATTATTTTTTTCATCTTCGTGGGTTATAATCGAATATGAATCGAATATGAAAATAGTGAGGGAAGTATGTATATATATATATATATATATATATATAGGTTCAGAAGGGAACATAAAAGATGAACATTAAGAAAAAAATACTTAACACCCAATCAATTTTAATTCCTATGTTGTAATTTGTTCACGCCAGCGGCAACGGACATGTACTTGACACGCGTGTTTTTTAATACACCCGTGTTACACGCATATGACATGTGTGTCCGTTTCCGCCAGCGCGGATCAATTACAATATAGGAATTAAAATTGATTGGGTGTTAGCTATTTTTTTGTTAAGGTTCATTAAAATGTTCATCATTTATATTCACTTCTGAACCTCTCCATATATATATATATATATATATATATATATATATATATATATATATATATATATATATATAGAGAGAGAGAGAGAGAGAGAGAGAGACCCTCTCCTATATGGACTCCTTATGGTGAATACCCCGGTACATACCTGTAATACCTCGTATTTTTAATGATTTTAATTATAGGATTAATTTAATTAATTGGGAAATTTATTGGTAATTAATCTTGATTTAAATACTAGCGAGACGAGAGTTAGTATTTAATTATGATAGTTATGTTGAATATTACTGAGCGAATATAGTAATATATGATTATGAAATTATTAAAATTGTCACGTGTAGAAAATATGACAGTTTTGGAAATTAAGTTGGGACGCGCGTGTCAGTGGTGTCCATACCAATTTAATGGACTATAAAATCATTTATTTCTATGTCTTCCTTTTGTTCATTTTGAGTGTGCCGATGTGTCCAGGAGTATCGAGATAGTCATAAATGCCCGAGCGTTTAGTTTGGGTCCCGAGGCAGTTTTAGGCCAAACCGGCTACCCGGGAGGGTATTTGAGTCATTTTACAATTTGATGAATAGTGACCCACAAAATTTAGAAAGCTTTATCAGCTGCTAGGTTATAACCTTAGTGTTTTCATCACCAAAACTCATAGACGATCATTTGAGAAGAAGTGAAGGAATTTCCCAAAGGAGAACCACCATTCTTATGCTTTTTACACCATCGTTACCACCATCGGATAGATCAAGAAGAGAGGATCGCTCCTATATCACCTTCTCCAAAGGATCATAACTTCTATTTCTAGGAAAGTTATTTAACTTACAATAATTCGGTGTATATATTATCCATGATAGTTTAGAATTGGAGAAAAACCTTGAGAAATGATGAGTTAATGGATTTAGAGATTTAAATCTTAATATTGGTAGGTTTTGCATGTAGATTAACTTTTGGAAAAAAGAGTAGACACGAAATCATGATCCATGTGTAGAGAATTACGAATTCCTGTTGAGATATATGATGATTCTTGAAGAAAATAGAAGAAATAGGGTTTTTATGAAATATACATCATTTGATCCAAGAAATTGACAACCCATAATGATTTGATGACTCTAAGACGTTAGAATTTATGTGTTTATGTTGTTATAAAGTTTGGTATAATTAATTGGTTGTTTGGGACATTTTAATAGAGCATTTGAGGGTTAAAAATGATGAAACCCCAGGGCTTAAATATGCAGAAACCGTAGGCCAATATCTGATGGATCGATCGATCGACTTAAGAATTTTGATCGATCAATTGGATCGATCGATCGGCCCTACCTTAAATCGATCGACTCCTACTGAAACTGTGTTATATTCTCCTTTAAAGGTTAACCAAATACCGACTTTTAATAATTATTGGTACGAACTATTTGAACATATTGGGACTTAGGGAAGGTCATTAGTGATATTTTTTAGGCCCATAAAATATTAGTTTTGTGACAACCCGGATATAATTATGATAAATCATGTTTTAATCATGCTTACCTTATGGGATGGGGATAATTTGTTATTTATGTATATAATGTTAAGTTATTATGTTTAGTCTAACTGTACCTTCATAACTCTTGAGATATCGAATTAGTTACAAACATAAATTTTTGAAGTTTTCGGTAGGAATGTTCAAGTTAGAGACTTGTTTTGACCATTATAATATAACCATTGACTCAAGGTGAAAACTATATAGTTCTAAATATGTGAGTTAGGTTTGTAACACAACAAACGACATATCAAATGGACTTTGGAGTGAGAAGATACCGTCTTTTTACGAACATGGGGTAAAGTAGTCATTTAGCCTTAACTGATATTTTTTCTTACATGGTGCCACATTTATATTATGATTGGACCAAGGGGAGTTGCCTTATGCTGACTTATAACCCTTTAAAATAATCCCCTTTCTTCATAAAATCAGACTTGGTTTATTTTGGAGAGTTTAGCTTGAGGAAAAAGAGCTGGGAATTTTGAGAAGAAGAAAGGGAGGAGAAAAATTGGAGAAATTACGTAAAAGTACCTAAGGTAATTATACTCGTAAATCTTGTTATATTTTTGGAATTATTGATTTAAATGATATAAATCATCATTTTTTTACTAAACTTTCATGTTTTGAGGTATACGTATGGATAGATGTGAGTTTAAGCAAAGTTGAACGTGTAAATCATGTATATTGCTTCAATTGGAAACCTTGTGTATTCAAATTTCTATATTTTTTTATATATTTATTTTAATTGAATAATTCAAATTGAAGATGAAAATATACTCATATGTGTATAACATATCTAAAAATTATGTGAAAATACAAAGAAATGAATATTTGGTGACAGTTTGAAGTTCAGGTATAAAATCTGTCCCAAAAGTGTAAGTATGCACACCATGTGTTAGATGTTTTGCTTGACATAGCAAATGAACCTTAAAAATTATGAAAATTTAAATTTGTATTTTTCGATATGTTTATTGATGTTGGGTGAAATATCATCTTAATTTATGATACTTAAAAATTATGAAAAATCCTGGAAGTTGACTGAACGATAGGGGAGCTTATAGGACAGATTTGCTATGTAGCAAAGAAATGGGCATATCTTGCTCTAGGAAAGTTGAAATGATATGTCATATTTTGGATTTGGAACCCAATATGTTAAGGATGAAACTACTAAGAAGAAATTAAAATATATTTGGACTAGGATTTGGGTATGGTAAATATCTTACCATGAAGTTAGATAGGACTTCATTTACGATATATGATTTGAATGGGATTATATGATGCTTATGAATTTGGTTAAGTTTAAGTTATTCTTTGGATTTTTAATATCCTTATGATGATACTAATATTGTAAGAATTTATATGTGAAAGGGAAGAAGAACCGATTGAACAAGTGTAAGAAAAAGGCAATGGAAAAACACATGAAGTGGCCAAGGTGAGTGTACTCACTGGAAAGAGAAGTATTATACATGATTATGGAGATGATTTGAATATCATTAATGAGTAAGATGTATTAAACATGGTTATGGATACAATCTGAATATCACTCACTAGTAAGATGTATTATACATGGTTATGGATATGATCTAAATATCACTTATTGGTAAGATGTATTATACATGGTTACGAATATGATCAGAATAATATTGAATATGAATTTATTCATTTAGGTTTACCAAAATTGGAGGTTACTCCTCGACTCGGAATTGGCGAGATTTTTCGATTAAAGATAAGGGGTTACTCCTCGACTAGGAATGGGGGAGAATTGTCTATTGCAGACAGGATATGTGAATCATGATTCGGATAAGTTGGTCATTCTTTATGAATGAGACGGATATGTATATAATTGGTCATTCTTTATGAATGAGCTGGATAAGTAAATAATTGGTAATTCTTTATGCATGGGTTGGATAAGTATGCATATATCATCACGGGGATATGATTCATTGCATTTAATTTTATGCAATAGTGTAGTAGTAATGCATTTGCTGAGCTATTTTTCTCATAGTTCCTATGTTTATATTTTTCAGGTATTGTGATATCACTGACAAATCTAGGAGGTTGGTAGGGTTAACAAGGGATGCATAAAACCATGATTTTGGTCAATATTAAATGGGGTAATTTAAGCCCACTTATCTTTTCAGTAAGTTTGATTACCTTAAAGTTGTCAAAAGTTTTAGTTTTATTGGTTCATGTTAATAACTGGAAAAGGATACTCATGTTGGGTAATTATGATTTGACTCACTTTAACTTTTGAACTTAGTTATAAGTAAATGGGTTGGGGTGTGTCAACTTTGGTATCAGAGCCAAGGTTTTAGAGGTTCTGGGGGGAGGAGCGCCTAGATTTGGTAGTGGAAGTAGAAATTATTTTGAGTCATAAGAAATTTGGCTTTATTGACTAACATCTGTTATATATATATATATATATATATATATATATATATATATATATATATATATATATATATATATATATATATAATGATCTTGCGGGAAAGGAAATGAGACATTAAGGTTTATTCGGGGATAACAGCGAATACAAGTATTTTTATATGAATCGTTTCATTGTTTTATTTGTGGTATGGACAAACATGCCATTGAAGGAACATTTTTAAAGACAAAATGTGGTATACGAAAATTGTGAAGTATTGAATGTAATCTCTTCTTATACTGGGATATGTAGACTTGAGTTGTGTCACTTATTAAACTATGGTTTGGTGTGTGCCCATTTATATGGGAGAGTGAGGTACGGGAACCCATATACCGTTAAAGGATGAGATGGTAAATTTTTATAGTGTGAATAAAATGAAGATTAACATGGTAAAGGTGAAGTGAGAAGATTAATAGTTGTATATGTTAAAATTTAATATGTGAAATGGTATGAAATTCAATTACTAGTCAACATATCAAAATTGATCTGAATATGGGTTTATACTGAATTATGATAAGTAGAAGAAAAAAGTAATAAAAGTTGAGATGTATTTTTTTAATAGTATGAACATATGTAGTAAATATTACTCTTGGGATGTCCGGAAATGCTTATATGAATAGCAGAGTTGAGACGAAGTGTTAAAGAGTTGGAAGTTTGAAAATATTGGGGAGCCCTTTTAAGAGTATGTGTTGTGTATGAGTATGGGAAAGATGCTAACCGGTTGAACAAGTGCCAGAAAAAGGCAATGGAAAAATGCATGAAGTGGCTAAGGTGAGTGTACTCACTTGAAATATATGTATTATACATGGTTATGGAGATGATTTGAATATCACTCACGGGTAATATGTATTACACATAGCTATGGATATGATCTAAATATCACTCACGGGTAAGATGTATTACACATGGTTATGGATATGATCTGAATATCACTCACTGGTAAGGATTATTATACATGGTTATGGATATGATCTGAATATCACTTATTGGTAAGTTGTATTATAATTTGTTAGGGATATGATCAGAATAACATTGAATATGAATTTATTCATTTCGTTTAACCAAAATGGGGGGTTACTCCTCGACCCAGAATGGGGGAGATTTGTCTATTAAACCCAAGGGGTTACTCCTCGAGCAGGAATGGGGGAGAATTGTCTATTACATACAGGATATGTGAATCATGATTCGGATAAGTTGGTCATTCTTTATGAATCAGCTGAATAAGTATATAATTGATCATTCTTTATGAATGAGTCGGATAAGTATATAATTGGTCATTCTTAATGAATGGTCCAGATAAGTGTGCATATATCATCACTGGGATATGATTTATTGCATTTAATTTTATGCAATAGTGTAGTAGTGATGCATTTGCTGAGTTATTTTGCTCATGGTTTCTATGTTTATGTTTTCAGGAATTGTGATATCACTGCCAAATCTAGGAGGTTGGTGGGTTTAGCAAGGGATGCATAAAACACTGATTTTGGTCAAACAATGATTTCGGTGGGTTTAGTAGTGCCAGTGGGGCACAGTCAGCCCAGGGCCAACAGAGGTAGGGTCATCAGAATTCCTAATTGAGGGATTCTAAGCGATTCAGATCGGGAGGTTTCCAATACGTTCATGGAGGCTATAGGCATGGCTAGCAGGGTCAGCATGTCCATCAGGGCCAACAGGGACAACAGGGCCATCAGGGCTAGCAGCAATATCAGTAGGGCCAAGTGAGAGGTGATAACGACTAGCAGGGTCGAGGGTAGCAAGGACAAAGAGGGGGAAACTTTGGTGGAAAGTGTTTCATATGTGGCAAGATTGGCCACAAACGTCATGATTGTCCTGAGAAGGGTAGGGCTCTACATGCGCAGCAGCAGGGTGCGCAACAGAAGCCTCAAAGATCGATATTTCCCACCGCCCTCCTAGAACCACCATAGATGCCAGCTTTGCCAGTTATAACAGCGGTCCCAGTTCAGCAGATGTTCTTGCATTCATCCGACCATAGTCCCAGACGCTCCACCCGCGATTGAGGGTATGTTTTCTATCCAAAGGACTTTGGATTATATTTTATTCGACACTGGGACATCACATAGTTTTATTACCACTAGTTTTAGTGTAGATTCCTAGTTAGGCTATGGATCACTGCTTTTCTCTATACGTCAAGGCGTAGTCATAGAGATTGGGAGATGTAATTATCGATAGATATGCTTGTCTTATATATGCATGAGTATGATGTGATTATCGGTATAGATTGTCTTGTTGCGTATAGGGATATGATAAATTTCTTTGGTAGGAGTATTATATTTTCTATACCGGGTCAGGAGATGTTCTTGGGGGTGATGCCTCATCCTAAGGGAGGATCATCCACTCACTTGTATTATATAGAGAAGGAGACCTCTAAGGAGGTAGTAATTCCACTTTATTCGATTCCTATTGCACGGGAGTTTGCTGATGTATTCCAAGAGATACCGGGATTACAACCTAGTAGAGAGATAGACTTTGTTATATATTTGGCATTGGGCACTCGTTTGATAGCCCGTGCGCCTTATCGTATGGCTCCGACAGAGATGAGGGAGTTACAGGATCAAATTGAGCAGCTGTTGGGACAGGGGTTCATCCGGGGAGTACCTCACCTTGGAGTGCTCCTGTGATATTTGTGAATAAGAGGTTTGGATCCTTACGATTGTGTGTTGATTATCAAGAGCTGAATAAAGTCACGATACAGAATAAGTATCCGTTGCCCCGAATCGATGACTTATTTGATCAGTTGCGAGGAGTTATATTCTTCTCGAAGATAGATTTAGGATCAAGATACCATAAGTTGCGTATCATGGAGAAGGAAGTGTCTAAGACTGCATTCTTGATGAGATATGAATCTTACGAGTTCAGGGTTACGCCATTTCGGCTAACCAACACTCCATCTGTATTCATGGACTTAATGAACAGGGTGTTCAGAGAGTTACTTGATCAGTTTGTTATTGTCTTCATAGATGACATTCTAATATATTCTCAGAATAAAGAGGAGCATGCCGAGCATTTGTGACAGGTATTACAGACACTACGCTAGCATGAGCTGTATGTTAAATACGAGAAGTGTGGGTTTTGGTTGAAGGAGGTCCAGTTTTTGGGGCACATTGTATCTAAAAAGGGTATATCCGTAGATCTGAGGAAGTGACAGTGGTAAGAGAGTAGGGACAACCCAGGATACTGACAGAGATACGTAGTTTCTTAGGCCTAGCAGGATACTATAGGAGGTTTATTCGGGGATTCTTGAAGATAGCGTGTTCGTTGACAAACCTAACTCACAAAGGGGTGCCATTCATCTAGGATGACACCGGTCAGTTAGCCTTTGATGAGCTGAATGAAAAGTTGACTTCGGCACCCATTCTAGCACTATTTTAGACACCTCACTCTGTTACCCCCTAACTCTCCTTAGGTCCCTAGTACCTCCACTCATCATCGCAAACCCATGTCACGTCCCGAGTTCTGACCTGGAAGCCATCGGGCACCCCCTGGTTTAGTTTGACCCAAAAGTCAAACTCCTCATCTCGACTGAAACTCAATGAATCTTTGAAGGTCACTGAATACCCTTTCCAACGGTCTGCCCCGTACACGATTCCGACTTACCATGCGGACGAACGATCTGTTTGCATCCGAAACCGGACCCAGAGGCCACCGGGCGCTCCCGGGCTCTGTTGACCCAAGTCAACCCTTCGGATCGACCAAGGCTAAATTAATCTTTGAAGGGCACTGAATACCCTTTCCAATGGTCCATCCCTCGCATAATTCTGACTTTCCATGCAGACGAACGATCCGTTTGACTCCGCGAAGCCACCGAGCGCTTCTCGGGCCCGGTTGACCAAAGTCAACTCTCCAAACAGGGTCAAACTCTTTGGAATGTCAAAGTACATCTCCTAACCTTTCCAATGGTATTCCCCGTGCACAATTTGGACTTACCATGCGGACGAACGATCCGTTTACGTCCGCACGATTCCCCGTACAATGGACAGATAAATGCTTCCGAGCCATATTTGACCCAAAGTGAACTCCCGAACTCGGGAGAGGTCGACAAGACTTTCGAAGGTCTCTAAATTACCTTTCCAACGGTATGCCCCATGCACAATTCTGACCAACGGTTTTCCCTCGACGGCCAATTTTCTGAAAAAGCCTGAGGCGCACTGCCAAATGGCAAATACTAGACCCTGCCTATCGGCACCTGCCGATAGGTAGTGCCATGGCAATGCTGATCGGAAGACCCCTGGTCTATAAAATGAGGCCTTGGTCTCATTTTCAGGGAGCCCAGATCTGATAGAAATCTCTCTGAACGAATCCCAGAAATCTCTCTCGAAGGCAGCGTGATTTCAACTTCCAAATCCCTTTTTCACTTCCACTTTTCATCATCCCGTTCATCAAACTTGATGAATTAACCACTCTCCATGATCATCCAAGCTCAAGGGCTGCTCTCCAACGTTCAAGGTCAAGCTCAAGATCTTCAAGAAGTTCCAACTTTCTCAAACTCTCTCTCTTAAATTCTCTTGAATTCCCAATAACTTGTTTCCTTACTTAACACTTTTATAATCTCATCTCACAGACCATAAATACACTTTTTATCTAGTATTATTGAACATCTCCTATTTTTATATAAATAAAAACCCAAAAAACAAGAAAAAGAGGGTTTGCTCATAAATTCCAAGTGGGATTCTCACACTTTTGCCACACTTTTCTCATAACTAAAACACTTTTTCTACACACACACACACACACAGAGAGTTACAAAAAAGAGATTTCTCCATTTTGGATTTATGGGTTAAACCCCACCCCTCACTTTACATGCGAACTACGTGGACTTTGATGCCTTTATAGGCTACGTAGGCGTCTCGAGTTAAAATCCAAGACTCGAGTCCTTTCTCTCACTTTTTCTCTCATTTTCTATTTTTTCTAAATCCATTTTTCTTACATTATTAGTCTTAGTGACGCATTACTTTATGTGCATTATCGTTCCCTTATAATGATCAACGTAGGGGTAGCCACGTAAATCTTATTTTTCTAATATCACTTTTATATCTTCCTATGGATGACTCGCTTTATCTTTTCCATGATACAAGTCGAAGATTCCTACCTCCATTCTATATATATACACATGCACACATCTCACGGGGGGGAACATAAAGGAAAATAGCAAATATCCATGAGAGAACGAAAGGGCGGAATGGGTGCCTAACACCTTCTCATTTCGTAACTAAGCCTCCGAACCCTTTCCAAATCATTTTGGTTTCGCACGCACCAGTATGTCTTTAGAAGAAATCTTTCGGGGTGGCTTCCTCTTCTTCTTTTATCTGTTTTGAGTAAAATAGATTGGCGACTCTGAATCTCTCTACATTTTTCACACCTCACAAAATCGACGCCGACCGAAGCTCTCTCCCGAGAGGGGACGCGCGGGACCCGAAGGATCCTTCCTCCCTTCGCGGCGGGGATCGGGGATGGCCATAGTGGCGACTATGCTGGGGATTTTCTTTATTTTGAAGGCTTGAATCTATTTACGTGGATGCTATATTTGTTTATGTTTCCCCCCATATCTGCATGTTCCCCTTTTTCATATGTATCCCATGCTTATGCTTATGTTCACACACTTATAGAAAATTCTCCATGTACACTTCGCACCATGTGCACCTAGGATCGCATGTATATCCCCATGTTGCACGCATCACCCATCCATACTTGGTGTACGTTTTGAGGTACTTGTACTTTGATTTCTATTTGGCATAATGAAGAAAGGCATTCTCATCATAAGATACTAATAAGAGAATCATGCATGATTCACACGACATCACAAAAGAGCATATATATTGACCAAATTTTACCCAGTAACTGGAGGGTCACTTCGTGATGGGCGCTGGTCTGGCAGGTCGCAGTTAGCCTAAGCGATATGACTCTTACCTTCCATTGGCCAAGTACCTTCGACGTATATCGAGCGATTCCCCCACATTGTACCGCTTGACCGAAGTCATGATGGGAGGTATATTGCAGGGAATTCATTCATGTACGCCGAGTATATCGAATTCGCTCTCACACGTACCGTCCCCACGAGGTATATGGTGAGGCAATTCACGTACACTCAGGTATATCAAATGGCTTGTCCACACGTACAGATTGCCCACAAGATCAAGACGTATATCATGGAAGCCACGCCAAAGGGGGGAAGCCATGCCGATTCACCCGACCAAACTTCATACTCGCATATAGGTGTCAAACCTAGGACACACACTTTAGATTGCCAGTTTCAACCCGAAACTCTGCCGAAATTTCGGGTCGATCTTCCGCCTAATTTTCGCACATTTTTAAAACATGACTTTGTCCGCGAGCCTGGTTACAAGTCCAAACATAGCTTTGCATGTATTAAAACCCCACTTTTCCAGGCTCGGGTCCCGTCCGGCATTGTATTTAGGAGAATTAAATACAAGTGAGATCATAATAATCATACTGAGTTCCGTCTCCAAAAAAATTTCTCCCTTTTTATCAAAAATACAAAAACATTTTCTCCCTTCTTATTAAAAATCCAAAAACATTTCTCCCTTTTTATCAAAAATCCAAAAATAATCTCTTCTCCTTTTCTCAATACATAAATCTCATCCTGCGCCTTCTCAGGTTGATCGCACGCCTTTGGCCTGGCTCCCTATTGGCTTAGGTCTTCAGTCAAATCACCCCGGAGTTTCATCTGTTCCTCTAATACTTCTTCCAAATTTGGAATCCATCCACCTTCCATGGAGAATGCAGATCAAGCACCAGTCATACAACCGAATTTGCCGACAGTCCTAGCTCAACTCGTGGCCAAGATTGACAACCTCGAAGCTGAGGTTCGAAAAATGCAATGAAACCAAGTTCATATTCCTCAAGAGCCCGAGGCCCTGTTCCCTCGTGCTATGGGTCCACCCGAGCCCATCTGGGTCCCGGAAGAATATCAGCACACTCTGCGTGCCCCTCCTGCTAATGGGTCGCCGCCTGCCCAGCTTCCAATGCCAAACATTGCCCAGCCTATGGCTAACTTGCCTGTGGTTGCTGATCCAAAGGAGGAGGAGTTGAATAAAGTCAAAGAAGATCTTAAGATGATCGCTAAGAAGTTTGACCAAGTCAGGATCTCTGGAAATTACATGGACTACACCCATATGTCTCCTTATCCTAAAGCAAGGTTACCCGAGAAGTTCAAGATGCCAAATATCGAGAAGTTTGGAGGGAGTGGTCCCCCGATTGTTCATCTTCGCAGTTATCATCATTCCATGACTCTACTAGGGGCTTCGAAAGAAGTGATGGCCCAATTATTTCAGCAAACTTTGAAGGATAGTGCCCTCAGATGGTTTTTGTCTCTTGAGGAGTCCAGAATCCGTAGCTGGGAGGATGTATCCCGAGAATTCATGACGCAGTACAAATACAACGAAGAGCTCAAGGTCACACGTCGTGATTTAGAGCTGCTCAAACAAAACTCTAGAGAATCAGTCAATAACTTTATAGTCCGATGGAGGGAAAAAGCAGCTACCATGAACAATCGGCCATCTGAGGAAGAACAAGTCAACATAGTGAATAATAATTTCTTGCCCCATGTCCGAGCAACCATGGGAGGACAGTACTACCCCCACTTTCGAGCTCTCAGAGAAGCAGGGGTAGAAATCGAGGAAAGTCTTGCCAAAATAGAAGTTGAACCGAAGGTGTCCGGACAGTTCACCCCCAGAAAATATAACAAGCCTGCTAATGCTATAGTCTCAACCATTAACAACATCTCTCAACGAACCACATCTTGGGCACCCGAAATCCGCCCTGCTCCCATCCGAAAGGAATACACTGAGCTTCATGCTCCCCTCTCCAAAGTTTACCAAGACCTGTTAAGCCGAAACCTTATAAAATCTTGGATCAACTTCCATTACCCAATCCACTTCCCAAAAATTTCAAGACCGATGCTCATTGCGCCTTTCACCAAATAGCTGGCCATACCACCGACCAATGCTTCCACCTTCGAAACATAATCCAAGATCTCATTGACCAGGGTACCATCGCCCCACCAACCAATCCTAAACCAAACACTACTCATAACCCACTCCCAAATCACACCAATTCTATCTTCTTGGAAGAAAACCTGAATTTCGATCCATCAACCGAGAGAACACCGTTATACCCTCATAAACCACTTCAACATTGCCCATATTTCCTCCTACGCCCTACTAGCCTCGCTGATCAGGCACTGTAACTCCTTACCAGAGCGTGCATCACTGTCCGGACCTATTATGAAAGTGGAAGTATGGAATTATCAGATGTGTTGAACCAACTCGTAGAGTTCGGGCTGAAATTTCCCTCACAGATGGTTATCGACTACCAGAGGCTCAGTACGTTGTTTTTGGAAGCACGAAAATGGGCCCGAGAATCAGATAGGTGGATGGTACCAACCGACGAAGTCTGCTTAGATGATGTTGTCCGGATCATGACAGAAGCATTCAGACAAACCAATAACATTTGCAGTATCACCGAGTTACTTGATGCTTTAAAGCTGCAAGGGCACCTGGTCCCTTCACCCTTACACATCCCCATAGAATGGGAAGACCTCTATGAGGAAGCCGTTGAAGTCGTGGAATGCATTGACTTCATAGGGGAAAACAGAATTGTTGCCACCGGATGGGGGGAAGAATTCGAAGATTCGAGCGAAGAACAAGTTTCAGAAAGAGCTGGCCCAGTAGCTGACTTATGTGGGATGATATCATTTGAAGAACTCCTCGAAGAAATAGATAAGGTGTAAGATTAACTCGAGATTGACGAGGAAACTGGATTTAAGTTTTTCCCTTCTTTAGTAAATCACATGACCAGATCTGGGAGACATTACTAAGTTCCCAACTCACTACCCGTAAATGATAAGGGGAAGGGAGTTGAAGACCTTCCTATACCGAAAATGACCCTCGAGGAGAGCGAGATCCTCGATCAACTGAAGAAAACTCAAGCTAGCATCACTCTATGGGGGCTTTTCATGTCTTCCCAGCTGTACAGAAATGCTTTAATCAAATTACTCGTTGGACCTATAGTTCCTCCTTCTACTACACCAGAAGAAGCGGTAAACCTGATCGGATCCTTGACCTCTACTCGAATGCTGTCCTTTTATGAAAAGGAAATCTCCAAATTGGGCCAAATCACAATCATACACTCAACATCTCCGTCAAAATTATGGGGAAGTTGGTACCACTTTCTCTCATTGACAATGGATCCGCTTTGAATGGCTGCCCACTGAGAACCTTCAAATGTTTAGGTCTGAAAGAAAGTGACCTCGCTCCAACCTCCGCTGCCGTACGCGCCTACGATAATACCCGTCGTGTGGTGATGGGATCCATAAAACTTGTAATAGGGGCTAGTCCTATAAACCCTGTCGTCGAATTCCAAGTCATCGATATCCCAACCTATTTTAACCTATTGCTCGGACGACCCTGGCTCCACAGTATAAAGGGTGTCTCTTCCTCATTTCATCAGAAATTGAAGTTCTTCGTCGATGGGGGAGTCATCACCATCTTGGGTGACGACAGTAATACCGAGGGTGCAGGCACCAGCAGTCCAATTCTTGAGATATAGAATGGGTCAAATGATATGCTCCTATTAGGTTTTTGAGTTGATTCATCCCTACTCCCGGGAGGGGACGGTTTCAAAGAAAGGGTTTGTCTAGAATATGACCCTCATGGCAATGTCAATGTGATTCATATGTTCAGAAACATGCACTTCATGCCCGGACTGGGGCTAGGATAAAGGCAGCAGGGGATACTTGAGACCATCGAACTGAATAAAACTTTCCCTCCTTGCGGCTTGGGATATCAACCATCATAACCAGAGCTCAAAATGATCCGCCAGACTCGATCAAAGGGAGGGTTAGACTTCGTTCGAGCTATCTCAGGTGATTACTTAAATGGATGATTCATCAATGAGGGCGAGGATTTCCCCTTTTGCGGTTTTTCAGAACCATGGTACGACTGCATAGACAAGAAAATGAAGCCTGGAATGGAGATCTTTTTCCAAGATAGCTACCTATGGGCCGAAAGTTTCCAACACCGCATACAACCGCTTATCAAAGATACTGAAGAGACTGAAGAAAGTGACTCTAAAGATTCCTTCAACCTGCATACACTGGGGCTGGCACTCTGCATGGTTCATTCAGGCACTACATCAATGGACCCATCCCGTCTGATTAAAGCTGCTGATACACCTCTCCTCAACTGGAATGCTGCGCCAGTTCTACCTCTTGAAATGTCCCCCAACCCCAATGTTTACCCTATTTCTTCTATTGTTGTCCACCATTGCTCAAATGTAATCAAGACCTCTTTTGACGAGGTTCTCAATGCTGTTTTTCCTATCAATGAAATAAACAAAGATTTTGAGTATCTTGCTGTGCCTTACATTAATTATTTAGATTTTAATCAAGATTTTGATGACAATGACTTTGCAAATGAACAATTCTTAACTGACCTAATAAGGTTAATAATAAACAACATAACCGCATTCAAGTTAATGAAGAAGAGACTGTTATTATTAATCTCGGTTCGAGTAGCCAACTGCGCGAGATTAGGATAGGGGCCACCGTTGACGAGCATGAGCGCGCGCAACTCAAAGAATTGCTAAAGGAGTTCGTGGATGTCTTCGCATGGTCCTACGACGACATGCCTAGTATTGACCCCGAAATAGCTCAGCACGAGATGCCCACTCTCCCAGATGCCAAGCCAGTTAAACAAAAATTAAGAAAACTCTGCACCGAATGGTCGCTTAAGGTCAAAGAAGAGGTGATCAAACAGTTGAACGTGGGTTTCATTCGAGTAATCGAATATCCCACGTGGCTAGCCAACATTTTACCTGTACCAAAATCAGGAGGAAAGATTCGAATGTGTGTGGATTACCGAGATTTAAACAAAGCCTCTCTGAAGGATGATTATCCGCTACCCAACATCGACATGATCGTGGGCAACAGGGCCAGTCATGCTCTCAAGTCATTTGTCGACGGATTTGTCGGATACAACCAAATTAAGATGCACCCCGACCATCAAGAGAAAACCACATTCATCCCCCCATGGGGAACCGTTTGCTACACCGTTATGCCATTCGGCCTCAAGAATGCTGGGGCCACCTACCAAAGGGCCTCCACAACCATCCTGCATGATTTGATTCACAAATAGGTTGAGGTTTATGTGGATGATATGATTATCAAGTCCAAAACTAGAGAAGGTCATGTTCTCGCTCTTCGTAAGTTCTTCTAACGACTACGACAGTATCAGATGCGACTTAATCCACAGAAGTGCATCTTCGACATTACAAAGGGAAAACTCTTATGATTCATGGTCAGTGAGAAGGGAATAGAAGCAGATCCCGCCAAGCTGAAGGCCATACTTGAGACGCCACCTCCCCGAACAGAGAAGGAAGTTCGAGGTTTCCTTAGGAAATTATAATATATATCATTCGGTTCATCAGCCAGCTAACCTCCATCTGGGAACCAATCTTCAAGCTCCTCCGAAAGGATTCAACCAAGGTTTGGAACGAGGCCTTCCATGAAGCTTTTGACAGAATCAAACAATACCTAACCCAACCTCCAGTTCTCATGCCACCACAGCCTGGTCTCCCTTTTCACTTATAACTAACCATAACCGACACTGCAGCCGGGGCTTTGCTATCCCAGTACCTTGAAGACTCCTGCAAAGAAAGAGCCGTCTATTTTGCCATTCGCAAATTAGTCGGGTATGAGGTAAACTACACTGCTTTAGAAAAAGCATTCGTCGCACTTGTCTGGGTCACCCAAAAGTTGTGGCACTACATGCTCGCCTTCCCCATCAAACTGATATCCCGAAAGGATCCCATCAAATACCTGCTTGAAAAACTCGCCTTATCTAGACGAATGGCCCGATGGTTGATGCTCCTAACCAAGTTCGATATCGTGTACGTCGCACAGAAAGCCGTTAAGGGAAGAGCCATCTCTGACTACCTCGCGGATTACCCCGTAGAAGAAACAGATGTCTGGATCTCTGAATTCCCAGATGAAAATGTCCTCTACACCACTCAAGACTGCCTCCGATGGAAAATGTTCTTTGATGGCACTGCCAATAAAAGGGGATATGGCATTGGGATACTTATGATCGCCCCAGATGACTCCCACACTCCTATCACCATTAAATTAGATTTCCCTTTCACCAATAAATGATAGAATACGAGGCATGCACAGTGGGCCTCAAGGTCACTCTCGAGAAAGGTATTCAATACCTTGATGTATACGGGGATTCTGCCCTTATCATCGGTCAAGTGCTTAGAAAGTGGAAAGTCAAGGACGAAAAGCTCCAACCCTTTCATGCCCAATTAGAAGAGTTGGCCTTCCAATTTCGAGATATCGTCTTCCATTACCTACCCCGAGCAAAGAATAACCTAGCCGATGCTCTCGCTACTTTGGCTTCCATGGTCGACATGCCCGAGGGAATAACAATGACCCCCTTCCTAGTTCAAAAGCAAGACAAACCAACCCATTGCTACCACATTGAGCTTGCCACCTCAGAAGATCCTGAGCTAGTCAACTACTGGTACTATGATATTTGGTGCCTCCTCCGGTACGGTAGGTATCCAGAGGGTTCTAACAAGAACGATCGAGCAACCCTCCGAAGGCTGGCCGCGCAGTACATCATCTGTCATAAAGCACTACTCAAGAGGAATTTCGATGGAACTCATTTGCACTGTATTGCAGGGGCTGGCATTGAAAAGATAATACAGAAAATCCACAGCGGGGAATGTGGGACCCACATGAACGGTCACATGCTTGCCAAGAAGATCATCCGACAAGGCTAATACTGGACCACCATAGCCCAGGATTGCACCGCCTATATTCGGAGATGCCCTAAATGCCAATAGTTCTCCAATCTTCAACACTTGCCTCCTCGGGAATTATACAACATGACTTCTCCCTGGCCGTTTTCCACCTGGGGTATCGACATCATAGGGAAGGTTACACCAAAAGTGTCAAACGGGCATGAGCTCATCCTGGTTGCCATTGATTACTTCACCAAATGGGTCGAAGCTGAGTCATACCCAGTATTAAATGCCAAGAAGGTGGCCAAATTCATCAAGAAAAATATCATCTGCCGATATGGGGTACCGCACGAGCTAGAGTCGTATAATGGTTTGTACTTCGAGGCGGAAGTCACATAAATAGTCAATGAGTACGAGATTCAGAGACACAAATCTTCTCCCTACCGACCTTAGACCAATGGTGCAATTGAAGCCGCCAATAAAAACCTCAAAACCATCATCAGCAAGATAATCGAAAGTTGTAGGGATTGGGCCGATCGGATCCCGTACGCCCTCTGGGGCTTTTGAAACTCAATCCGAACCTCTACTGGGGCTACCCCTTACTCCCTGGTCTACGACATGGAATCAGTCCTACATGTGGAGCTGGAAATACCCTCACTATGCATCATGCTCGAAAGCAAGGTTAGTGAAGAAGACTGGTGCCAAGGCCGTCTTGATGAGCTGACCCTCCCAGATGAACGGAGATTAAAAGCTCTTTACCACATACAAGGGTATCATCGCCGAATAGCGCGATCGTTCAACAAGAAAGTCAAGGACCGCGGTGTTCGGGAGGGGGATTTATCCCTCAAAGAGATAATCGAACCCATCTGGGAGCCCAGAGGAAAGTTCAAACCCAATTGGAGTGGCCCTTACATTGTGAAGAAGATCTTATCTGGTGGTGCCGCCATGCTCACCGACCTGGATGGGGAAGAGATGGCTCGTCCATTCAATCTGGACCGTCTCAAAAAATTCTACCCCTAGTTTGAAATCTCGGCGCGCTATGACTCTTCTCCCCCCCCCCCCCCTTTCTATTCTAAAAATAAAAAATAAAAAAATAAAAAAAAATTCTCTCCATTTCCCTCTACCCAGAACTATGTGGGGCTGATCCTCTACAAAAACTATTTTCAAACAGATAAGAACTTTTTCAAAAACCCCAGAGGTACGTAGGCAGCTCATACTCCCCACATGAGCACGGCCCCTTCTTTTTCACAAAAATATATTCCTTTCTTATCTCCGAGAACGGCAGTTCATTCTAAACATCTACTTGAACAAAAGGATTATGTATGCCTTAGCGATTGGTATAGATAATTCAAAATACAAAATTCATCGAAAAGCATAGCTGGATGATTAGAAACTTGTTTATTTCATTAATAAGAAACTACAGTACAGATTACATAAGAAAAAGGAACGGATAAATCCTTTCCCCCCTACTACCCTAAAAACTAGATAAAATCCCCCACATCTGTTACATAAATAAACTCCCCAGGAGTCCTACCCACAGCTACCTGAAGAGCCTGCTCCCCCATCATCTACATCCTGAGGACCCCAAGTTTCTCCTGCTTAAATGGAGTGTTGAAAACACTCCATGGGCCAATGAGCCTTAACCATCTTCGAAAAGACCATAACACCCCCTTCCATGGAGTCAGATAAAACAAACCACCTCTGACCAGTCTCTACTGCCAACATCTCGCTGACTACTTTCCTCCACAACCACTTCATATAATCTTTGGGGACATGGCAAACCTTCCCAACAGACTAAGAGGGATGGGTCGACGGACATCGATTTTCCCATAGAGATCCAAGCAACAGACGCAGATGCTCAGTTAAATCTTCTACAGGAAAGAAATTTGAGGTCCGAGGGGGCACGACCTGCGCCCAGCCAAATTGGCGCAAAAATCGCCAAGGGAAATAAAAAGAGGTGCCTGAGACTAACCAGCCGTACATATGAATATTCTCCTAGCTCCAGAATAGGCTGCAACTATCCCCACCAAGGCACTGACCAATACAGCCCACGAGCCCCATGCTCCACAAGCCAATTCTCTCAGTTCTCAACATATAGGCCCATGCGGATGAAGTAGCATGAAAAGAAGTTGGGTACAGCAGACAAAGGCTATTCTGGAGGAGTCAACAAGAGGAATCTTTCAGACAACCACATGAACAACATCACAGGGCTACCCCTTAAAAAGTCAGAACGACCTTCTCTCCAGGCATCCAGGCCATTGAAAGTCTCCGCCAATATCACCGCCACAGGATTGCGACAGTATGACATCCATGAGGTAATGGCTACAAGTTGTGAGTCCACGCGCACCTCCCCAGTCACCAACAGCAATTTTGAAACCAGGCCCAGAATAACGGCTCCAGCATAGCCAGCAAATTAAAACAACTTTCCTTTGAAAAATTCTAAGAATACTCCTATTTTACGGTCTCAGTAGAAAATTAAAAGGCGCATGTGCATGCATTCATTCATCATTAAAATAAAAGATAGCCAAAAAACTACATTGCATTGCATATATATGTTTTTTGTGTTACATCATTTTGTAGGAAATAAAGAAAAAGCCAAAAAAAATGGGACTCAGCCCGAACCCACACTCTATCTCTCTCTCTCTTTCTCAAGAGATTCCACCCCTGCGACGCGATCTCTTCCCCCTAAGGCGAGATGACGCACCCCCGCTACCCGAGACAGAGTCTTCCTCGAACGAGGCTGATGGCACCAAAAAAGAATGAACAGGGACAGCATCCCGAATGTGGGCAGTCGCCGATGATATCCAGTCTCTGATGTCCCTGAGCCAAGTGGTCGACACCCGGATTGGCTATAAGGAAAAGGAAGAATCAGTATCAAGCAAAAGAAATCAAAAAAGAGAGGAAAAGGACCAAAAGGTTTACCGCAGGATAAAGGACGTCTTCTGTCAAGCCCAGCTCCTCTAGATCCATCGCAAGAGGATGGTGCAGCATCGGCACTATCCCTCCAGCAGCCCACCGGATGTTGTACGAAGGAGTGTGCAGTTGAACAAAAGGGACCTCCGAGGTCGCCGCAGGTGCCGACGGACCACCACCACTGTGGGAAGACCCCACCGCCCGACTCGAACCAGTAGGAGGGAAAGGCAAAGCATCATGTATATTGGGCGCCATCAACCAGCTCGTCAGAAGGTCCATATAATCATACGGCACAGTCGTATCAGTATACAATGCATAGGACTCGCCAATCATCGCCGCGATCCTTTCATCCTCCAACAACTGTCACTCCCGCCTTATAGAAGTAAGAGGCTACACGGGAGGTACCACCACCTCTTCCTCAGTAATCTGACGGATCACCCTCTCCCCGAGGTACCAGGAATGGTCGAACTCATGCGCCATCAAATGCCTCATCTGTGCGTTCACCCCAGTCACCCCCGTATCCTGAATGGTGGTCCCCCAAAGATAAAAGGTCACCTGAAAATCCACAAGACAAAGCATGAGTCTATACAAGATTAGAAGGTGCAAAAACCAAGACTGAAATGGAAAAAGTCTTACCCGACCCTTGGTCAGGTCATTCAAGACCTGACGCACCGCCTCCAAGAAAAGAGATCCCTTTGACTGCCGGTTGGCCTTACGCCATCGGTACAGTCGACAAAAGTCCCCAATAGTGTCATCCTTCAGAGAAATTAGGGGGTGTTGCACCCAATAACCTCATAAAACCACGTTTGAATTCACAAGAAAAAAGAGACGCATAAAGAAAATGTGAATGCATGAAAATAAAATGAGAATCCATGAAAGGAAAATGCATAAAGTAAAGGATACCTCCAGGAGATACGTGGCTCCAGTAAAAGTCTGCCGGCAGCACCGGTTGAATGCATCCAAATAAGAGTAAGGGGTCACCAAGGTCAGACTCCCCCAATCATAGAAAAGCATGTTTGAAAACATCCTCAAGTACGAGATGTGTGAAAAAGATCTTATCTGGCGGTGTCGCCATGCTCACCGACCTGGATGGGGAAGAGATGGCTCGTCCAGTCAATCTGGACCGTCTTAAGAAATTCTACCCCTAGTCCGAAATATCCGCGCGCTACGACTCTTCTCCCCCCTTTCTAAAAAAAACTCTCTCCATTTCCCTCTACCCAGAACTACGTGGGCCTGATCCTCTGCAAATACTATTTTCAAACAGATAAGAACTTTTTTAAAAACTCCAGAGGTACGTAGGCAGCTCATACTCCCCACATGAGCATGACCCCTTCTTTTTCACAAAAATATATTCCTTTCTTATCTCTGAGAACGGCAGTTCATTCTAAACATCTACTTGAACAAAAGGATTATGTATGCCTTAGCGATTGGTATAGATAATTCAAAATACAAAATTCATCGAAAGGCACAGCTAGATGACCAGAAACTTGTTTATTTCATTAATAAGAAACTACAGTACGGATTACATAATAAAAAGGAACGGATAACTCCTTTCCCCCTACTACCCTAAAAACTAGATAAAATCCCCCACATCTGTTACATAAATAAACTCCCCAGGAGTCCTACCCACAGCTACCCGAAGATCCTGCACCCTCATCATCTACATCCTGAGGACCCCAAGTTTCTACTTCCTGAATGGAGTGCCTCAAACACTCTATGGACCGATGAGCCTTAACCATCTTCGAAAAGACCACAACACCCTCTTCCATGGAGTCAGATAAAACAAACCGCCTCTGACTAGTCTCTACTACCAACATCTCGCTGACTACTTTCCTCCACAACCACTTCATATAATCTTTGGGGACATGGCAAACCTTACCAACAGACTGATAGGGACGGGTCGACGGACGTCGATTTTCCCACAGAGATCCAAGCAACAGACGCACGCGCTCAGTCAAATCTTCTATCGGAAAGAAATTTGAGGTTCGAGGGGGCACGACCTGCACCCAGCCAAATTGGCACAAAAGTCGCCAAGGGAAATAAAAAGAGGTGCCTGAGACCAACCAGCCACACATATGAATATTCTCCTAGATCCAGAACAGGCTTCAACTGTCCCCACCAAGGCACTGACCAATACAGCCCACGAGCCCCGTGCTCCACAAGCCAATTCTCCCAGTTCTCAACATACAGGCCCATGCGGATGAAGTAGCACGAAAAGAAGTTGGGTACAGCAGACAAAGGCTATTCTGGAGGAGTTGACAAGCGGAATCTTTCAGACAACCACATGAACAGCATCACAGGACTACCCCTTAAAAAGTCAGAATGACCTTCTCTCCAGGCATCCAGGCCATTCAAAGTCTCTGCCCATATCACTGCCGCAGGATTGCGACGGTATGACATCCATGAGGTAATAGCTACAAGATGTGAGACCACGCGCACCTCCCCAGTCACCAATATCAATTTTGAAACCTGGCCCAGAACAACGGCTCCAGTATAGCCAGCATCACTTACTTCCTGCGAACGCATGGACTGCAACACATCCGGGAGGGAGATCATTCCTCCGGCAACCAATGACCTAGCCGTCGAAGGAGAAATATGGATAAGCCCGACCAATAAATCCCTAGGAGAACGGGAAAATTCGGGTAAAGCCGCGGCAACACTGGGATTCACGCCCAGTATGGAAGAAAATTCCTCGTAGGTAGGACAAACTTCCTCCAACCCAAAGCGGAATACATGGTCTTCGGGATACCAAAATTGTACTGCTGCCACCAGCATATTCCACTCAAAAGGTCGATTACACCACAAGGAGACTCAACGCATGTTGAAAGCATCATAGTTGACATTATAAGAGCACATAGCTTCCAAGGCTTCAAGGTAATTGACAAACTCAATGCTATAAGGGAGAGCCATCTCGCAAGACTAAAAGATGATGCGTGGGTATGTAAGAATGCAAAAGGTGTGAGGAAAACACTCCACCCTTCTCCCTTTTTATATTTAAAAATCCTCACAGGGGACATAATCCCTGTAGAAATCGAAAGGAATCCTACCCCACAAGGTACTACAGGCTGAAGAGGGTGCCATTCAAAGCTTTCAATTGATGGCTCTGGACTGAATTGCCGATAGGCTGGCCAGGGTGCTTGCCGATCGGCAACCCCCCATTTTTAGAAATTTCCTCATTTCCTTTTTTAGTCAAATCATAAAAACTCCATAAAAATAAATTGATATTCTCAAAAGAATTTCGAGAATCCTATTCCCTCCTTATAAGATTCCCCGTTTTAAATAAAACAACTTTCCTTTGAAAATTTCCAAGAATACTCCTATTTTACGGTCTCACTAGCAAATTAAAAGGCGCATGTGAATGCATTAATTCATCATTAAAATAAAAGATAGCCAAAAAACTACATTGCATTGCATATATATGTTTTCTGTGTTATATAATTTTGTAGGAAATAAAGAAAAAGCCAAAAACAACGGGACTCAGCCCGAACCCACACTCTATCTCTCTCTCTCTCTTTCTCAAGAGCTTCCACCCCTGCGACGCGCTCTCTTCCCCCTACGGCGAGACGACGCACCCCCACTACCCAAGCCAGAGTCTTCCCCGGATGAGGCTGACGGCACTAAATAAGAAGGAACATAGACAGCATCCCGAATGTGGGCAGTCGCCGATGATATCCAGTCTCTGATGTCCCTGAGCCAAGTGGTCGACACCCGGATTTGCGCAAGGAAAAGGCAGAATCAGTATCAAGCAAAAGAAATCAAAAAAGAGAGGAAAAGGATCGAAAGTTTTACCGCAGGACGAAGGACGTCTTCTGTCAAGCCCAGCTCCTCTAGATCCATCGCAAGTGGACAGTGCAGCATCGACACTATCCCTCCATCAGCCCGCCGGATGTTGTACGAAGGAGTGTGCAGTTGAACAAAAGGGACCTCTGAGGTCGCCGCAGGTGCCGACGGACCACCACCACTGTGGGAAGACCCCACCACCCGAGTCGAACCAGCAGGAGGGAAAGGAAAAGCATCATATATACTGGGCGCCATCAACCAGCTCGTCACAAAGTCCATATAATCATACGGCACGGTCGTATCAGCATACAACGCATAGGACTCGCCAATCATCGTCGTGATCCTTTTATCCTCCAACAACTGTCGCTCCCGCCTCATAGAAGTAGGAGGCTACGCGGGAGACACCACCACCTCCTCCTCAGCAATCTGATGGATCACCCTCTCCCCGAGGTACCAGGAATGGCCGAACTCATGCGCCAACAAACGCCTCATCTGCGCGTTCACCCCAGTCACCCCCGTATCCTGAATGGAGGTCTACCAAGGATAAAAGGTCACCTGAAAATCCACAAGACAAAGCATGAGTTGATACAAGATCAGAAGGTGCAAAAACCAAGACTGAAATGGAAAAATTCTTACCCGACCCTTGGTCAGGTCATTCATGACTTAACTCACCGCCTCCAGGGAAAGAGATCCCTTCGACTGCCAATTGGCCTTACGCCATGAGTACAGTCGACAAAAGTCCCCAACAGTGTCATCCTTCAGAGAAATTAGGAGGTGTTGCACCCAATCACCTCATAAAACCACGTTTGAATTCACAAGCAAAAAGAGACGCATAAAGAAAATGTGAATGCATTAAAAGAAAATGCGAATCCATGAAAGGAAAATGAGAATGCATGAAAGGAAAATGCACAAAGTAAAGGATACCTCCAGGAGATACGTGGCTCCAGTAAAAGTCTGCCGGCAGCACCGGCTGAATGCATCCAAATAAGAGTAAGGGGTCGCCAAGGCTAGACTCCCCCAATCATAGAAAGGGATGTTTGAAAACATCCTCAAGTACGGCAGAAACCACAAATGGACGACGTCGCTGCTCGACGCCACCATGAAACCTTCCAGAACCAACAAGATGAACAACTGGGCTATCTGCCTCACTTACAGTCTGTCCTCCACATCAACCACCCTGCTCAGTAAAACATCTTTCAACAAGGATAGCCGGATCGAATCCCTAGAGACTATCCTCCTCACATCACTGAGTGCCGCATACACCGCCTTCGGCCTCACCCACAAAGAGCGATCCACCTTTATCTGCTCCTCGTCACAATCCAGCCCCAGCAGTTGCTGCACATCTATGGGAGTCACCGTCATCTCCCCGAAGTCAAAATGAAAAGTGTGGGTAGTGTCCCACCACCTCTCCCCCAAGGAACACAAAACTACTGTCGAGCGAGGTGTCTCATCCAGCGCAGCCGCCAACCTCCCAAAACTCGCTGAAGATACCATCCAGCACACCACGGGTGGAAGATGCTCCCAAACATCCCTAAGCCCCGTCTTCCCGCGGGCACGCATGTTCTTCAAGGAAATATACGCCTGGCAAAAGGAAAAATTCAATCAAAGGTCAAAGAAAAAGGGAAAAATCACCCAAAAAGGATAGAATGTCAAAGGTCAGGTTACTTACATAACCACCGGGAATCACTCTCAAAGAGCGATGACGTGATGGCTCCCGCAGTAAGGTCCACTCATTCGCAGCCGGCTCGAATGCATCAAAGGAATTCTCATTTCCCAAAGCAAGAGGCACCATGTCCCTCCAATCCACATTCGCCCAGTCATCAACAGTCAACCACTCCCGATGGACAGCGGTACTCACAAAAGTGGCCATTTCTTGAAGATCAGAACGTTAGAACAATTCGCATAGAGAAATCGCAGAAAGAGAGAAGGCAAGAAGCTGAAAAAAATGAAGGGGATTCTCCCCCTTTATATAGGAGGCCAAACGCCATGTCGATCGGCACTTACCCCTGCCATACCGATCAGAACTGTCTCCTCACCTTCCCGAGGCAGCCCAAAAGTCCGTGCCACTGCCGAATGGCACCTCTCAGTCTATGCCGACCGGCACCCCCTTAAAATTTCGTACAAAAATTCCCAGAAAATACTAGGAAGCCTCGAAAAATCCCCAAAAAATTCCTAAAAATCCCAGGAGGGATTTAGAATTTTTTTCATTAAGAAAATTTCACACTCCTTCAGGCGACACACCGTTTTCCCCAACGGAGCCCTCAAAATCCAAAGCGAATGACCTCTCGGGCAAGGCGCCCGGACCACCTAATCACCTCCTCATCAGACTTTACAAAAGGCCTCCCCGGCCATCGGCTACCCGGTGCGATACATTATCACGTGGTATTTTTCCCAGCAGAAATCAAAAGAACCACTCACCCCGAGCGATCTCTCCCAAAGGGCAATCCAAATTTTCCCTAGCTCATTCATCGTTTCCCAGTGGAACCTCAAATCCAATCCTTATCCCCCAAGCAGAACCCCTCTTCCCCAGCGGAATCCTCAAAATCTACGTGAAAACTCCTCCCGGTAAGGCTCCAAAAAATCCCTAAGGGTCACATCATCACTTCCCTAGCGGAATTCTCTCACATCACCCAAAATAGGTTGTTCCCCCTTCTAGGTCTCCTATAAAGCTTCCCCCAGCTATCAGCTCCCCAGCTCAAATCAAAATCACAAAGCTCTTTCTCCAGCAGAATCAAAATACAATCTTTATCTACTCTTGGGTTAAAATTGGCCCCGGTCTTGGATCGTCACCTTAATTAGGTCAGAATTGACCTCGGTCCTCGGTCGTCACCACTCTCGGGTCAGAATTGACCCCATTCTTGGATCGTCACCTTAGTTAGGTCAAAATTGACCTCGGTCCTCGGTCATCACCACTCTTGGGTCATAATTGACCCCGGTCTTGGATCGTCACCTTAGCTAGGTCAGAATTGACCTCGGTCCTCGGTCGTCACCACTCTCGGGTCAGAATTAACCCCGGTCTTGGATCATTACCTTAGTTAGGTCAGAATTGACCTCGGTCCTCGGTCGTCACCACTCTTAGGTCAAAATTGACCCCGGTCTTGGATCGTCACCTTAGCTAGGTCATAATTGACGTCGGTCCTCAGTCGTCACCACTCTTAGGTCAGAATTGACCCCGGTCTTGGATCTTCACCTTAGCTAGGTCAGAATTGACCTCGGTCCTCGGTCGTCATCACTCTTGGGTCATAATTGACCCCGGTCTTGGATCGTCACCTTAGCTAGGTCAGAATTGACCTTGGTCCTCGGTCATCACCACTCTTGGGTCAGAATTGACCCCGGTCTTGGATCTTCACCTTAGCTAGGTCAGAATTGACCTCGGCCCTCACCACTCTTGGGTCAGAATTGACCCCGGTATTGGATTGTCACCTTAGCTAGGTCATAATTGACCTTGGTCCTCGGTCGTCACCACTCTTGGGTCAGAATTGACCCCGATCTTGGATCGTCACCTTAATTAGGTCAGAATTGACCTCGGTCCTCGATCGTCACCACTCTCGGGTCAGAATTGACCCCGGTCTTAGATCGTCACCTTAGTTAGGTCATAATCGACTTCAGTCCTCGGTCGTCACCACTCTTGGGTCAGAATTGACCCCGATATTGGATCATCACCTTAGCTAGGTCAGAATTGACGTCGGTCCTCGGTCGTCACCACTCTTAGGTCAGAATTGACCCCGGTCTTGGATCATCACCTTAGCTAGGTCAGAATTGACCTCGGTCCTCGGTCGCCACCACTCTTGGGTCATAATTGACCCCAGTCTTAGATCGTCACCTTAATTAGGTCAGAATTGACTTCGGTCCTCGGTCGTCACCACTCTTGGGTTAAAATTGGCCTCGGTCTTGGATCGTCACCTTAGTTAGGTCAGAATTGACCTTGATCCTCGGTCGTCACCACTCTTGGGTTATAATTGGCCCCGATCTTGGATCGTCACCTTAGTTAGGTCAGAATCGACCTCGATCCTCGATCGTCACCGCCTTTGGGTCAAAATTGACCTCGGTCTTGGATCGTCACCTCAATCAAGTCGGAATTGACCTCGGTCCTCGGTCCTCGGTCGTCACCACTCTTAGGTCAGAACTGACCTCGACCCTCTGAATTGGTCATCCTCATTTCATTAGGTCCTCAAAACCGACCTCGATCCTCTGAATTGGTCACCCTTGCTTCCTTAGGCTCACAGATTCAGCTTTGATCCATAGAATTGATCATCCCGAGCATACTTCTTAGGTCCTCGGAATCAACCTCGACCCTCTGAATCGGTCATACTCCTTCAAATGCATCATGCGATGTCTAATCGACGGCTACCATTTGTTCCAAACTCACCCATCAAGGGGCTCTATATACACCTCACTCTGTTACCCCCTAACTCTCCTTAGGTCCCTAGTACCTCCACTCATATCGCAAACCCAGGTCACGTCCTGAGTACTAACCTGGAAGCCATCGGGCACCCCCCAGCTCAATTTGACCCAAAAGTCAAACTCATCGTCTCAATTGAGACTCGATAAATCTTAGAAGGGCACTGAATACCCTTTCCAACGGTCCTCCCCGTGCGCGATTCCGACATACCATGCGGACGAACGATTCGTTTGCGTCCAAAACCTGATCCAAAGGCCACCGGGCGCTCCCGGGCTCTGTTGACCCAAATCAACCCTTCGGCTTGATCGAGACTAAAAGAATATTCTAAGGGCACTAAATACCCTTTTCCAACGGTCCATCCCGCGCACAATTCTGACTTTCCATGCGGACGAACGATCCGTTTGACTCCGGGAAGCCACCGAGTGCTTCTTGGGCCCGGTTGACCAAAGTCAACTCTCCAAACTGGGTCAAACTCTTTGGAATGTCAAAGTACATCTCCTAACCTGTCCAACGGTATGCCCCGTGCATGATTCGGACTTACCACATGAACGAACGATCCGTCTGCGTTCGCACGATTCCCCGTCCAATGGACAGACAAATGCTTCCGAGCCATATTTGACCCAAAGTTAACTCCCAAACTTGGGAGCGATCCAAAGTTCTTTCGAATGTTTCTGAATTACCTTTCCGAAGGTATGCCACGTGAACGATTCTGACCAACGGTTTGCCCTCAGCGGCCAATTTTCCGAAAAAGCCTGAGGCGCACTGCCAAATGGCAGGTCCCAGACCCTGCCTATCGGCACCTGTCGATAGGTAGTGCCATGGCAATGCCTATCGGCACCCCTGGGATATAAAAGGAGGCCTTTACCTCATTTTTAGGGAGCCTAGATCTAATATAAATCTCTCTGAACGAATCCCAGAAACCTCTCTCGAAGGCAGCCTGATTTCAACTTTCAAATCCCTTTTTCACTTCCACTTTTCATCATCCCTTTCATCAAACTTGATGAATTAACCACTCTCCATGATCATCCAAGCTCAAGGTCTGCTCTCCAACATTCAATATCAATCTTAAGATCTTCAAGAAGGTCCAACTTTCCCAAACTCTCTCTCTTAAATTCTCTTGAACTCCCAATAACTTGGTTTCTTACTTAGCACTTTTATAATCTCATCTCACATACCATAAATACACTTTTTATCTAGTATTATTGCACATATCCTATTTTCATATAAATAAAAACCCAAAAAATAAGAAAAAGAGGGTTTGCTCATAAATTCCAAGTAGGGATTCTCACACTTTTTCCACACTTTTCTCACAACTAAAACACTTTTTCAACACACACACACACACACAGTTACAAATAAAAGATTTCTCCATTTTGGATTTATGGGTTAAACCCTACCCCTCACTTTACATGCGAACTACGTGGACTTTGATGCCTTTATAGGCTACGTAGGCGTCTCGGGTTAAAATCCAAGACTCGAGTCCTGTCTCTCACTTTTTCTCTCATTTTCTATTTTTTCTAAATCCATTTTTCTTACATTATTAGTCTTAGTGACGCATTACTCCATGTGTGTTATCGTTCCCTTATAACGATCAATGTAGGGGTAGCCGCGTAAATTTTATTTTTCTAATATCACTTTTATATCTTCCTACGGATGACTCGCTTTATCTTTTCCATGATACAAGTCGAAGATTCCTACCTCCATTCTATATATATACACATGCACACATCTCACGGGGGGAAACATAAAGGAAAATAGCAAATATCCATGAGAGGCCGAAAGGGCGGAATGGGTGCCTAACACCTTCCCATTTCGAAACTAAGCCTCCGAACCCTTTTCCGAATTATTTTGGTTTCTCACGCACCAGTATGTCTTTGGAATCCATCCTTCGGGGTGGCTTCCTCTTCTTCTTTTGTTTCTTTTGAGTAAAATAGACTGGCGACTCTGAATCTCTCTACATTTTTTGCACCTCACAAAATCGATGTCGGCCGAAGCGCTCTCTAGAGAGGGGACGCGCGGGACCCGAAGGATCCTTCCTCCCTCCGAGGTGGGGATCGGGGATGGGAACAACTGCCCAAACCCAGAGTGGAGTATTTAGTCTACACTGATGTGTCTTTACAAGGACTCGGGGGTGTGCTTCAGTAAGAGGAACAGGCTATTGCTTATGCTTCCCAAAAGCTTAAGCCTCATGAGAGGAATTACCCCAACCATGACTTGGAGTTAGCGGCGGTCATGTTTGCACTTTGGATATGGAGACATTATCTCTTGGGGAAGAAATTTTTCTTATTCACAGATCACAAGTCACTACAGTACCTCTTCACCCAGAAGGAGTTGAATATGTGTTAGCGCAGGTGGCTTGAATTTGTGAAGGATTATCAGATCAATATCCAATATCAACTGAGGAAGGCTAACATGGTAGCAAACTCGTTGAGCCGTAGGACAGTAGGTAAGGTGGTCGAGGTGTGGAAAGTGAAATGGAAGGAGTTGGGACACTAAGATGTAGTGGCCCGATCATTCATGTCTATTATGACTGTTACACCTCAGATTATTATGAAGGTGGTACAAGCTCAGGCAACGGATCCGTTCTGCCAGGGTCGGATAGTGCATCTTCTAGCAGAGGGGGCTGAGTCTTACACGGTTAGTTCAGATGGAGGGTTGCGCTTTAATGGGAGACTGGTTGTTCCTGGGGGTGAGGACTTGCAACATGAGGTGATAACAGAGTCGCACGATTCACGTTTTGCGGTACATCCCGGTGGGGATAAGATATACCAGGATATGAGGTGACAGTATTTGTGGAGTGGAATGAAAAAAGATATTATCGAATTTGTTTCGAAGTGTGCCACTTGTCAACTGGTAAAAGTGGACCACCAGAGACCACCAGGGTTTCTACAGCCATTAGATATCCCTATGTGGAAATAGGAGAGCATTTCCATGGATTTCATTACATGGTTGCCTACATCTCAGCGAGGTCACGATTCGATATGGGTGTTTGTGGATCATTTGACCAAGGTAGATTATTTTCTGTCCGTTCAGACCGATTATATTACGGGACAGAATGCTCAGATCTTTATTGTGGAGATAGTGAAACTCCACGGGGTGCCTCTTAATATTGTGTCCGTCCGGGACAAAATTTTTATGTCCAGATTTTGGGAGAGCTTCCGGAGACCATGTGTATGGAGTTACGATTGAGTTGGCCTATCACCCATAGACTGATGGGCATACCGAGCGAACGAATAAGATGTTAGAGGATATGTTGAGTATGTGTATCTTAGATTTTGGTGGAGTATGGGAGTATTATCTCCCACTAGTGGAGTTTGCCTATAATAACTCTTACCAGTTTACGATTGGCATGGCTCCATTCGAGGCGTTATATGGTAAACCTTTTCGTTCTCCATCGTGTTGGTTAGAGGTGCGGGATAACAAACTACTTGGGCCAGAGGTGATCCAGGATACTTCATCCAGGATAGAGATGATTCGGAGTCATCTTCAGGTTGCTCAGGCTCGACAGAAGAGCTACACCGATGCCAAGAGGTTATTTCGGGAGTTCAATGTGGGAGACCAGGTGTTACTGAGAGTATCTGCTATGAAGGGTGTAATGTGTTTTGGTAAGAAAGGGAAGTTTGCTCCGAGATATGTAGGGTCATTCCCTATCATCAAGCGGATTGGGCCAGTTGCTTATAGACTTAGGTTACCGGAGCATTTGCATAGGATTCATGACGTGTTCTATATTTCTTCGCTGAGAAAATATCTTCGGGATGATTGGGCCCATACTTATATTGCTTTGGAGGAGATTGGTTTGTAGCCCAATAGTACGAGGAGGGTCCGATTGATATCCTCGACCATAGCGAGAGGAAATTGATATTGAAGATAGTACCTCTAATACGTGTTCAGTGATGACATCATAATGTCGAGGAGTCTACCTAGGAGCGCGAGGATGAGATGCAAGATAAATATCCTGATTTATTTTTACCAGGTATGCCTTTATTTTTGAATTTCAGGATGAAATTCTATTATTAGGGGGGAAGTATGTAATACCCCGTATTTTTAATGATTTTAATAATAGGATTAATTGAATTAATTGGGAAATGTATCAGTAATTAATCTGGATTTAAATACTAGCGAGACAAGAGTTAGTATTTGACTATGATAATTATGTTGAATATTACTGAGCGAATATAGTAATATATGATTATGAAATTATTAAAATTGTCACGTGTAGAAAATATGACAGTTTGGGAAATTAAGTTGGAACGTACATGTCAGTTGTGTCGGGACCAACTTAATGGATTACAAAGTCATTTATTTTTATGTCTTCCGCATGATCATTTTGAGCGGGCCAATGTGTCCGGGAGTATCGAGATAGTCAGAAATGTCTACCCAGGGGTTTAGTTTGGGTTTCGGGGATGTTTTCGGCCAAACCGGCAACTCGGGAGGGTATTTTTATCATTTTACTATTTGATGAATAGTGACTTGCGAAATTTAGAAAGCTTTGTTAGCTGCTAGGTTAGAGCCTTACGGTTTTTCACCACCAAAACTCACTGACAGCCATTAGAGAAGAAGTGGAGGATGTTCCCAAAGGAGAACCACCATTCTTAGGCTTTTTACACCACCGTCACCACCATCGGATAGATCAAGAAAAGAGGTTCGCTTCTATATCACCTTTTCCAAAGGATAATAACTTCTATTTCTAGACAAGTGATTTGACTTGCAATAATTCAGTGTATATATTATCCATGATAGTGTAGAACTGGATAAAAACTTTTTGAAATGATGAATTAATTGATTTGGAGATTTAAATCTTAATCTTGGTAGGTTTTGCATGTAGATTAACTTCTAGAAAAAAGAGTAGACACGAAATCATGATCCATGTGTAGAGAATTACGAATTCATCTTGAAATATATGATGATTCTTAAAGAAAGTATAAGAAATTGGTTTTTTATGAAATATACATGATTTGATCCAAGAAATTAACAACCCATAGTGATTTGATGATTCTAGGACGTTAGAATTTTTGTGTTTATGTTGGTATAAAGTTTGGTATAATTAATTGGGAGTTTGGGACATTTTAATAGAGGATTTGAGGGTTAAAAATCATGAAACCCATAGGCTTAAATATGCATAAACCATAGGCCATAATCTGATGGATCGATCGATCAACTCAAGAATGTCGATCGATCGACTGGATCGATCGATCGACCCTTTTCCTTCGATTGATTGATTCCTCCTGAAATTGTGTTATATTCTCCTTTTAAGGTTTAAACAAATCCCGACTTTTAAGAATTATTGGTATGAACTATTTGAACATATTGGGACTTAGGGAATGTCATTAGTGATATATTTAGGTCCCAAAAAATATTAGTTTGATTTTGGGTTTAATTAACAAACTTACGAGTGCCCAACGAGAGTGTTACGGTTGGAAATTATGGAAACCTGAGTTTAATTCGGTTAAACAAATAACTTGAGGGTAGAGACAGTGGACTTTAAATTACTGAATTTACCATAGAGACAAGTGAAAGACTTAGTAACCTTTTGGGATAGGTTAAGTACACGAATATATACGGCGAGAGTTATCGCGTTAAACGTTATTACGTAAAATAATCAGGATAAATCTATATTACGTATGAGACTTGTAATATAGGATAAGATTATACCTATATTGAAATGATGAATATTTACGTTGTGTGATTACATAATATATGAATTATTATGTGTATGACATACCTACCATACTTGTTATGTCGGGAGGTTGTAGGAAGAGGACAATCTTATCTTGTGTGCCTTCGGGGGGATTCAAATTTGGTACTATAATACCCCGTATTTTCATGGCTTTTAAATTTAAGGATTTATTAAATTTAATTGATTAATTGAGATAAATTAATAACATTTTAATCCGAAATGTTGTTTCAAAATATTTACTAGCGTGACAAGAGTTAGTAATTATTGGGAATATATTATTTGTTGCATATTACTGGATGAGTATAGTAATATATGAGATTTATTTTTATAATATTGTCACGTGTGAATAAAATGACAATTGTGGAAATTTAAGTCGGGACGCGCCTGTGTCGTGTCGGGAATAAATGTAGATTAATAAAAGTGAATATTTTATAGGTTGTTCGTATGGTCGTTTTGAGTGCGCCAACACGTCCGCAAGGGTCTAGATAGTCAGAAAAGTATACCCAGGGGTTTGATTTGGGTCTCGGGGCGTTTTTAGGCCTAATTAGTACCCTGGGAGGGCATTTTGGTCATTTTACATTTTTGGGTAATTAAACCTAAGAGATTTCAAGGGTTATATAAGATGTCTAGGTTGTCTTCTAGGGTTAGAACAACCAAATACAAATGAAGGCCATAGGAGAGAGAAGGAGAGAGCTTCCAAAGCAATCCAAGGCCCGAAATCCATCCGTTTGCGCCGCCGCCACCGTCAACGCGTAGATTGCGAGACGGGGAACGCAACCACACCAAATTCGGCACGAAACCAGAACGTCGAAAATCCCAGGCAAGTGTTTATCTTGCTTATTTTCGTTGGTGCATCACTCATATTAGTGTAGTGATGATTAGGGTGAGATTTATGGAAGAAAAACCCAATTTGAGATAGGAAATTGCATGTAGTGATGACTTAAATGATATTCTGGAAACCCTTTGTCATGTAGAGGAGTAAACCATGAAATCATGATGTTTACAAGAAGGAAATTCTGGAAAAATTCTTGTTAGAACCATGTGTAAGAGATTTCTAGGGTTCTTGATAATTATAACAATTCTTGGGCTGTTAATCCATGTTTAGTGGTAGAAATCTACATGCTTTACGTTGGAAATATCTGGTATGATGATATAATGTTAGTGGTATGAATTTTGGGACGATGGGGATTAAAAAATAGGAATTTGGATGAAGATATGTGTTAGAACCCGTAACTGCAAAACTGTAGAAATCGCAATACATGTTTGATCGATCGATCGAGCCCCAGACCTCGATCGATCGACCCCTCCTAGCAGACTTAAGTTTCCCCTTTTAAAGTTGTTGAATTGATTCAAAATGAAGAAAACTCCTTAGACATCCTTGTTAAGATAATTTGGGAGATAATGATGACCAGTAAGATTCATTAATGAATAAGAGACCTTTGATGTAAGGCGAAATCTATATTTTTGGGATATTTTACATAAGGGACAATGTAAGTATATGTTAAAGGGGAGAGACACGTAAGAGAGAGTTACGTTGGAACATAAATGGATACCTACTGAATTGGACATTTGGGAGAATAGAGTCCATGAGGGTTACGTAGTAAGTTGGAAAAACCCTTCGAATTAAAGTGAGAAACGAACCATTATACGTGATAACTAATAATGGGAAAATAAGAATAAATGTTGTGAGTATGGGTTATGAGATAAACCTAAATTGATATGATAAAAGTAGTATATTTATATGATTGTGTATGCATATATTATATACTTGTGAAAATCATGCCCGCGCTACTTGCTATCCCGGAGGTTACCGCGCTGGGACGATCTTATCATGTGTTGCCTTATGGGGGATATTAGCTGGTACCCTAGAAGATAGAAATCCTAGGTACGGGCTATCGGATCGATAGTTGGACGGTCCTAAGAGAAGTGAGGGTATGTACTGACCTCTTGGATTTGGAATCTATGCCTCGCCTCAATATTGTTTGTGTATGTATTTGTACAGTTCGAGAGTGATTCCGAACTTGTATTCCCTTTATTGTGATTGATACGGGGATTGGATAGCAGAGTATGCCCACACTATAGTTTTTATGTGGGGTGCCATTATGATATATATATATATTATACGAGTAGTTAATATATATATGAAATTCTGAAATCTGGAACTGCCTACTGTGATTTGATATGTAGGACATGGTTGATGACTCAAATTATAAATACTTGTGTTGAGAAAGTATAATATGACACTGGAAAACTTTATTGATTAATAAAGTAAATAGGATAACTTTGGTTACAAATTGAAATCTTATGTTTAAAATACTTGTGTTGTTCAGTTGTAAATCCCGCGAATAACCTAAGATAAGTTAAATCATTGGGGAAAGATAGTGTGGTATATGGCGAGATAGACCATTGGGAAGGATAGTGCGATAGGTGTGCACATTAGAAGATAGGTGAGAATTTCTCAAGAGAGTGTCGCACTAATATGTTGTTTCATTGGCCTGTAATCAATTTAAATACTTGCTAAAATATTTTTAAAACGGTTCTACATTCGGGCTCTGACCCGTTTGCTGTCACATCTTCTCTCTTGTGTCTATATATATATATATATATATATATGTATTACAGGTGCCCAGCCACAGGGGTGTCTTACTTAGGATTCTTTGGATGGAACGCGCTATAGCTTTTGTGGGAGTTGCAGGCCATTGCTTACACGACTTCATTGTTGACTCTACTTCTAGTTCAGCTTTATCCAGCAGGGGTATGTGTCGCCCTTTTCCATTATTTAGTTGGTATTGTCAGAGATTATAATTTTTTTATATTTCAGTATCTTTATTTCGGGATTGTTAATGTCAGGATGTTTTCCTTAGTATTTTAATGTTGGGACTATTTATTGATGGTTAAATTCTTGAATTTTCATTTCTATTCTCATTCCTAATGTGTGACTCTTAAAAATGTAAATGGTTAAAGGTTTTATAACCGGATTTAATAAAATGAGAATAAGGTTTTAAATGGTTTTTACACTTAGCTTAATTATTTAGGGTGTTTAAATTGGAAAAGTATTTTAACGACAGTGATGCTAAGAATGAACCAACTGTTCACCTTGATTTAATTTAATAAAGGAGTGATCGCCCGATATTTAATTAGGCGGGGTGTCACAGGTGGTATCAGAGCATCAGGTTCTAGTGTCCTTAGGATTTGTACGGCTTATTATGCTTTCAGCGTTGCTTTGTTTGTTATAGAGCCCTATGTTTAGGATTGTCGATTTCTTTGACGAGATTTCGTTCTCCTGCTATAATGTGTATACACTAGTGAATTCTAATTTCGTTCGGATGTGTGAGTGTGTCGAGCGATGACGGATGTTAGAAGAGGACCGTTAAGCACATCAGGTGGCAGGGCTCAGTTGAGATCATAAAATATATCCGAGGATGATGACCGTAGTTGAGGTCACCTCCATTATGGTATGAGAAGCCAAGACTAGAAAGGAGACTAAGGCGTAGCAGTGATTTCCAAATGCTGTTATAGTCAAATGAGGTGCGAGGGTAAACTTACCCAATGTATTACAAAGACGTGTAGAGACTGTCAATGGGAAATTTTAGAAATGGAATGGTATGCCTATAGGAGAACCTTAGGTACAGTGTTGACCGTATGTTCCTTCCTCAACTGTTCAGGATTAGAAGCAAACGTGGTTCTGAACTCATCGCGGGAGGGCATGACAGGGGTCCATTTGTGAATATGAATCTTAAACGCTAGCGAATTTTGCATCGTAAGATGTAGATTCGAGTGGAGGAAACGACTCCAAGTGGGAGACCAACTGGTAATAATAGCTGATAAAACTCGAGGAGGAAATTCTGATGGCCGACCGATTCAGAGGAAATTCTGATGACATACCTACCATACTTGTTATGTCGGGAGGTTGTAGGAAGAGGACAATCTTATCTTGTGTGCCTTCGGGGGGATTCAAATTTGGTACTATAATACCCCGTATTTTCATGGCTTTTAAATTTAAGGATTTATTAAATTTAATTGATTAATTGAGATAAATTAATAACATTTTAATCCGAAATGTTGTTTCAAAATATTTACTAGCGTGACAAGAGTTAGTAATTATTGGGAATATATTATTTGTTGCATATTACTGGATGAGTATAGTAATATATGAGATTTATTTTTATAATATTGTCACGTGTGAATAAAATGACAATTGTGGAAATTTAAGTCGGGACGCGCCTGTGTCGTGTCGGGAATAAATGTAGATTAATAAAAGTGAATATTTTATAGGTTGTTCGTATGGTCGTTTTGAGTGCGCCAACACGTCCGCAAGGGTCTAGATAGTCAGAAAAGTATACCCAGGGGTTTGATTTGGGTCTCGGGGCGTTTTTAGGCCTAATTAGTACCCTGGGAGGGCATTTTGGTCATTTTACATTTTTGGGTAATTAAACCTAAGAGATTTCAAGGGTTATATAAGATGTCTAGGTTGTCTTCTAGGGTTAGAACAACCAAATACAAATGAAGGCCATAGGAGAGAGAAGGAGAGAGCTTCTAAAGCAATCCAAGGCCCGAAATCCATCCGTTTGCGCCGCCGCCACCGTCAACGCGTAGATTGCGAGACGGGGAACGCAACCACACCAAATTCGGCACGAAACCAGAACGTCGAAAATCCCAGGCAAGTGTTTATCTTGCTTATTTTCGTTGGTGCATCACTCATATTAGTGTAGTGATGATTAGGGTGAGATTTATGGAAGAAAAACCCAATTTGAGATAGGAAATTGCATGTAGTGATGACTTAAATGATATTCTGGAAACCCTTTGTCATGTAGAGGAGTAAACCATGAAATCATGATGTTTACAAGAAGGAAATTCTGGAAAAATTCTTGTTAGAACCATGTGTAAGAGATTTCTAGGGTTCTTGATAATTATAACAATTCTTGGGCTGTTAATCCATGTTTAGTGGTAGAAATCTACATGCTTTACGTTGGAAATATCTGGTATGATGATATAATGTTAGTGGTATGAATTTTGGGACGATGGGGATTAAAAAATAGGAATTTGGATGAAGATATGTGTTAGAACCCGTAACTGCAAAACTGTAGAAATCGCAATACATGTTTGATCGATCGATCGAGCCCCAGACCTCGATCGATCGACCCCTCCTAGCAGACTTAAGTTTCCCCTTTTAAAGTTGTTGAATTGATTCAAAATGAAGAAAACTCCTTAGACATCCTTGTTAAGATAATTTGGGAGATAATGATGACCAGTAAGATTCATTAATGAATAAGAGACCTTTGATGTAAGGCGAAATCTATATTTTTGGGATATTTTACATAAGGGACAATGTAAGTATATGTTAAAGGGGAGAGACACGTAAGAGAGAGTTACGTTGGAACATAAATGGATACCTACTGAATTGGACATTTGGGAGAATAGAGTCCATGAGGGTTACGTAGTAAGTTGGAAAAACCCTTCGAATTAAAGTGAGAAACGAACCATTATACGTGATAACTAATAATGGGAAAATAAGAATAAATGTTGTGAGTATGGGTTATGAGATAAACCTAAATTGATATGATAAAAGTAGTATATTTATATGATTGTGTATGCATATATTATATACTTGTGAAAATCATGCCCGCGCTACTTGCTATCCCGGAGGTTACCGCGCTGGGACGATCTTATCATGTGTTGCCTTATGGGGGATATTAACTGGTACCCTAGAAGATAGAAATCCTAGGTACGGGCTATCAGATCGATAGTTGGACGGTCCTAAGAGAAGTGAGGGTATGTACTGACCTCTTGGATTTGGAATCTATGCCTCGCCTCAATATTGTTTGTGTATGTATTTGTACAGTTCGAGAGTGATTCCGAACTTGTATTCCCTTTATTGTGATTGATACGGGGATTGGATAGCAGAGTATGCCCACACTATAGTTTTTATGTGGGGTGCCATTATGATATATATATATATTATACGAGTAGTTAATATATATATGAAATTCTGAAATCTGGAACTGCCTACTGTGATTTGATATGTAGGACATGGTTGATGACTCAAATTATAAATACTTGTGTTGAGAAAGTATAATATGACACTGGAAAACTTTATTGATTAATAAAGTAAATAGGATAACTTTGGTTACAAATTGAAATCTTATGTTTAAAATACTTGTGTTGTTCAGTTGTAAATCCCGCGAATAACCTAAGATAAGTTAAATCATTGGGGAAAGATAGTGTGGTATATGGCGAGATAGACCATTGGGAAGTATAGTGCGATAGGTGTGCACATTAGAAGATAGGTGAGAATTTCTCAAGAGAGTGTCGCACTAATATGTTGTTTCATTGGCCTGTAATCAATTTAAATACTTGCTAAAATATTTTTAAAACGGTTCTACATTCGGGCTCTGACCCGTTTGCTGTCACATCTTCTCTCTTGTGTCTATATATATATATATATATATATGTATTACAGGTGCCCAGCCACAGGGGTGTCTTACTTAGGATTCTTTGGATGGAACGCGCTATAGCTTTTGTGGGAGTTGCAGGCCATTGCTTACACGACTTCATTGTTGACTCTACTTCTAGTTCAGCTTTATCCAGCAGGGGTATGTGTCGCCCTTTTCCATTATTTAGTTGGTATTGTCAGAGATTATAATTTTTTTATATTTCAGTATCTTTATTTCGGGATTGTTAATGTCAGGATGTTTTCCTTAGTATTTTAATGTTGGGACTATTTATTGATGGTTAAATTCTTGAATTTTCATTTCTATTCTCATTCCTAATGTGTGACTCTTAAAAATGTAAATGGTTAAAGGTTTTATAACCGGATTTAATAAAATGAGAATAAGGTTTTAAATGGTTTTTACACTTAGCTTAATTATTTAGGGTGTTTAAATTGGAAAAGTATTTTAACGACAGTGATGCTAAGAATGAACCAACTGTTCACCTTGATTTAATTTAATAAAGGAGTGATCGCCCGATATTTAATTAGGCGGGGTGTCACAGGTGGTATCAGAGCATCAGGTTCTAGTGTCCTTAGGATCTGTACGGCTTATTATGCTTTCAGCGTTGCTTTGTTTGTTATAGAGCCCTATGTTTAGGATTGTCGATTTCTTTGACGAGATTTCGTTCTCCTGCTATAATGTGTATACACTAGTGAATTCTAATTTCGTTCGGATGTGTGAGTGTGTCGAGCGATGACGGATGTTAGAAGAGGACCGTTAAGCACATCAGGTGGCAGGGCTCAGTTGAGATCATAAAATATATCCGAGGATGATGACCGTAGTTGAGGTCACCTCCATTATGGTATGAGAAGCCAAGACTAGAAAGGAGACTAAGGCGTAGCAGTGATTTCCAAATGCTGTTATAGTCAAATGAGGTGCGAGGGTAAACTTACCCAATGTATTACAAAGACGTGTAGAGACTGTCAATGGGAAATTTTATAAATGGAATGGTATGCCTATAGGAGAACCTTAGGTACAGTGTTGACCGTATGTTCCTTCCTCAACTGTTCAGGATTAGAAGCAAACGTGGTTCTGAACTCATCGCGGGAGGGCATGACAGGGGTCCATTTGTGAATATGAATCTTAAACGCTAGCGAATTTTGCATCGGAAGATGTAGATACGAGTGGAGGAAACGACTCCAAGTGGGAGACCAACTGGTAATAATAGCTGATAAAACTCGAGGAGGAAATTCTGATGGCCGACCGATTCAGAGGTGGATAATGTCATATTTTGTCAATATAGATGATAACGCTTCTTTGTGGGGGAAGTTAAATAAATCGAAGAATTTAGTCGAGAATAAGACTGAATACGAGGGTGGTAGTGTAGCACCACAAAGGGATGTTGATATACATCAGGAGGCCCATTTAAATGATTCGGATAATGTAATTCTTACCAAGTGATGGTAAATTCAGTAAGTACTATTATAGATAGTAACATGATCTTTATGGCCTAAAAATCTAAGGGAACAACCGGGATGGTTAACAGGAATCGAGTTTACTAAAGTCCGAGAGAAGGACAATCCTAACCTGGTTAGTAGGACAGGTGGTAAGTGGATTATGTACTGAGGTATTTTGTGCGGAGTGAGATCGCTCACGATAATATGTTCCAAAGTGAGAAAAAGGACAAGAATACGGTGCCTAGTAAAAGGCAACGATTAAAGTAATTTTGTTTGGTTTGAGTAGACGTGTTATGTTCGGAAACCATTTGCGCAGTCAAGACGATTGACAAGGTATAAGTGTAAGTTGTATCCTCAGAGGATGAGGAGTGTTTATGTGACACGAGCGAGTCACCATATTTTTTTCCTTGCTAGATTAGCATGTGAGACGAGCTTAATGCATATCATTTTAAACGTTATTAAAATGTGAATATTTTTCCCTAGTGTAGCAGGATTTTTCTTTAATGCTATCTGCGGAGGATGAATGAGTATATTAACAGTGTTTTGAATTTTATTGAGGCTACTCGTTGTAGTGATGCGATACACGAGTATGATATTATCTTTGTTAAAACGTTATAGAAATGGTTAGTACGATATTGGGCATTTATTGCAAGACTATCGTAGTGGTTGCATTAGCACAACATGTTTTATGTTTGTTTTGGTGAGGCTTTAACTGTGAGAAGGTTGGACTCACACTTATATTATCTATCCTAGAGACTTCGGAGGAGATAGCGGGCTCGAGATATTCGATGCCAAAGTATGTATAAACTTTGTCAGTATAATTCCGTAGGTATCGGGATTTACCGTTGAGCGAGAAGATTTTACTCAGTATTATGTTTAGCACTCCGGACTTAGTGATAAGAAAAGTGCATTGTTATATTTATACATTAGAGATGTGGGAGTTAATGTTTATACCCCTATTATTAGGGAAAGGAATTTCGAGAATTCCGATTGTATGTATTCGAGGTTTATGGAATGCTATTACCACCAACCTATACTGAACAATAGTGCAATTAGTGAAACGTTCTTTGTTAAGCATAATTACGGGAGAAATTGTAACTTTTCTATCAAGAGACGGAATAAAGGGGTATATGCTATGGACGGAGGACCTAACGGATCTCGATAACCGACAATACTAGGCAGTAGTGTATCGGGAGGGTTCCTTATTTGGATTTCGCTTTGCGAGACATCCCACGCATGAAACTTAGTGTAAGGCTGGAAATAGGGAGACGTTTGGTCACTATTCCATGAGTTCGGTACCCTGGTCGAAATGGGATCAAGTAATTATGTATGTAAGTTGGAAGTGAATTTTGATTTAAAGCCATTAGAGTCGGTTGTGTGGTAAGAAATCATTGAAAGTTACCCCACGAGTTGAGGGGTGGAACGATGATAAGGAAAATTTAAAATCTTGATTTTTAGAGTGATTAGAGTGTTGTAATCACGCTGCAAGAACCAGGGAAAACAAAGAATTTCTTTATTAGTATGGAGCGTATGTGATGCTTACGCTAGTATGCCCAGTTTATAGGGTGTGTAGACATCCTAGTTAACTGATGTTAAAACTCGTCCGAGCTGAAGGGGCGTGGCAATGGACTTGTGGAAATTGTGTTTGTGGGGCTAACAGAACGAAGTGGAAGTGATAGAGTGGATTAAACATCACTTGAGGGGCGATAATCCATACATAGGTGTGTAATTAGAATAGCACACCCAAATTTGAATTGGAAGACTGTGGGAAGTCATTTAAGAAGAGTATTCCTTGAATGGAGCAGAATTAAATGATTATGAAGAACACTCGGAGCGGAGTTGTTAGTAGGCAAGTATGAGAGCGACTTGAACATACAAAGGGTGATGATGTTGGTATGGTATAGGAGATCCAGAAGTGCGCTTCTTGGAGAGAAGAGCACGGGTGGAACTTTCGGCATACTACAAGGAAGGAAGGGGAGTATTACGTGTCACTTAATGTGAGACATTTCAAGGAAGAATCGATGTTTAGCGAGACGTAGTGAGTAGTCTCTACATGCACTGCCCATAGGGAAGATTTGGTTGAAAAAGGAGAATCAACCAAAGAATTTTGTGTTTATCGACAGTTCCTGAAATAGGAAGAGGTCGGTAAAGTCGGTATAGTCCTTGGATGGGTTTCCATCGTCAAAACAAGATCGAGGATTCATCCCGAACATGTGAATTAAGCCGCTGAGAAGGAAGTGATTGATATTCCTTTGGGATGGCTTATAATATTAACTAGTAGGCCCCATACTTACTTTGAAAGGAAGGATCGTGCCAGTGCATGGTTCGGCGCAGTATAAATTTCTGAATCAGGATGAGATTGGTAAGACCCAGCTTTGATATGGGATTTCAGAAACCAGCGGAGATAAGGTTTCGTTTCGAGTAGGATGTATCACCCGTAGCCAGGGAATGGACGCACTGTGATTAAAGATTTGTGGAGTCACGTGAAGGAGATTTTTGAATCTTGGTACGATGATTTCAAGAATGCTCTGTAGAAGCACTCGTACCTATTTGTAGTGTACCAGGTACTTATTAAGGTTTTGTTATGGAAGAACCTCGACTATTCTCCTTCCGTATGTTTAGAGGAGAGTAGATAATCAGAATTTTTGGATCGGTCGAGAAAATATCCGATAACTATGGTGGAATTCCACGACTGTTTAGGGAAGTCAAGAGTGGTCAAATGTTCGTATGATCTTCTCAGAATGGGAATTTTGTGTATGAATAAATTCGAGTAGTTGTCATGTAGTGAGGTGCGGCCTCCTAATGATAGTGAGATAATGGAATTTATAACGTATAGACGTAACCTATTCAAATGTTGTCAGTTGGGAGTGCAATGTGAAGTGTCTCCAATGAGAATGTAAAACAATGTTGCTGTGAGGAAAAAGCTATAGTGATTGAGCGCCGTACTATGTAGATAGTTTGCGTACTGACAAGGATATCCAGAATTATGCTACCTGGTAGGCCTTATTTTCCGAATTTCGGGACGAAATTCCGTTATTAGGAGGGAAGTATGTAATACCCCGTATTTTCATGGCTTTTAAATTTAAGGATTTATTAAATTTAATTGATTAATTGAGATAAATTAATTTAATTTTAATCGGAAATGTTGTTTTAAATATTTACTAGCGTGACAAGAGTTAGTAATTATTCGGAATATATTAATTGTTTCATATTACTGGATGAGTATAGTAATATATGAGATTTATTTTTATAATATTGTCACGTGTGAATAAAATGACAATTGTGGAAATTTAAGTCGGGACGCGCCTGTGTCATGTCGGGACTAAATGTGGATATGGTCATTTTGAGTGCACCAACGCGTCCGGAAGGGTCGAGATAGTCAGAAAAGTATACCCATAGTTTTTATTTGGGTCTCGGGGCGTTTTTAGGCCTAATTAGTACCCCGGGAGGGCATTTTGGTCATTTTACATTTTTGGGTAATTAAACCTAAGAGATTTCAAGGGTTATATAAGATGTCTAGGTTGTCTTCTAGGGTTAGAACAACCAAAGACAAATGAAGGCCATAGGAGAGGGAAGGAGAGAGCTTCCAAAGCAATCCAAGGCCCGAAATCCATCCGTTTGCGCCGCCACCGCCAACGCGTAGATCGCGAGACGGGGAACGCAACCACACCAAATTCGGCACCAAACCAGAACGTCAAAAATCCCAGGCAAGTTTTTATCTTGCTTATTTTCGTTGGTGCATCACTCATATTAGTGTAGGGATGATTAGGGTGAGATTTATGGAAGAAAAACCCAATTTGAGATAGGAAATTGCATGTAGTGAGGACTTAAATGATATTCTGGAAACCCTTTGTCATGTAGAGGAGTAAACCACGAAATTATGATGTTTACAAGAAGGAAATTCTCTTGTTAGAACCATGTGTAAGATATTTCTAGGGTTTTTGATAATTATAACAATTCTTGGGCTGTTAATCCATGTTTAGTGGTAGAAATCTACATGCTTTACGTTGGAAATATCTGGTATGATGATATAATGTTAGTGGTATGAATTTTGGGACGATTGGGATTGAAAAATATGAATTTGGATGAAGATATGTGTTAGAACCCGTAACTGCAAAACTATAGAAATCGCAATACTTGTTTGATCGATCGATCGAGCCCAGAGCTTCGATCGATTGAAGGTTCGATCGATCGAGCCCCAGACCTCGATCGATCGACCCCTCCTGGCAGACTTAAGTTTCCCCTTTTAAAGTTGTTGAATTGATTCAAAATGAAGAAAACTCCTTAGACACCCTTGTTAAGATAATTTGGGAGATAACGATGACCAATAAGATTCATTAATGAATAAGAGACTTTTGATGTAAGGAGAAATCTATATTTTTGGGATATTTTACGTAAGGGACAATGTAAGTATATGTTAAAGGGGAGAGACACGTAAGAGAGAGTTACGTTGGAACATAAATGGATACCTACTGAATTGGACATTTGGGAGAATAGAGTCCATGAGGGTTACGTAGTAAGTTGGAAAAACCCTTCGAATTAAAGTGAGAAACGAACCATTATACGTGATAACTAATAATGGGAAAATAAGAATAAATGTTGTGAATATGGGTTATGAGATAAACCTAAATTGATATGAGAAAAGTAGTATATTTATATGATTGTATATGCATATATTATATACTTGTGAAAATCATTCCCGCGCTACTTGTTATCCCGGAGGTTACCGCGCTGGGACGATCTTATCCTGTGTTGCCTTATGGGGGATATTGACTCGTACCCTAAAAGATAGAAATCCTAGGTACGGGCTATCGGATCGATAGTCGGACGGTCCTAAGAGACGTGAGGGTATGTACTGACCTCTTGGACTTGGAATCTATGCTTCGCCTCAATATTGTTTGTGTATGTATTTGTACAGTTCGAGAGTGATTCCGAACTTGTATTCCCTTTAGTGTGATTGATACGGGGATTAGATAGCAGAGTATGCCCGCACCATAGTTTTATGTGGGGTGCCGTTATGATATATATATATATATATATATATATATATTATACGATTAGTTAATATATATATGAAATTCTGAAATCTGGAACTGCCTACTGTGATTTGATATGTAGGACATGGTTGATGACTCAAATTATAAATACTTGTGTTGAGAAAGTATAATATGACACTAGAAAACTTTATTGATTAATAAAGTAAAAAGGAGAACTTTGGTTACAAATTGAAATCTTACGTTTGAAATACTTGTGTTGTTCAGTTGTAAATATCGCGAATAACCTAAGATAAGTTAAATCATTGGGGAAAGATAGTGTGGTATATGGCGAGATAGACCATTGGGAAGGATAGTGCGATAGGTGTGCACATTAGAAGAGAGGTGAGAATTTCTCAAGAGAGTGTCGCACTAATATGTTGTTGCATTGTCCTGTAATCAATTTAAATACTTGCTAAACTATTTTTAAAACGGTTCTACATTCGGGCTCTGACCCGTTTGCTGTTACTTCTTCTCTCTTGTGTCTATATATATATATGTATTATAGGTGCCCAGCCACAGGGGTGTCTTACTTAGGATTCTTTGGATGGGACGCGTTGTAGCTTTTGTGGGAGTTGCATGCCATTGCTTAGACGACTTCATTGTTGACTCTACTTCTAGTTTAGCTTTATCCAGTAGGGGCATGTGTCGCCCTTTTCCATTATTTAGTTGGTATTGTCAGAGATTGTAATTTTTTTATATTTCAGTATCTTTATTTCGGGATTGTTAATGTCAGGATGTTTTCCTTAGTATTTTAATGTTGGGACTATTTATTGATGGTTAAATTCTTGAATTTTCATTTCTATTCTCATTCCTAATGTGTGACTCTTAAAAATGTAAATGGTTAAAGGTTTTATAACCGGATTTAATAAAATGAGAATAAGGTTTTAAATGGTTTTGACACTTAGCTTAATTATTTAGGGTGTTTAAATTGGAAAAGTATTTTAACGACAGTGATGCTAAGAATGAACCAACTGTTCACCTTGATTTTAATTTAATAAAGGAGTGATCGCCCGGTATTTAATTAGGCGGGGTGTCACAGGTACCTCAAGAGAATAGGACTGTGAGGACTTATTTGTGAGTTAATAAGTCAGCTGACCATGGGAGCGTAGGTATGTGCGTGACCCATGGGTATGTGAACTATGTTCGCCTCCAATAGGTGTAATTTATATTGATACGGTTCCTAAGTGATTCGAAACTCGTGATCCTTATGTACGTGATGCACCGGGATTCGATAGTAGATTATGCGTGCACCACAGCTTAGCCTAGACGTGCCATAAGTGTATATATGTATCAAGTGTGATATAAATATACTAGTATATGCCCGTGCCTGAAGGCACCGCGAAAATTTTCCAAAGCACGTAATCGCAAGATGACAAAAATTTAAAATGTACATAATTACAAAACGGGAAAAATATCATTCCCTGACAAAAAAAAGTATAATTTAAAAAAAATGACTATAATCTCCAATATTTATATGAATATCCACCATGTTTTACAAATAAAAAATAGTCCAACTTTCAAATAATCTAAATTCATCGAAAAACTTCACATATATTATGAGATACAATATTCATCAACCTTAATTCACATTGTGCCTCAAATAAACAATGTCAATTTAAAAAAAAAAAAATTGGACATAATCTCCCTTGTTCATTAGACTATCCACCCTGCTTAAGGAATAATAATAATTCAAAGAATATTCAAAGAATCCAAATTCATCCAATAACTACTGCAACGAAACAAACTTGTTAAAAAAATTACATATATATCAATTAATGTCGTCCCACATGTTCCACAATATTGATTGTCCGTAGCTTTCAAAATGCGACCTGATACAAAAAAAAATAGTTAGACAATTAAAATAGATAGTCAAATATTATGTGAAAAATTAGTACTTATAATTAAATGAATCAATAATCATATCAGTACAAAGTATCTCACTGTTGCTGAAAAAGATAATAAAATGGATGGAGATGAAATTAATTATGTACATATCCAAATATCCCAAGCAATGGTACCACCGACACCTGAATATCCCAAGAACACATTTGAGTTAAGGAAGGTAAAGTTAATATCCACATGCCCAGCACAAAGGTGATATCCACATGCCTAGCACAAAGGTGATATTAAAAATTTACAACTAAAATTAGTAAATGCAACATGAAGTAGTGAAACTTATAATTTAAACTGGTGTAATGGAGCACTAACTGAAATTAGTGGATTCAACGGTAACTAACTTTCACTATTTCATGTATGATGATATAAACTAATGTAATGGTATAACATATTAATAAGAAATTTCACAACACACATGACGTAGTGAACTAAGAATATAACACGGTTATTAATCTAAGAAAACACATCTTGCCCAGTGGTAACAACGAATTTTGGGGACAAATTAAAATTTTAGCAACATATTATTTTTTAACAACAATAATTAATTAATATTTCAGCATACTAACAAATAATTTCGGGGAGAAAATATGTTTTAGAAATAACAATAACAATTTCAGGATATTAACATACACAAAAAAAAAATTCAACATACTAACAACTAAACTGAAATTAATTTACTAATCTATTGAAAAAACTAACTAATGAGATGAGATCTATTGAAAAAAAACATACTCAATGGAATGAGACTGGTCTTCTTCGTGGATGAAGGGGGCTACTGCGTGTGTGCTATCGTCGCTGCTGTGCTTCGGTAGCAGGGGGCTACATTTGTGAGTGAAGGTCACCGGACCTTTTAAGGTCTTCTTGATTTGCATACTCGATCTTCTTAAGTTGCAGCGGCTACAGGAAGCTCAAGGCTTGAATCAGTGGCGGTCCTCGAAGTGGCAACCACTATTGAAGATGCAACAACAGTCGCTGCAGCTACAACAGGGACATTTCCCGCATATTTTACTTCAATTAGACGAGGTAGAAATTAGGCATGACCAAGATCACCATGATGCTTAGGTTGGGGACTTGACCTCGTTTGACATCTGTTGAATAAAATAGTGGATATAGTATCTCAAAACAAGGGAAATGGGACATTAAATCTGTAGAAACCACGTTAGATTTGCACCCAAAACATTAGATGTGTAGAAAACCATTACATCTACATAGTGATGATGAGAATGACTCTCCGGTGTGTAAAAGAATCCAAATTGATCAAATCACAGTTATTCACCTGATCAGAGTTCATTTCTGTGTGACGATTATTTGCCTAATTGGTGCAATAGGTCATATAGAAACCTGAAACAGAAGCAAAAAACAATATGATATGAAGTTAGGTAACACACAAAAAAAGATATGATATGAAGTTGCAAGATTATAGACAAGACAAAAAAAAATATTGAATCCTGTAAAAAATTTACAACATAAAGGTATAAACAATTTATAAATTTTCATATATGATATGAAGTTGCAAGATATTTAATAGTTATTGGGTTGGCTTCATATATTTTAAAATTTTCAGAATAGTGGCATAGAGAGTGAAAGGGCCAAGGGTCCTGTAGTTGGGTGAGTGGAATTTTAAGTCCCCATCAAGCTTTGGTGGGTGTTTCCAAAAACTCTACTTGTAATCGATAGTATCAACCATCAATTTAGGCAAATACATCAATAATTATGACATATAAAAAAACAAAATGACTGAAACATCAATTCAATAATGTATATCATAGTCGGTGCAAAATATCGGTTACAAAGTGTTAACCTAATGAAATAATCATCTGTTTTGATGTTAAACTCCCAAAGATTTAACCCAAGATGTAAAATAGACGGTTGAAACATTCGGCGATGCTGATACTTTTTTCACCCCTACTTCCTGTAAGATTTGATAAATGATAAATATTATTAATGAGTTTCTCAGCATCAAATGTTATCGACATTCTCTTACTAATCTGGAACTTATCTCTAAGTGTATTGAATCTGCAGACCTTAACTTATCTTTAAGTAAGCTCTTACCTCTCATCGGCGATAACAACATCAATGAGGTAACCTCATCGAGGCAACAGCAGGCATCGGCCAACATTAGGGATGCATTGGCAGGGCCTATCCGTGTGCAACAGTCATCCTCGGGAATGCAACAAACATCAATCGGTAGCAGGGTTGCATCGGCATCGATATCGATATCGGCATCGACAAGGCTGAATTGGCAGGGCTTGAGAGTATAAGAACATCTTTGCTGATATATAGGGTAGCAGGAGGCATCGACCGGTAGCAGGGCTCAAGTATTTGCTGATATAAAGCTTTAAAATTATAGAAATGACCTAGGACTTGAAGTTAAATTCAATTTAACTCTTGAATCCAAACCATGGGTCAAACCATTACCTGACACACTATTAAAATATATATGTAAGAGGAACAAAACAGCTTCGTGGAAAATATATAACACATTAGGTGAAGCGAAGAAAAAAGAGAATGAGAGATAGTGTAGTGTGGTGTGGCTCCCATGTGGTAACGTTAGGGATGCCAACATTGCAATGCTAAAATATAGATCAACTCAGTATTTGAATTAAAACAATACAAATAAAAAATAAGCATGATGTCTACCTCTGAGAAATCACCAAAAACCTACGAACATTTCGAGTCAATGATGTCTACCTACAAATCGCTATGACTATCCACTTTATTTCTGCGAAACAATTCCAAAACTTATTTTCAACTTCTTAAAAATATATATTGAACATTTCGAGTCATTTTCCATAAACAATGGTTAATCCATACCGTTGAAAAAGAATCCTTTTTTTAAAGCCTTCAACATAAAATAAGAAAATATAAAAACAGAGAATTAAAGATGTCATAATAAAATACCTCGTCTCTTTAAGAGCATGTCTATGGGATTAAATCTCCATCGATCACTCCCATCGAGTGTGACATAAATGACATGTAGCGTATTCCCGTTCCAATGGACCTATTGAATCATATCCTCAATTATACATTAACATATGTGCATAAAATAAAACCAAATCAGAGGCATTAGTGTCTCGAGGTCATTCAGAATATGTACCTGTTATGTCATTCACAACATGTAATCGCCAAGTTGATTGAAGATCTGTTACGCACTTTAACTGATACATGACTAATAACAGGAATATTGAACAGCAACCTTGACTCTCAGCTCGATGAATATTTAATTGAGGATTAGTGGATGAGAATAAGTAGTGTTGGAAGGACTGTTGTTACCGCAAATGGAAAACACAGAGCTCAGTTTGAACACGCACTTGGCGAAAGCCGTAACAATATTTTTTCCGATCTATTATGGATATCTATTTTAAAAACAATGATTGAAATATTAAGTTTTTCGAGGGAAGAAAGGTTGAACATAGTTTAAGACGGTTGGAGAAACACCAGCGTGATCCATCTGGTGGGGTTGGAGTAACAAATTTTTCTCAACAACTTTCAAAATTGAAAGAATATCTTGAATATGTTAAGTTCTTCCCCAAGACATAAATATGTATATTTATGGGAGGTGATGATGTGGACATTGTAGATCAGAGAAATAGCTTACGCAAGAAAATAAAGGCCAATGGAGTTGTTGATGCAGCAAGTGGGAAGGAGTAGGAAGATACATGGAGTGAGGATGATGGTCTTTTGGATCCGAATGAGGATGAAACGCGTTGTTGTTTCTCCAATATTCAACATCTTTCATTATAAACTAAAGATACATGAATAAAAAACATTGAACTTTAATATGGGAATTTATTAAAGTGAGCTAAGAACATTAATAAGTAATAAAACCTAATCAAATAAGTAATTTAACACTAGCAAAAAAAATTCATAACAAAAAAGTCCATAAAAAAAATCGTTTTGTGTAATAAAAATGTTAAAAAAGTTTTAAACAAAAGCACTGGATACTTGCGACGTCATTTGTCAGTCAATGTGATAAAATACTAAAAAGTCTATTTATTAGTTTTGGTTGAGAAATTTTTTTTTTAACAAAATGCAAATAACATAAAAAAGAATGCATTCAATAATTGTGAATAACGTGAGCTAATACAGTATGCAGAACTGAATGTCATGAATATAAAATTGTGAATAACTTGAGCTAATATAGTATGTAGAACTAAATGTCATGAATACTATAAATTTGTTGAATAAGTTTTTTTTAAAATAATAACTTATAAATCCATCAGCAAGAATAAAACACCTATAACAGGAAGTCATCATAGTATTTACGGTAGTCATTATGTTAAAGCACCAAGTTTTAAGTAAAAAAAAAAAAGAAAATGAATAACTTAAATATATGGTAGGGCTGAATACTACATTTAAAGATGCTCACTCTGTCCAAATTGAACAAAGAACCAACAAATCTTCGTTAAGGCAATGTACAAATCCCATTGATTATCATTGTTGATACCAAATTTAGTCTGCTGACGTGGACCAATCATCTGAAGACACGTGTTAATCTATGTGGCAAATATAACACTTTCAACGAACAACATCCTATCACCGAGTTACTTTGGACCCCGATCAACTCAGGCTCCCCGAGCAACTTAGGTGCCCCGAGCATCTTAAGCGTACCGAGCAACTTAGGCGGTCCGAGCAACTTAAGTGTACAGAGCATAGGAATGAAAAGACAACTATGCATTAAATGCGCTTTATTATCGTACAGATGTATATATCTACTAGATAACAACGCACTTTCCTTTCACATGTACAGCCTCAAGGCTATAAATACATTGTAACCTCCTCATTAGAAGGGGACTCTGGATCTCTTGGTAAACCACTTATCTAGAATTCCAGGCAAACAGTCGGCAATATAAAAATAGTGGACGTAGGTCATTCTCATACGGCTGAACCACTTTAAAAATCTTTTGTCTTATTTATTTAATCCTTTTTTATCTGTGATTAAAATAATTAGATCGAATCTAGTTTTTCACATCAACAGATTGGCGTCGTCTGTGGGAAACGACTGTACTTAGCTTTTTTCACCAAAATAATTCATCATCAATGGTTGATAATCCGAAATCCAGTAATCGAAATACTGGGATCCCTCCAAATCCATCTATTCCCACAAATGTTCCAGATCTGGCTGGTATAATGGCTAATTTAGCCCAAGGCCAAACGACCATGTAAGAAACCATGCGTCAACTTATACAAACTGTTCAAGGCGGAATGCCAGCTCAATCAGGACAATGAAGTGTTCAGAAAATACACATCTACCCTCTTCAGGAACTAGGAGAACGCTATTCCCAGAGGAATCTCAATCTAGACGCACCAAATCATATCGTACTGAGAGATCTAATCATCCTTCTTATCAACCTGGTCGGACTTTGTCAGTACGAGCTACAAATGCTCAACGAAACGTCACTCTATCCCCAGAAAGGACTAGTGCTCTAGAAAGGTTGAGAAGGGTCTCTCCTTTTGATCGTTTGGGACCTAGGAGGAATAGAAGTCCTCCAAGGATTGCGTCGAGGAACTCTCAATGACCATCCAATCTAAGGGAAGGCTCTGCCCGATCACGACCAACTCCTCGTAATGAAAGATCTTAAGAGGCAAATTCAACGCGATCAGTTGCTCGAACCAATAGGCCTGAGGAGGGAAATAATGCATGGAAATGCTCTATTCAAAGATTAAAGACAGATTAGGAGAAATGGTTAAATCCAAGAATCCTCTACAAAGAACTTTTATTCAAGGGACACCATTCATACAGGCAATTGCGGATTTTCCCACACTATCAAAGTTCAAAGCTCCTGTGGTAATGCCTAAGTATGATGGAAAGACTGACCTTTTCCTTCATATAGAGCAATACCAAGATACTGTCGATATCTATGCAGTTCCAGACGAGATGAGATGAAGGGATTTTCAGGAACTATCACCGGGTCAGCCCAGATCTGGTACAACAACCTTCCTCGGGGGAAGATCGCGACATTATTTCAACTAGCAGAGCTCTTTATTGGAAACTTCTGTTTCGGAGCGAAACCAATCAAACGAGTAGCACACTTGTTGAGTGTTAGACAGAAGGCAGGTGAAAGCACCAGGGACTATATTACTCGTTTCAATAATAAGAAACTTGAAGTAATTGATTACGAGGAGAAAATAGTAATTACTGCTCTGATGAGTGGACTATTGCCAGATAAATTGTACTACACTTTAGCCAAAGATCTGCCCAGAACTATGGCAGAACTGATGGAAAAAGCAGCCAAAATCATGGATATCGAGGAAGCCATAGCTGCAAAGAAGAATGCAGACACTAAGGAGACCAAGTTTGAAGATGGTAAAACTGAAAAGAAGGATCAGAAGAACAACAGTGGCAACAAGCAGTCAAAAGGAAAGAAAGCACTGGAGAAGATGAGGAAATTTGGAAATTATACTCCCTAGAAGGTAGATATAAATCACATTCTGGAGGAGATTAAGAACAGCGAGGAGCTAGCCTGGCCAAGGAAAATGAAGGCAGATCCTAACAGAAGGGACAAGACCAAATATTGCGAATTCCACAAAGATCATGGTCATACGACCAAAAGTTGCATAGCTCTCCAGAATGAAATTGAAGCACTCATCAGAAGAGGAAAATTGGCTAAGTATGTTGATCGCCAAAATGGTGGAAAGACCAGCGATTGAGGAAGGCAAAGGTCTAAGTCTCCTCGTCGAGGAAAGAAGACAAGAAGAGAAATCACGAAGAAGACCACGAAAATGATCCAGAAGATGACCCTGATCTCCCCAAAAGACCAAGACAACTAGAGCGTGAGGTTTTTTCCATACATTTTGGGTCATTTGAATGTAATTACAGGTGGAGATGCAGGAGGTGGAGATCTTACTGCGGAGAAGAAAGCTTACCTCAATGAGGCGCAAGCTTGCTCGTACATACAGTGAATAAATTGGGCTGAAGATGATCTCCCAAGGAAGGTGAATAAAGATAAACTAGTCATTGGTTTCTCCAAGAACGACCTGGAAGGTGTACTATATCCTCATGATGACCCACTAGTAATCAAGATGATAATGAAGGAGGTGGTGATTTCATGAGTATTGGTGGATAATGGTAGCTCGACAGATATCATATTCTACCCATATTTTGACAGTTTGAATCTGAAGTTAGCCCAGTTGGAGCCCTATCAGAGGCCCCTCCTTGGTTTTACTGGCGAAAAGGTCTTTCCACTCGGGATGATCAAGTTGGATATGCTTATTGGTACATGGCCTAATTATCGAACAGAAAAAGTATGCTTCTTCGTAATGGATAAAAATGTTCAATCGGCCTATAATATCATCATGGGAAGGGTAGGTTTGAAGAAGTTCAAGGCAGTATCATCTACTGAACATCAATGTTTAAAATTACCAACTAATTTTGGAGTGGGAGTTGTGAAAGGCGACCAGAAAGTAGCTCGAGAATGCTACTATTCATCTACTGAACAGGAGGAATGTGAAGAATCCAGGAAGAAGACTACTACCTATCAAGTGGATGAAATAGAAGATGAAGATATTAAATTGTTAGACCCTAGAGATGAGTCTTAGCTCGTAAAGGGCCAGGTCATCGACGCTACCAAAAATATCATTCTGGACGACGAGCATCCAGAACAAACAACTGAAATTGGTGCATCACTGGATGTATCGATAAAGCAGGAATTGATAGCATTTCTAAGGCACGGAAAGAAAACTTTTGCATGGAGTCATGAAGACATGCCAGGGATAGACCCGAGTTTCTTATGTCACGAGCTCAATGTGAACAAGGAAATTAAGCCAGTAAAACAGCGAAGAAGAGTGTTCAGTCCTGAGATGAACCAAGTGATACAAGAAGAAGTAGAGAAGCTACAAAAATCCTTTTTTATTGAGGAAGTCAAATATCTTGATTGGCTAGCAAATGTGGTGATGGTAAAGAAGAAAAATAACAAGTGGAGGATGTGTGTAGACTTCACTAATCTTAATAAGGCATGCCCAAAGGATCATTTTCCTTTGCCCCGAATCGATTAACTGGTGGATGCTACCCCGGGGCATGAATTGTTGAGTTTCATGGATGCTTATTCAGGTTACAACCAGATTAAAATGAAACCTGACGACAGGGAGAGTACCTCTTTTATCACCCCAAGGGGAACTTATTGCTATAATGTTATGCCTTTCGGACTTAAAAATGAAGTTGCAACATATCAGCGGCTGATGAACAAGGTGTTTGCAGAGAAAATCAATCATAACATGGAGGTTTATGTTGACGATATGCTGACGAAGAGCAAGAAAGCTGTTGATCAACTAGAGAAATATCAAATGAAGTTGAATCCTGCCAAATGCATATTCAGAGTACGAGAAGGCAAGTTTCTCGGATATATCGTTAACCAATGAGGTATCAAGGCAAACCCTGAAAATATCAGCTCTGATCTCTAATTACGAAGAAGGAAGTGCAAAGTCTCACAGGGCGAGTTGCAGCACTCAATAGATTTATATCACAAGCAACAGACAGATGCCTCCCATTCTTCAAAACACTTAGAAAAACTTTTGAGTGGAATGATAAATGCAAGAAGGCCTTCTAAGAGTTGAAAAAATATATGGGGACACCTCCATTGTTATCTAGACCAGTGATGGGAGAAGGACTACACTTGTACCTAGCAGTTTCAGAGAATGCAGTTAGCTCGACCTTGATAAGATTGGAGGATGGAGTGCAAAAACCAATCTATTACACCAGCAAGGCCTTACGAGGAGCAGAAATCAGATATCCAAGGTTGGAGAAGTTGGCACTAGCACTGATCGAAGCAAGCAGAAGAATGAGGCCATACTTCCAAGCTCATACTATAGTTGTGTATACTGATAGGCCATTAAGGCAAGCTCTGCATAAATCGTAGAGATTAGGAAGATTGATGTACTGGGTAGTAGAACTTGGTGAGTATGATATAGTTTATGATCCCAGATCGTCGCTTAAGGGGAAGGCAGTAACAGATTTTATTACAGAGTTAACCCATTATGATACTCTCGAAGAGCAGAAGCTTAATGCAGAGCAACCCGTGGATGATATCGGATCATCAAAACTAACCCCCGACCAACTTCCATCCATGGAATATCAAGAGAAGATAATCAACGAGCAGCAAGAAGTACCGGAGGAGGACAAAAGGAAACATCAAATATTCCACCGAGGAACTCTATTTGATAAAAAATTTGATGATGAAGTACCTGTATGGAATTTATATGTGGATGGCCCTTCGTGCACTACAGGCAGTGGAGAAAGAATTATTTTTAAAAGTCCGGATGAGATTGATGTGGAGTATGCTCCGCCTTTCAATTTAAGGCCTCTAATAATGAGGCTGAATATGAAGCAATGATTGTGGGTCTAAGTCTAGCCAAAACCATGAAGGCAGAGCAAGTCATTGTATTCAGTGATTCCCAGTTAATTGTAAATCAAATTTTGGGAGTGTATGTAGCAAAAGGAGAATTAATGATCAGGTATCATGCAAAAGCAATGGAGGTTGTATCGAGTTTTACTGTAGTTCAGTTGATTAGAATACCAAGATTGGAGAATGCAAGAGCAGACGCTCTAGCTCATTTAGCATCGACCACACACATCGAGCTACGAAGAACAATCCCAATAGAAATCCTGGTTGGTCGGAGCATAGATGAAGATCTGATGATGAACTTCATTACCTTCGACTTGGGACCATCTTGGATGGACCCCATCAGGGCCTATATTAAAGAGGGGTCTTTGCCAACTGATAAACTCGCAGCCAAAAAACTAAAGTTTGAAGTTGCTCGTTATGTATTGACCAGTGGCATTTTATATAGACGAGGAGCTATAGCAGGGCTACAAAGATGTGCCTAGCCCTGTGAAGTGAAAGATTTAATCGAAGAGGTTCAGGAAGGGTCCTGTGGAGCCCATGTAGTAGGTCGGACGCTTTTGCAAAGAATTACAACGCAGGGGTATTTTTGGCCAATGATGAGAGCTAATTACGTAGCTTATGCTAAGAAGTGCAATAAATGTCAACACTTCTCTTTCATCCGAAGAACTCCCTAAGCCTTGTTAACACCATCACGCACCCTTGGCTATTAGCCATGTGGGGGATTGCCTTGGTCGGGCCACTTCCAACGACCAGGGGAAGATTCAATACCTCGTGGTTACGGTGGATTATTTTACTAAATGGGTGGAAGCCGAGCCTCTCATTAATATGACATACGACAAAGTCTATCAATTTATTTGGAAAAATATTATTTGCAGATATGGTCTCCCATATGCATTCATTACTAACCATGGAACCCAGTTTGATAACAAGGAGTTTGCTGCATATTGTCATCAATCCAATGTATTAAAGATCCACTCTGCACCAGGCCATCACCAGAGCAATGGGAAATCTGAGGTGACAAACAGAACGCTACTGAATGGTTTGAAAAATGACTGGATGATGCAAAGGCAAATTGTATTAACTAGCTACACTCTGTGGTGTGGGCTTATCGCACCACACCACGAACAGCAACGGGAGAGTCCCCATTCATGCTGGCATTTGGGAGTGAGGTTATCATACTTACTGAATTGGGTCTACCCACGTATAGGGTGCTTAGTTTCAATTATCTTGTCAGTGATTTGATGAGAATATTAGACCTAGATATGCTCAAAGAAGTTAGGGAAGAAGCAGCAATCAGGAATGCAGCATATCAACAACGAACAACTTTGTTCTATAACAAAAGAGTGAAAAAGTGTGATTTGAAGGAAGGGGATTATGTGATGAAGAAAGTGATCCAAAAGAATAACAAACTGGAAGCCAACTGGCATGGACCCTACAGAGTAACAGAAGTTGTTCGCCCAGGGACATACAGGATTGAAATCTTTGAAGGAGAAGAATTCAAGAATGCATGGAATGCAGAGAATCTGCGCAAGTATTATCAATAATTGAAATTCAGATGTAATCCAGTTTCTTCAATATGAATAAAGTGATGTTTCATCCATTTTCTTTCTTTATTGAATTTTTTTCGGAATATTAGTGCTACACACTACACAAATCCAAATTCAGAGCAACATACCACCAACTTCGATTGGTCGGAAACTCTATACCACCAACTCTGGTTGGTCGGCAATTCAAATACCACCAACTCCGGTTGGTCGACAATTTAATTACCACCAACTCCGATTGGTCAGAAATTCAATTACCACCAACTCCGGTTGGTCGGGAACTCAATTACCACCAACTTTGGTTGGTCGTCAATTCAATTACCACCAACTCCGGTTGGTCAGCAATTCAATTACCACCAACTCCGGTTGGTCGGGAACTTAATACCACTAACTCCGGTTGGTCGACAATTCAATTACCACCAACTTCGATTGGTCGGCAAACTAGGTAAGAATTTGGACGACCTCCCGGGGCATCCACTTTCTAGTCAACAAGGTAATCCACACGAGATTACTGCAACTAAGCAGGAACATGGGATGCAAATCATTCCATTGCTTAGGCCTAAAGAGTGACAAGTCACTATAATCATATATTCACAAATGAATGAACAAGGACATTCTATAAATTGTTTCGAAGAAAATAAAATGGCAAAAGACTAAAAATTTCTTCATTCAAATCAAGTAAAATTACATATGATGTGAAAAATGTAATTCATTACATAAAAAATATCCTACTCTATGGGTTTCTTCCGCTCTATTTTTGAAACAGGTTATACCCCAGCTAGAGGATCGTCTAATGCATAAGGAGAATTTATAAAGTTTACATCTCGCAGCATTCTAACATTCATTATAGATAGACGATCAAGCAAATGTTTTGGGCGAGATATCTCAAAGTTGGCATGAAGACTGTAATCACCGAGATACTTGGACATCAGGCATCGAGGAATTGCACGAGCGGTAATTCAACTAAAATCAAGCTTAAAAGGAGGCATGGTCAAGTCGAGCACTCCAGGCTCATAATAATCCCATAAGTAGTGTCCCTGCTCCAATTGTAGCACACACATAGCATTCAACCATCCCTGCTTGTACCCCTCATTATTCGACTGCTGTATTCGAGCATCTAGATGTTACAGAGCTTCATTATACCCAGTCATCCAAAACTCTCTGGGTTGTTTATGAAACTGATAAGTTAACCTCTCACGTTGCTCGTGGAGTTTCTTCACTATAATTTCTTTACTTTCCAGAGCAGAGCTTTGATTATAGAGTTATTCGGTGAAGTTAAGAATCTTCTTAGACATTTATGCCAAGGCTTGGTTCTTCGCCATTAACTGAACGACTTGATTCTCTAAAGATGACTGCGCTCTCGCTTCTTCCATGGTGACCTGACCAGCCCTTACTCGTCCACGAGTAGATATGGAGGGTCCAGCTCATTTCAAGGTTTCTAACTCATCCCTTAAGTTAGCATTTTCTACTTCCAAAAATGAAAAACGATCATCATTTACTAGGACTAAGGCTCCCAAAGAAGAAGAAGCGGATTTGAGTTGCTTTATTTCCTCTTGCAAAGTAATGTTCTCCTGCTCCAACAACTTGGCGATATGCCTGTGCTCTTTAACTTTATGCTTCAGAACACTCTCTTTCTTCTCATGAGCAGAGATGAATTTGTCATACCCTTTGTCATCACTCAATTGTTGATATTTTTTATCGTATCCTTGATGCAAAAGGGCAGAAGATTCTTTATACTCTTGTTGAAGTTCCTCAATCGTTCCTTGGAAATATTCAATCATATCGTAGTAGGCCACATTGTTGGCAACAACACGATCGAGAAAGCACTTTAAGTATTGGTAAGCTTCAATTACTCGATCAGAAGATCCTAATCCGAGGATGTCAATTATCTGGGCCTCATTAAGATCTGCATGACCAGCTTTAAAATAGTCATTGCATTTCTTCATCAATTCTGTATCATGAGCTGATAAGAGCTCCATCCTGGCCATAAACTAGCAAAGAGAAGAAATAAAAATAATCAATAATGATGCAGACAGAGCAAGTAAAAGAGAAATTCAAGACGAACAACCAAAGTTAGAATTTTTATTCATCATAAGAGAAAATACATAGTTCAAAGTTACATTCAAGAGAACAATAAAATAAAAAGACCGAACAACTTTAAACCTTATCCTTGTTCCCTACGACTTCCTCAGAAGGTTTGGATGAAGGGGTTGGTTGCTCAGAAGACAATGGTGGTTGCTCGACAGAAGTACTGGTTGGTTGGATTTGCTCGAAAGGTTGAACAACAAGAACAGTGGGGACCTGATCTCCAGTTATCATAGAAAATTCATCTGAAGCAGCTTCATCCTCTTCTTCTTCTCCAGGAGAGGGAGGAGGGCCATGAGTGTGCTGCTAGAATAACTCAGAATTCTCAGCAACCTTCAGCTCTTGTAAGGTTGCTACCCATCCATCCCTAAAATATTTGACACATGTATACTCCATTTGAGAAGACATGACAGCTATAACCGTGTTTCATCCCTTGTACCAACCAGCACTGAATGATTTTTTAACTGCAGCTTTCCTCTTTTCCTTCTCCGAGGAGATCCTTTACCTAAGGAGCTCCTCGATAGACTTCAGCTTTTCTTCCACCTCTATTTTCTGTCGCTCAACATCTTTAAGTTAAACAACTTTCTCTTCCGCATACTTAAGCTTAACTTCAAGCTCTTTGTTTCTCTGTTCAGACTCCTTCAACTTCTTCTCCAATTCCTTGGAGGCATTCACAGCTTGATCTCTGTCCAGCTCAACGGACTTAAATTGCTTCTCCCAAATACCTTTATCTTCCTCGTACTTTTGATGAGAATCTTTCAAAGATTGGGTCAGCCTAACAAAATCTTCCTCTACTCTACTCGAGGAGCTTGAAGCCCTGATAGCTTCATCCTTCTTCAAAATGCTATTGAAACACGTTACCAGCTGAAAAAAGAAAGATCTTTAAGTCAATGGATGAACATAATATTAGAAAGCAAAATACTTAGGGTAACAGTACTTACTGATGCAATGTGTTGAGCAGATAGAGTAGTAATTCTCTCACCAGAAAGAGTATCTTCAATGCCTTGGACCTCTGGGACAGTCCAGGATCTTACCAAGCCCACAGCAGAGCTCAAAGGAATAAGAGTTGGAACACTACCTTCAACATTTGAAGGTTGAGAGATAGGTTCAGCAGGTCTCTCAAAAGAACTTTTCTTTAATCTCCTTAGAGGAGCTGGAGCATTTTCAATTAAAGATGTTGTCTTTATTGGTGATATGACAACAACATTACTCAAAGGAGAGATGGCAATAGTTTTACTTGGAGCCACAGGTGGCTTCCTGCCAGCTTCCTGGGAAGCAACAGGAGGGGGTACATCTATTTTCTTTATCGCCTCATCTGGGACATCTTTTTTACTCTTCTTCGCCTCAAAAGTGGTAGATTGAGACTTGTCAAAAAAGGCAAGAGCTCTTCTCCTCTTCATCAGATCAGTGATAGGAATATTCGATTCAGAAGAAGAATCTTCCACACTAGTCTCAGAGGCTGGTACTTGGCCAAGATCAAACACCACTAAACGAGCATGATCAGTGAAAGATGAAGTGTAAATTTTGTGTTGCAACAAGTAAGAAGCAGATCTAATATGATCCTCAGCAACAGATTGGTGCTGTAATACCCCGTATTTTTACGCTTTCTAAATTTGGGGATTTATTAAATTTTATGTGAGTTATTAATTTAATATAAATCCGAAAATTAATTTTTTTCTTATAATTACTAACGTGATGAGAGTTAGTAATCATTTAAAACTTGTTGAATATTACTAATGAGCAAAGTAATATATAATATTATTTCTATTAAATGTCACGAGTGAATAAAATGATAATTTTGGAAATTTAAGTCGGGACGCGCCCGTGTCATGTCGGGACTAAATGTTGATTAACAAAAGTGAATAAATTATAAATCACTCGTATGGTCATTTAGAGTGCGCCAAAGTGTCCGGAAGGGTCGAGATAGTCAAAATAATGTACCCGGGGGTTTAGTTTGGGTCTCAGGGCATTTTTAGGCCTAATTAACACCCCGGGAGGGCGTTTTAGACATTTTACTTTTTGAGGCCTGAAAACGCACGAAAATTTTAAGGTTATATCAGATGATTAGGGTTTTCTTCTAGGGTTAACACAACCAAAAACAAGTGACATCCATTGGAGAAGGAAAGGAAGATCTTACCAAGGAGTTCTAGGCCGAAAACTCCTCCGTTTACGCCGTCGCCGCCAAACGATAGATCGCGTAACTAGGATCACCACCACACTGATTTCATCCGCAAATTAGAAACAAAAATTCCCAGGCAAGTATTTCTCTGGCTTAATTTCATTAATGCTTCATTCATATTAGGTTAGGGTTGATTAGGATGAGTTTTTATGAAAGAAAACCCATGTTGGAGATTAGAAATCACATGTTGTAGTGATATAAACAATAATCTGGATATTCCTTTCACATGTAGAGGTTGAACCACAGATTTATGATGGATTAGAAGTAGAAATTATGGAAAAAGAATGATTTGAATTAAGTTAAAGGAATTTCTAGGGGTCATGAGAATTGTATAAATTTTGACTATGAAAGAAAACCCATGTTGGAGATTAGAAATCACATGTTGTAGTGATATAAACAATAATCTGGATATTCCTTTCACATGTAAAGGTTGAACCACAGATTTATGATGGATTAGAAGTAGAAATTCTGGAAAAAAAATGATTTGAATTAAGTTAAAGGAATTTTTAGGGTTCATGATAATTGTATAAATTTTGACACTTTTAATCCATGATTCTAGATGAAAACTCACATGTCTTACGTAGAATATTGTCCATTTGGGTTTAGAATGTTTGTGGTATAAATTTCTGGGAGTTTGGGAGTTAAACACTTGGATTTGGATGAGTTTGGATGTTAATCCCCGTAACTGATAATCTGCAGAATTCGCCATACCTGCTTGATCGATCGATCGACCATAGAGCATCGATCGATCGATGGATCGATCGATCGAACACCCTCCATCGATCGATCGACCCCTCCTGTATAACTTATATTCCCTTTTTAATAGTGCTTTCCAACATAAATGATTAGACGTTTTTGGATATTATTGTTAGAATATTTTGGGATGTAAATAAGACTAGTAGGACTTTAGAAATATATGGTATCGTTGACAAAAAGCGAATTTAACCTTTCACGGGGGTGTTTTACATTTAAGGGAAAATGGAAATACGTGTTAAAGGGTGAGATTCGAAAAGAAGTTACGTTGAAAAATGATTAAGTACCTACTGAAATTTCACCTGGGAAGGTAAGAATCCACGAGTGTACGTAGTGAGATGGAATAATCCCACAAATTAAAGTAAGAGACAAACCTCTATACGTGATGACTAAATGATGAGAAATAAGGATAAATATCATAATTATGGGTTATGAGAAAGTACCTAAATTTGATATGGTAATAGTAGTATCTTTATATGACTGTGTTTATGCATATACTATATACGTGTGTAAATCATGCTCGCGCTACTTGCTATCCCTGAGGTTACCGCGCTGGGACGGTCTTATCTCGATGGGACCTTTATGGGGGATATTGACTCGTACCTACAGGCTATCGGATCGATAGTTAGATGGTCCTAAGAGACGTGAGGGCATGTGCTGACCTCTTAGAGACTTGGAACTACGCGTCGCCTCAATATTATTTGTGTCTTGTTTCAATACAGTTCGAGAGTGATTCCGAACTTGTATTTCCCTTAGTACGAGTGATACGGGGACTGGATAGCAGAGTATGCCCGCACTATAATTTTTATGTGGGGTGCTGTTAGAATATATATATATTATATGAGTATTTAATATATATATTTAATTCTGGAATTTGAGAATTACCTACTGTGTTTATGGTAAGTAAGAAATGAATAATTATTTAAATTTGGGAATAAGTGTTTGAAAAGTATAATATGTTACTGAGAAACTTTATTAGTAAATAAGGTTTAAATGAGAACTTTGTTGTTAAATGAAATTAACCTCTTAAACAATTGAATTTGTAAGTTTAAATATTATGAGCAACCTAAGATAAGATAAGATAAATCGTTGGGAAGGTTAGTGCGATAGGCGTGCACATTAGAAGAGAGGTGAGAATTTCTCAAGGGAGTATCGCACTAATATGTTGTTGCATTGGCCAGTAAACATTTTAAATACTTGCTAAACTAATTTTAAATCGTTTTTACAATCGAGCTCTGACCCGTTTCCATTTTATTTTCTCTCTTGTATATATATGTATATATTATAGGTGCCCAGCCACAGGGGCGTCTTGCATAGGATCCTTTGGAAGGAACGCGCTGCAGCTTAGGTGGGAGTTGCAGGCCTCTTGCTTAGACGACCTCATTTCTTGATTCCACTCCTAGCATTTATTTTTATTCAGTTGGGCATGTGTCGCCCTTCTTCCAGCATTCAGTTATTTTATTGGAAATTGTGATTCATTTATTTCTAGTATTTACACTTTGGGATTTATTACTGTGAGGATGTTTTCCTTTAAGTTTTAATGTTGGAATCAATTAGTTGAATGTTTAATTATTTGGATTATATGTTCCAGGATAGTTGTTGTATGATTCTTTAACTATGAATTATGTAAAGTTAAATGTTGGTTTATAAAATAAAAATTGGAAAGTAATGTCTAAAATGGTTTTGACACTTAGCTTAATTATTTCGGGTGTTTAAATTGGAAAAGTTATTTTTTTTACGACAGTGATGCTAAGAATGAACCGATCGCTCACCTTGATTATAATTTAATAAAGGATTGATTACCCGATATTTAATTAGGAGGGGTGTCACAGGTGGTATCAGAGCGTCAGGTTCTAGTGTCCTTAGGATCTGTACAGCTTATTTCGTTTTCAGCTTAGCATTTTTGTTATAGAGCCCTATATTAGGATTGTTGTATTCTTGCTTTTACGATTACGTATTCAGCTATTTGAGATTTGATAATAACTGTAGAATAATAAATTTCTTCACGTTTCAGATGCCTCCGAGACGTGCACCAAAGGATAGGCGTGCCCAAGCCGAGCAGCCATTAGCTCCGGCTCAGGGGACAATGAATGCTAATGAGGTAGCCGCTATTGTTGCTCAGGTGGTGAATGATGCGCTAGCGATAGTACAACAAGCTCCACCTCAAGTTCAGGCAGTGGCGCCAGTACCTGCACAGCTTCCATCAGCATGGGAGCGGGTTAGGGATGCCTTTCAGAAGGCGCATCCCCCTAAGTTCTGAGGTAGTTCAGATATCATCATTGTCAGCCAGTGAAAGAAAGACATACAGAGGCATCTGCATATGTATGAGTGCACAGACGTGCAGAAACAGTTGTTGGCTTCCTTTAAGCTAGTGGGGGCCACTTTTCAGTGGTGGGAATCCACCACCACCTGGAGAGGGATATTATCCTGATTCAGTCATTTTGGGAGCGGTTTGACCGCAAGTATTTTCCATCCGCCGTGCAAACTGAGATGAGGCGAAAGTTACTGAACTTGAAGCAGGAAAATTCTACTGTTGCTGAGTATGAAGAGGAGTTCACAAGACTTCTCACTCTAGTGTCAGATGAGGCACCCACTGAGAGTAAGAAAATACTATTATTTGTGGACGGGTTAGCTTGGAGGATCCGTCAGCACCTTATAGGGAATTTGTCTCTGAGTACCTACACAGACGTACTCAATGCTGCCTTACTACACTGTCAGGATCACCGCTTCCATCTGCAGGGAAGCAAGCGAGCAGGAGAGTCCGGCTAGCAGGGCAGGACAGGGGGTAGTGGTGCTAGCGGAGCACCGACATCTCAGGGGAAGACTCGTCAGCATGAGCAGAGTTCCCATCAGGGGGACCCTGCGAAGCAGTTCCAATCAGGTGATTCCAGACACGAATTTGGGGGATTTAGGCAGGGCCAGCCTAATCAGCAGGGTCAGCAAGGCCAACACCGCCAGCAGCAGGGCCAGTAGCAGGGCCAACAGCGTTTTCATCAGGGCCAACAGGGCCAGTGGCGGGGTGGTAACGGCCAACAGGGCCGTGGTCAGCAGGGTCAGAGGGGAGGTAATTTTAGGGGCTGATGTTTCGTGTGCGGCAAGAATGGCCATAAGCGCCAGGATTGTCCAGAGGGTAATAGGGCCCCATAACAGCAGGGTACCCGTAATGAGCCATAGAGTCCACTTTTTCCAGTCTCCCTCCTAGCACCAGCTCAGGTACCAGCCCTACCAGCCGCTCCTGTGCAGCAGGGGCAGTTACAGTATGGACGTGTCTATAACATCCACCAGGCAGCAGCTCCATAGTCACCGCTCGCAATTGAGGGTATGTTTCCTATCCATGGTACTATGGGTCGGGTTTTATTTGATACTGGGGCGACGCACTATTTTATAGCTACCCATTTTGTGAAGGCCTTAGGGTTATTAGCCACAGCACAGAGCACTGTAACGTGTGTAGACTCACCACTGGGAAATAGATCGCTAATTTTCTTTATATACCGGGGTGTGGGAGTAGATATTGGTAGCTTGGTATTACCAGCAGACATGTTAGTCTTAGATATGCATGAGCACGACGTTATTATCGGTATGGATTGGCTCGCCGCTTACAGGGCCATGATAGATTATTTTGGTGGGAGTATTGTCTTTGCCATTCCGGGGCAAGAGATGTTTGTAGTGGCGATGCCTCGCCCAGAGGGAGGCTCGACCGCTCATTTGTATTACATAGAGGAGGATACCTCTAAGGAGGTTGTGATTCCCTTAAACTCGATCCCAGATGTTCGTGAGTACTCCGATGTATTTCAGGAGATACCAGGCCTACCACCTAGTCGAGAGATAGATTTTGTCATATATTTACTACTAGATACTCGACCTATAACACGCGATCCATACCATATGGCTCTGGGGGAGATGCGAGATTTACGAGATCAGATAGAGCAGCTGTTAGGTCAGGGCTTCATTCGCAGGAGTACCTCACCTTGGGGCGCTCCAGTTTTGTTTGTGAAAAAGAGAGATGGTTCACTGAGGCTATGTGTGGACTCCCAGGAGCTGAACAAGGTCACGATACAGAACAAGTATTCGTTGTCGCGAATCGATGATCTGTTCGACCAGCTGAAAGGAGCAACTTTCTTTTCAAAGATAGATCTGAGGTCAGGGTACCATCAACTACGTATTAGGGAGTAGGATGTTTCAAAGACTTCTTTCTTGACGAGATATGGGTCCTATGAGTTCAGAGTGATGCCATTTGGACTCACAAATGCTCCAGCTGTATTCATGGACTTGATGAACCAAGTGTTCAGAGAGTTCTTGGATCAGTTTGTCATCATCTTCATAAATGACATCCTGATATATTCACACTTCGAGGAGGAGCATGCCGAGCACTTAAGGCAGGTTCTTCAGACTCTACGAGAGCATCATCTGTATGCTAAGTACGAGAAGTACAGGTTCTGGTTACGTGAAGTGCAGTTCTTGGGACATGTTGTTTCTGAACAAGGGATAGCAGTTGACCCGAGTAAAGTTTCAGTGGTGAGGGAGTGGGGATAGCCCATGACACCGATGGAAGTAAGTAGTTTCTTAGGATTAGGTGGATACTATAGGAGATTCATTCAGGGGTTCTCTAAAATAGTGGGTCCATTGACGAACCTGACTTACAAGGAGGTACCATATGTTTAGGACGATGCTTATCAATTGGCCTTCGATGAGATGAAAGACAAGCTTACTTCAGCACCGGTCCTTTCTTTACCTACGCCGGGCGTGGAGTACCTGGTTTACATCGATGCCTCTTTACGGGGACTTGGGGGATTACTTCAGCAGGAGGAGAAGGCTATAGCTTTTGCCTCCCGTAAGCTTAATCCGCACGAGAAGAATTACCCCACACACGACCTAGAGTTAGCAGCGGTCATCTTTGCATTGAGGATATGGAGGCACTATTTATTGGGGGAGAAATTTCGCTTATTCACATACCACAAGTCACTGTAGTACATGTTCACTCAGCGAGAGCTGAATATGCGTCAGCGCAGGTGGGTAGAGTTTGTAAAGGACTATCAGTTCGACATACAGTACCATTTGGGGAAGGCCAACGTAGTTGCTGATGCATTGAGCCGCAGACCTGTAAACGATGTAGCGGACGCCTCGAAAGTAAAGTGGAAAGAGTTGGGTCACCAGGATGCAATAGCCCATTCCTTCATATCTGTCATGACAGTGACACCCGATATTGTTACGAGGGTGATACAGGCACAGACCACAGACTCATTTTGCTAGGAGCAGATTGTACGACTGTTAGCTGAGGGTGATGAGTCCTATTCTATTAGTTCTGATTGGGGTTTGAGGTTTAATGGGAGATTGGTGGTCCCAGAAGGAGCAGACTTACGTTATGCAGTGATGACCTAGTCCCACGGGTCCCAATTTACGGTACATCCTGGAGGAGATAAGATGTACCAGGATATGAGGCGGCAATATTGGTGGAGTGGGATGAAAAAGGACATTGCCGAGTTCGTGTCCAAGTGTTCTACCTGCCAGTTGGTAAAGGTGGACCATCAGAAATCGTCAGAGTTGCTACAGCCATTGGAAATACCCGCGTGGAAGTGGGAGAATATTTCCATGGATTTTATTACAGGGTTGCCTACATCACAGTGGGGCCACGACTCCATCTGGGTGATTGTAGACCGTTTAACCTAGGTGGATCATTTTCTACAAGTGCGAACAGACTATAACACGGGTCAGTATGCTCAGTTGTTCATTGCTGAGATTGTCATATTACATGGGGTGCCTCTGAATATTGTGTCAGATAGAGACAAAATTTTTGTGTCGCGTTTCTGGGAGAGCTTTCAGGAGGCTATGGGTACAGAGTTGAGGTTGAGTTCAGCTTATCACCCACAGACAGATGGACAAACAGAGCGTACTAATCAGATGTTAGAGGATATGCTAAGCATGTGTGTCCTTGATTTTGGATGAGGTTGGGAGCCACATCTTTCACTGGTAGAGTTCGCTTATAATAACTCTTATCAGTTCACGATTGGCATGGCTCCATTAGAGGCTTTGTATGGCAGGCCTTATCGTTCCCCAACGTGTTGGCTAGAGGTGGGGGATAACAAGTTTCTCGGACCAGAGGTGATTCAGGAAACCTCCGCTAGGATTGAGATTATCAGGAGTCGTATTCGAGTAGCCCAGGACAGGCAGAAAAGCTACGTCGATGCGAAACGGTTCTTCCGAGAGTTTAATGTGGGGGACCCAGTATTACTACGTATATCTCCTATGAAAGGAGTGATGAGATTAGGGAAGAAAGGGAAATTGGCCCCGAGGTACGTGGGACCATTTCCCATTATCGAGAGGGTTGGGCCGGTAGCATACAGATTGGGACTGCCAGAGCATTTACATCGCATCCACGATGTATTCCACATCTCGTCGTTGAGACGATACCTTCGGGATGATATGGTCCACACCCACATCGCGATAGAAGAGATAGACTTATAGCCTGACAGCTATTACGAGAAGAGACCAGTGGCTATCCTAGACCATAGCGAAAGGAGATTGAGGTCGAAGGTAGTTCCACTTGTACGAGTCCAGTGGGAGCATCATAATGTGAAGGAATCCACCTGGGAGCGCGAGGCAGATATGCGCGAGAGATACCCAGATTTATTCTTACTAGGTATGCCTTATTTTTCAAATTTCGGGACGAAATTCCGTTATTAGGGGGGAAGTATGTAATACCCCGTATTTTTATGCTTTCTAAATTTGGGGATTTATTAAATTTAATGTGAGTTATTAATTTAATATAAATCCGAAATTAATTTTTTTTCTTACAATTACTAACGTGACGAGAGTTAGTAATCATTGAAAACTTGTTGAATATTACTAATGAGCAAAGTAATATATAATATTAGTTCTATTAAATGTCACGAGTGAATAAAATGACAATTTTGGAAATTTAAGTCGCGACGCTCCCATGTCGTGTCGGGACTAAATGTTGATTAACAAAAGTGAATAAATTATAAATCACCCGTATGGTCATTTCGAGTGAGTCAAAGTGTCCGGAAGGGTCGAGATAGTCAAAATAATGTACCCGGAGGTTTAGTTTGAGTCTCGGGGCATTTTTAGGCCTAATTAACACCCCGGGAGGGCATTTTAGACATTTTACTTTTTGAGGCCTGAAAACCCACGAAAATTTTAAGGTTATATCAGATTCTTAGGTTTGTCTTCTAGGGTTAACACAACCAAAAACAAGTGACGGCCATTGGAGAAAGAAAGGAAGAGCTTACCAAGGAGTTCTAGGCCGAAAACTCCTCCGTTTACGCCGCCGTCGCTGCCAAACGATAGATCGCGTAACGAGGATCACCACCACACTGATTTCAGCCGCAAATCAGAAAAAAAAATTCCCAGGCAAGTATTTGTCTTGCTTAATTTCATTAATGCTTCATTCATATTAGTTTAGGGTTGATTAGGATGAGTTTTTATGAAAGAAAACCCATGTTGGAGATTAGAAATCACATGTTGTAGTGATATAAACAATAATCTGGATATTCCTTTCACATGTAGAGGTTGAACCATGGATTTATGATGGATTAGAAGTAGAAATTCTGGAAAAAGAATGATTTGAATTAAGTTAAAGGAATTTTTAGGGTTCATGAGAATTGTATAAATTTTGACTATGAAAGAAAACCCATGTTGGAGATTAGAAATCACATGTTGTAGTGATATAAACAATAATCTGGATATTCCTTTCACATGTAAAGGTTGAACCACGGATTTATGATGGATTAGAAGTAGAAATTCTGGAAAAAGAATGATTTGAATTAAGTTAAAGGAATTTTTAGGGTTCATGAGAATTGTATAAATTTTGACACTTTTAATCCATGATTCTTGATGAAAACTCACATGTCTTATGTAGAATATTGTCCATTTGGGTTTAGAATGTTTGTGGTATAAATTTATGGGAGTTTGGGAGTTAAACACTTGGATTTGGATGAGTTTGGATGTTAATCCCCGTAACTGGTAATCTGCAGAATTCGCCATACCTGCTTGATCGATCGATCGACCATAGAGCATCGATCGATCGATGGATCGATCGATCGAACACCCTCCATCGATCGATCGGCCCCTCCTGTATAACTCATATTCCCTTTTTAATAGTGCTTTCCAACATAAATGATTAGACGTTTTTGGATATTATTGTTAGAATATTTTGGGATATAAATAAGACCAGTAGGACTTTAGAAATATATGGTATCGTTGACAAAAGGCGAATTTAACCTTTCACAGGGGTGCTTTACATTTAAGGGAAAATGGAAATACGTGTTAAAGGGTGAGACTCGAAAAGAAGTTACGTTGAAAAATGATTAAGTACCTACTGAAATTTCACTTGGGAGGGTAAGAATCCACGAGTGTATGTAGTGAGTTGGAATAATCACACAAATTAAAGTAAGAGACAAACTGCTATACGTGATGACTAAATAATGAGAAATAAGGATAAATATCATAATTATGGGTTATGAGAAAGTACCTAAATTTGATATGGTAATATTAGTATATTTATATGACTGTGTTTATGCATATACTATATACGTGTGAAAATCATGCCCGCGCTACTGCTATCCCTGAGGTTACCGCGCTGGGACGGTCTTATCTCGATGGGACCTTTATGGGGGGGGGGGGGGATATTGACTCGTACCCTAGAAGATAGATATCCTTTGGTATAGGCTATCGGATCGATAGTCAGACGGTCCTAAGAGACGTGAGGGCATGTGCTGACCTCTTAGAGACTTGGAACTATGTGTCGCCTCAATATTATTTGTGTTTTGTTTCAATAAAGTTCGAGAGTGATTCCGAACTTGTATTTCCCTTAGTACGAGTGATACGAGGACTGGATAGCAGAGTATGCCCGCACCATAATTTTTATGTGGGGTGCTGTTAGAATATATATATATATATATATATATATATATATATATATATATATATATATTATATGAGTATTTATTATATATATTTAATTCTCGAATTTGGGAATTACCTATTGTGTTTATGGTAAGTAATAAATGAATAATTATTTAAATTTGGGAATAAGTGTTTGAAAAGAATAATATGTTACTCAGAAACTTTATTAGTAATAAGGTTTAAATGAGAACTTTGTTGTTAAATGAAATTAACCTCTTAAACAATTGAATTTGTCAGTTTAAATCTTACGAGCAACCTAAGATAAGATAAGTTAAATCGTTGGGAAGGTTAGTGCGATAGGCGTGCACATTAGAAGAGAGGTGAGAACTTCTCAAGGGAGTACTGCACTAATATGTTGTTGCATTGGCCAGTAAACATTTTAAATACTTGCTAAACTAATTTTAAATCGTTTTTACAATTGGGCTCTGACCCATTTCCATTTTCTTTTCTCTCGTGTCTATATATGTATATATTACAGGTGCCTAGCCACAGGGGCATCTTGCAAAGGATCCTTTGGAAGGAACGCGCTACAGCTTAGGTGGGAGTTGCAGGCCTCTTGCTTAGGCGACCTCATTTCTTGATTCCACTCCTAGCATTTTTTTTATCCAGTTGGGTTTGTGTCGCCCTTTTTCCATCATTCGGTTGTTTTATTGGAAATTGTGATTCATTTATTTCTAGTATTTACACTTTGGGATTTATTACTGTGAGGATGTTTTTCTTTATGTTTTAATGTTGGAATCAATTAGTTGAATGTTTAATTATTTGGATTATATGTTCTAGGATAGTTGTTGTGTGATTCTTTAACTATGAATTATGTAAAGTTAAATGTTGGTTTATAAAATAAAAATTGGAAAGTAATGTCTAAAATGGTTTTAACACTTAGCTTAATTATTTAGGGTGTTTAAATTGGAAAAGTTATTTTTTTACGAGAGTGATGCTAAGAATTAACCGACCATTCACCTTGATTATAATTTAATAAAGGACTGATCACCCGGTATTAAATTAGGCGGGGTGTCACAGGTGCAAGCTCCAGATAAGTTTTAAATGCTTTATATTAACATCAGCTTCCTTTAGAGGTTTTCTTTTACTGTCAACTGTAATAAACAAAAATCAAATGTCAGTGATGCATTCTATCAAATACAAAGAAAACAAGTTTTCAAAAATAATAACAACCTATCCCATTGCCATAAAGTTGACACCTGGGACCTTGGTATACATCATCTCTATTTAATGGAGGGTGTTGCCAATTTTTCATCATAACCCCATGATCAAAATAATCCCTATTGGCATCAGGAAGATTGACAACTAAAGCTCTATTCAAAAACCTAGTTTCTAAATAAAATGTGGTATCACTGACAACCCATCTATAGCAGTAGATAATCTCTGGAATCCCTTATCGAGTTCTATGAAGTTGATTCAACCTATGTACGCCATTAACTATCCTCCATATATTTGGAGCTACTCTTGTAGGTACAACATTAAAATATTGGCAAAAATCTAAACACAGGGGATTTGGCGGGAAAGAAAAGCCACATTCGGCCACAAAAAGACTTGGGAACCAATGTCCCTCATCCAAAGAAAAATAAATCAGAAGGTTTAGAAAGTTCTTCCAAAATAACCCATGAAGGGATTGAAAATTTAGACCGAAATTTTTCCAGCGATTCAACAAGATAAACGATGATGAACAAAGTAAATAAAGGAGAGGGAAGAAAATCTTACAGAAAAAGAGAGATCAGTTGACAAATGAAGGATGGAAAGAACGAAGGCACAAGATAGAGAGAAAATGAAGAATTCAAAGATACAGATTTGAAAAGTGAAAGACGATAGGCTTTCTTCCACGCTTAAATACTTTATCTCGGGAATAGAGAAAGGCAATGATTACAAGGGAAACGTTTGCATTTTCGGCGACTAAAAGAAGAAAAGGGCACAAATATCGAAGTGGTAAATGATGAGGATGAGATTGAAGATGAAGATAAACATTCACATCAAACATATAAGAGACAAAGGTTTTTAAAGTGGTTCGGCTATGAATAAAGCTTACGTCCACTGTTATTTTATTCCCAGGGGTTTACAATAGCACCATAAGGTGTAGAGAGAGAAAGGATGTGTATCTTGTGTATGGTGTTTCTAGGTTCTCCCACCCTCTCCCTTTTGGCTAAGGGAATACATGTATTTATAGTGATGGGAGATAAAGAGATTAATTGTATGTAGACATTTATGTCTACATTCAACGAATCTAATTGTTGAATTGCTTGGTATGCTATGTGTTGTCATCTATTAATACAGTATAAATGTACATTAAGGCTCATTAAATGCACTACCATCTTTATTAATGCACATTAAATGCATAGTTATCCTTTGATCTTCCTGGTTGATATGCCGACTAACACTCCTCGGGTGCCGACCAACTTTCCTCGGGTGCCGACTAATTCTCCTCGGATACTGACCAACTCTCCTCGGGTACCGACTAACACTCCTCGGGTGCCGACCAAATCTCCTCGGATGCTGACCAACTCTCCTCGGGTGTTGAATATTACCACGTAGGATGACATGTGTCCTTTTCTGATTGGTCCTCGTAGATGGAGAATTTTTGCGTTAACAGAAGCCCCCAATGCTCCATGCTTGATGGTTTACTTGAAAGGATGGAGTATTTATTCTGCAGTGTTGCTCGATGCTCGTGAAATTCTTGATCTACCTTCTTGATTTGTTCAACATAAAGTGCATTATCTCCTGGACGACATATGATGCAGGCTGATCGATGGTTACTAATCTTTCTTTTGAGGAACTCCGTGTGCTGTGTATCACCCCTAGGAATTTAGATGCAGCCATGCCATAGTATGCAGCTTGTAGCTTGTCATAATCTTCAAGTATATTGATTGGTTTGCTAGCCGACCAACTGCGTCCTGTGCCGAGCAACTGAGTACTAACTTCACGTGCTTGATTTTTCTAATTTATGCTCCTCTGAATACTTTGTCGAGTAACATACTAGTTTTTGAACCCAACTCTTCAATCTGATTAATACCAAGCTAGTGGTGGACTTCGAAACATTTTCATACAACTTCTTCTTCAATGTTGGTCGGGATAGTAGTAGTAAAGATCTCAGTGCTATAGATGCTAAATTTGACTTCTGAACTTCAATAGTATGTGCATAATAACTCCTGAATATGCCTCCTGAACTTGTGAATGCACCTCCTGAACTTCTGAATTTCAATATTCCTCTTGAACTTCAATATACCTCCTGAATTTCAATAGCCTCCTGAACTTCAATATACCTCCTGAATTTCAATAGCCTCCTGAACTTCAATATATCTCCTGAATTTCAATAGCCTCCTGAACTTCAATATCAAAAATAATTCATGAGCAAGAAAAATAACTCCTGAATGATGATTGGTCGGGGCCCCGACCGTGTGAGTTTGTGGAGTTGAATTTGATGCTCGACTGAATGATGTTATAAGAATGTGCCACCGAATGAACAAATATATCTGTAATAGAAGCCCCCAAGTGTGGAATGTGAACTTTGAATGATTTTTTCTTGATCGCTTTCACATACTCATACTTTGTTTAAATAAAATGTTTCTGACCAACTGTAGTTGACAGCTTCTTATTTCCGACCAACCTAAGTTGACATTTTTAGGAATAGATTTACTTCCCAACCAACCTTAGTTGGCATTTTTGGGAATAGATTTACTTCCCAACCAACCTTAGTTGGCATTTTTGGGAATAGATTTACTTCCCAACCAACCTTAGTTGGCATTTTTGGGAATAGATTTACTTCCTAACCAACCTTAGTTGGCATTTTTAGGAATAGATTTACTTCCTAACCAACCTTAGTTAGCATTTTTAGGAATAGTTTTTCTTCCCAACCAACCTTAGTTGGCATTTTTGGGAATATATTTTTGATAATAAATGATAGAGACTTCCACGGATTGTTGGGAATAAGATATAATAAATGTTGGAGACATCCTTGGAGCTGACCAACAGATTGTTAGGAATAAGATAATATATGCTGGAGACATCCTTGGAGCTGACCAACAGATTGTTGGGAATAAGATAATATATGCTGGAGACATCCTTGGAGCTGACCAACAGATTGTTGGGAATAAGATAATATAAATGTTGGAGACCTCCTTGGAACTGAATATATGATAATAAATATTTTTCGAGCTCCATGATGAAATAAGAATAGAATATACATCCAAATAGATATAAAGAATAATTAAAAATAATAAAGTGCCTCGTTGATCTGTCGAGGTAGAATTATATAATTCCGAACAAGAATAAGATCTTCCAGAACATAAGAATATGGCTGAGAACGTTGTCAGTCCTGAATATAAATAAGAATTATCCGACCAACTATCCGTTGGGGGTGAAATACAACGAATGTTGTAATTCTCCTTAAAGCTGAATAAGTATCTTGTCGAGGCACAAGTGCATAATGCCGAATAAGAATAATATGAGAACTTTGTTGGGCCTGCATATAAATAAGAATTACCCTGACCAACTATCCGTTGGGGGTGACATATAATAAATGTTATAGTTCTCCTCGGAGCTGAATATGATAATAAGTATCTCGCCGAGTTCCATGTTGAGATGAATATACAATATGAATCCCAAGGGATAGAGAATAATTTGTGCTTGAGCCGATATCTCCGAGTAATAATAAAATATATAATGCCTCGGTGAGGTGAAATGATAATAGTTTCCAGATTGTTTCCGAGCATTCGTCGGGTTGAGTCTTATACCTGTAAAAATTAATATCTTGCTCTACCATTTGTGTAAGCTGAATTGATTAGTCATGAGAATAATTTACTCATCCAATCAATATATGATATGTATATGCTTGAGAAATAAAAATATTAATTTCAAAAAATGAAATAATATATGTTGGCTGATATGTCGAGGCAAAATTGCCTGATGTCGAGCAATAATAGTTTCCAGAGGTTTAAGATTGTGGCTGAGCTTTCGTCGGGATTGAATATCGTCCCTATAAAATCTTAATAAGCTGCCCGAGCACCTGTCTAGACTGGATCAAATAATTATTGTCATGGGAATAATTATTCAGCCAAACAATATGTGATGTGTATCAGCATAAGGCAATAAAAATTTCAAAATATGAAATAATATGTTTTATGCCAAATGTGTGTGAGATGGACACATTATTATTAGATATGCGCCATAAATAAGACGTAGAGTTTTTTGTAAAGTTATTTAATCTCCAACAACTAATCAGGTATAAGTTGATGTTTGAAAATTATTTATTACTTGGCTTTAAAAATATTTTTTGGGGTGATCACAAGCTTTTTAAAAAAAAATTTAAGCCCCATGTTTACCCCGAAGATAAACTCGTGTTTAAAGAAATATCTGGGGTGCTCCGCATTTTTAATACGCCAAGATTCTACTGTTGCCGACCAACGGCATGGGTGTTGCCAGCTAGTATTTGGGGATGTCTCAGGTTGTAGAATATATTGTGCCGACCAAGAAGCAAATGGTCCCCGACCAGCAGAGAGATTTCGTCGATCAACAAAAAATGGTGCATTGATATTGCATACCATATGTTGGATGGTCACCGAACAACATCAGATGTCGCCGACCAAGAAGTGGATGGTTGGATAGTTGCCGACCAGTAAATTGAACCCTCCGAACAAGACTGAGATGTCGCCGATCAAGAAGTAGATGATCGTCGACCTGCAATTGGTTCCACCGAGCTACAATATGAGTCTCCGACCAACAATAAGATACCTCGTAGTTGGATAAAATTATTTCAATGTTGCTGATTGATCTTCACATCTTATCTCCGATAAACAAAAATGGTCTGGTTAAGCTTCCCTTTAATAAAAGATGGCCCAAGATGATGCCGACCAACAATATGGGTGGCTGACCAGAATATCTCGAATCCTTAGATCAGAAAAATAACATTCGATGTAAATTTAAGCATTAAGAATGTTAATTAAATGAATAATTATCTAATCCACTAGATCGTGTGATTTCGACAAAGAAACCCTGTGATGTGATGAACGAGGGGCCAACATATCAAATTTGTGCCCAGAGTCTTGATATGGTCATGATATTTTTTTTTCCTTTTTTACAAGAGGTGGGTAATGGTTTTTCAGGTGAGAGAAAATTATTTTTTATATTGATCCCTTCCCATTCCCTATTTGGAGAGATAAAAATATGATGAATGATCGAAGTTATTACCAAATTTATATCAAAAATCAATCAATGAGACATTATTGACATAGATGGAAGATGAACCAAATTAAGTATATAGTTCATAAAAATGAATGCAAAGAGACTCAAACTTGAAGAGAGAGAAAATAGATCTGGGTCATGATTTCATGAGAAAACTTTTTATTGTCTTTAACCTTTTCCCATTCTTTGATTAAAAATATGATGGGAATTTGAATAGACATCAAAGATCTTACAAAATTTATAATGAAAATTATCAAATCTTACAACCATCGTATATATTGATATATGTAATCATTTAAAATATTTATTCCATGATATAAAATTGAAGCTTGAGAATCAAGCAAAAATTTATGATTTATGAAATCCACTATTTTTTAGATTTCTAAATAAGAATTAATCTAACAGTTATGATTTTAAAATCATGATATGTAATTGGACAATTAATTTATGTATATAAACATAAAAATCATGATTGAATCAACAGATGTATGTATAATTGATTATACGTAGAGAAAATAAAAACTTAGCTTTTGATGGAGAACAATGTTTGTAACACGTTTCCACAGACGGCGCCAATCTGTTGAAGACAGAAAATGGCCACTGTCATTTTAGTGGCGTCAACAGCAGATAAATGATGAGGATGAGATTGAAGATGAAGATAAACATTCACATCAAACATATAAGAGATAAAGGTTTTTAAAGTGGTTCGGCTATGAATAAAGCCTACATCCACTGTTATTTTATTTCCAGGGGTTTACAATAGCACCATAAGGTGTAGAGAGAGAAAGAATGTGTATCTTGTGTATGGTGTTTCTAGGTTCTCCCACCCTCTCCCTTTTGGCTAAGGGAATAAATGTATTTATAGTGATGGGAGATAAAGAGATTCATTGTATGTAGACATTTATGTCTACATTCAACGAATCTAATTGTTGAATTACTTGGTATGCTATGTGTTGTCATCTATTAATACAGTATAAATGTACATTAAGGATCATTAAATGCGCTGCCATCTTCATTAATGCACATTAAATGCATAGTTATCCTTTGATCTTCCTGGTTGATATGCCGACCAACTCTCCTCGGGTGCCGACTAACACTCCTCGGGTGCCGACTAATTCTCCTCGGGTACTGACCAACTCTCCTCGGGTGCCGACTAACACTCCTCGGGTGCCGACCAACTCTCCTCGGGTGTCGAATATTGCCACGTGGGATGACATGTGTCCTTTTCTGATTGGTCCTCGTAGATGGAGAATTTTTGCGTTAACAATCATGAAAATTCAAAATATTTATGAAGCCTGATACTATGCACTCAAAAAGGAATTATAATTTTTTTCTAAAATCCATGAAGATCAATAATCCAAGCAGCTCTCAAGCAAAATGTCCCACACTCTCCTTCAACTCCAATCGTGAGACATTGGGGGCTTCTGTTGATACCAAATTTAGTCTAGTGACATGGACCAATCATCTGAAGACACGTGTCAATCTACGTGGCAAATACAACACTTTCAGCGAACAACATCCTATCACCGAGCTACTTTGGACCCCGATCAACTCAGGCGCCCCGAGCAACTTAGGTGCCCTGAGCATCTTAAGCGTACCGAGCAACTTAGGCGCTCCGAGCAACTTAAGCGTACAGAGCATCAGAATGAAACGACAGCTACGCATTAAATGCGCTTTATTATCATACAGATGTATATGTCTACTAGATAACAGCGCATTATCCTTTCACATGTACAGCCTCAAGGCTATAAATACATTGTAACCTCCTCATTAGAAGGGGACTCTGGATCTCTTGGTAAACCACTTATCGAGAATTCCAAGCAAACAGTCGGCAATACAAAAATAGTGGACGTAGGCCATTCTCATACGGCTAAACCACTTTAAAAATCTTTTGACTTATTTATTTAATCCTTTTTAATCTGTGATTAAAATAATTAGATCGAATCTAGTTTTTTACATCAACAATCATATTAATTTTTTTGTTTCTCCTATGTGTGACATTTCATCAAACATTAGTTATATATGCCAAAATTAAAGTGAGAGTTAATAATTGGGCCTCAAAATTTACTTAATAAAAGTATAATGAAAAAAAACTACAGTATAATGAAAACCCAAATTAGAACCTTATAGAAACATTTTATTTAATGGGATCAAAAGCTATAAACAATTTGGTTCAAATTCTTGACTTCATTTGCAAAGGTCTCAATCAAGTTCCATAACATTGGATGGTCGTCGGGATAGAATGTAGTAAGCTCACCTGGGTTCAAATTCTTGAATAGCTGACCCAAAAATGCGATTTTTACTGATGCTCCAATGTTGTTTCCCAAATCCATCTCTCAAGCCTATCCTAGTTGACCCTATCTTAGATTTTAAGACGAATCTGACTTTTCCCCTTTCTACCATAACCATCTCAGTGCCTTAGTTGTCGCAAAAAATTTCATGGAAATTGGGCATCGTTGAAATGGGTAACTCACAAAGTCATATGAAACAACTAAGGATTTGAGACCTGGCTAAATGAACATGCTAATTTGGGCAGAGATATAACATTTAGATGCAGTGGTGATGCTAATTTAAGCCATTCTTGTCCGTGGTGCGGTGGTGATGCATAAACACGTAGTTCTTGATTTAAAATAGGCAGCCATCTACGGAAAACTAAATTCTTATCCTTCAGTAATCATTTAGTTTCATAGGTTGTAACTAAATGATCAAGAGCATTTAAATCTGACAAATATTAAATGCAAATAATTAGGACAAAACCCAAAATGAACCAAACCAAAGCATACCCCTAACTTGATCCAATGGTCTTTTGAACTTTAAATTAGACTTTGATTCCCATATAATCCCAAAAACATATTTATAGTAATCCCAAAAACTCCCAATAACATAACCTATAATGTCTTTCTAAGCGCTTAGGACAAAAACTACTCAACGTATTCTGAAGATAGAAACTTAAACCAAAATAAAAAATAAATCTACAGATCTGTAAAATTTATGAAATGACGTAGAGCTTTTTTCTCAGAAATTAAACAATAAATTATGTATACACGAATACCTGTTGTAGACCTGATTCAAAATGAATACCTGATTTAGAACATAATATACACACAACATCAGTAACATACCCACTGTAATAAATCTTCAAACCTATATATATAATAAATGAGGTGTACTTACAGATCTGTAATAAATCCTTTACACTGTAATAAATCCCCACTATAATCACCACGCACCTCCCCTGATTTTGGAATTCTTCACACAAAAACAAAAAGCATGAACTCGTGTGATTAAAGATCTGTGTGTGTGAGGATCAACATCAATTTGTGCATGTGAGGTATCAAAACAAATGATTCAAAACAAAAACAAAAATAGATTTGTGTGCGTGTATGTGTAACAAATCTGTGCGCGTATGTGTGTGCATGAGATCTGTGAGAGGTGAGGGAGATTACCTGTAGGCAGAGGGGGAGGGGGGAGACGAGAGAGATGGAGAGAGGGGGAGGGAGGCGGGGTAAAGTGAGTGAGAGAATGAGATGTCGGCTAGGGTTTGGGCAAATGAGAGTAAGGGATACAGTGGGGGAATAATCGGAACCCTTCATTTTGAGTGATGTGGAAAATTATAATACTTTGATTACTTTGATAAGATAAGATAAGATGTGAATAGTAAAACACCATTGTCCCATATTATATATATACTTGTCATTATTCACTGTTATTTAGTAGATGAGAATGGCTAAGATATTTAAATGACTTAATGATGTGGGAACTTAATCAATAGATGAGATAATGGAATCAAATAACGAGTATTTGAAAAATAAGTATGTCTTAATTGAGTACTACGGGTGGATCCAAGTAGTAATCCCTATGGGAACTTAATCAATAGATGAGATAATGGAATCAAATAACGAGTATTTGAAAAATAAGTATGTCTTAATTGAGTAATGCGGGTGGATCCAAGTAGTAATCCCTATAGTCAGGTTTAATATAGGCTAGTTAGTTAGTAGCATAACTAAGAATGGGTTAAGGGCATACGTTAGACGTGCACAATAGTTGAGGGGTGAGAATCTCAAGTGAAAGCATGTGACTAACATGTATATAATATTTACTGTTTAATGCAATTAAACACTTCTTGTTTTTAAAATGTTTTCATCTCGGGCTCTGACCCGTTTGCTTCCAAATCTATTTTGGTTTTGTAAAAACCTTTTAGGTGCCCAGCCACATGATGCCAAGCATAGGAGTTCTATTCTATTGACGTGCTGTAGTTGCTGTGGAAGTTAAAGGATCTCGATATTAGACGCTTCCACATCTATCTTTGCTTCCTTTGGAGTTATGCATATCAGTTAGGCATGTTGCCCATTCTTATTCAGAGATAGCAGTTTTGAACTTTCATTTATTTCTGTTGTTGGATTTATTTTATTCAGACTCTTGTATTGAGATTATTTGGTATTAAGATTATATTTGGAGTGTTACTCCAGAGTCAGTTTATTTCATTAATTATTCCGATGAGATTGTTTATGTGAATGTTGTATAGTTCGTGATTCATTACTTAGTTGTAAGTTAATTTAATTAATAATTTGTCATCTTACTTTTTAAATATTAGTTGGCTAGTAAATAATTAAATATTTTTCGACAGTGATGCTAAGATTGAACCAACTTAATATTCTGTATTAATTTAATAAAGGAGTAGTTATCCGATGTTTAATTAGTCCGGGTGTCACAATGCCATTTTTTTTTAAATAGTAAAAAAATGAATTTTTTTATGAAACTGCATGGATATGATCTTCATGGTGGGAAGATCATCTCCATTGTTTTTCATCAAAAAATTTATTAAAAAAACCATTGAGATAAGGTGATATGTAAAAAAAATGGTATATAAATAAGCATTTTCGACTATTGAAATGTTGGCGATCATCTCACCCACTTTTTGATTGAATTTTTTTATGAAACTTCGTGGATATGATCTCGATAGTGAGAATATCATATCCATGAAGTTTGATAAAAAAAATTCAATCAATAAATCGGCTGGTGCCGACCCAACATTCCAACGGTTAAAAATGTATATTTATACCATTTTTTTTACATATCACCTTATCTCAACATTTTTTTATTGAATTTTTTGACGAAAAAAATTAGAGATCATATTCATGAAGTTTCATCAAAAAATTTATTATTTACTATTTTAAAAAAATGGTACGTACCGGGGTCTGCACCATATATATATATATATATAATGAAGTTAATTTTTAAAATTTCAAGTGCATGATTAACTTTTTATCTTACAAAAATATCAAGCTTCCACCTTTGGTGAATAGTCATGATTAGAGTCCAAGCCACTTGAGCGAAAAGTAAGATGGAAGAAAAAAATTCTCAACAAAAAATATAGTAATGGACTAATTGAAAAGTATAGTAAGTTATTTAAATGTAGAGTGATATGCTGTCAACAACTTGTTACGAGATATTGCTTTAAAAAGTATCAAATTTTCAAAATTATTTAAATTTGAATCAACACAAAATAATTTTTTTTTGAGGATGAGACTTTTTGTGAAAGGTCATACTTTCATTCCAACCAAAAGAATAAAATTATCATACAAAGATTAATAATAATATTGCCACTCATCCCCCCCCCCCCCCCCCCCCCCCCCCACTTTTCCACCCGTGGGGGGTGGGGGCGAGTTGTTATTTGTCTTCACCACAATATCCCTCTCCAAATACTCACCCCCCACATAAACGCTCAACTATCGTTTTTTGTGAAAGTAAAAAAAATAATATAAGTTAAATTTAACAAAGTCCTTTTTTTAAATTCAGAAAGTTATTTTTTTAAATAATTTTTTTTTAAAAATCAACTAAAATAGTAATTTTGAAAAAATAAATGTGTTAAACATGAACAATTAGGAAATAAAAAAAATGATAGGGGTCAAGGATAAAGGAAACCTTAAATGATATAAGGACATTTTATGATTTTTATGGAAAAGGAAACGAAAGTTAATGTGCAAACATTTGACGGGATGATTTCCATCCAAAACGATATTGCGTTAAATTACACAAAACAATATATATCATAATTAATGGCGGCTAAAGGTCACATTACCCTTTAGTAAAATTGTTATCTCGTATTTTGTGTCCAAATCTAACATTGTCTCTTCCAAACTAAAATAGATTGAAAATTCAATTCAATTAAATCTAGGATTAGGTAATTTTATTATAATTCACTTCGAGATTTCTCCAAGTCTAAATTGTTTTTTATTTTTTCTTTCATTTGGTCTTGCATTAATATTTTATCTAAATTAATGTGGAAAACATCAACCCCACCCCAGTCCACCATCGGTACTTCACTAGTATCAAATATGGAGTCAGAAAAGAACTCGAAGGTAACTAGCTGCAAAAGGCTCGATCCTTCCGTGTTTATATAAGTAAAACATAAATTAGAGTGTAAATTTCTCAATTTTAATTTGAAATGTTATGGACTTCGAAGATAAAGATTGAGCTTCACATCGGTAAGGGATAATATATTTAGTCTAATATGAAATTATTTAGTTGCACCCAATCTCATATATTTTGTTTTTGGTTGTTAGTCGTGTTGAGTGGTATACATTTTATGAGATATGTGTCAATATTTTCACATGTCATAGTAAATTCTTTTTAAACGTTATAAAACCAATGGCAAAAGATCTTAGATATTTAGTCATATTGATATTGTCATCACTTTCATGTTTTTATTTTTTTAGTTGTTGGTCCTATATGGGACAAGTCTCATTATCTACAAAAGAAGAATGTGTGGTTACAGAAAAGTTATAGACGGTTTTGGATAGTTATTGGACTTTTTACAATTTTAAAAATACATGAAAATAGAGCCTAAATACATCTTTGTAGATGAAACTAAAGCAAAAAAAAATCTAAAAAATAAATAGCATATACTATCTCCTGCTCGACTAAGTTAGGTGGTGCTAAAGACATTTCAAAAATTTATTGGTACCACAAAACAATGCATAAAAAACATTATACACCATCCTCAAAAAATAGTAGAGAAATATTTTAAAAGTGCATTTATTACTATCCACTAAGTTTGGTTGGTTTGAGCCCCTATACCCAATATTTATTTATCTTTCAGTTTCAGCGAATAAAGGCACTTGTATTTATTTTTGGGAAAGTTTATATGTACCGCCTTTTGCCCGCTTGGCGACCGCATTTGGGCTTCATTTTTTAGTTTTGTATTCTTTTATGGATATAAAAATAGTTTTTTATACAAAAAATAGTTTTTATATAAAAAACACTTTTTTTTTATTAAAATTAAATAACTTCTAATTAAAATTAATTTTTTTTCATAAATAATAAAAACTATGTTTATTAATTAAAAAAAATCTATAAAACAGTTTTTTTAATTAATGAAAAAATATCGCGATCGATTAGTGTCGTTGGCGCGGATCCATATTCCCGGACCCACATCATTTGTTGAATGTGGGTCTGCGCTAGCGACACTAATTAATTGTAATATTTTTTCAGTAAAAAATATCGTGACTAATTAGTGCCGCTGCCGCGGACTCACATCATTTGTTGAGTGCGGGTCCGCGCCAGCAGCACTAATTAATCGCGATATTTTTTCAATAAAAAATATTGTGACTAATTAGTGTCGCTGTCGCGGACTCACATCATTTGTTGAATGTGGGTCCGCGCCAGCACTAATTAATCGCGATATTTTATTGAAAAAATAACTCGATTAATTGGTGCCGCTGGCGTGGACCCACATTTCTGGATCCACATCATTTGTTGAATGTGGGTCCACGCCAGCGGCACTAATTGATCGCGATATTTTACTAAAAAAATATCGCGATTAATTGGTGTCGCTGGCCTGGACCCACATTCAACAAATGATGTGGACTCGGGAATGTGGTTCTAAGACATCAAATTAAACAATTTTTTTTTATTAAAATTGAAAAAATATTTTTTAAAATGTTGTTTTTAATTAAAAAAAATTGTTTTATAGCGTTTTTTTATTAGTAAACATAATTTTTTTAATTTACGAAAAAAATATATTTTTTATTTTAATAAAACTAATTAATTTTAAGAAAAAAAACTGTTTTTTTATATTAATAAGAGTTTTTTATATAGAGAGAACTGTTAAAAAAAAAGAATAGAAAACTATAAAAAAACAAAAACAAAAACAAAAAAAAGGGAGAAAGACAATGCGGTTGCTCGACACGGGTTCTATATGCGGTTCTTGTACAACCTCTCTTTATTTTTTCCTTCTTTTCTTCAATTAGATGCTTTGTCCGAAAAGGCATTTGAAAGTTTGAATACTAGACTAAGTAGGCTTTGGGCCAGTTGTAAACATATCCGTTTGTTTGGCGCGAAACCTCACCACAAACATCCAATTTTGAGAAGGACCATTTATATTCTTTTTCGGCTTTTGAATAAAGTATGAAAAGAAGAGTCCTAAACCATCCAAGGTCTACAACGGAGGGTCCTGCTCCGTTTAAAAGAGTCAACAAAAGGCTCAAGCTTTTTGTCATCATGCAAGAACATTTTATCATCAATAGTAGTCAATTAACAAAAAATAATAAAATGTGCCGAATATATCTTGTTTTTTTTAAGTTTTAATTTTATGTTTTGCACGACACAAACATTTGATAGGCACAAATCTCACTAAGATAATTTTTAATGTCAATTGTCGACGGAGCAAGATTTTGGGGGCCAAGGCAAACCGTTAGAGTAGGGCTTAGATCAAATTTTCTTTTAGGAAAAAAAAACATATTAATATAATGCTTTTTAGAGAAACCGGCATAGACTCTCACCTTTTATGATAGTTTTGACAAAACTGAAATAATTGTTCTTTTCTAGAAAAAAAAGTGGGACCTTTAAAAATCGTTAAAATTCAGGGGTTCGAAGCGGCCGCCTCTTTGACCTCCCAACAAGTTGCCCTTGATCGTGGGAGACATATGCATGATCCTCATGACTTAAGCGTCGCATAACCATCAAGTAAAAGGTATCACATAAATTTAGCATGTTGGTCCTATAATTTATATATCATGTAAATGTAAAAGTATGAAGGTAAAAGACTTGTTTGCTTTAGTTTACGTACTTGGTTAGGATATTAAAATGAGGAAAATATTTCAAAACCTTGTTTTGTGTGATTTTTCATCAACGTGTGTAATATACTCTTCATAATAGAAATGTTACTTTTTTATATTAAGTTGCATATGAGTTTGCCTAAGATTTGCTCTTCAAAAGATTTCATTGGCAAGCTGTAAAATAATTGTTGCCCCCGAACTTCTTGCAACTTGCTCGGTGAATCTTTTATAACCAATAGTTTCCATTAGGCATACTTTTAGAAATTTCATAGTTGACCTTGATGCCAACTAGCAATATCTTTGCTACATGTAAATGATCTCGCATTTGCAAACTCTAATATTATAGCTCGTAAACCTCCATGTTCGGCTCTGGGGTGTTAGTCTTTTTCTTTTAGAACTATTCACAGCATTATCGCACTTGCTTCGCTACCTACGAAGTTCAGTCTAGGCCCTTACGAGTCCCCCTCAAGCATCTAGCTAAACTTTTTCAAATTGTGTCTTTTAGCCTTGCAAAGTACCTTTTGCTTGGTTTTCTTTGCAAAGAAACCCTTATTTGGTGTAAATTGTGATAATCCGCTTATTAACCATCCGGGATAACGCTAACACAAGGAACATACTTCTATTTTCTCATTATATGACATTCCTGTTTGAAATATATAATGTGATAGAGAATCTAATTTGATAAGGAGTTAAATATTATTTTCATGTTTGAGAGCTTCATTTCAGTTCAAAATAAAGAGAGAACCTCCATGTTTATTTGTTTTTCTTTATCTTTTCTTCATGTTTGCATTTTGCCATCTCTCTCTTAAGGTTGATCGATAATAAAGAGGAAGAAACCTTTGTTTTTATCATATAATACAAACATTTTATCACCCATCCTCCCCAAAACTTTAGGTTTTACATCCTTGGAGACTCTTATGATCATTGTGCTATTTGGTCCTAACTATTGAATTAAGATCCTTCATCTATAAAAAAACGTTAATCGGTACATTTTGTACTAAGAAGTGAAAGTTGATCATCGATTATGGCATGCCTAGGCTGTGAAGGTTTCACCGATGTTGTAGAGTTCACCTTTATTCTTATGAATGGAAAAAGTGGGTTATATAAGTTGTACAAAGGGTTGTACATCTTAGTCACATTCATTGAAATCATTAGCAAGTAGTCAGAGATTGTCGTCTTGGCTTGAGATTTTTATTGTTAGTGGTTTCCCTTGTTAAAATTAATTTGGCGTGTGATTAATTTTAATTTTCCATATGATTCATCCTTTAATAATTCCCAAGATTAAAATTTGTAACTAATAAATCATTGATAAACTTACACACATAGAGTTAGGTTGTTTTAGCACAACATGATAAAATTGGAAAATATTTCAGTTAGTGTATCTCTATTGACGGTGCACATCGCAGTCTTAATTTATATTTGATTTAGTTCTCCTGTATTAGGTTTCATCGCGTAGAGGAAGATTTAGTTGTTTACTAATATGGATAGAAATGTCATATTATCTCTTAGATATTGCACTAAATAAAAGAGAGTCATACCAATCCTTTTCCCATGGTGATGAAAGTTCCGCTAATTGTATTTTTCTTATTTATTTTAGCTAACATTTAATATGACATGATATTGACAAGAGACCCATTATTCATTAGGATTTTATTTATCAAGACTTCATTCACATAAGCATTTATAAATAAAAGTTTAATGTGATTGTTCATGTCTTGAGTGGGTTTTTCAAATCCATAAGCAAAATCAAGGGCGGAGCTAAACATGTCTAAGAAGTCTACCTTCGAACCATCATCATCAATTTTTTTTGGCTCTGGAATCTTCTGCTCACCCTTTTCTTTAAACGCTAAAGGTGGGCGTCATCCTCTTACTGGAGGTGCTTTGCGCCCTTCTGTTGACAAAGACGACTTTCATATGCATCCATTAACCATTAGATCTAGTTGGACCATGGTGGTTTGTGTGACACCCCGCCTAATTAATCCCGGGTGATCAGTCCTAAATCAAGTTAGAAAAGCTTTCTCAGTTGGTCCATTCTTAGCATCACTGTCGTCCTTTTAATTACTAACCACCTAAGTGAGAAAAGTAGACTGGTGCCAATTTTTTTTCTTTCAATCAATTAAATAAAACTCGTGCGGGACATACAAATACACAATCACAGTTAATTAAAATAATCATCCACAATTAAAACACCTAACCGAATAAACCATCGGTCCAAATATCCAATACAAGTAAATATCAGAAAATATCTCAACAAGTCTACTACTGATAAATGAACTATGAGCGACAAGCTCAGATAACTACTAGAGAGTCTCTACAAGAATGGAAGAAGGAGACGTCTATCAAAACCCCGCAACATCCACATGTGCTGCAGCAAGGATACCTGGAATGGAGTCAAGCTTGGCGCCCTTGTGGTTGGACACCTAAAAGGTTTTAAATTTTTATAGCAAGGGTTAGTACCCAAAAACATTTGAAAACATTTAACAAATGATTAACTTGCAGTAATAAATAAATATGCACGCTCTTCATATTTTAGTCAGTGCCGCACTCTCTTGAGGACTTCCTCACCCCTCCTCTAATGTGCACTACTAACGCTTCCATTTAATTTACTAGGTCCTACGCTCCTGACCCAATACTTATTTTAACCCTTGAATTTTACCTACTCTAACCGAGTATGCCTTAATTAATGATTTTTAAGTTATTATAAACGTCAACTTAATTGAATCATTACTCCTTTTAATTTCATATAACATTCACACATGTTATGCACATAATACATTTTTCACTATGTATTAATTATCCCCTATATAATTATTTACCTAATTATATATTTAATCATATTACAGTATTCACAAACATACTGAAATAACATTTAATAAAAACTCTCGACCGAGTAAGGATACTCACGAAATATAAATTTTCCCAAGTGCTATCCCACTAGGTGTATTCACGTAACCTAGTTATCCAAGTTAGATTCGCTCACTAACTTAGTTTAACATACGAATTGGAGGCGGTCATTGTTGATACCAAAATTAATATGCTGATGTGGACGAATAATACGAAGACACGTGTCAATCTACGTGGCACAATAGCAGCGAGGAAGATCATTTCCCGACCAGCAATGTTTCTTTCCGAGCAACGAGAATACACCGAGGAACTCTATCACACCGAGGAACTCCAACGCACCGAGGTACTCTAACGTTCCGAGGAACTCCTGATCAGCGAACAGCTATGGCGGTCCGAGCTGCATCTCGGTCGTATCATTAATTGCCAGATAATCAACAGCTCAGATATTCATTGAATGCTTATATTCTTGGCACGCACTCTGTATTAAATGTATTACCCTTTCATATGTATGTCATTTAATGTATCGAACCTTTCATGTACAGCCTCAAGGCTATAAATACCATGTATCATCCTTATTCAAGATGAGGGGAATTTCTTGAGAGAACTTGTAATCAAGAATTCCACAAACACTCAGCAATAACATAACAGTGGACGTAGGCTTTATTCCTAGCCGAACCACTTTAAAAATCTTTGTCTTATTTATTTATCTGTGATTGAAAAATTAGAGCGATCTAGTTTTTTACATCAACAGATTGGCGCCGTCTGTGGGAAACGACTGTTACTATCGTTTTTCATAAAAATCATTTACCATCAATGGCAGATAATCCAGAATCCAGTAATCGAAATGCTGGAAATACTGGAAATCTTCCAAATCCATCCGCATCCCCAGATCTGGCTGGAATTATGACGAATCTGGCTCAAGGACAAACCGCCATGCAAGAATTTATGAGGCAACTCATTCAAACTCTTCAGGGCGGTGCACCTACCTATTCAGGGCAAAGGAGTGATCATAGGCAATCGCAATCTAGACGTACTGGGTCATATCGCAATGAGGAGTCTAATGATTCTTCTTATCAACCTGGGCGAACTTCATCGATACGGGCTACGGATACAAATCAACGTATCACTCTCTCTCCGGAGAGAACTAGCGCTTTGGAAAGGTTAAGCAGAGTGTCTCCTTATAGTCGGTTAGGACCAAGGAGGAACATGAGTCCACTTAGGGCTACATCAAGAAGTTTTCGACCACCACCAGGTTTGAGAGAAGGATCTGCGCAATCACGACCAACTACTCGTCGAGATAAATCTCAGGAAGCTACGTCAGAGCAATCAGTTGCTCGGACTAAGCGGCCCGAGGAAGGGAATGAAGCATGGAAAGGTTCCATTCAACGGTTGGAGGATAGACTGGGAGAAATGGCTAAGGCGAGGAACCCCTTACAGAGAACTTTTGTTCAAGGAACACCTTTTGTGCAAGCCATTGTGGATTTCCCTACACCGTCGAAATTCAAAGCACCCGTAGTGACTCCCAAGTACGATGGAAAGACAGATCCCGTACTTCATATAGAACAATACCAAGCTGCTGCAGATATCTACGCTGTCCCCGACGAGATGAGGTGTAGAGCATTCTCGGGAACTCTTACCGGATCTGCACAGATATGGTACAATAATCTTCCTCGGGGTAAGATTTCAACTTTTGTTCAGTTAGCCGAGCTGTTTATTGGCAATTTTTATTTTGGAGCAAAGCCGGTAAAGTGAGTAGCACACTTGCTAAGTGTTAGACAAAAATCAGGTGAAAGTACTAGAGATTACATAACTCGTTTCAATAACGAAAAGTTGGAAGTCATAGATTATGAAGAAAAGACAGCAATCACTGCTCTGATGAGTGGTTTGCTGCCTAACAAGCTGTACTACACTTTGGCCAAAGATCCACCTAAAAATATGTCGGAGTTGATGGCAAAGGCGGCCAAAATCATGAATGCCGAGGAGGCTATCGCTGCGAAGAAGAATATGGATAAAGAAGTTAAAGTGGAGGTCGACAATTCTAAGAAGAAAGATCAGAAAGGTAATGGTGGTGACAAACATTCCAAGAATAACAGGATGAAGTTGGAAGCCCTAAAGAAGTATGATAATTATACTCCATTGAAAATGGGTATTAATCATGTTTTGGAAGAAATCAGGAATAACGAGGAAATCAAGTGGCCAGAGAAACTGAAGACAGATCCCGACCTGAGGAATAAGGCCAAATATTGCGAGTTTCACAAAGATCATGGCCATATGACCAAAAATTATATAGCCCTTCAGAACGAGATTGAAACACTCATCCGAAGAGGAAAATTATCAAAGTATGTAGATCGCAGGAGTGGGAGGAAGAATGATGATAGAATTAGAGAGAGATCTAGATCTCCTCGTCGTGCAGAGGAGAAAAAAAGGAGGGACCATGAAGAGGATCCAGATGATGACCCCGATCTTCCCAAGAAGCCAAGGAAACCTGAACGAGAGGTATTTTCCATACGTTTTGGGTCATTTGATTGTAATGTTATTACAGGAGGAGATGCAGGAGGAGGAGACCTTACTGCAGAAAGAAAAGCTTACCTCGGAGAGGCTCAAGCTTGTTCATACATTCAGCGAATAAACCTGGCCGAGGATGATCGTCCGAGGAAGGTAAACAAAGAGAAGCTAGTGATTGGTTTTTCAAAAAACGACCTGGCAGGTGTTCTTTACCCTCATGATGATCCTCTGGTGATCAAAATGAGGATGAAGGATGTGGTCATTTCAAGGGTGTTAGTAGACAATGGTAGTTCGGCAGACATCATGTACTATTCATGCTTTGATAGCTTGAATTTAAAATTATCTCAATTAGAACCTTATCACAGACCCCTTCTGGGTTTTGCTGGCGAGAAAGTTTTTCCACTTGGGACGATCAAGTTGGATATACTCATTGGAACTTGGCCTGCTTGTCGAACAGAAAGAATACGCTTTTTTGTGATGGATAAGAATGTGCAGTCCGCCTACAACATCATCATGGGAAGAGTTGGATTGAAGAAGTTCGAAGCAGTTCCATCTACAGTACATCAGTGTTTGAAATTCTCAACGAATTTTGGAGTAGGAATTATGAAAGGTGATCAAAAAGTAGCTCGGGAATGCTATTATTCGTCTGCCGAGCAAGAGGAACTTGAAGAATCAAAGAAAAAGACTACTACTTACCAAGTGGAGGAAGGCACAGAAATTGAAACTCTTGACCCTAGGGATGAATCTCAACTCGTAAAAGGGCAGGTTGTGGAATCTACAGAAATTGTTATCCTGGACGACGAGCATCCTGAACGAATAACTCAGATAGGATCGTCGTTGGATGTTTCAATAAAACAGGAGTTGATAACTTTCTTGAGAAACAGGAAGAATACTTTTGCTTGGAGTCATGAAGACATGCCAGGAATAGATCCAAACTTCTTATGTCATGAACTCAATGTGAATAAGGAGATCAAGCCTGTGAAGCAAAGAAGAAGAGTGTTTAGTCCCGAGAAGAATCAGGCCATACAAGAAGAGGTCGAGAAACTCCAGAAAGCCCAATTCATTGAAGATGTGAAATATCCAGATTGGTTGGCGAATGTGGTGATGGTAAAGAAGAAGAACAACAAATGGAGAATGTGTGTTGATTTTACTGATCTCAACAAGGCATGTCCAAAAGATCATTTTCCATTGCCCAGAATTGATCAACTAGTGGATGCTACCTCGGGACACGAGCTACTCAGCTTCATGGATGCTTATTCTGGCTACAACCAAATCAAAATGAAACCTGAAGACAGGGAAAGTACTTCTTTTATTACCCCAAGGGGAACTTATTGTTATAATGTTATGCCTTTTGGTTTAAAAAATGCAGGTGCAACATATCAACGGTTGATGAACAAGGTTTTCACCGAACAAATCAGCCGCAATATGGAGGTCTATGTCGACGACATGCTCACCAAAAGCAAGAGAGCTGCAGATCATTTGGTTGACTTGAGTCAAACTTTTGATCAACTGGATAAATACCAGATGAAGCTTAACCCGACGAAATGTACCTTTGGAGTACGAGAAGGAATGTTCCTCGGATACATCGTCAACCAACGAGGTATTGAGGCAAATCCAGAAAAGATCAAAGCTCTTTTAGGGCTGCGATCCCCGACGACGAAGAAAGAAGTGCAGAGTCTTACCGGACGAGTTGCAGCACTCAACAGATTTGTATCCCGAGCAACTGATAAATGCCTCCCATTCTTCAAAACACTACGAAAAAGTTTTGAGTGGACTGATGAATGTGAGAAAGCCTTTCAAGATTTGAAGAAGTATTTGGGAGCCCCATCATTGTTGTCTAGGCCAATAACTGGAGAGAAGCTGTACTTGTATTTGGCAGTATCAGAAAATGCAGTTAGCTCGGCGTTGATCAGATTGGAGAATGGAGTCCAGAAGCCAATTTATTACACAAGCAAGGCCTTCCGAGGTGCGGAAATCAGATACCCAAAGCTGGAAAAATTGGCACTGGCATTAATTGAAGCAAGTAGAAGAATGAGGCCATACTTCCAGGCCCATACCATCATTGTGTATACCGACATGCCGTTAAGACAAGCCCTTCACAAGCCAGAAAAATCAGGAAGATTGATGTACTGGGCAATAGAGCTCGGTGAATATGATATTGTGTATGAACCCAGATCATCGTTGAAAGGGCAAGCCGTGGCAGATTTTATAGAAGAGTTCACATACCCTGATACCCCCGAGGAGCAAAAGGTGCTTGCTGACCTACCTGTGGACGATACAGGATCAACAGACACAGATCCAAACCAACCAAGGTTGGTAAAAGGACTTGTGGATGTAGAAAAATCATCATATTCAAACCCCGACCAACTCCGGTTGGTAGAAGGGCGCGAACAAATGACCGACGAGGAACGAAGGATACCCGGGGATGATGAAAGAAAACAGATGATATTTCACCGAGGAACTCTAACAGATAAGAAATTTGAAGACGAGTTACATACATGGAGATTATATGTAGATGGATCATCTTGCACGGCTGGTTGTGGAGCAGGGATTGTTTTAAACTCTCCAGATGATATTGACATAGAGTATGCCTTGAGATTCCAATTCAAAGCTTCCAATAATGAGGCTGAATATGAGGCTATGGTAGAAGGTTTTCATTTGGCGAAAGTTATGGAGGCACGTCAAGTAATTGTTTTCAGTGATTCTCAATTAATTGTGAATCAAATGATGGGAATATATGCAGTGAAGGGAGAGTTAATGGTGAAGTACCATGCAAAAGTGATGGAGTTATTGAAAGAATTTGATGCTATTCAATTGGTGAGGATACCGAGAATGGAGAATGCTAGAGCAGACGCATTGGCCCGACTAGCGTCAGCTACGCGCACCGAGCTGCGAAGAACAATACCAATTGAAGTACTAGAAAGTCGGAGCATAGAAGAAGATCTGACGGTGAAGATTATTACCCTTGATTTAGGACCATCTTGGATGGATTCTATCAGAGCATACATTGAAGAAGGAGTGCTACCGGAGGACAAACTAGCTGCCAAGAAATTGAAGTATAAAGTTGCTCGGTATGTGTTAACTAATGGTGTTTTGTATAGACGAGGAATTATGGCAGGTTTGCAGAGATGTGTGCATCCATCAGAAGTCAAAGAATTGATTGAAGAAATCCATGAAGGATCTTGTGGAGCTCATGTAGCAGGTCGGACTCTTCTACAAAGGGTGATGACACAGGGATACTACTGGCCGACGATGAGGGCTGATTGTATAGCCTATGCTAAGAAGTGTGACAAGTGCCAACGTTTTTCCTCCATCCGAAGAACTCCACAGGCATTGTTGACACTCATAACATCACCTTGGCCATTTTCCATGTGGGGGATTGATCTGGTTGGACCACTGCCGACGACCCGAGGAAGGTTCAAGTATCTCGTCGTGGCAGTAGACTATTTTACTAAGTGGGTGGAAGCCGAACCACTTTAAAAATCTTTGTCTTATTTATTTATCTGTGATTGAAAAATTAGAGCGATCTAGTTTTTTACATCAACAGATTGATCTGGTTGGACCACTGCCGACGACCCGAGGAAGGTTCAAGTATCTCGTCGTGGCAGTAGACTATTTTACTAAGTGGGTGGAAGCTGAACCACTAATTGATATGACGTACGAGAAGGTGTATCAGTTCATATGGAAGAATATCATTTGTCGATATAGTCTCCCCCACGCTTTCATCACAGACCATGGAACGTAATTTGATAATGAAGAATTTGCTGCCTATTGTCATCAGTCGAACGTCTTGAAGTTTCATTCAGCACCAGGCCATCCCCAAAGCAATGGACAGACTGAGGTGACAAACAGAACATTACTAAATGGTTTGAAGAAGAGGTTAAGTGAGGCTAAAGCAAATTGGATTAATGAGCTACAATCAGTTTTGTGGGCTTACCGAACAACTCCCCGAACAGCAACAGGGGAATCACCATATATGCTAGCATTTGGAAGTGAGGCTGTGATTCCTGCCGAGTTGGGCCTACCAACACACAGGGTGTTAAATTTCAATTCTCCGATCAGTGATTTGATGAGAAGACTGGATTTGGATATTCTCGAGGAAGTCAGAGAAGAGGCAGCCATTAGGAATGCTGCTTATCAACAACGAACAGCTCTGTTTTACAACAAAAGAGTAAAGAAATGTGATCTAAAAGAGGGGGATTATGTTCTAAAGAAGGTCATTCAGAAGCAGAATAAACTGGAAGCAAACTAGCATGGACCTTACCGAGTTACAGAGGTTGTTCGACCAGGAACTTACAGAATAGCAACTCTAGAAGGAGAGGAATTTAAGAACGCATGGAATGCTGAACACCTGCGCAAGTATTATCAGTGATGTCAAATGTAAAGAATTTCTTTCATTATGAATAAAACGAGGATGTTTCGCCATGTTCTTTCTGGTTGAAAATTTTTCGGGGAATACTAGTGTAATACACTACACAACAAAAGTGCTCTAAGGAGCCAACCTCCTTTGGTTAGGAGGACAGCTCTACGGAGCAAAAGTGCTCTAAGGAGCCAACCTCCTTTGGTTAGGAGGACAGCTCTACGGAGCAAAAGTGCTATAAGTAGCCAACCTCCTTTGGTTAGGAGGACAGCTCTACGGAGCAAAAGTGCTCTAAGGAGCCAACCTCCTTTGGTTAGGAGGACAGCTCTACGGAGAAAAAGTGCTATAAGTAGCCAACCTCCTTTGGTTAGGAGGACATGCTCTAAGGAGCCAAAAAATGCTCTAAGGAGCCAAAAGCTTTAAGGAGCCAGAAAGTGTACACCAACATCAATTACGGTTGGTAAGATAAAAATATACTCTCATATTACAACTTATGTTGGTCGGGAGGTAATATTATTACAATGAGTTGGTCGGGGATAAAAACCCAATAACTGTAGTTGGTCGGCGAGGACAAATTATTGATCTTAGTTGGTCGGACGCAATTTTATAAATAAACCAAGTATAGCTGGTCGGGGATAAAAAACCCATCAGCTGTAATTGGTCGACAAACATTATTCACCCACCTTGGTTGGTTGGAAACAGTTTGAACATTTTTACTCATTACTTTATTATTAAGTGATCGAGAAACATTACTAATACTTGTAACTTTTTATTAAGTTGCTTATTGAACAATAATATTGTTATCTTTTTAACAGATACATAGATACATATGTACAAATATAAATGTGCTTGATAAACACAAGACTAACAAAATTGGCAAACAGAAAATGAAAATCTTTTCATTAATCTAGAATAAATTACAAATTACAAGAAGGTACTAAATTGTTACATGGATATTACTATTCTATTGGTTTTTTGCCCTGTGCTTTAGAAACAGGTTCCTCGCCGGCAGGAGGGTCTTCTAGGCAAAGGGGAGAATTGATGAAATTAACATCTCTGAGCATTCTGACGTTCATAACAGAAGGTGTATCCAAAAGATGCTCAGGACGAGATAATTCAACTTGGGAGTGAAGGCTATAATCACCAAGATATTTTGAAATTAGACTGCGAGGAATGGAACGAGCTAGGATCCATGCCATATCCAATTTGAAAGGTGGTACAGGCAGGTCTAATAATGATGGAGCATGATAGTCCCATAAAAAATGCCCTTGCTCCAACTTTAACACACCCAGTGCATTTAACCATCCTTGCTAGTAACCTTCATTGTTAGCATGTTCAATGCGAGCATCCAGATGAACGAGAGCTTCATTATATCCTGCCATCCAGAATTCCCTTGGCTGTTTATGGAATTGGAAGGTTAATCTATCCAATTGTTCATGAAGGCTTTTGGCAAAGAGATCCTTGTTATGCAAGGCAGATTTCGTTGATGCCAGCTGATCTTCCAGAGACAGATTTTTATTGGACATTTCAGTCAGAGCACGGTCTTTTACTTTCAACTGGAATGCTTGAGTTTCCAGAGTAGACTGAGTGCGAGCCTCTTCAACATTTTGGCTGACTCTTCCTCGCCCCCGAGAACCTCTTCCTCGTCCCCGAGCAGTTCCAGAAATGGCAGATTTTCTTAAGTCCTCCAGCTCTTGCCTTAATTTGGCGTTTTCGACCTCTAAGAACGAGAAGCCTTCATCAGTAACTGGTATTAATGCAGTAGAAGATGAAGCAGCAAATTCATATTGAGCCAATTTTTTCTGCAAATTATTATTTTCTTGTTCCAGGATCTCGGCAATTTGTCTGCAGGCTTCAACTTCACCTTTTAGGGTCCTTTCCCTAATATCATATGCAGCAATGATCTTCTTATGGCCTGTTTCAGAAGAAAGTTGTTGGTATCTATTTTCATAATCTTTGTGTAACAAAGCCATTGATTCATTGTGCTGACCTTGGAGATCCTCTAAGGAACAATGCAGCTCTTCAATCAGGTCATAATAAGCGACATTGTTGGCCACAGCTCGGTCGAGTAAATCTTTCAAGCACCGATAAGCCTCAATAGCCTGCTCTGAAGCACCATGACCAAGGATATCAGCAATTTCCGATGTACTAAGGTCTGTATGACCAGCCTTATAGTATTGATGACATTGCTGCATCAGCTCGGTATCATGTGAAGAGATCAATTCCATTCTAGCAACAAACTAAGGACGAGAAAAAGACAACAATCAACAAAAACAAGTTATCAACAACAGAGATAAGCAAAGATATATTTTATTAGATCATCAAAAAGTTACATTGCTCGATTACAAGGAAATATAGAAATGATACCGAACAACTTCACACCTTTTCCTTGTCTCCCAAGACTTTCTCGGGAGGCTGGGACGAGGAGCTCGGTTGCTCGGTGGTAACAACAGCTTGATCGGTATGAATCTTCTCGGGAGGAGGAGGCATGGAAGAAACGTCCTCGGTGGCAGAGGGTTGAGAGGCAGAAACTTGATCGCCCATAGCCATAGAAGACTCATCTGAGGCAGGCTCATCTTCTTCTTCTTCCACAATTGGTGGAGGAGGACCAGGGAGATGCCGTTAGAATAGTTCAGAATCGTCTTGGACCTTTAGCTCTTGCAGAGCAGCTACCCAGCCATCATGGAAGTATTTCAACTCCCCATATTGAACTTGGGATGTCATTGCAGCTATCCCTCTCTCCCATCCTTTCTCCCAACCAACGCTGAAATGTTTCTTGATTGTAACTTTTCTCTTCGACTTCTCCGAGGAGAGCTTCACCTCCAATTCCTCTTTCTTGACTTTGATATCTCGCAGAGTAGATAATTCTTCCTCTGCCTTTTTCAACTTATCATCAGAATCCTGATGTTTAACCTCCAAAACTTTAACTTTCTCCTCCAAGTTCTTGGAGGTTTCGGCCATTTTCGCCTTCTCAGCCTCAGCCACAGCCAGCTTTTTCTCCCAAACAGTTTTCTCCTCGATGTACTATTGGCGAGATTCCTTCACAGATTGGGCTAAACCCAACAAAGCATCGTCAACATCGGACGAGGAACTAGAAGCTTTAATAACTTGATCTTTCTTCACGATGGTATTGAAGCAGTTCACCAGCTGAAAGATAAGAAAAACAATAAAGTCAACACAAATACAAGAATTCAAGAAAAAGAAAGAAAGACCAAAGGTATGAGAAATTTACTGAAGAAAGATGACGAGCAGCTAGGGATGTCAGTGTATCCCTAGGAATTTTTTCATCAACCCCGAGAACCTCGGGTATAACTGAGCTCATTGAAGAACTCGGAAGAAGGATGTTTGAAACACTACTACCACCAGCGGGTAGAGAAGATGCAGTTCCAGCAAGATTAACTGAGGATGATTTCCTCAATCTCTTCAAAGGACGGTCAGCAGCATCAACCAAGGAAGAAGTCTTGGTCGGAGAGATGGCAATTACATCAGCAGGAGCATCTTTCTTGCTCGGGGCCACTGGGGGCTTCTCGGCAACTTTGGAGGAACCAGCATCTACTTTTTTAGTCCCCTCTGGGACATCAATTTTTCCTTTCTGGGCTCCAACAGCAGAAGAAATTTCACCAAATAGAGCAGGAGGAGCTCTCTTCTTGCCCATTCTCTGAGATAAGGGGATATGAGAATCTGAAGATGAACTTTCTGGTGTTGAAGCTGGTTCAACAGGGCGAGCAGTATAAGAGGTTGTGTAACTCTTATACTGTAGTAAATATGAAGCAGATCTGATGTGTTCGTCAGCAATCGTCTTATGCAAACCCCAGATAAGTTTCAGATGTTTAATATTCACTTCTGATTCCTTTGGAGTTTTTCTTTTGCTATCAACTGCAAATAGATGCATAATGAAATATCGGTCATACATTTTATCAAACATGATGAAAGCATAATTTCATAAGTAAAATAAAATGAAAAATAAACCTATCCCATTGCCGTATGGGGGGCATCTGGGACCGTTGTATACTTCATTCCTAGATAAAGGGGCATGTTGCCAATTTTTTATGACCAACCCATGCTCAAAATAATCCCTATTTGAGTCAGGGAGATTAACTACAAGAGCCCTATTCAAATACCTAGTTTTTAAATAATAAATATTATCTAGAACAACCCATTTATAACAAAACATAATTTCAGGGATCCCAATACGAGTCCCATGAGTTAGATTTAATTTGTGCACCCCGTTAATTATTCTCCATGAATTGGGGGCTATTTTTGCAGGAACAAGATCAAAATATTGACAAAACTCAAGACATAATGGGTTTGGTGGAAAGGAAAAACCACATTCAGCAACAAAAAGACTGGGGAACCAATGTCCCTCAGCCAATCGAAAGTAATCTACAGGCTCAGAAAGAACCTCTAGAGTTACCCACGAAGGAATGGAAAAATCAGAACGGAATTTCTCAACAGACTCCACAACATAAACCATATTGAATAAAAGAGATACAGAAGAAAGGAAAAATATCTTACAGAAAGAAAGGAGGTATGTTTGCAACGAACGGAAACAAGGATGAACGCACAAGAGAGAAGAAGAGAATAGAAAGCTTGAATGCAGAAAATGGAAAGCGTAGACGACGGTATAGTTACCAAAGAAGTTTAAATACTTTGCATTGGAAAATAGCGAAAGAAATGATTACCAAAAAGAAACTACTGAACTTCCGGCGGCTAAAAAGACAAAAATTGCACGAAGATCGAAGCGTTTATAAAAAAGGCAGAAACTGCGAAATAAGAAGGAAATTTGAATACAATGTTCCTGAAACCCAGGAAGGACATTTAATATTGCCATATACCGAGAAAGAATGTTCCATACTCCTCAAAGTTCGAAATATGAAACATTGGGGGCTTCTGTTGATACCAAAATTAATATGCTGATGTGGACGAATAATACGAAGACACGTGTCAATCTACGTGGCACAATAGCAGCGAGGAAGATCATTTCCCGACCAGCAATGTTTCTTTCCGAGCAACGAGAATACACCGAGGAACTCTATCACACCGAGGAACTCCAACGCACCGAGGTACTCTAACGTTCCGAGGAACTCCTGATCAGCGAACAGCTATGGCGGTCCGAGCTGCATCTCGGTCGTATCATTAATTGCCAGATAATCAACAGCTCAGATATTCATTGAATGCTTATATTCTTGGCACGCACTCTGCATTAAATGTATTACCCTTTCATATGTATGTCATTTAATGTATCGAACCTTTCATGTACAGCCTCAAGGCTATAAATACCATGTATCATCCTCATTCAAGATGAGGGGAATTTCTTGAGAGAACTTGTAATCAAGAATTCCACAAACACTCAGCAATAACATAACAGTGGACGTAGGCTTTATTCCTAGCCGAACCACTTTAAAAATCTTTGTCTTATTTATTTATCTTTGATTGAAAAATTAGAGCGATCTAGTTTTTTACATCAACAGTCATATTCCTTCCCTGAAAGTGAGATGCCTCTCACCCATATAACGGACGCTATGACCTGGGATTATACTCGCCCTACTCCTCAAGCTAGGGGATTCATCCACTACGCGCAACCTCCCCCTATAGCACTAGAGTATATAATAGTAATATTCAATCTCTGATATTAATGCACACAGTATATATATACTATCACACACCGTATATATATATATATATATATATATAAATATAAAACGTCCCGGCTACACCATGTACTGAATCTGTAGCACAAGCCTATTTAATTATTAAGAGTTTATGGTCCAACCCTAATTATTAATTAATTTGCACATTAATTAATTTAGTCACCTTTGGTGTCGCCCCCACCATAAATTTGTACTTACTCTCGTAGCCCGAAATAACCTGACTCGAGTCTAAATTCCGGACTCCCGAATTTATAATCATGACGTGTCACCCAAAAATTTCCTCAAATCCTAATTAACTTTACTCATGATTAATTAGGTTTAAACTCATGTATTAATTTCCCCATAATTAATTACATAAAGATTTATTATATAAATTTTCTTTTATATACATAACTGGGCAGAATTGCCGAAATCTGCAGACCTTCGATCGATTGATCGATCGAGCATGTCTTCGTCTTCTTCGCGAAGACAGAATCAGCCATGGACAAAAATCCTCAAACCCTAATTCCTTCTACCAGTAACCTCAAGCCTTCTTAGCATTAATACATGTTAGAAACCTTATTAGGGACCTCCAGAATGTCCACCAACATCATTAATTCGTCCATTAACTACAATTTCTGGATTTGGGGAAAAATTCATCTTTAACCCTTAACCCATTTACATCCCAAATCCCTTCACCAAATTCGTTTGTAATTATTTAGATATCATCCTACCAGATATGTATCAGTTTATAATATCAGATTTCTACCAGAATTTTCATTCAAATTCGTAAATTAGATTATTACTTTTCAAAACCTCATGTTTATGCCATGAACACCCAAAACGAATTTTTGATCAAACACATCACATGAATATGAATTTCAAATCAAATTTAATACTATTGCAAGTTACCCACTTGCCTTAGGTTTCGTAGTGTCTGATTCGGAGATGAATTTCAAGGTTGAAGATGGTCCTTGTTGGCTCTCTAGTGATCCCAAAATTGCCTTTAACTTCTATTAGGGTTCCTTAATCCACTTAGCCTTTTTCTAAAACTCTATCAGCCGTTTTCTTATTCCTTCTAATTCCTTAATTTACCTAAATCCCGTTTTTTGCCTAATGGGCCAAGCCCAAGTGACCCAAATGCCCCCGTGTGGGCCCGACTATGTCTAAAAACGCCCCGTGACCCGCTTACAACCCCCGGGTACACTTTTCCGACTATCTCGGCCCATCCGGACTCAACCGTACACTCAGAATTGGCATCCAAATTAATTTATAAAAATGTTTATCCCCTCACCCCTTTAGTCTATTCCGACTCCCGGTTGAGATAAGTGCATACCCTGTCATTAATACTCGAAATGACTTAAATAAATAATTACTACTCACTTAGTAAATAACTTCCCGTAAATATTAACCCTTTACTCGATTAATATTTAAATAAAATTTTCTTTAATTAATTCAATTAAATTACGACTCACACTAATTTTCAATTCCCGAATTAATTAAATATTTAATGCATGAAAATGCGGGGTGTTACATACTCCCCCCTTACAAAGGAATTTTGTCCTCGAAATTAGGTCATACCTGTGATAAACAGCTCTGGATATTGCTCCCGCATATCCTCCTCCCGCTCCCAGGTAGACTCATCAATGTTGTGATGACCCCACTGTACTTTAACTAGTGGAACAACCTTGGATCGTAATTTCCGCTCGCTACGGTCTAGGATAGCCACCGGCCTCTCCTCATATGAGATGTCTGGCTGTAAATCAATTTCTTCTAGTGGAATGTGCCAGAAGGCCCTCTCACTTCTGCGATATTTCTTCAGCGATGCTATATGGAACACGTCATGTATCCGCTGAAGATGCTCCGATAATCCCAGCCTGTAGGCTACAGGCCCCACCCTCTCGATAATAGGGAAAGGTCCCACGTACCTCAGTGCTAGCTTAACTTTCTTGCCGAACCTCATCACCCCTTTCATGGGAGACACCCTGACCAATACCTGTTCCCAAACCTCTAACTCTACGTGTCTACGTGAAGCATCAGCGTAACTTTTCTGCCTATCCTGAGCTATCTGAATCCTCCCTCGGATCAACTCTATCTTGGAAGATGTCTCCTGAACAATCTCCGGCCCCAACAGTTTGTTGTCCCCCACTTCTAACCAACAAGCGGGTGAACAACAAGGTCTCCCGTATAGTGCCTCGAATGGTGCCATGCCGATCGTGAATTGGTAAGAATTATTATACGCAAACTCTACCAGAGGAAGATATTTCTCCCAACCTCCCCCAAAGTCTAGTATACACATTCTGAGCATATCTTCCAACATCTGATTGACTCTCTGAGTCTGCCCGTCAGTCTGTGGGTGATAGGCTGTACTCAAATGTAACTCCGCGCCCACGGCCTCCTGAAAACTATGCCAAAAATGGGCTACAAAGATTTTGTCCCTATCCGACACAATATTAATCGGTACCCCGTGCAGTTTAACAATCTCCGCTATGAATAGCTGTGCATAACGCATCGTCTCAAAGTCTGTGCGAACCGGTAGAAAGTGGGCCACTTTGGTCAACCGATCCATAATAACCCATATGGAATCGTGACCCTTCTGTGATGTCGGTAATCCTGTAATGAAGTCCATAGAGATGCTCTCCCACTTCCACAGAGGAATTTCAAGTGGCTGTAGCATCCCTGATGGTCTCTGATGGTCCACTTTCACAAGCTGACACGTGGCACATTTCGAAACAAATTCTGCTATGTCCCGTTTCATCCCTGCCCACCAATACTGCCTCCTCATATCTTGATACATTTTATCCCCACCGGGATGTATCGCGAATCTCGACCCATGAGACTCCGTCATGACAGCGTGCCTCAACTCCGCATCCTCTGGTACAATCAACCTCCCATTATGGCGTAAGCCTCCCTCCGAGTTGATCGAGTACCCCTCTGCTCCCTCAGCTAGCAACTGGATCACCCTATCCCGGCAGGTCTGATCCTCTGCCTGAGCCCCCACAACCCGCATAATGATATCGGGTGTGATGGATAATGCTGACATGCAAGCCCTGGCTACATCATCCTCGTATTGAAGTTCTCTCCACTTCGCTTTCCAGACTTCTGATATTTCCCCAGTCGGTCTCCGACTCAATGCATCTGCCACCACATAAGCCTTACCAGGATGATACTGAATATCAAACTGATAGTCTTTCACAAATTCTAGCCATCGCCTCTGTCTCATATTCAAATCCTTCTGAGTGAATAGATACTGAAGTGATTTGTGATTCGTGAATAGCGTGAACTGCTCCCCCAGGAGATAATGTATCCATATCCTCAAAGCAAAAACGACTGCTGCTAACTCCAGGTCGTGAGTGGGGTAATTCTTCTCGTGGGTCTTTAGCTTCCTGGACGCATAAGCTATAGCCCCTTCCTCCTGCTGAAGCACACCCCCAAGTCCCTATAAGGATGCGTCAGTGTAAATCTGATACTCTAATCCTCCTTTCGGCAATGCAAGCACGGGTGCAGATGTCAACCTGTCCTTTAACTCGTCGAAGTCTAATTCACAGTGATCATCCCAAGTGAAAGGCACCCCTTTTCGGGTAAGATTCGTCAAAGGGCCCGCAATCTTTGAGAATCCTTTGATGAACCGTCTGTAATAACCGGCCAACCCCAGAAAACTGCGCACTTCTGTCGGTGTCGTGGGTTGTCCCCACTCCCTCACCGCCGATACTTTACTTGGATCCACCGCAATACCCTGGTCTGATACCACGTGGCCAAGGAACTAAACCTCCCGTAGCCAAAATCCACACTTACCGAATTTGGCATAGAGTTGGTGATCCCGTAATGTCTGTAACACTATATGTAGGTGCTCTGTGTGCTCCTCCTCGGTACGCGATTAGATCAGGATGTCATCAATAAACACGATAACAAACTGATCGAGAAACTCCCTGAATACTCTGTTCATGAGGTCCATGAACACTCTGGTGCATTGGTGAGTCCGAATGGCATCACCCTGAACTCGTAAGACCCATACCGCGACAGGAAAGCGGTCTTCGGAACATCTTCCTCCCGGATACGTAATTGATGATATCCTGACCTTAAGTCGACCTTAGAGAAATACGATGCCCCTCTCAATTGGTCAAATAGGTCGTCAATCCTAGGCAACGGATACTTATTCCGTATCGTGGCCTTATTTAGCTCTCTATAGTCCACGCATAACCGTAGTGAGCCATCTCATTTTTTAACAAATAACACCGGTGCACCCCACGGTGATGTACTCCGTCGTATGAAACCCTGACCCAGAAGCTACTGATTCTCCTCCCTTAGCTCACGCATCTCTGAAGGGGCCATACGGTATGGGGCCCGAGCAATTGGCCTCGTCCCCGGTGCTAAATTGATCACAAACTCGATTTCCCTGCTAGGTGGCAACCTTGGTATTTCCTGAAACACATCCTCAAAGTCTCTCACCACTGGGATTGAATCCAACGGAATAGCCACCTCCTGTGAAGTTTCCTCCTCAATGTAATACAAGTGTGTGTGTGACCCTCCCTCGGGTAGTGGCATTGCTATTAAGAACATCTCCTGCCCTGGAATGGAGAACACGATAGTCCCTTCGTAGTAATCCACCGTCGTCCGATAACCTGCCAACCAATCCATACCCAAGATGACATTGGACCCCTCCATATCTAACACTAGTAGGTTTGCTGCTAAACTAAGTCTCCCAATCAAAATGTCCACACCCCGACGAATCGAGTGAATCGTTGCCCCGATTCCCACTGGCGACTCTACACACATCCGAAGACCTCCCGCAGTCTCTAGTAGTCCGGCCCGTTTAGCAAAATTTAATTTAATGAATGAATGTGATGCTCCTGTATCAAAGAGAATACTACCCTCATAACCATGAATGAGAAACATACCCTCAACTGCTGGTGGTGCTTGCTGCGCCGGGGAATTAGGAACATCTCGGACGTTATACACACGTCCGTAGTGCATCTACCCCTGCCGAGGTGGGGCGGGTGGGGCTAGTGCTGCTGGTGGTAATTTCCCCTGTTGCCCCTGTTGGGCCTCCTGCTGTTGACCTCTGCCCCTCTGTGGGCATTCCCTCTTGAAGTGTCCTGGCTAGCCACACACAAAGCAGCGTCTCTGTCCATCCCCCTGTCATTGGCCCTGACGCGGCTGGCCCTAGCCCTGCTGGCCTCCCCCATTGTTCCCTTGGCCCTGACGGCCCTGAGGAACCTGCTGCTACTGATTCGGGCCCGGCTGCTCCTGCCTGAACCCCTATCCCCCCTGTCGGAAACCACCAGGCTTAAACTTCTTAGCCTGATTCCCTTGCTGACTACTCGCCTGCTGCTAATCACCACTAGTGTCACTACTAATAACAGCCTTGCCTTATTGGCTCGGCTCCCCTGTTCGCTTGCTCCCCTTAGCATGGAAGCGATGGTCCTGGCAATGTACAAGTGCGGCATTAACGACGTCTGTATACGTCACTAACGCCGAATTCCCAATCAAGTGTTGCCTGATCCTCCAGGCTAAACCGTCCATAAACCTCGATTTCTTCCGCTCCTCATCGCTCACCTCATTTGGCACAAAGTTTGCCAAACGGGTGAACTCTTCCTCGTAGTCTGCCACTGATCGGTCACCCTGAACTAAATCACTGAATTTCTTCCTCATCTCAGTCTCTACTGCTGGAGGAAAGTATTTGCGGTCGAACCGCACCCAAAACTCTGCTATCGGCATCAAGTCTCGCTCCCTGGCGGTGGTAACTGACTCCCACCATTGTAAGGCAGCCCCTGACAGACGAAAGGTAGCAAGCATTAGCTCTGTACCTCAGTACACTCTAGCATGCACAGATGGTGCTGAATGTTCTTCTTCCAGTCACAAGCCTCTATCACAGTTGTCCTACCCCGGAACTCAGGTGGGTGACCCTTCTGAAAGGTCTCCCTAACTCTCTGCCAAGACGGTGGCCCCACTGGACCTTGAACTGCTGGTGCCACTGGAGGCGGTGCCTGGGGCTGTGGAAAGTGAGCTGCCATAGCTCTCATTGCTGTTTCGACCGCCTGGGCCACTATCATTGCCACTTGAGTAGTGGAAATCAACTCAGGTGGGGGTGGTGGTAGCGGTACCTGTGACTCCTGATGAGCCTCCCTGATTTCATCCCTAGCATTACCCCTCTCGGCTCTCAGTCTCCTCGGTGGCATCTGAAATAGATCGAATTGTATAAGTACACAATTTACACAAAAATATACAAAGCACAAATATGATATCTCACAAGTGGAAAATGAATCAACAGTCCTAATAATAGGGCTCTATAACAACGAGTGTTACACTGAAACGTAGAAAGCCGCACAGATCCTAAGGACACTAGAACCTGATGCTCTGATACCATCTGTGACACCCCGCCTAATTAATCCCGGGTGATCAGTCCTAAATCAAGTTAGAAAAGGTTTCTCAGTTGGTCCATTCTTAGCATCACTGTCGTCTTTTTAATTACTAACCACCTAAGTGAGAAAAGTAGACTAGTGCCAATTTTTTTTCATTCAATCAATTAAATAAAACTCGTGCGGGACATATAAATACACAATCACAGTTAATTAAAATAATCATCCACAATTAAAACACCTAACCGAATAAACCATCGGTCCAAATATCCAATACAAGTAAATATCATAAAACATCTTAACAAGTCTACTACTGATAAATTAACTGTGAGCAACAAGCTCAGATAACTACTAGAGAGTCTCTACAAGAATGGAAGAAGGAGGCGTCAATCAAAACCCCGCAACATCTACATGTGCTGCAGCAAGGATACCTGGAATGGAGTCAATCTTGGCGCCCTTGTGGTTGGACACCTAAAAGGTTTTAAAATTTTTATAGCAAGGGTTAGTACCCAAAAACATTTGAAAACATTTAACAAATGATTCTCTTGCAGTAATAAATAAATATGCATGCTCTTCATATTTTAGTTAGTGCCGCACTCTCTTGAGGACTTCCTCACCCCTCCTCTAATGTGCACTACTAACGCTTCCATTTAATTTACTAGGTCCTACGCTCCTGACCCAATACTTATTTTAACCCTTGAATTTTACATACTCTAACCGAGTATGCCTTAATTAATGATTTTTAAGTTATTATAAACGTCAACTTAATTGAATCATTACTCCTTTTAATTTCATATAACATTCACACATGTTATGCACATAATACATTTTTCACTATGTATTAATTATCCCCTATATAATTATTTACCTAATTATATATTTAATCATATTACAGTATTCACAAACATACTGGAATAACATTTAATACAAACTCTCGACCGAGTAAGGATACTCACGAAATATAAATTTTCCCAAGTGCTATCCCACTAGGTGTATTAACATAACCTAGTTATCCAAGTTAGATTCACTCACTAACTTAGTTTAACATACGAATTGGAGGCGGTCAAATTCCTTCCCTGAAAGTGAGATGCCCCTCACCCATATAACGGACGCTATGACCTGTGATTATACTCGCCCTACTCCTCAAGCTAGGGGATTCATCCACTATGCGCAACCTCCCCCTATAGCACTAGAGTATATAATAGTAATATTCAATCTCTGATATTAATGCACACACTATATATATACTATCACACACCGTATATATATATATAAATATAAAACGTCCCGGCTACACCATGTACTGAATCCGTAACACAAGCCTATTTAATTATTAAGAGTTTATGGTCCAACCCTAATTATTAATTAATTTGCACATTAATTAATTTAGTCACCTTTAGTGTCGCCCCCACCATAAATTTGGACTTACTCTCGTAGCCCAAAATAACCTGAATCGAGTCTAAATTCCCGACTCCCGAATTTATAATCATGACGTGTCACCCAAAAATTTCCTCAAATCCTAATTAACTTTACTCATGATTAATTAGGTTTAAACTCATGTATTAATGTCCCCATAGTTAATTACATAAAGATTTATTATATAAATTTTCTTTTATATACATAACTGGGCAGAATTGCCGAAATCTGCTGACCTTCGATCAATCGACCCCAGACCTTCGATCGATCGATCGAGCAGGTCTTCGTCTTCTTCGCGAAGACAGAATCAGCCATGGACGAAAATCCTCAAACCCTAATTCCTTCTACCATAACCTCAAGCCTTCTTAGCATTAATACATGTTAGAAACCTTATTAGGGACCTCCAGAATGTCCACCAACATCATTAATTCATCCATTAACTACAATTTCTGGATTTGGGGAAAAATTCATCTTTAACCCTTAACCCATTTACATCCCAAATCCCTTCACCAAATTCGTTTCTAATTATTTAGATATCATCCTACCAGATATGTATCAGTTTATAATATCATATTTCTACTAGAATTTTCATTCAAATTCGTAAATCAGATTATTACTTTTCAAAACCTCATGTTTATGCCATGAACACCCAAAACGAATTTTTGATCAAACACATCACATGAATATGAATTTCAAAACAGATTTAATGCTATTGCAATTTACCCACTTGCCTTAGGTTCCGTAGTGTCTGATTCGAAGATGAATTCCAAGGTTGAAGATGGTCCTTGTTGGTTCTCTAGTGATCCCAAAATTGCCTTTAACTGCTATTAGGGTTCCTTAATCCGCTTAGCCTTTTTCTAAAACTCTATCAGCCGTTTTCTTATTCCTTCTAATTCCTTAATTTACCTAAATCCCGTTTTTTGCCTAATGGGCCAAGCCCAAGTGACCCAAATGCCCCCGTGTGGGCCCGGCTATGTGTAAAAACGCCCCGTGACCCGTTTACAACCCTCGGGTACACTTTTCCGACTATCTCGGCCCATCCGGACTCAACCTTACACTCAGAATTAGCATCCGAATTAATTTATAAAAATGTTTATCCCCTCACCCCTTTAGTCTATACCGAATCCCGGTTGAGATAAGTGCATACCCGGTCATTAATACTAGAAATGACTTAAATAAATAATTACTACTCACTTAGTAAATAATTTCCCGTAAATATTAACCCTTTACTCCTCGATTAATATTTAAATAAAATTTTCCTTATTTAATTTAATTAAATTACGACTCACAAGTAATTTTCAATTCCCGAATTAATTAAATATTTAATGCATGAAAATGAGGGGTGTTACAGTTTGTTGCTCTCCACAGTCTTCATGTAGCCGATAACTTGAGCTGGGGATGTTGTGACTCCTATTAGGATGGATTTCAGACCTAACTCTAGGAGCTTCAGGTCATTCTGATTGTCTTAAAGGCTGCCGTGAGATAGTAGGCATGGGTTGTGTGAGTGAAACACGGCTGCTCATTAGCTTTTCTTGACTAAGGAAAAGAAATCGTTTTTCACAGACGGTGACACAAACGTATCACCTAGTCTGTCATCTAGGAAGAACATCTAACCAACGTCATAACCTAGTATCACATCTAAGCTAATGGAATAACATAATAGCGTGCTACCTAGCCGCACCCAAGAAAATACCCAACTGTGTAGGTCCACACTTTCTAGCTTCATACTAATAACGTACTAACAGTAATAAAAATCTACCTACTAGTCCCATAGCTAGCAAGCAACCTATTAACAAGGGTGAAAGTACTACTACTCCCAAAATTCCAACGTTCTCATAGTGTCAAATTATAAACATGAGCAAACTCTACGTAAATAAATATTTTTAATTTAACATTATAAATCTTCAATTAATCAAAAAAATACAATTTCATTTAAATTACATCAACTCAATAATCTAATAATCAAGTTCCATGAAGCTGCTAAAGAAATTGTAAAATTCCATCATTTCAATATGGTTGATATTTTATCAATTTTACGCATAATCTGTTTCAAACGTGCGTAATAACAACGTTTTACAACAAACATTTTAATTCTACAACATCTACATCAATAACGTAATTTTACGAGTCAAACATTATTCGAATTACATATTCTAATTTTAACACGTGATTCATCCCAAAATCCCACCATAATAAGGTATAGATAATTAAACATGCGATCCTCAAGGTCTTAAATCATATTTTCAGATGTAATAAAAAAAAGAACCATGATTAGGTTCTCACATATCCTAAAAAAAAATTACTAATTATTTTAAAAAAATGTGTATAATTATTTTTAGGCAACATATAAATTAGATAATAATTAAGGGGAACAATAGTGATATTATTTCCTAAAAATAATTCTTCTTGAAAATTTGAATACTCGATTGCATTCATCTCGCGTAAAATAATAATGTCTCCTTCTTATGCCTTCTTCAAAATATATGATTTAAGCCTGCCAAAATAAGGTTGAAGTTTCATATAATAGATGTTTATGGTTAAAATAATGGGAGATATATAACAATAATGATATTCTTGCTGGAAATGAATATAAATAAAAAATCTGAGTGACTAATGTGTTCATTTCGCGAAAATAATCAAGTTCCATTTTTTGTCTTTTTTAAGAAATATATGTGTTTAAAACGTCCCAAAATAAAGTCGAAGTTTTGTATGAAAAAATAGGCATGTATATTTATGTTTGATGTTGAAGAATAAAGATTGAAAAGTGTGCATATGAAAATCTTTTAACACCCAAAACCTTTTTTTAAACATTTGTCAGAAGTGTCCTAATTCAAATCAATAACCACACTCTTAATCAAAGTCAACCAATACACACATGCTAAACTAAACAATGCACCAACCACCACCATATTTCTCTTTCCTAATTCATTCACATATCTAACCTTAATCCAAATACCTATTCCCTACACCTAATACACCAAAGAAGTCCAAGCTTTGTTTTATAAAATATTTTTTTTATTTTTTTAACAAAAGCCAATGTAACTATTTTTTAGCACTTTGAGCTCTCATAAAATAAAAAGTGCGAGTCCAAATTAATTTATTTCGCTGGGGGTCAAGTCAAAACAAAAAGACAAATACCCCTACAATTTTCATAAAAAAATTATTTTACTTGACATTAAAACACACACAAAATATTCAATTAAATAGCCAAAATTCCCAAACTCAATTTTTTTAAATGCAAAACTTGGAGTCCAAAAAATTAGATGTAAAAAAATTACCCTTTAGGTTATAATAAATTATCAACTCACCATATTATTTATTAAATGTGTAAAAATTCATTTAATTCCCTAAAAATCACCAAATTAAATTTAAATCCAATTTTTTTAATTAAAATTCAATCCCAACATAAACGTTTGTTTTAATTAACTAACCCAATTAATTGCTAAATATGGATATCTGAAAATACGGGGTATTACAATCTTCCCACTAGCACAAGAATTTCATCCCCGAAATTTGATAAAGCATAAATGTTGCGACGTAAATCGGCATAAAAGATATAGGCTCATGTATCCCTACCCGAAGAATGTCACGACTGGGCTCACATATACCCAATCTTAAACGCACCTACCCCATAATTAAAATATAAATTTATATATTTCAACTATATATATAATGCATAACTTATCAAATAACGGCATGCAACGCTGTCCCATTATTCACTAGTAGCTTCTTTCCCAAAATTTATCAAAAATCTAAATCCTCAAATGGTTTAACATAAAATCTCGTCTCCAATATCAACATTAAGTATTCTCACCTCAAGGTCAAGATCTCTATCCTCAATTTCCAAAATTATTCTAGAAAAAATTCCATCTCTCCAAAAGACAAGACTAAGTCGTATGCTAGACCCAAAACCTATAGACTGAAAATCAAAAAATGAAATCAAAGATCGGTAATGAGGAAGATAAAACGGACTCAAAACACTCGAGATCTAAGACCATGATCTCATACCAACTACAACACCCCGAATATTTTGGCATCGGAGGTGATCAGAACCTATTGCCAAACTACGACGAGCATTAGAATTAAATACTGTTCCTAGCATTGTGAGAAATATTATACATTTAAAACTTTTTCCTCAAGATATAATTTTAAATAACCCAATAAATTAAAGTATCCACCACAATAAATTTCATCACCGTGCTAAATTTAAAAAAAAATCTCAAATAGAATAAAAGAGTTAACTACAATAAAATATCTCTGAGTGAAAAATCGTAAACAACTGTGGAGTTGAATGACCCACTAAATCCTAAATCAACTGTCTCATAAATGCACGACTCGATAGGAAAACTAAACTCAAGCGACACAATAAATCTATAGCTGAATTGAATGCACAACCACCAAACCGAAAATATTAGTCTGCGCAATGGGTCAGAGTTCACCCTGGGAATACTAGTTAATCTTCCCAAATAGGATCCATAAATCCAATCACAAGCATCATAAGAGATAAATATCACAACATAATATTTTAAATTAATCAACAATGTAATAATATGCGAGTAAAGTAAAATAATACTAACTACCCACATAAACTATGCCACCGCAGTACCCAAGTCTAATTATGTTTATTTTAACATTTAATTATATTACAATCCTTTAACTTAAATTAATTCAGTCATTTAATTATTATTGATGCATCACCACTATAGCCCAAAAACTTTTTTATTGGTACTGCACATATTGGGGTACGCTTCACATCTTAACACATCTCACCCAACCCCATCACTATAGCTAGACAACTCAATTTTAGTTAACTATGCACATATTAATGATGTTCCATGCACGACACGTTACTATAGCCATACGACCCAATTTATTTAGCATTGCACATATTAGTGATGCCAACACACGCCATATCACTATAGCCAGACGACCAATTTTAGTTTGTCCTGTATATACAGGTGAAGACAACACACATCCACGTCACTATATCCAGTCGCTCCAATTTTCGTTAGTCTTGTACATACTCTTAATGCAAATCCATTTTAATATTCGTCTATTATCTTGGGTTTCTTAGTTAAGTTCTTTTTATTTCAAATTAGCCTCACCAATAATTTGATTATCACCACCCCTAGTCCCATAATTATATATCACCAAACCATAAATATCACCTAGTCTATCACCTACGAAGAATTCCTAACCAAAGTCAGAACCTAGTATCACACCTAGGCTACCGAAATAATGTAACAACGTACTACCTAGCCCCACCTAGGAAAATATCCAACCGTATAAGTGCACACCATTAGTCTCATACCTAGAAAGTGTCAACAATAATAAAGTATACCTACTAGTCCATACCTAGCAAACAACCTATTACCAAAGGTGAAAATACTACTACTTCCAAAATTCAAACGTTCCAATAATGTCAAATTATTAACACAAGCAAACTCTACGTAAATCAATATTTTTAATTTAACGTTACAATTCTCCAATGAATCATAAAAATCTAATTTCATTCTAATTACATCAACTTAATCATGTAATAATCAAGTTGTACGAAATTGCTACACAAGTTGTCAAATTCCATTATTTCAATACGGTTGACATTTTATCAATTTCACACATAATTAGATTCAAACATGCGTAATAACAACATTTTACAACAAATAAATTCATTCTACAACATATACATCAATATCATAATTTTACGAGTCAAAACATTATTCGAATTATTTATTTTAATTTTAACATGTGATTCGTCCCAAAATCCCACCATAACAAGGTACAACTATTTAAACATGTGAGCTTCCAAGTCTGAAATCAAATTTTCAGATTTAATAAAAAAGGTCCATGATTAGGTTCTCACTTTTTCTAATTAAAGTAGCTAATTATTGTAAGAAAAATTTATAATTAATTTTTAGGGAATATTTAAATCAAACAACACTTAAGGAGAACAATAGTTATATCTTTACTTGAAAATAATTCATCTTGAAAATTTGAATACTTAGTTGCATTCATTTCCCAAAAATAACAAAGTCTCGTTCTTGGGACTTCATGAAAACATATGATTTAAGCCTACCAAAATAAGGTTGAAGTTTTATATAATGGAGGTTTATGGATAAAATAGTGGGATAGGTGTAACAATAATGATAATCTTGCCGGAAATGTATATATCTCTAAAAATTTGATTACTCGCGAAAACAAACATGTTCTATTTTTTTGACTTTGTTAAAAATATGTGTTTAAAGCCTCCCACCATAAAGTTAATGTTTGGTGTAATGAAAGTTTAAGGTTGAAAAACAATGCGGCTATTCTTTTTATGTTCGGTGTTGAAGAATGAACGTTACAATTTCTCCCGTAATTATGCTTAACAATGAACGTTTCACTAATTGCACTATTGTTCAGTATAGGTTGGTGGTAATAGCATTCCATAAACCTCGAATACATACACTCGGAATTCTCGAAATTTCATTTCCCTAATAATAGAGGTATAAATATTAACTCCCACATCCCTAAAGGGTGAGTATAACAATGCACTCTTCATATCACTAAGTCCGGAGTGCTAAACATAATACTGAGTCAAATCTTTTCGCCCAAAGGTAAATTCCGATACATACGGAATTATACTGACAAAGTCTATACATACTTTGGCATTGAATATCTCGAGCCCACTATCACCTCCGAAGTCTCTAGGATAGATAATATAAGTGCGAGTCCAACCTTCTCACAGGTAAAGCCTCGCCAAAACAAACATAAAACATGTTGCACTAATGCAACCACTCCGATAGTCTTGCAATAAATGCCCACTATCGTATAACCATTTCTATAATGTTTTAACAAAGATAATATCATACTCGTGTATCGCATCACTACAACGAGTAATCTCAAAAAAATATGTGACACTGCTAATATACGCATTCATCCTCCGCGGATAGCACTAAAGAAAAATCCCGCTACACCAGGGAAAAATATTCACATTTTAATAACGTTTAAAATGATATGCATTAAGCTCGTCTCACATGCTAATCTAGCAAGGAACAAAATATAGTGACTCACTCGTGTCACATAAACATGCCGCATTCTCTAAGGATACAACTTATACTTCCATCCTGGCAATCATCTTGACTGCACAAATGGTTTTTAGACGTAACACGTCTGCCCAAAACAAAACAAAATTATTTTAATCGTTGCCTTACTAGGCACCGTATTCCTTTCCTTTTTCTCATTTTGGAACATATTATCATGAGCGATCTCTCTCCGCACAAAATACCTCAACACATAATCCACTTACCACCTGTCCTACTAACCAGGTTAGGATTTGTCCTCCTCTTGGACTTTAGTAAACTCGATTCCTGTAAACCATCCCGATTGTTCTCTTAACTCTTCAAGCCATAAAGATCATGTTACTATCTATAATAGTACTTACTGAATTTACCATCACTTGGTAAGCATTTAACTATCTGAAGCATTTAAATGGTTTTCCTGATGTGTATCTACATCCTTTTATGGTGCTATACCACCATCGTTGCATTCAGTCTCATTCTCGACTAAATTCTTCGATTTCCTTTAACTTCCCCCACAAAGAAGTGTTATCATTTATATAGTCAAAGTATGACATTGTCAATCTCTGAATCGGTCGTCCATCAGAATTTCCTCCTCGAGTATTATCAACTATTATTACAAGTTGGTCTCCCACTTGGATTCATTTCCCCCACTTGTATTTACATCTTTCGATACAAAATTCACTAACAGTTAAGATTCATATTCACGAATGGACCCCTGACATGCCCTCTCTCAATGAGTTCAGAACCACATTTGCTTTTAATCCTGAACAGTTAAGGAAGGAACATACGGTCAACACTGTACCTAAGGTTCTCCTATAGGCATAGCATTCCACTTCTAAAATTGGTGGTTGACTCCAACCATTATAATTTCGTTCCGAAAGCCAAGAAAATTTTCTCTAAATTTTCACTTTCAGTTTGCCACACTTCGTCCTATATCTAAGCCTTTGGGTACATTACCTCCTTTGGTAAAGACACATACAATTTTTGTATTTCTAAAATTTCCCATTGACAGTCTCTACTCGTTTTTTTTTGTAATACGTTGGGTAAGTTTACCCTCGCACCTCATTTGACTATAACAGCATTTGGAAATCACTGTTGCGCCTTAGTCGCCTTTCTAGTCTTGGCTTCTCGTGCCATAATAGAGGTGACCTCGACTACAGTCATCATCCTCGGATATATTTTATAATCTCAACTGAACCCTGCCTCCTGATGTACGCTTAACGGTCCTCTTCTGACATCCGTCATCGCTCGGTATACGCACATATCCGAACGAAATTAGAATACACTAATGTATACACATTATAGCAGGAGAATGAAATCTCGTCAAGGAATCGACAATCCTAAACATAGGGCTCTATAACAAACAAAGCAACGCTGAAAGCATAATAAGCCGTACAGATCCTAAGGACACTAGAACCTGATGCTCTGATACCACCAGTGATACCCCGCCTAATTAAATACCGAGCGATCACTCCTTTATTAAATTAAATCAAGGTAAACAGTTGGTTCATTCTCAGCATCACTGTCGATAAAAATAAAATTTCCAATTTAACACCCTAAATAATTAAGCTAAGTGTCAAAACCATTTTTCATACATAACTTTCCAAATTTTATTTAAAGAAAAATCATTTATTTTATTAACAACATTCAATAAACAAGAATCACACCACATTAAATTCTGCAACATAATCCAATTAATTTAATACATTCGTCAATCGAATGTCAACATACGAAATCTAAAGTCACACATCCAAACTGAATAAATCCCATAGTAACAATACTGGAAATAACTGAAATACAAATGTCCAATAACAACGGAATAATGGAAAGAGATAAACATGCCCAACTAGATGAAAGTACTAAGAGTGGATCCGAATGAACGAAATCGTCTAATCAAGAGTCCTGCAACTTCCACCTAAGATGCAGCGCGTTCCTTCCAAGAGATCCTAAGCAAGACGCCCCTGTGGCTGGGCACCTGTAATACATACATATATATACAAGAGAGAGAGAGAGAGAGAGACAAAAACGGGTCAGAGCCCGATAGTGTATATGATTTAAAATTTGTTTAGCAAGTATTTAAATTGATACAGGCCAATGCAACAACATATTAGTGCGTCACTCTCTCTTGAGGAATTCTCACCTCTCTTCTAATGTGCACACCTGTCGCACTAACCTTCCCAACGGTTTGTCTTATCATTTATTGCACTAATCTTCCCAATGATTTAACTTATCTTAGCTTACTCGTAAGATTCAAAATTTAACGATTCAATTGTTCGAAAAGGATATTTCAATTAGCAACCAAAGTTCTCATTTTTAACTTTATAAATCAATAAAGTTTTCCAATTTCATATTATACTTTCTCAAAACAAGTATTTACAATTTGAGTCATCAACCATGTCCTACAGATCAAAACACAGTAGGCAGTTCCAGATTTCAGAATTTCATATATATATATATATATATATATTAACTACTCGAAAATATATATATCAAAATAGTACCCCACATAATAACTATGGTGCGGGCATACTCTACTATCCAAACCCTATATCACTCACATTAAGGGGAATACAAATTCGGAATCACTCTCGAATTGTATTAACACATACACAAACTATAGGTTCCAAGTCCCTTAGGATCGTCTGAACTATCACTGCGATAGCCTGTACCAAGGATACCTATACACAAACAAAATGAGGCGAAGCATAGATTCCAAGTCTCTAAGAGGAAAGCACATACCCGCATCTCTTAGGACCGTCTGAACTATCATTCCGATAGCCTATACCAAGGATATCTATCTTCTAGGGTACAAGTCAATATCCCCCATAAAGGTCCCATCGAGATAAGACTGTCCCAGCGCGGAAACCTCAGGGATAGCAAGTAGCGTGGGCATGATTTTCACACATATAGATTTCGCCTTACATTAAAGGATTTTGAATTTTATTTCAAAGATGAGAATTTCAAATGGTTTCGAAATCGGAATTAAAATGGAGTTTTAATTGAATTTTTTTATTATTTAGAAGAGTCCTCAAAATATAAAACTCTTTAAGAGTCCTCAAAATATAAAACTCTCTAAGAGTCCTCAAAATATAAAACTCTCTAAGAGTCCTCAAAACATAAAACTCTCTAGTAAAAATAATATTTTTAGAAATCCGACCGTTCGATCAAGCTGAATTTGTGTCAACAGTCCTGTCTCGCCGTTCGCTACAACATACTAAAATTTCAAGCGATTCCAATGGTCCGATCATCCGGAATAAAATTTTTAGTGTTTGTATCTAATTATAACTCTTTTCTTAATCAAACTCTTAATCCTTTACATGACAAAGGGTTTCCAGAATATCATTTAAGTCATCACTACATGCAATTTCCTATCTCAAATTGGGTTTTTCTTCCATACAATTCATCCTAATCATTCCTAAACCAATATGAAAGATGCATCAACGAAATAAGCAAGATAAACACTTGCCTGGAATTTTCAGAAATCTGGTTTGGTGCCGAAATTGATGTGGTTGCGTTCCCCGTCTCGCGATCTACGCGTTGGTGGTGACGGCGGTGCAATCCGAGGTGTTCTTGGCCTAGAACTCCTTGGAGAGCTTCTCCTCTTCCTCTCCAATGGCCTTCATTTGTCTTTGGTTGTTCTAACCCTAGAAGACAACCTAAATATCTTATATAACCCTTTTAATTTTCGTAGGTTTAATTACCCATAATTGCGAAATGTCCAAAACGCCCTCCCGGGGTACTAATTGGGTCTAAAAATGCCCCGAGACCCAAACTAAACCCCCGGGTACACTTTTCTGACTATCTCGACCCTTCCGGACACGTTGGCGTACTCAAAATGACCATACGAACAACTTATAAAATATTCACTTATTAATCAACATTTAGTCCTGACACGACATAGGCGCGTCCCGACTTAAATTTCCATAATTGTCATTTTATTCACACGTGACAATATTATAACAATAAATCTCATATATTACTATACTCATCCAGTAATATTCAACAGATAACAAATTTCCAATAATTACTAACTCTCGTCACGCTAGTAAATATTTAAAGCAACATTCTGGATTAAAATTAAATTAATTTATCTCAATTAAATTTAATAAATCCCATAATTAAAAGCTATAAAAATACGGGGTATTACATATCCTTGGATTTTCCTCACTTGATTTATATCTAATTTGTTTTCACACACTTATGTATATAATCAATAGTTGCTCCATTACTCCATAAAAGGTGACAAGAGAGTTTTTTAAGAGAGAAAATATTTAACTTTTCAATAACGAAATTATGTTATCTTCCTATTATATCATTCAAGTTTCTATTCATTCATTCTTGAATCAAAGAAAGCTAGAATTTCGTATTCAAGATTATTTTGACTAATTATTTTTCAAAGTATTTTTGTTCTTGAATAGAGTCTACTTTAAAGACTTAAAAATTGTTTTGAATGTTTTTAGATAAAATAAACCTTTCATTATACCTTTTCAACCATGTGACATCCTCATAGATTATATTTTTAGTTAATGGTTACTCGGCGATTTCATTGCCTTGGAACAAAGTGTTCTTCGAATTTAAAAGAAGATTTGGGACATAAAATTTGAAGACATGTTCAAGGCCAAAACTAGTCGTAATTTTATAACATTCTATATAGTGGAATTGTCGTTCATTAAGGCCAAATATCCGGTGTTGTATGAATTATTTTACCCCTCTTCAATATTAGAACCACTTGTCTTAATTAGAAGATAAAATTTGATTATATTATAATCTTGATAATATTATTTTATCACATTGACTTTTAGGACTCTTTTTACCCTTTGTTGATTTAAAAAAGAAAGATCTTTTAATTAGTAATAGATTTTTAATTGGGTAGATACCATCGAGAATTCTTTCTCTCAAATCTCACATTATCTATCGATTTCTTAATTAGGCAACGATAACTATTTTCATGTGCCACCGCATGTTGTGCCTCCTCGTGTTCCTCTTCTTCTCATGCATCTCTTGAACCGTACGAACATTTGATTGCTTAAGAAGAGTTGGATGCAATGGATTCATAAATATCAACGTCTCTACATCTTGTCTTTTACCAGCCTACGATGAGTCAAAAACTTGACGCGACTAAGAATTTGTCTTAAAAATGCGTTCTCTCTAGGCTCAAGTGCAAGCATGTCGCGTTAGTAATAATCCGACAAGTCGGGATCGTCTCCACAAGGATAAAAAATTGGCAATTGGGAATTATGTAGGAAGAGTTATTTAACCTTCAAATGGTTTCTCAAAAAAAAAAGAAAAGATGATTTGAAATTTCTGATTGGTGATGAACTACGTGTACAAAACACCAAGAATTGTAAGGAAACTAGATATGAATATGAGAGAAAATAGGTTGGAGTACATTCCCTCAAACCTTAGTAAATTACCGTTTAGAATACTATAATTGTAAATTGAAATTTTTGACTAAATGCAGTCTTTATAGATCCTAAGCATTACATATATGAGGGAACTATCCCGCATCATATGAAATCAAAGGTAAATACAAAGAGGTGAATGGACAATTACACTTGCATAGCGTTCTTAAACATCTCAAGTACCTAGGTCAAGAGAGATTAAAAGATCGTCTATGTTCATATAATTTCCATACACGATTTGGTCAATATTTAATTTACCCTCTATTTTCTACATGGGTAATTTACCTCAGGATGAGTTCATGTACCCCAACCATTGAAAATTTAGCTAGACATGGTTTTATGAAAAAACAAATTCATAACAAAGCATTGAATTAGGTATTTAATAAACATTGTAAAAAAAAAAATTACAAAATAATTGATAATTGAATTGAAAATAGAATTGAGAAGAAATAAGAGAATGGAATTTGATACTTGGATTGAAAAATTAATACTTGTAATCAACACTAGGGAAAAGAGATGAACTTGAATCCAAAATACTTCTTGTTCCTCAAACTTACAAACTAGGGTTTTTCTAAGAATGTGAAATTGTCTACTTCAAGAAAAACTAAAAAGGCTCACTAAAATCTTACTCCCCTTTGGAAGGATGTAGGGCTTGGCCTTTTATAACACCAACTAGCACGAATTGACAGCTAATATCGATGAGTTGTGCAAGATATTCCAAGATTTGCACCTCTTCATCTCCATAATTAATGCCAAAAATTCGAATCGTCGGATAGGTCCATATCCCATCGGATCGGTTCATTTTTTTAGTAACCGGATCGATTCTTTTTTATTTCTACCAGATCGGTCCGGATCCTATCGAATCGATTCTGTAGTCATCGGTTCTGCATCAATTCGGGGGCTACTGGAATGGTATCATTTCGAATTGGTCCGAGAGAAATCGGATCGGTCTGATTTTCATCAATTTTGACTTTTTCTGTCCATCTTTGACTTGTCATAATGATTTCGAGCTCCGAGTTGATTGTCGTTTCTTCCGATGCTCTTATGAAACAAGGATCTTCAACTTTCCTTTAGGCTTCAAATCCGAACTCTGGGTGTAAATTTACACTTTTTCCCTTTGACTTGTCTTCGTTTGTTCCCTTCCTTTCTTCCGGTTTCTTTCTTTTTTTTCTTGCACTAAATACCTATAAGAAATACACGAAACTCGGGGTACTTATTAGAAATAGTCAATGGTAATGATATGGGATAAAAATGATTCAATTACGTTGTTCGAGATATCAAAATTACAAACTTAAGGGGCTAAATTCAGAAGAATTTGCACGTCCCGGGCAGTGTAAATGAATATACCCGATGTTCTTTTCTTGATATTTCTTTTATTTAATTGAAATTCCACTTTTGCAGGCATGTGATTGCATTGAGCGTATGCAACAAGCCTTTAAACCCCTAGGTTACCCTAGTAGGACGAGTTTTGTCTCGTGAGGGTTTGCAGTGAATACACCCACAAAATTCTTTATTGACTCAAATAACTATCAAAATACTTAAAATTGTACAATTTAAACTTTTCAAAAAATACTCACCATAAATTCATATTCGAATGTCTCACATCATAGCGTGTGTGTGCAAAGCCACAAATTAAACCTCAAATTTCCACCGATTGAGCATTACATTAATTTTCGAAAATTCATTTTGATTCAAATTCTTACGGATGCACTCACAAACGAATCACTCGGATTGTGGCTATTTTCTCTTGGTATGCATGATATAAAGAGTAAATATAATGGACACAAATTCATGCATACAAAATTGAAAAGAAGGAAATATATGGTGAAAAGATCTCATGATTGGAATACAATTATTAGGAAACGGGAAACATCATCTCGTAATCCCACCATTTTAATCTCTTTAATTATCTTTTCATGTCTTAGCTCTTCACACGGTAATTAATTTTGCCATTCGGACTCGGTTAGGACTTTTCGGGTTAAAAGGTAAAAATGGGAATGGACGGAATGTTCGAAATTGGAAAATGTCCTTATGACTTCCATTAGTGATTTTTCGGGCATTTGCTCATTTTTCTCTTTCTTTTTTTTATTTTCTTTATTTTCTCACATTTTTTTTCTATTTTTTTTCTTGCTATTTTTTTTTTCTTTCCCCTTTTTTTATTACACACTTTGGACTTTGAATTTCCAATTTTTCATAATTCGGGGCTATTTGAGTTTTTCGGGTTATCAAAAGAAAAGGAAATATTTTATCAGGCTCAAATTGGGTTGGAAAGGGATAATTTTTTCACAACTTTATATGGCCAATATTTTTGGGTAACAAACGATGACCTACTTCATTGTCCAAATGCGAGTTGCTTTACCATATGCCTCTCGAGATTAATTAAGTTTAGAGATATATTTAGCACAAATTTTGAGACAACATTTCACTCATTTCCCATAACCGATCAAAACAAAGGATTGAGATCATCAACGACTTATTAAAACGCTAAAAAGAACTTTGAGTTAATCATAAACTCGGAATGATTTAAAAACTCATAAAAAATTAAAAGGCTCGAAATCTCACCGGGTTTGATCAATCTCCACAGTTATTCGTTAAGTCATCAATTTTCTTTTAATTTCCATCTTCTGTCAATTTTGGCTTAGTGCATTTTGATTGTTAACAAGTTGAGACTTTAAATAGAATAAAGGTGATATTTTTGAAAAATTTTAAATTCCAATTTTTATTTATTTTGAAAAAATATTTTTGGCTTTTTTCAAAAAATTTCAATTTTTTTTTAATATTGCGAAGTTTTATGAATATGCACTTATCATCCCCCCTAACTTAGTCTTTTACATTCTCCACAATCGAAAAGACAAAAAAGCTAAATAAGACGAAATAAAGAGTGCGATAAATAAAACAAGCAAAGTGCTATAATAAAACTGTCGGTACAACATAGCTGTGGAAATTAAAGATAAAAACATGACAACATAACATAACCAGAGGGGGATCAGGAAACATGTTTACGTGTTTCACCGGTTTTTTCCATGTTAAAGTTCACCCTTTTGATAGCCCAATACGCTTTGTGTTCAATTTCAACAGGAAGATGACAAGGTTTGCCATATACAAAACGAAATGGGGAAATCCCAAGGGGATTCTTGTATGCAGTTCGATAAGACCAGAGCGCATCATTCAATCTGAAAGACCAATCTTTCCTGTTAGGTTCGACTGTCTTTTCCAAGATATTCTTGATTTCCCGATTGGCTAGCTCGGTCTGGCCATTAGATTGAGGATGATAAGTCGTTCCAACCTTATGGACGACCCCATACTTTCGCATTATCTTTTCCATCAGCCTATTGCAAAAATGAGTGCCATTATCACTAATGATAGCCTTAGGAACTCCGAATCGAGAAAGTATGTGTTCTTTAATGAATTTTATCACCACCTTATTGTTATTCATCCTTGTAGCTATGGCCTCTACCCATTTTGAGACGTAGTCTACTGTGATGAGGATGTATAAAAGCCAAAAGAGGGTGGAAAAGGCCCCATGAAGTCAATACCCCAATTATCAAACAACTCTAAGACAAGTATGGGGGTAAAGGGAATCATGTCACGACGAGTAATATCTCCCATTCTTTGACATCTATCACATGATTTGCAAAAAGTATTCACATCCCGAAAGATTGTGGGCCAAAAGAGACCGCTTTGCAGGATTTTCGCAGTAATTTTGTTTTTGGTGAAATGACCCCCACATGCTTTCGTATGACAAAATCGGATTACCCCTTGAATTTCTTCATCAGGTACACATTTTTGAATGATTTGATCAGCGCAATACTTAAATAAATATGGATCATCATAAAAGAATATGCGTGACCAAGTAATGAACTTCCTTCTCTCTTGTGGAGTCCAATTAGAGGGAACGACTCTGGTGACAAGGTAGTTTACTATATCCGCAAACCAAGGAAGAGAAGAAGTATTAAATAGATTTTCATTCGAAAAATACTCGTCTATGGGGATGGGATCAATAGGCACGTCGGACGAGAGTCGTGACAAATTGCCAGCAACGATGTTTTCTACTCCTTTCTTATCTTGAATCGAGAGATTAAACTCTTGTAGGAGCAGGTTCCACCTAATTAGGTGCGGTTTGGTATCTTTCTTGGTCAGAAGATATTTGAGGGCCGAGTGATCAGTGAAGCAAATGATGGGTGACCCAATAATGTAAGAGCAGAATTTGTCGAGAGCAAAAATGACTGCTAGTAATTCTTTCTTCGTGGTGGAGTAATTAAGCTGGGGGCCAGATAATGTCCTACTAGCATAGTAGATAACATGATATTTATTGTCTTTTCTTTGTCCAAGAACAACCCCAATCGCGTAATCACTTGCATCACACATAAGCTTAAATGGGAGTGACCAATTGGGAGCTTGCATGATAGGAGAAGAAATTAGCATGCTTTTGAGTATATTGAAAGCTTCTTGGCATGTGTTATTCCATTCAAACGGAGTGTCCTTCATGAGAAGATTACTCAAGGGTCTAGAGATGGCGCTAAAGTCTTTGATAAATCTCCTGTAAAATCCAGTATGACCTAGAAATGACCTCACATCTTTAAGCGATTTTGGCAGGGGTAACTTAACTATTACTTCTATTTTTACTCGATCAACCTCAATTCCCCTAGATGAGACTATGTGACTCAGAACTATGCCCTCAGTGACCATAAAATGGCATTTTTCCCAATTGAGGATTAAGTCTTTTTCCACACACCGGAATCAAACTCTTTCAAGATTAGCTAAACATTATTCGAAAGATGGATCGAAAATGCTGAAATCGTCCATGAACACCTCCAGAACTTTTTCTGTCATGTCGCTAAAGAGACTCAACATGCACCTTTGAAAAGTTGCTTGTGCATTACATAACCCAAAAGGCATACGTTTGTAGGCAAACATACTAAACGAACATGTAAAAGTCATTTTTTCTTGATCAAGTACATCCACTTCAATCTGATTCTAGCCAGAATACCCATCTAGGAAATAATAGTAAGGATGACCCGTTACTCGTTCAATCACCTGGTCGATAAACGGCAAGGGAAAATGGTCTTTTCTTATTTTGGCATTGAGCTTTCGGTAGTCAATGCAAACACGCCACCCGATGGTGGTGCGTTGAGGTATTAATTCCCCCTTAGTGTTTTTAACCACGGTCATACCTGACTTCTTTGGAACGACCTGAATTGGGCTCACCCATTTACTATCAGAAATGGGATAGATAATCCCAACATCTAACAATTTGATGATTTTCGCTCGGACTACATCTTTCATGGTTGGGTTCAGTCGCCTTTGCATCTCTCTCGAGGTCTTCACCTCCTCCTCGAGGTGGATTTTATGGGTACAAATCAAAGGACTTATACCTTTCAAATCTGCTATAGTCCAACCAAACGCAGTCCTGTGCTTCCTCAACACATTCAACAACATACCCTCTTGCTCTTTTTTAAACTAGAAGAAACAACAACAAGAAATGTATCACCGTCTCCCAGAAAATCATATTTTACATGAGAAGGTAGTTATTTAACTCAAGACTAGGAAATCTATCTTAATAGGGGATCATGCGTGACTCCCTCGAGGGTAATTCCTCAAACCTATAAATCCAGTCAACATCTCTCAACTTCTCAAAACTCACTTCTTCTTGCAACCAAGCTCCCAACTTTTCCACTTCACGCTCAAACTCAGTATAAGATCTCTTATTCTCAACACCTTGCACTAAAAAAACTTCCAGTGCATCTCCACCTATGATCTTCTCAATGTGCTCATCCACCACCTCTTCAATAAGATCAACCTAATGTATTTCATTCTCATCACCCATTTGGTTAGCAACATTGAAAATATTGGTCTAGAGGGTCATGTTTCCAAAAGTGAGTTACATTTGTCCATTACATGTATTGATCAAAGCAATAGCAGTGGCTAAAAATGGACGGACCAAAATTATGGGAATATGATTACTCGAATTGGGGGAAGGCTCTGTGTCCCAAATGACAAAATCAACAGGGAAGTAGAATGTGTCCACTTGAACTATCACGTCCTCCATAACCCCACGAGGCACTTTCACTGTTCGATATGCTAACTGTAGAGTGATTCGGGTAGCTTTAAGATCACCTAAATCAAGTTGCTTATAGATAAAGTATGGAAGGATGTTCACACTCGCACCTAAGCCAAGCAAAGCTTTTTTAAATCTACTCTCTCCTATAACACACGAAATGGTAGGTGCACCAGGATCCTTGAAATTTGGTGGAAGATCATTAAGAAGGATCGAGCTCACATTTTGTGCCAAAAAGATTCTTCTTCACCTTAAATCATCTTTTGATAGTCAAAGATTTATGACTTTGGATATGCTGGAATTTGTTTGATAGCATCTAGAAATGGTAGGTTCTACTTCACTTGCTTCAGAACATCTAACACTTTAGTACACGAAGCTCCCTTTTTGGGTGGTGCCAAGCGTTGAGGAAATGGAGCAGAAGTGGGCGGTTTGACTTCAACTTTAGGTTCAACTCCTTCATCCTTATCATCAATATGCAATGGGGTCTCCTCAGATTATGAAGCTTCTTTAGCTTTAGATTCCTTGGGAGGTGGTGGCGCTAGATTAATTACGCGACCACTACGTAGAGTAGTGACAACTTGACATTGTTCTGGCAAATCTGATGATGTAGATCTAACTGTAGTTTTTCCTTGAGGATGAGGTCTTTGGCCTTGAGTTGGGAATTTACCCTTCTCCTGAGTATTCAGTGCAGATTGCAACCTAGAGATGCTAGTATGAATTTCCGTGAACATTCGATCATACTTAGGATTGCTCTCCTTTTGAGATTGGATGAATTGATTCATATTGTCCTCAAGAGATCGCCTAGGTGGAGTGACATAAGGACTAGGAGATGGTACCTGAATAGGGGTTTGCATTGGAGGAGGCATTTACTGAAATTGAGAAGGGGGTGGTGGCAAAGCCACATGTTGATTAGGGGCCATCCCACTTTGTGGTTGTCCATAGTTGAAACCAGGATGATTCCTCCAAGATTAATTGTATGCATTCCCTTACGGTATATTAAAATTACCTCAAAACCCTCTTATTTCTTCTACTTGCTCAATGTACATTGCCTTGTATATAGGGATGGTAGGACATCCTTTGGTTGAATGACCAGCAGCACAAATGGCACACACTTTCTCCTTTCCTGCTTGCACGGGTCCAGCTACTTCTCTTAATCGAACATCAAGCATGTCTCTAAAATTCTTTTCCAATTGGTCAAATTTACAATCTAACAAAGTGTCCTTGTCCAAGTGATAAATACCGGACGCAGCAGACGAGTTGGTCACTTGTCGATTTTTATTTTGACTATTGGGGTCAGAAGCATCCCATGCTTGCGTAGTCTCCGCTACGTATTTCAGATGAGCCTCAGCATCACTCGAGTCTAGCTCCCAAAATGGTCTTTCGCACATTGTCTGAAAAATTTGTTTAGATGCTAAAGTAAGCCCTTGATGAAAAAATGAAATGAGATGATATTTTTCGAATACATGATGTGGGAAAGCACTAACTAACTCCTGAAATCGTTCCCAATACTTGTCGAAAGCTTCATTCTCATTTTGTTGAAAAGCTTGTATTTGAGCTTTGATAGAGTTGGTTTTGTGCCGTGGAAAGAACTTGGAGAGAAACTTGGTCTGCATATCTCTCCAGGATAAAACATAATTCAGGCGTAATGACCATAGCCAGGTCTTAGCTTTATCCTTTAAGGAAAAAGGGAAAAGCTTTAACCGGATAATATCTTGTGGGAAGGTTTGGTCACCAAACATCTCACATGCTTCTTCGAACTCTCTAATATGGAGATATGGTTTTTCAAAATCCATCCCATGAAATGTAGGAATAATTTGAATCATCCCATTACGAAAGTGGAACTGACCGACATTATATGGGAGTAAAATGCAACCAGGGGTAACAGTTCGCTCTAGAAATAAAAGTTCTTCCATGGGAAGATATAGTAACTTTTCCTCTCCCGCACCAACACCAACACTTCCGTGCACATACATATTTCTACCAAATGATTCAGAACTTTCACTCAGTGTTTGACTCAAAGTGCGACCTGTGATTGAATTATTAGGCAAAGGAGGTGGAATCCAAAAGTGTGAAGAGTCGATGGTATGAGAATTTTTAGAATTATCTTCGATAATAGGATTTTCGTGAACTTGGGTGAGAAGTGGATTTTGCATGTAATCGTACAAGAGATAAGATGAAATGTAGGATTTTTTTTTAGAAAACACTTTAGGATTAAATTCACTTTCCTAAATATTAGCAATTTTTGAGTCCCCGATAACGGCCCCAAAAACTTGACGCGACTAAGAATTTGTCTTCAAAATGCGTTCTCTCTAGGCTCAAGTGCAAGCCTGTCGTGTTAGTAATAATCCGACAAGTCAAGATCGTCTCCACAAGGATAAAAAATTGGCAATTGGGAATTATGTAGGAAGAGTTATTTAACCTTCAAATGGTTTCTCAAAATAAAAGAAAAGATGATTGATGGTTTGAAATTTCTGATTGGTGATGAACTACGTGTACAAAACACCAAGAATTGTAAGGAAACTAGATATGAATATGAGAGAAAATAGGTTGGAGTACAATCCCTCAAACCTTAGTAAATTACCGTCTAGAATACTATAATTGTAAATTGAAATTTTTGACTAAATCCAATTTTTATAGATCCTAAGCATTACATATATGAGGGAACTAGCCCGCATCATATGAAATCAAAGGTAAATACAAAGAGGTGAATGGACAATTACACTTGCATAGCGTTCTTAAACATCTCAAGTACCTAGGGCAAGAGAGATTAAAAGATCGTCTATGTTCATATAATTTCCATACACGATTTGGTCAATATTTAATTTACTCTCTATTTTCTACATGGGTAATTTACCTCAGGATGAGTTCATGTACCCCAACCCTTGAAAATTTAGCTAGACATGGTTTTATGAAAAAACAAATTCATAACAAAGCATGGAATTAGGTATTTAATAAACATTGTAAAAACAAAAATTACAAAATAATTGATAATTGAATTGAAAATAAAATTGAGAAGAAATAAGAGAATGGAATTTGATACTTGGATTGAAAAATTAATACTTGTAATTAGCACTTGGGAAAAGAGATGAACTTGAATCCAAACTACTTCTTGTTCCTCAAACTTACAAACTAGGGTTTTTCTAAGAATATGAAATTGTCTACTTCAAGAAAAACTAAAAAGGCTCACTAAAATTTGACTCCCCTTTGGAAGGATGTAGGGCTTGGCCTTTTATAACACCAACTAGCACGAATTGACAGCTAATATCGATGAGCTGTGCAAGATATTCCAAGATTTGCACCTCTTCAGCTCCATAATTAATGCCAAAAATTCGAATCGCCGGATCGGTCCATATCCCATCGGATCGGTTCATTTTTTTAGTAATCTGATCGGTTCTTTTTTATTTCTACCAGATCGGTCCGGATCCTATCGAATCGATTCTGTAGTCATCGGTTCTGCATCAATCCCGGGGCTACTGGAATGGTATCATTTCGAATCGGTCCGAGAGAAATCGGATCGGTCCGATTTTCATCAAATTTGACTTTTTCTTTCCATCTTTGACTTGTCATAACTTTTGATCTCGAGCTCCGAGTTGATTGTCATTTCTTCCGATGCTCTTATGAAATAAGGATCTTCAACTTTCCTTTAGGCTTCAAATCCGAACTCCGGGTGTAAATTTACACTTTTGCCCTTTGACTTGTCTTCCTTTGTTCCCTTCCTTTCTTCCGGTTTCTTTCTTTCTTTCTTTTCTTGCACTAAATACCTGTAGAATCAATAAGAAATACACGAAACTCGGGGTACTTGTTAGAAATAGTCAATGGCAATGATATGGGATAAAAATGGTTCAATTACTTTGTTCGAGATATCAAAATTACTAACTTAAGGGGCTAAATTCAGAAGAATTTATGCTTGGTCAAGTATCATTATATGCTTTCGTCCATTGTTCTTCGTCTTTGAAGTATTTTGATGAATATTAATAAAACTCCAACATCCAATTTGATTAGGTTGGAAACTCCTTACAAGATGTTCATTCGAGTATTTAGGATAATGATACTTTGATGAATATAGGGAAAGGATAATGATATATATCCTTTTTTGTGGGGGATGATTTTTATTTTGAGAGTTATAATTTATCTTTATTTCCTTTTACATTATATAATCCTATAAATCTAGTTTATTATAAATGGTTGTCACATTTTAACATTAGTTAAATATATATCTTCACTTCAATATATTGTGTATCTCCACATGTAGTTGTTGATATGCGTATCTTAGGCTTGTTTCCTCACATATATTGTATATTTCCCAGATATTCGTATTAATTTCTCACTCTTTATATGGTTTAGTCTCATTTTGTTTATTTGATTAGCAAGTTTACTCTCGTTCTTAGTTCTATTTTATCTCATTATATGATTAGTTTTTTTCCTTTATCTCATTCGTCACAAAAAAAGGCAAAAGTTTGTAGATAGAGCATGATGGGTTAAAAGAGTCTTTGTATGTTATATCATGATTAGTGAGAGTAATTGCATTATTTAGTGGTAGTTACTTTAGTAGCTTGATGATTACATGCATACATAGACATATTCATATCGCATAATTCATCTTATTACTCGTATTTTTCTATCTTTATATTACACACTGGAATTTGATGAAGTTGCTATTATGTTATGGGAAAATGGGTACAAGAAATTCTTTAAATACATCTTTGAGTATTTTGGTTTTATATTTCTTGTAATTGCATTTAGTCTATCTTATACGTCCTTGGTTGAGAAATTTGTGTCTTAGGTGATAGATTTGATTAGTTTGTTTATCATTTTTGATTTTGCGTGTTTTGTTACAGAATAGATAAAAGGGAGATTGAAAGAGTCTATGAATACTAATGTGCGCACCCTACATAATTTTCATTATCATATTTCATTTTACAAAACAAACTTTGAGTTTAGTCCAAGAGGTTTTCAAAAAGCGTCATCAAATCCATACCAGTTTAATCATGTTTTTTCTCCGAGTTAATCACTTAGGATAAAGGTATATTTACTAGAGGACTTAAATTCACCCCGCTATTAAATATTTTCTTAAACTATAAAAAGTTTCAATTTAACCATGATTTTTTTATTTCTAAATAATTTCATTATAAATCTTATGTTTAAAAATGCATATTTTGTATTTAAAATTCACTTTGTCAAATGTTGGGAAAGAAAAATTTTGAGTTATATGAAATTATGCAAAATTAGAAAAATGTTGTTCCATTCGCAACTTGATTCACTGGTTGTTCACTACAATAAAGGACTTTATGTTCGCAAAGTGTCTTCCTCGCGTCCCGTGATCTTTAAGAAGCCTCTGTATTAAATCAACGACTTGTGGTTCCACCTAGTGTCTTTTATCCTTCACGTCAGCAAAGACCATCCTCCATGTCCGCAATGGATCGGTGAGCCTGATAAATTTTTTACTTTTTAAATATCTTTTCAAAAAATTATCTTGGAGTTTATGCTAATGAAAAATCATGGTTATTTAGCCAAATTAATTTTTTCTTAACCCTTGTGATTGCCTCTTCTTGAGTTATATCCCACTTATATTAATACACTTGTGTATATAATCCAAGATTTTTTGCAGCACTCCATTAGGGTGAGAAGAGAAGTTTTGAAGCTAAGAGAAAATATATTTCAGCTTTTGAGATCTAAATTCTTTTATGTTCTTATTGTGTTATTCAAGATTCTTTTGATTCATTCTTAAAAAAAAAAAAATTAAACATTAATATTCAAGCTTGTTTTGACAAATTATTTTGCAAAATAATATTGTTCTTGAATATGGTCCAGTCCAAAATTTAAAAAACACATTGGGAGTTTTTAGATAAATCAAACCTTTCACTACATATTTTCAATTATGTTATATCTCGATAGTTCCATTGCCTTGGAACAAAGTTCTCTTCCGCTTCAAAAGAATATTCGATTGACGAAAGATTCTAAGACTTAGATCAAGGCCAACACTGATCGCAGTTGTGTAGCATTCTCTAATTATTGGCACTCTTCACGAAGATTATGGTGCGAAAGAGTGCATAGGAAATTAGTGAACTGTGTGATTGTAAGTCATTTTTTCCTATTAAGTAAATCTCTACCATCATACACTTTTCGTTCTTTTTTTGCCCTTTTTTCGTTATTAGGTCATTCTTCATATATATGATGTTTTGTGAATTATTTTATCTTTCGCAATATTTGAATAACTTGTCTAAATTAAAAGATACAATTTATGAGATTCTAATTTTGATAAAACCATTTTTCCACATAGACTTTTATGGAACTTTATACACTTTGTTAATTTATAAATGAAAGTTGTCTTTTAAACTGATAATTGTGTAACCACCGCCGAGAACACTCACTCTCACACTCACACTCAATTTTAAGGTTTTAATTTTGATGAGTATTTTCTTTGGTTTCTAGGTAAGAGTCCAGTCGCTTACATTTATAGCTTATTCTATAGACATCGAACATCACCTTATGGATAACAAGATTTTTTTATTAAATGGAAATCTCCAAGAATAATTCTATGTTTATCAACTAAATGGATTTGATGATCTAATAATATCCTTCCCATGTCTAGTTCCTCGTAAACTCTTTATATGGGTTCAGATAAGACCTAAGAGCTTGATATAAAAGGATCATCTCTTATCATGCGGGGAATTTGTTTAACTAAGTGGGAGTGAACAAGACTGCTTTAGTTAATTATAGTATGCGAGACATTATGGTAGACCAAGTTTATGTAAATACTGCTACTTTTATCTCCATTAATGAGTTACTTGCTCAAGAGTTTTCTTACTAAATGATAAATGATTTTGAGATGATATGGCTGGTAAAATTACTTTTTAGATCACCAAGTGCATCAATTGAATATTCTAATCTTAATTTCGGAATATTAATAAGTTAAGGTGAATGACTGTTACTAAAGCCGTTTAATACAAGAATAAAATATTTCAGTAACTCTGAACTGTTTTTTGAAGAAACTCTTTTCTAGAAATCAAATCAGTTTAATCACAAGACGTGTTTAAAATTATGCACGAGATCTGTTCAAGATTTATTAACAAGTTTTGAAAAACAAAATTAAAATCATTTTTAATTCAGCACACTAAACGAAAATGGATGAGGAGATGTAGAAAGATTAATGACAAGATATTTTTAACATGGTAAAATCTCACCCAACTGAGGAAACCTCCACGACTATATAACACACATGCATACAAATCAGACCTATACAAGTTTAGGAATGTACCCACTGGCGTCCTTCTAACTTTTCTGTAGTTCTGTTTGTTGATGTTTTTCTCCAGTTTGCAAACATCTAATTTGTTCCAGTTCTTTACGTCGACTCTTGTTTCAAGATCTTACTACCAACACTTTTAGTGTGGTAGGGTGTAAGTGTTTTGTGAAGGTGCTTCTAACACATGCATGCACACACTCACGCTGATTTATACAAACAGTCCTATCAAGTTACATATAAGATCTATATGATATGATTTTCAGTTTCTCTCTTCTTAGGAAACCTTGAACCTTATTTCACCTTTAATATTAACCCAGAATCCACGGTTATCTTGCTTAGAATACGTATCAAGATCTTAATCAAAATCAGGTTTTGAAAATATTTTTGAGATTGAAAATCACCAAGTACGATTCCAATTAGGTCGAAGGTTTTGTTTCAAAAGAACTAGAAACAGAAAATGTTTTTTTTTATTTTGAAGTTGAAAACATTTACCGAAACAAATCAACAAAAGTTTTCTCAAGATCAAAAACTATAAGTGCATATCTATGTGAAATATAACATAAAACGTTCAGATCTACGATTTCTATGAATCATAAACACAGATCTTAAACTTAATGTTTAAGTTGAAAACAATATCTCAAAATGAAGAGGTTACAACATGAAACAACTAACAAACAACCACTCAAAACTCTCAAACACTCAAGGTTGTGTTTGCTATATATTAGTTTTGAAAGAGGTTAGGGTTTGAAAGATGTTAGGACATTTTAGGGTTAGGGTTTCTAACTCTCTCTCTAGTTTCTCTCTTCTCTCTTTACTCTCTCTTCTCTCTCTACTCACTCAAATAGACGAAGTGGCAAAAGTCTCTTCTTACTGAGGGTTAGCCTCCTTGTATAGTGGGCTGAGAAGGATCGAGAAGATGGTTCAAATTCAAGGGCTACGATTTGGTCTAGGCAGTTTGACTTTGATCCAAGGGTTAGAGATAAGCGATAGTTAAAATGCTTCTGATTGGTTTAAGAGGGATTCACCAGGACTGAATTAGAACGCATGCAGACCGCTGATTAAAACAATCCAAGGGCTGCAAATGTGCAAGTCTTATGTTTCTCACAAGAAACACAAATACAACCGTTATCTGGTAGACTGGTGTAGGGCTAGGATTGAAGCTGAAACGCGTGTTTTGGAAATAATTACCAAGACACCTTGAAGTCTCTAGCGCTTTCGGTTTCTACCCAAGTGAACTTCCAGCTAATAAAACCAACAATCCAGAATTACAGAATGACCCTAATACTTTAAAAAATCAATTTTAGGGAAATTAACACACACACAACCAATTATATGCAATATACAAGATGTGAATTTAATCCTAATGTGTGTGAGTATTGGTACATATACATTTGATTAGACAAACAAGAGGTATGAATTTTAGACAATTTTTGAGGCTTTTTGGATTCTAGGAAAGGACACAATTTTGTCACTATTTCCAAACTAGATGAGCACTTATACAATGTAGACTCAAGTGAGTCAAGAGTATAAGGTTCTTAAATCTCCCCCTTTGGAAATATGAGATAAAATCTCCTTTGAGTCATCTAGGACTTGTAGGGAAATAAAGAAATGAGGAAAAAACCTATTCCTAAGCAAAAGTTCTATCTACCCATTTTCTAGAAAAGAAAAGTACATAACTCACTAAATAAAAATCAATACCCTATTGAGAATAACTGTACAGAATCCTGCAAATGATTTCTAAGATCAAGCTTATTAGAAATATATGAAAAAAAATTAAACGCATAAGACTCAAGTTTCTCCCCCATTTTGTCTCAAATGGACAAAGGGAAAAATTATGTAAATCCAAGAAATTATTCAGCACACACCATTCCAATTGATTTACGCAAGGTAATAAACCTATTATAATCCAAAGGTTTGGTAAACATATCTGCGAGCTGCAAATAAGTAGAAAGATAATTGATTCCTAATTCCTTAGTTTTAACTAATTTGCGAATAAAGTGATGTCTTATTTTTATGTGTTTTGTTCGCGAGTGTTGAACAGGATTTTTAGAGATATTGATCACACTTTGATTATCACAATAGAGATGCAATTGTTTTTCTTGAATACCATAATCACTTAGCATTTGCTTAAGCCAAAGAAGTTGAGCACAACAACTGCCAGCAGCTATGTATTCAGATTCAGCAGTGGATATTGAAGTGCAGTTTTGTTTCTTACTACTCCAACCTACCAAATTATTACCAATATAATAACATGCGCCTGATGTGCTCTTACTATCATTAGTACACCCTGCCCAATCAGCATCGGTGTATCCTATTATAGTGCTAGGAGTTTCATTGGTGTACCAAAGCCCTAAATTTAGAGTGCCTTTAATGTACTTGATAATTTTTTAACATAAGTTAAATGACTCTCTTTAGGATTGTTCTGGTAACGAGCACTAACGCAAACAACATGCATAATATCAGGACGCGAGGCAGTAAGATATAGTAAGGTTCCAATCATACTACGATAAAGGGTGGGATCTACGGATTTTCCTGTTTCATCCTTAGATAGTTTGGCAGTAGTACTCATGGGAGTTTTAGCATCTTTTGCACTTTCAAGACCAATTTTTTTAATAATCTCTAATGCGTATTTTGATTGCGAGATAAATAATCCTTCTGAATTTTGTTTGATTTGAAGACCTAAGAAAAATTATAACTCCCCCATGAGAGACATTTGAAATTCTTTATGCATAAGTTCAGAAAAGCATTTAACTTCTGAAGGGGAAGTTGATCCAAAGACGATATCATCTACGTACACTTGAGCTATAATGATATGTTTGTCAAAATGTTTAACAAAAAGGGTTTGATCATTTCCACCTCTCTTAAAACCTTTGTCTAAGAGAAAGTTGGAAAGGCACTCATACCAGGCTCTTGGCGCTTATTTTAGGCCATACAAAGCCTTTTTAAGACGAAAGACATAGTTTGGATATTTAGGGTCAATAAACCCTTTTGGTTGTTCTACATAGGTCTCCTCAGTCAATATTCCATTAAGGAAGGAAGATTTGACATCCATTTGGTAAAGAGTAAAATATAAGTAGCAATTTATGGCAAAGAGAAGACGAACATATTCTAATTGAGTAACGGGAGCAAAAGTCTCGTTAAAATATATTCCCTCTATTTGAGAGTATCCTTGAGCAACTAATCTGGCTTTGTTTCTAATGACTATCCCACTTTCATCAGATTTATTTTTAAATATCCAACGTGTGCCAATAACCTTTTTGTGGTCAGGCCTAGGTACGAGATACCAAACATCATGAATGACAAATTGAAGAAGCTCATGCTGTATTGCAGAAATTCAATGAGAATTATTCAATGCATCATTAACATTCTTTGGTTCCACAAGGGAAACAAAACATGCATAATGAGCATAGTTTCTTAACTGAGATCTTGTACGCACAGAATCGTTGGGATTACCAACAACGTTGTCTATGGGATGGACTTTAGCAACCCAATTAGGTATTTTAGGTGTCTCAATTGGTAAAGAATCATCTATTTTTGGTGAGTCATTTTCTAAAATATTTTCAGACTCTACCATAATAGTTAGTTCTCCAGTCTTACTTTCTACAGTAGTGTCACTTACAATTATGTTTATGGATTCCATTATAGTCTTAGTGCGAAGGTTATAAACACGATAAGCTCTACTGTTAGGAGAATATCCTAGAAAGATGGATTTATCTCCTCGAGTCTCAAATTTGGATAAGTGTTCTCTGTCATTGTAGACATAACACGTACAACCAAAGGTTCTAAGGTAGTTAAGATTGGGTTTCTTCTCATACCAAAGTTCGTAAGGAGTTTGTTTAGAATTATTTCTAAGATAAACCCTATTAATAATGTGACAGGCAGTACGAATGGCTTTTACCCAAAAATACTTAGGTAAAGTCTTAGCATGAATCATAAAACATGCCATCTCTTGAAGGGTACGATTCTTTCTCTCACCTATACCGTTCTTTTGAGGAGTCTTAGGAGCACTAAATTCATGTTTGTAACCATTGTAGTCACAATACTCTACAACACATGTATCTAAGAACTCTCCACCTCTATCACTACGAATCCTATTTACCTGAGAGTCTTTCTCATTTTCAATTCGAAGTAAAATCTTTAAAAAGGTTTGGAATGTGTAAGACTTTTGTTTTAAGAAAGCTACCCAAGTAAATCTGGTGAAGTCATCAACCATAACTAGAATGTAACTGTGTCCACAAAGACTAACAGTTCGAGAAGGACCCATTAGGTCCATATAGATGAGCTCCAAAGGTTTAGAGGTTAGGATATCTTTGAATTTCTTATGAGGAGCTTTAACAATTTTACCTTCCTGACACGAACCACAGACAATATTAGAAATAGGTTTGATCTTAAGAATACCTCTAACTATTTCTTGAGAAGACAGTCTACTAAGATTTTTGTAATTTATGTGACCCATACGATTATGCCATATCTCATTGTCGTCCATTCTGGCAATGTTACAGACCTCAACACTATTTTGAACAGTATAAAAATTATCTGGAGTCCTGAGTCTTGTAATAATGCACTCACCTTTTTCATTTAAAATTTTGCAATTATTCTTTGAAAAGGTGACAGTATGATTTGAGTCACAAAATTACGAAATACTAAGTAGGTTTGCCTTAAGACCTTTTACTAAAAGAACATCTTCAATCATAGGTAATCCTTCTTCTTGGAGTGTTCTTTTACCAATGATTTGAGATGATACACCATCACCAAAAATAAATTTTCCTCCAGCAAAGATGGTTTTGTTTAAAAGTTTTGTATCATCACCAGTCATGCGTTTTGAACATCCAGAATCTAAATACCAACCAAAAGATGTGTGTTCAGCTTTTAAAGCAGTAATCACAATGTTACACTTCATCTGGGGTAATAGATCATCTTTTCTAACCCAAATAGCTCTTGTTTTCATTTTTTTCTTCTTTGCTCTCAATTGATAAAATTTGCGAGCATTAGATTTTTGTTGAAAAATGTTTTACGCATGAGGCCGAGTTTTATGGAAAGTGAGAGCATTTGGTTTAGAAAAGTGTTTAGAAATCCTTCTTAAAAATGATCTTTTAGGTTTGGTCTTTCTCCTTCTATAGTTAGTGTTTTTGTTTGGTTGTCTCGACGGAACATAATTGTTACGACTCCTTCTAGATTAGTTAAAGTTTTGATAGACAGGAGACTTAAGGACAGGGTTGACTATACGTCTAGAGTAGCATCCTTCAAAGGAATGACCATATAGATCATAGTAAGAGCAGTATAGATTGATCGACGATGGTATCTCCTTAGGAAAGTCTCTAAACAAGGGCTTAATGATATTTTGATGTTGAACCTTATCCATAGGGAGTACAGTTTGAAAGACCGAATCACTCTTACTAATAGGGGCAAACATATTTAGTCTTAGATGGACTTTCACACTTTGAGTTACTTGTTTCCCCAATATGAAACTTAGATTGGTTTTTGTCAAACTCATTTTTCAGAGAATGAAAGTCTGGACAAGTTTCTACAGGTCTTTTGCCTCCTGACACAAACTTAATTGGTTCAAAAGTTTTAGTTTGAGTCTTCAAATTAGGGAAAAATCCTATTCTAGTTCGATCATCAGAATTGGTTTTGGAATCAGCAACAAGTTCATCAAAACAGTTTGAGTCATTTTCAAATTTAGCAAATTTTTTGAAAACTGTTGCTGTCTTTTCTTTAGATTGTTCCAATTCTAATAATGTCCCTTTGTATTTTTTCTCCAGAGTATCATTTTCTTTGATCAAATTCTTCAATTTTTGATTAAAAATTTTAACTTCATTTTTATGAGTTAGACATTGGGTAGTATACTCTTCAGCGTTAAGTTTAACCATCGGACTTAGGTCTTCTAATTTCTTAGTGAGATCTTTCACTGTCTTTTCTAGTCTAGTGCTTTTCTTGAGAGTTTTAGCATAAAGTGTGTGAATGTCTAGGAGGTCTTCAGTGTCTGAGTCACTAAGTGAAGTGTGTGAAGTGACCCCTAAGGATTAATTTCTTGAACTCACGCACCCACGAACATCGTCATTATCGCATTCCCTTTGACTCACACACCCCGTGGTTGAACTGACAATATTCTCAAAAAGTAAAACATCTAAACCAGTAGCAGCATGATTCACAACAACAGGTGTAGAGTTACTATCATCATTCTCATACATAGGCATATCATCATTGTATATTATCTTAACAAAGAAAGACATGCAAGGATCAAAACAATCATAAGATTTAGGTTCCTCATTCTCAGAATCACTTGAATCATCCCATGTTTTGCAAATGTTGGCCCTAGTATGTTTATTGACAATGTTTAGTTTCACTCTACAGTCTTGTGCTATGTGTCCTAGTTTTCCACATCTAAAACACTCAATGTTCTTGAAGTCTTTGTTGGGTCTAATGTCCTTGTGATGTTTGTCTTGACCTTTCTCATGAGGTTTGTAGTTAGACTGAGTTGAATAATTTGGCTTTCCTTGTGTGTTTGCCAATTTATTTTAAATTTGATAATTTTCTTAAATTATTTTGACATCAAGGCAATTTGGTTATCCAAACTATCTATATCACATTCCTCATCAGAATCATCAGTGGGAATAGTAAACTCAGGTTTCATCAACTTAGAAGAAAAACACAAGTTGGAATTAGTTTGTTTCTTATGGACTGGGTCATTTGTTTCTTAAATTCTAATTCCATTTCCACAGTTCGAAGTTTACTACTGAGTAATTCAGGAGTGAGATTTTGATCACACATTTCCTCAATAGCATTTCTTTTATTATCAAATTTCTGTGGTAATGACCTTAGAATTTTAGATATAATTTAATGTCTGTCATAAGTTATCCCATTAGCATGCAGTTTGGTCACAATGTCAGTTAATTTCATGTAGAAATCATCGAAAGTTTCAGAATCAGACATAATTAGTGAGTTATACTGCTGAACAAGCATTTGAGTTTTAGCAGCCTTAACTCTAGTATGACCCTCATGTGCAGCGATCAGTGTATCCCAAGCTTCTTTAGAAGTGTAACAAGATGAGATCCTTTTGAACTCATGTTCATTTATGGACATAAAGATAACATTCTTGCCTTTGTTATTATTACGAGAATTCTGCTTCTCTTCTTGTGTGAACTCACTTAATTCTTTCTTAACCCTCTCATTACTTCCTTCAGTGGCTGGTTTAGTAGGATAAGAGTATCCATTTTCAACAATATCCCATACATCATCTCCCAAGGTTCCTTGTATGAAATCAACCATCCCGACCTTCCAGTAAGCAAAGTTGTTTCCATCAAAGAGTGGGGGTTTGGTGAAGTTACCAAATCTTTCCTTTTTCTCATCCATTGTTATGATTTTAAGAAAACAATTTCAGAAACACAAGGTCTTTTAAAAAGATTTCCAAAGCTCTGATACCAATTGAAAGACTGTTACTAAAGCCGTTTAATACAAGATTAAACTATTTAAGTAACTCCGAACTGTTTTTTGAAGAAACTCTTTTCTAGAAATCAAATTAGTTTAATCACAAGATGTGTTTAAAATTATGCATGAGATCTGTTCAATATTTATTAACAAGTTTTGAAAAACAAAACTAAAATCATTTTTAATTCAACACACTAAACATAAACGGATGAGGAGATGTACAAAGATTAATTACAATATATTTTTAAAGTGGTAAAACCTCACCCAACTGAGGAAACATCCACGACTCCCTCTACGAAGTAAACAAAACATTTCACTAAAACAAATTATAAAAGTTACAAACTATATAACACACATGCACACAAATCATACCTATACAAGTTTAGGAATGTACCCACTGGCGTCCTTCTAACTTTTTTGTAGTTCTATTTGTTGATGTTTCTCTCCAGTTTGCTAACATCCAATTTGTTCCAGTTATTTACGTCGACTCTTGTTTCAAGATCTTATTACCAACACTTTTAGTGTGGTAGGGTGTAAGTGTTTTGTGAAGGTGCTTCTAACACATGCATGCACGCACTCACGCTGATTTTTATAAATAGTCCTATCAAATTACATATAAGATCTATATGCTGTGATTTTTAGTTTCTCTCTTCTTATGAAACTTTGAACCTTATTTGACCTTTAATATTAACCCAGAATCCACGGCTATCTTGCTCAGAAGACGTATCAAGATCTTAATCAATCTCAGGTTTTGAAAATATTTTTGAGATTGAAAATCACCAAGTGGGGTTCCAAGTAGGTCGAAGGTTTTGTTTCAAAAGAACTAGAAATAGAAAATGTTTTTGTTGATTTTGAAGTTGAAAACATTTACAGAAACAAATCAACAAAAATTTTCTCAAGATGCGAAACTATAAATGCAGATCTATGTGAAATATAACATAAAACGTTCAGATCTATGATTTCTATGAATCAGAAACACAGATCATAAAATTAATGTTTAAGTTGAAAATAAGATCTCAAAACGAAGAGGTTACAACATGAAACAACTAATAAACCAACACTAAAAAACTCTCAAACACTCAAGGTTATGTTTGGTATATACTAGTTTTGAAAGAGATCAAGGTTTGAAAGATGTTAAGACATTTTAGGGTTAGGGTTTCTAACTCTCTCTTTATGGTTTCTCTCTTCTCTCTCTACTCTCTCTATTCACTCAAATAGATGAAGTGGCAAAAGTCTTTTCTGGCCGAGGGTTAGCCTCCTTATATAGTGGGCTGAGCAGGATCGAGAAGATGGTTCAAAATCAAGGGCTACGATTTGGTCTAGGCAGTTTGACTTTGATCTAAGGGTTAGAGATAAGCGGTAGTTAAAACGCTTCTAATTGATTTAAGAGGGATTCACCAGGATTGAATTAGAACGCATGCAAATCATTGATTAAAACAATCCAAGGGCTGCAAATGTGCAATTCTTATGTTTCTCACAAGAAACACAAATCCAACTGTTATCTAGCAGACAGGTGTAGGGCTAGGATTAAAGCTGAAATGCGTGTTTTGGAAATAATTACCAAGACACCTTGAAGTCTTTAGCGCTTTCGATTTCTACCCAAGTGAACTTTCAGCTAATAAAACCAACAATCCAGAATTACAGAATGACCCCAATACTTTAAAAAACCAATTTTAATTAAGATAAAAGGTGTTTTAAAAATCATTTAAAATTCCCAAAAATGATTAAAAATCAATTTTAGGGAAATTAACAAACATAACACACACACAACCAATTATATGTAATATACAATACATGAATGTAATCCTAATGTGTATGAGTGTTGGTACATATACCTTTGATTAGACAAACAAGAGGAATGAATTTTAGACAATATTTGAGGCTTTTTGGATTCTAGGAAAGGACACAATTTTGTCACTATTTCCAAACTAGATGAGCACTTATACAATGTAGACTCAAGTGAGTCAAGAGTATAAGGTGCTTTATAAGGACGTTATGAAGAGGTTTAATCGTAGATCTACTAAGAACGCATGCACTACCATGTCTACATGAAAATTGATAAGGATGATACTATAAAGGACAATGCTACTATAAAGAATACTTCAAATTTGTATCATTTAGCCTCCTGTATTTCTCAATGTGGGCATAAGTCGTTAATGATACTAACTTTATAGGAAATTTAAAATCAACTCCTTGATGCATTCGATGATGCAGCTAAATTGATCAAGTCTCAATTCCACGCTGAAAATGTGCCAACCAGAATATATATACTAATTGGATAGACTTTAATTTCATGATTGAATGAATTTTCTACATGTCAAAATTGTGGAAGATCTATGGGTTCCAAATATTTTACTTCCTAAAATCAGAGATCCAATGAAAAAGCATACCTTATAACTCTTTAGAAGAGGTTGTGGAAAAAATATCCACTTTCTCTAAAACCGATGTAGAGGTTGCCATCTTTATAATTTCAATTGTCCCTGACGTGACTACGCAATCCCCTAAAGAGGCACATATGACTAGTAATAGTAATGAGATATATTGGTTTCTATATATTCAAGAGAAATGCGAGAACTTAAATAAATAGTAATCGATGACCTATGTAAATATGTAGTATCTATGAAAATTTCCAAAGGGAAATGATGATGATTATGATTTAAAAAACATATTATAAAATGAATGTCAACAAATAGTGTATTGGACAGAATGAGCAAATAACATCTAGGCAAAACTTAAATCCCTAAATTAATGTGGTATATTCTTACACATAGTATAAACTCCAAAAGATGTTAAAACAGTAAGTTACTAATGGGTGTGTTGTAAGAAACTGAATGAGAAATATAAAATTAGTTAATATAAATCATGACTTGTGGCACAAGGTTTCCTATAAAAACCCATAATTGATTATGAGGAAATGTGCAGTCTTATTATTGATAGCATTGCTTTCAGATATCTGATTATGTTAGCATTTTTTTGTAAGAGCATGTTTTATAAGTGCTCAATTTATTTTTTATTTTCCTTATCCCATTACACATCACTTCACCTTTATGATTGCTTCTACGTATTCGAAGACAAAGTTAATGATATTTGGAACATTGAAGAATCGTTCGTCTTAACAATATTCAAAAGAGTTATGGTAGTTTGGTGAAGATTTCATATTTCAAGGGGTTTAGATTTTTAAGAGTTTGCATTTCAAAATGTTTTTTAAAGAAAAATTTGAAAATCTCGTTAACTCGTTAGAGCAAGATTGTGATGTCGTTCGAACGAGTTACACAGTGTCATAATAAAGAGATTTCAATGTTCGAATGAAATATTGAACGTCGCATTTTGGTCAGTTCCAGAACGTCGTTCGAAGTCTCATTAGAAATCGTTCAAATGAAATTGGGTGGGTCACTAGAGTGAAGTTTTCCCATGATTGAATGAGTTTTAAAAAGTCAAGCACTTGAATGTCATTCGAAATCTATTCAACTAAAAAAGGGGTATGCCATTCAAACGAGGTACCAGGTCGTTCGAAAGAGCACAAGTTTTTATTTTTTTAATTAAATCTAATCCAAATCTATAATGTTTATCCTTTTGCAATAATATTCCTTATAAAAAGATTTGCGGGATTAAAGTCTTGGTGAACTCATATTTGACCTTTTTCAAGCCCTTTTAGAGTTCATTTTGTGATCAAACTCTACCATTTTTCATCCAAACTCTTTGGAAATTTAGAGATCACTTTTCGAAATCAAGAAGAACACATCATTGTTCAAAAAAAACTTGTAGAGTTCATCTCTATAGCTTAGTTTTGGAGTTAAGTCTTAACTACTGAAGAAGAAGGCAGATCGGTGGATACCGAGAGAAGACTACTTCCCGTGGGAGGTACTGGACTATGTCATTTCTATCAACGATTTGAAGAACTTCACGTTATACTTAGTGAACTAATTATTGTGTAAGTCATCTTGTGTCTGTCAATTATTATATAGTGGAGAAAGTAAAGGATTTTCCCGAAAGGGATTTTTTCATACTTCTTTGCATGATTGCTTGTTTGGTTTGGCATATTTAATTTCGATTACATCATTATATGAACACTAAATTAATCAAGATAAAAAGTGTGAAAATTTGAATTGGTGTGTGTTTTACCTAAGATATGAAATACTTCATAGAATCCGCTTTCTCAAATTGGTATCAGAGAAGGTTACACTAAGTTTTTGTGTGATCCTTTAATATTTGGATTTTATGGATAATTTGTACAATGAGATGCCTATTTTTGTTAGGTAAAATTATGCATACTAGAATCTAGGATGAGATTTACATTAAAATATATTGATAAAAGAGTCTGGCTTGTTTGTGAAAGAGGGTGGACACCACCCACAGTGACCGATGGTGATGTCACAGGTCCAAAACCTATCTCTTCTTGGATAGAAGATGATTTTAAATGGAGTAATTTTAAATCAAGTAGTTTAAGTTCCATTTATGGATCCATCACCCCTGACGAGTTCCAACACATTATTACATGTACCACCACATATAAGGAAGCTTGGGATATCCTCAAACTCACTCACGAGGGTACTAACGCCGTGAAAGATTTTAAGTTTCCAAACCTCACCACATAATTTGAGACAATTACCAAGCTAGAGTTTGAGTCTTTCGTTGAATTTTATGCACGATAGTTTGATATCGTAAACTCTATTTTAAATTTAGGTGAAAGTTCCTGAGACGCGTGTAATTAAAAATATTTTGAGATTACTTTCGGCCAATTTTATTCCCAAGGTTATTGTGCTTAATCTGTAGGGTGTATCAGATACGGTTAAGTTAGAAGAACTCATAAGAGGCCTTCAGACTTATGAAATCAACATGTGTTCCCAAACCTATTAAACCTAAGGAAAAGGGAATTGAATTAAAAGTTCAATCTAAAAAGAAAGAGGAAGTGTCATATGACAACCATAGTATGATTTTGATCTCGATGATCTTTCCCTTTTTGCCAAAAATTTGAAAAAAAAATCTCAAACTTAGAAAAGAAAATACTTCCAAAGAAAACAAGATTTTTAAAAAATACAAAAATATAAATAGGTGAGAAAAAAATTTATAAAGAAAGAAAATATTACCCTAACAAAGATGAAGAGAGATGTTATGAGTACGAGGGTAAGGGTCATAAAGCTCAATAGTGTTCTATGAGATTCAAGAGACAAGGAAAAGGCAAAGATGACTTCAATGCCACACTTAGTGAGAGCGATGTCAAGTCACTGGATTCCGAGGACGAATCACTATATGGACATAACTTCACCACGTTCATGGCTAGTCATGTTAGTACATCTAGTGAATCTTACGCCGATGAGGAAGTTACTAGACATGATGAACTCGACAGTGTGTCTAGTCATTTTGAAGAGATTGAGGGAGATAACGATTTAAGTGAGGTAGAGAGTAATTTTCAACGTGCTTACACGGAGATTTATGACGAGTTGTTTAAAATGAAGAAGCAAAACAAAGGTTTAACTCTTAGAGTCTTATCTTTAGATAATGAGTTGAAAAAGGAAAGAGTGACAGAGTCCTTGATGACAGTTTCTTTGAGAGAGAGAGAGAGAGAGAGAGAGAGTCATTTTATTTGAGAGGAAAAATAGTGACTTGACCAACAAAGTGGATAGTCTTATGACAGATCTTCAAGCATTTGTGGACACTCGTGAGAAACTAGAATCCATTGTATCCAAACTCGAGAAAGATCTTAAACATTCCTGGAAGGTCAAGATTAATATACAAGATACATCAAAGAAGGTTGGAAAGATTATCCTCGATCCTGCTTTTGATTTTGGTGAGAAGCAAGGAATATGTTATGATGGTGCATCCACTTCCCATGCCACATCGGAATCGATTCCTAAATTTGTGGTGAATCCTTATAGGCCTCGACCTAAACCACAAAAGAGAGTTCAACCTAAGAAATCAAACCAAGGTAGACCCAAACAAGTCTATGTTTTCACTTCTTGAAAAAAGGAGAGATCACCATAGAGAGTTTTGCTACAAGTTAGGAAGAACTCATCGTACACATATCCTGCATTGCTATAGGCACTTTTCTACTTCACAAAGCTTAATGAAAGACTTTTAACGAATGTATATGCCATTTGAGTACGCTTATAACACAACGACTCGAGCCAACAATGACATGGGAAAACAAAAATTTCCTCCACTTGGATACCCAAGCAAGACGACAAAGCCCTTATTGTTCATATTTCTCTCAAGATTCAAAATACTTTCCAATCATATTTTTATAGTGGGTGCTGAAAGACCAAGTTGTCCCAATTAAAATAATAATTTCCTTTTAAATAAATGCGGAAGCGAATATAAGTGATGGTTCAACAAATGAACAAGGCAGAGTTTTAATATCTTAAGAAACAAATTAAAACATAATTCAAGTCCTAGAATTTGCCTAAGTCATAATTAGCAATTATCCAAAGTTAGGCGAAACCAAATTAATGCAAGTGACTAGAATTACACAATTTTACCCAATATTAAATTAAAGTCCAATTTTAATATAGTGTAAGAATTAAACCGAAATTTATCTTGAATTAAACATAAAGCATGCGTTCTAAATTTTGTGCAAGATAAAAATAAACAATGTCACACTACACCGCGATGTACGAGGAAAAACCCACTAACGGGAAAAAACCTCGGGACGGCCCTAGCCTCAAATCCACTAAAAATGGTATTACAAAATACAAGACAAAAGACTTACTTCCAAAACTCGAACCCTCTCAAGCCGTGATGCTCCTTCTTGTATCAACCTCCAAATAGCGGATAACCAACGGAGCTCCACCATGGTCTCGGAATTCACCGATGGGACTTTATATGGTCACCGTCACCCAAGCATGGAGCCTTTCTCCGTGTGGGTAGAATCTCAACAAAAGTCTTCTTTGTGATGGGGTGTAGAAGCAAACCCAAAACTTCTCTTGAATTCGGTAGAGAAAACCGGTGCCAAAAACTCCAAGCAATTGATGTAAATATAGAAACTTGGATAAACAATTATTGGGTGTAAACTAGAGTGTGTATGAATTTTTCATTAAAAGTTAACAGTCAAAACTTGAACATTTTCCTAAACTAATTTTGCTCTCAAACTCTCTTTTGGAGATAAACAAATGTTGGAAAAGTTGTCTTGGAAAATGTGTTTCCCGCACATAATAATGTATGAAAAAAGTTGGTTGAAAACCAAGTGGATGAGTGGGGAAAAACTGTAAAAAACTGCCAAATAACTGTTCCCGCTGGAATCTCGTTCGAACGAGACTTCTAACGAGTGACCAGCCTGGGCTCGTTAGAAGTTCGTTAGATACCTCGTTAGAACGAATATTCGTTCGAACGACATATCGAACGACATATCGAACGAATGACCAGTTAGGGTCGTTGGCAAAACTCATTCGAACGAAACTTGTTCGAACGACAAAACTCGTTCGAACGAAATCTGGTTCGAACGAAAAAACTCGTTCGAACGACATTTCTAACGAACGACCAGAAAGATTTGAAAAATTCGATTTTGGCCCAGAAACTTTTATATACTTATTTTAAAGTTCTTAATTGATTCTTTCTGAAAATAAAATGCAGTTTTTATTTCACCTAACACCCAATACATATTGTTCCAAGCTCCTATATAAATATAATTACATTCATACCTTGGGAGCATGGAACCTTAGTTGATGACGTAGAAATGAGGCACGCAAACCGTCATTTTGATGAAGCTTTAAATTCTTTACCGCTACATCTTCAACATACACTTCATAGGCTTGAGAATATTACAATAAATACTATCCTATGAATAAATGTTTTTGTCCGGAATTGAGCCAAAACTATATATGGACTCAATTGGAAATTTGTGTCCTTACAGGTGCTCTAGGCACAACTATGCGATGCAAACTTAACGATAAATTTTGACCGGTACGAATGTAACATATATGATCAATTTGAGAAACTTTTACTACAAAGAGTGAGGATCGAAGATAATTTTTACGAGATTTTTCTCAAGTCTTCCTTTGTGTGCTATAGTGCCACGATATCCTCTATAGACCTTTGGCATCAATGGCTAAGTCACATTAACTTTAGAGATCTTGGGAGAAAGGACCTAGTTCGTGGCTTACCGTCACTTAGTAAATTGAATTCCTCGGTTTATAGACCTTTCCAACAAGGAAAAAAAATTGGAAGTCCCCATCGAAAGTTGAATACATTACCACCACACATGTTTTGGAGTTGATTCACATGGATCTTATGGGTACTACTCATTGGAGAGTTTAGGTAGTAAGAGACATATTCTCGTGATGGTCAATGACTTTTCAAGATACTCTATTGTGGGGTTTCTTGGAGAAAATTTCGATGCGATTGAGTTCCTAACAACCAAGTGTTGTGTGCTGCAAAATCGACACGGTGTCACTATTAATCACATGCGTAGTGACAACGACATTGAATTTAAAGAAGTCAAAGTGGATATCTATTGTATTGGAGTGGGTATCAAACACGAGTTTTTGATCGTTAGGACACCTCAACTAAATGGGATAGTTAAGAGGAAGAACTGGATGATACAAGAGATGGATACATCCATGATTCTTGGGAAAAAGGTGCCTATGTGTTTTTGGGCAGAGGCGATGAGTAACGTATGCCATATGGTGAATAGGGTATACATTTACCCACACACACTACACATGGCATATGAGTTGTGAGCATGTAAGAAGAGCAACTTATCATATTTCTATGTCTTTGGGAGTACTTGCTACATCTTGAGAGATAGAGAGAACTTCCAAACGTTTGACTCCTACAACGATGAGGGGATATTTTAAGGTTATTCATCATCAAGTACGACTTATAGGGATATTTTTAGGTTATTCATCACCTAAGGTTATGGAGTAAATAAATGTCTAGATTATAGATAATAAGACACCAACGTCTATTGATTCTAGCCCCCAGTGTGAGGATGATGCACCAATTGGTGATGGTCCTATCTTTACTCATACTATCTCGGTGGACCCCACTCTTGATTTAGAGTATCCACTCGTTTGGATTCGAAAGAGTCATAACCTTTCTGCTATACTTGGTGATCCCACACTAAGTGTTAAGACTCTCTATCAACTTGAGAATGTGGTTAGCTATATTTACTACACCTTCTTAGTCGATCCCAAGAATGTGAAAGAAGCACTCAAGGATGAGCATTGAATATATTTTATACAAGATGAGTTTCTTAAGTTTTGCAAGAATGACGTCTTGGAGTTAGTCCCCCTACCTAGCAAGACTAATGTGATAGGTACCAAGTGGATTTACAAGAATAAGATGGATGAGAATGGTACCATAGTTCGCAATAAGTCTAGGTTGGTTTCCCAAGGCTACACACAGATTAAGGGTGTAGACTTTGACGAGACATTTTCTCCTATTATTAGGCTTGAGTCCGTCTGCTTAATACTCTCCATAACATGTCATTTGCGCTTCAAGCTATGTCAAATCGATGTCAAGAGTTCCTTCCTTAATGACATTCTATAGGAGGACGTTTATGTGGAACATCCAAAGGGGATAGGCACAAATAACTGGAGACATGTCTTTTATCTTAAAAAATCCCTGTATAGCTTGAAGTAAGCACCCTGTGCTTGGTACGAGATTCTCACTTCCTATCTCTTAGCTCGTGGCTTTAAGATAGGGGGAGTGGATAAGACATTGTTTGTGAGTATAAAGAGTGGTTCTCTCTTGGTTGCCCAAGTTTATGCTGATAATATAGTTTTTGGATCCACATACCCCAAATATGCTCACACTTTTGAGAAGGAGATGAAGAGCGAATTTGAAATGAGCATGGTTGGTGAGCTTACATTCTTCTTAGGTCTCCAGGTGCATCAGCTTGAGGATGTATATATATATATATATATATATATATATATATAGAGAGAGAGAGAGATAAAGTCTCATATAAGGACTCCTTATGGTGCAGACCCTAGTACATACTATTTTTTTCAAATAGTAAAAAAATGATTTTTTTGATAAAAAATTCACGGATATGATGTCCATAGTTATAAGATCATCTCCAATTTTTTTCGTCAAAAAATTCAATAAAAAAACCGTTGAGATGAGGGATATGTAAAAAATGATATAAATATTCATTTTCAACCGTTGAAATGTTGGGTCGGCACCAGCCACTTTAATGATTGAATTTTTTTATGAAACTTCATGGATATGATCCTCTCACTGTCGAGATCATATCCATGAAGTTTGTAAAAAAAATTCAACCAAAAAGTGGGTGAGATGATTTCAACGGTTGAAAATGCATATTTATTCAATTTTTTTACATATCACCTCATCTCAACGGGTTTTTTTTATAGATTTTTTTAATGAAAAAAATTTGAAGATGATCTTGTCATCGTGAAGATCATGTCCATGAAGTTTCATAAAAAAATCATTTTTTTACTAGTTTAAAAAAATGGTATGTTCCAGGGTCAGCACCATAAGGAGTCCTTACATGAGGGGCCTCATATATATATATATATATAGGACCTAGTGAAGAAGTTTGTTTTAGACTTCGTTAATCACTTGCGCATCCCTATGAGTACATTGACTGATCTTAGCAAAGACACTTTAGTCAAGGACGTAGAGCAAACACTTTATAAGAGCATGATAGGTAGCTTCTCTACTTGATCTCAAGTTGTCCTGACATTTCCTTTAACGTTGGAGTCTGTGTACGATACCAGGCATTCCTGAAAGTGTCTTGTAACACCCTGTATTTCTGCGTAATTTGAAAGTAATTAATTCGATACATTTTAAATTACACGTGTGTCGTGATTTGATGGAATTAAATATTTTAGGGAGATAATAATTATTGTTGATGGAATAATCATGTGACTATTAAAAATTAATCGGGAGAGAATAAGATTAATATTATGAGATAAATTTACTTAGGATGTAGTAAATAAAATGTGGAAATTAATAGACGTCGTAGCGAGTGATATTGATGTAATAAGATTACACCTCAACCTAGAGTCGCGTGTGGACTAATTTGAAGTCAAGATAGGATACTTGTATAGAGTGACTCAGATAATTATTTAGAGGTCATTGTTATTTCCGAATGGGTCGAAATAGTCAGAATAGTAAACCCGAGTGTATTGTTTGGGTCCTGGGAAATTTTAGACCGACCCGACACCGTTGAATGGCGTTTCGATCACTTGGAAGATTAGGGTAGGACGAACTCTGAAAATTAAAAGGTTATATGTATCCCTTTGAGTTAGAGTCTAGGGCTAACATAAATTTGAGAGGGTAGAGGCCATAGGAGAGGAAGAAAAGAAGAAAACCTAGGCTTTCCACATAAATTTGCACCATCGGCGTGCCAGAATCGAAATCAAAATAAGGAGAGAGCAACCTCATCATCCTAAAAGGAATTTAGACCTGAAAATACAAGGAAAGTATTTATCTTGCATATTTTTGAAGAAGTTATAATACCCATGTAGTGTAGGGTTTTCAATTTCATGAATTCAATTATTTTAATGGGGTTTAGATGAATAGAACTCACAATTCGGTGTAGGATTGCATGTAGAATGAATCCCTATGTGAAGATAAAATGAAATTAGAATATATGTGCTGATTAAGATGTAATCTTAATGGGTTCTTGGTTAAAGAACATGAATCTTGAATGACTTAGGGTTTAATTGATGAACTTAAGATGTCAATCTGCCAGAATTTTTTATGTGACTTTAAACGTATGTCATTTCAATTGTACTTAGAATTAGAGTGCGATCCATAGATTTATAGAAAGGTATATGTCTTAGCTTTCCAATGATCTTTGAATCAGGTCTCTTGGATTTCTGTAGAGGGAGTATTCAATGTTTTATTATAGTGTGTTGGATCTGTCAGCATAGTAATTTGCCAATTTTTTTTACATTAATTTAAATGTATGCCATTTTAATTATGCTTAGAATTAGAGTGCTATCCATAGATGTATGAAAATGGATGCATGGAAAGGTCTATGTCTTACCTTTCCAATGAGATTTGAATGAGGTCATTTGGAGTACTACAAAGGGAGAAATCAAAATTTTACTACAAGGTGTTTAATTTGCCAGAAAATTTACGACTCGATTCGGTTACCCGTAATTGTCCATTTTTCCTTGTTTAAGCCCTGAATTCGTGAATAATTAATGGGGGAAACTTTTGGATCATGTTTAAACTGTAATGGGGGATATATTTAATTATATTAGGCTTAATGTGGGGTTAAGGCTTAGCCATAACAAAGGACGTATGATAATTAAGGGTATAATGTAGTGTACTGTATGGATGGTACGGGTGGAGTTAAAGAGAAACTCAATAAGTGACTTAATGATAATTAAAGGTATACCGTAGCGTACTGTATGGCCGGTATGGATGGGCTAAAACTGATAGAGGCTAGTTAGATACTTATAAGATCTAGTTAGGTTGGGTAGCATAACTAGGTGGGATAAGTATAGGACGTTAGGTGTGCACATTAGATGAGAGGTGAGGAACTCAAGGGAGTGTCACAAACTAACATCTGTAATAAATAACTTCTTTTAAATTGTGATTTAAATGCTTGATAAATATTTTTAAATGATTTTCTCGGGCTTTGACCTGTCTCAAATCTATTTTGTCTATTTTTCCAAAATATTTTAGGTGTCCATCCATAGGGACGCCAAACTTGATGATTCATTCAAGGGATGCGTAGCTGCAACACTTGTGGAGGCTTGTAGGAGTTGGATTAGATGCTTCAGTTATTTCCTTCCTAAAGTAGGATTCAGTTTCATTTATTCATTTGGGCGTGTTTCCCCTCCGGCTATTACTTTTATATCAATTCATACTGTGTATTCAAGTTTATTATTTTTGTTGGATTTTTATTAGACTTGGGAACCGATGGTTTATTCGATCTTATTTATTTCAACTAATTATCTTGTGATGGATTCGGATTATTACTGTGTGTAGGGTTTGGTTATTAACTTTATTTTTTCATGTTATTGTTTAATGAAAGATAAAATTTGGCCCCAACTTTTTGAATACTTGGTGATTAGTAAACTTTAAAACATTTTCAACAGTGATGTTAAGAATGGACCAGATGAGATTCCTATTTTATTTTTATAAAGGATTAATCACCCGACATTTGAATAGGTGGGGTGTCATAGATGGTATCAGAGCATCTAGTTCTAATGTCCTTAGGATTTCTGTGTCTTTTCTACGTTTTAGTGAAGTATTCTTAGATGTAGAGCTCTATGATAGGATTGTTGTATTCCGTTACGTACACACCTTTAAGTTCTTCTACCAATTACTTTGTATTTGATGGTGAACTCATACAATTCAATCTGATTTCAGATGACACCTAAGAAAAGGAGACCATCTAGATCATCGATGATGACTGGTGAAGAGAGGGAGGCTCAACATGATCCACAAGTACCACAACCATATCCGCTGTAGGGGATGGTGATGGTTGTACAGGTGACCGAGATAGTGGCACAAGAAGTCAACGCAACTATGACTGCCATGATAGTTAACTTTCCACAGGCATAGCCACAGCCACAACAGCCATTGGCACAAGTAGTTCAGGCTCATCGGGGGTTGTCAGAGTGGCAGAGGGCTCTTTTTAAAAGGTCCACCCATCAGAGTTTTAGAGAGCTCAGATATGATTGTATCATGCCAATGAAAGAAGGACATACAATGACATTTTTGGATGATTGAGTGCAGTGAAACTCAGAAGAAAATGTTGACTATGTTCAAGCTTGAAGGAGCAACTCTATAGTGGTGGGAGTCATTTACCACTATTAAGGAGAGAGTTAAGATACCAATCATGGAGTTTTAGGGGCGATTCGATTGCAAATGCTTTCCATCAGCTATCCAGATAGAAATGAGGAAAAAGTTCATTGATGTGGTATAGCGAGATCGCACGATGCCAGAGTATAAGGAAGAGTTCACTCGTTTGGGTAACTTTGTACCACATGAGGTAAACAACAAAGGGAAGAAAAATATGAAGTTCTTGAATGGACTAGCCTAGAGGATCAAACAACGTTTGATTAGAAATCCAACATTAGAGACTTATAATAACGTCATTAATATTGCACTACTTGACTGCACGAATTAGCGCTTTTATCTGAAGGGGAGGAAGAGAGCAGGAGAATATAGTCAGGCAGGTGGAGCAGGAGGGAGAGGTGCTATTGGGGCACCACCTTAGCATGTGTCTAGACTCTAGGTGCAGGACTCCCGGAAGGGGGATGATGCTAAGAGGTTTAGGCCAAGGAGTTACCAACCTGAGGGTCAGGGTTTTAAATAGGGCCAGTAGGGTCCTCAGTAACACGTTCCTCAGGGCCGTCAAGCCAAGGAAATAGTGGGGTAGGCCATCAAGGTCGTGGTTAGAGGTGGGGAGATTTTTTGAGCCGATGTTTCACTTATGGGTGTGTTCCATAAAAGAAAGGATTTCCCAAAGCGAGGCAGGGGCAAACACATGATGGAGTCCTAGACGTTCAACCATTGCAGTAAATCTTGGATCAGTTTCGACGCAAGAATTATGTTCAAGAACCAATCAACTAGGCGAGGCAGATAGCTAATGGAGAGAATATTTTTATATTTCATCCTTATGAGTAGGGTACTAGATAGGGTGACATGGGTGCATTAAAATATATAATTGTTAACATTAAAATTTGAGTGTGAGTCGGGTCTATTGGGCACATTAGTGATATCAACCTCATTATGAATGTATTTATCGTTGGGTAACATGACTATTCGGTGTTGCCTGTAGAAAAAACGGGCAGGGGCACTAAGAGAATTTTTTTATGTTATGATTTTCAACTTTTGAGAGTTAGGAAAGTAGGGTTTATTATGATCATGTGTAGTGACTGGATACCGAGGAGGGTTGACATATATATATATATATATATATATATATATATATATATATATATATATATAGTATTGTATGGTATTGTAGACTTCAGTGAGTATGCCATCTTATTATGTTTGATCCCGGTTCATAAGGACTTTTTACTGACGTGATTCAGGGTGCATTGTGTTTATTATCGAGTAGAGAGAGATATCTCATTATTTATATAGCATTGAGAACTTAGTGATAGTGAGAGCGCCGTGTTGGATATTGTCTTTAGTTACATGAGAGTGGACGGGTAGGCCTTATATGTCAGGAGACAGCAATTTGGGGGTACATGTTTTGGACTGAGGGCCTAACGGATTTCGATGACTAACAATGTTAAGTAGTAGTGTATTACGGGGTTTTCTTGTTTGGATTTGGCTTTGCGAGACATCCCATGCATGAAACATAGCGAACATTGGAAGTTGGGAGAGGTATGTTATTAGGACATGGGTTTAGTACCTTAGTTATTGTACGTATATGTAGTTAGAACTGGGAATTAATAGTTATATTATGATTTAAGGCAAGTGTAGCCGCGTAGTATCTTTGGGGATATGCACGATTACTGGGTGTATGGTCACCCTAGGTAGTTGAATCCTTGTTGAATTATCCGCGATTAGGAGAGGTAGAAATGTATATAGTGAGCTTAAGAGTAAGGGTGTTGGATCTGTCAGCATAGTAATCTGCCTGAATTTTTGACGTTACTTTAAATGCATGCCATTTTAATTGTGCTTAGAAGTAGAGTGCGAGCTATAGATGCCTGGAAATTTCTATGTCTCAACTTTCCAATGATCTTTGAATGAGGTCATTTAGAGTTCTTTAGAGGGAGAAATCAAAATTTTATTGCAAGGTGTTTAATCTGCCAGAAAATTTACGACTCGATTTGATTACCCATAATTGCCCAATTGCCCTGAATCTGTGAATAGTTAACGGGGGGAACTTTTAAAACTTCTTTAAACTGTAATGAGGGATATATTGAATTATAGTAGTCCTAATCTGGGGTTAAGGCTGAGCCATAACGAGAGAATTAAGGAAAATACCTATTGGACATGAGTTGTAAAATAATGAATTTGAGGGAATGAGAATGGATTACGGAGACTATGAGTGAACCTATGATGTATATCATGTGACACCCCGCTTAATTAAATATCGGGTGATCAATCCTTTATAAAATTTATAACAGAATATTCAGTTGGTTCATTCTTAGCATCACTGTCGAAAACTTAAAGCCAATTAATTACCTAACATTTAATTAAGCTAGTGTCAAAACATTTTCCAATTAAACTTGAAATCAATTCATACATTTAGTTTCTGAACATTTAATTAAAAACCATACACAAGAGATAAATACTGACTGAATCAAATACTGAATAATTAAGACTAGATAAAACCTTCCAGTTCAAAGTCACAAACCAAACCATAATAAATACTCAATCCAACTGAAAAGAACTACAAAGGAAAATGAGTACAACCCCATTAATAAGAATGGGCGACACATGCCCGAACTGAGATATCTGAACTAGGAACTGAATGAACTGAGAGAAGAGTCTAATCTCAATGACCCATAACTTCCACAACAGCTGCAGGTCGACAAACCATCCAAATATCTAGAACCGGTGTCCCTGTGGATGGGAACCTATACTAATACATATATATATAGCAAAAGAGAAAAGAGATGCAAGGAAAGGGTCAGAGCCCGATGTGTAAAAATATTTGTTTTAGCAAGTATTTAAAATTTGCAATAAAGCAATTATTATATGCATGTTAGTTAGAACTCTCACATGAGATCCTCACCTCTCGACTAGTGTGCACGCTTAATGTACCTCTAATCCAACCTATCCATCTGACACACTCCTAACTAGGAAAACGGCTTATCCCTCTAATTACCCCTCGTAGTAGTATTTTGTATTTGATCTCGACATTTATCATTTTAAATGAGTGTTATCACCCTAAAGTCAAGTATTTACTATTTACTTACATACTTTACCAAAGAGTTCGTTATAAACGCACGTATATTATTCTCCGCACAAATATACAAATAGGGCACCCCTAGGTTAAGCTACGGTGCACACATACTCTGCTATCAAATCTCGGTACGTCACGTACATGGGGACTACATGTTTCGAACCTCTCAGGAACCGTTACAATAAGAAAAATCACACATAATGGAGGCGAACATAGTTCACATACCCATGGGTCACGTACATACCTACGCTCCCATGGTCAGCTGACTTATTAACTCATAAATAAGCCATTCATAGTCCTATGTCCTTAAGGTAACGATCTAAATCCCCCCCGTAGTCACACTAAGATTAGATGGCCCTGTTCCGAAAGCCAACCTCCCGTGATAGCAAGTATGGTAGGTATGTCACACACATAATATATCAAATATAGGTATACACATAACCCATCAAATCAAACGGTATACACACAACCAAATGTCATATTCCATACGTAGTATTATTATCACTAAATACTATCAACGTATTTTTAAATTACGATATTTCCACTCTCGTAATATATATAAGGTAATATGTCATCCGAAAATCCTTAATACATAATCATAAGAAGTCCCAAATGTAACCACTAATTTTTATTCTTATAAGTTCCATATCGTTAGAACTAATATCGTAAGTATTTTTCACTTAATACTCTCGACGCATTTACAATTACGATTATCTCTCTCTAGTAATCTTCAAGGTAGACTCACCATACCTAATGTTTAAATCATTACACCTAAATAACTCCTAATAATTCTGCACTATTTTGGGTTCATCGGACACTGGTTTTCCTCACTCAAATTAACCGTTTACTACAATAGGGGCAAAATAGGAAATTCCCTAAAAATTATAAATCTCGCTCGAACTAGAAGAAATATGGCTCGAACGACTTCCACGTATTGCTCGAACGACTTCACGCGACAGCCCTATCTCGCTTGAATGACTTCGCTCGAGATACTGATCTCACTCGAACTATATCCTTCGCGCGACTTCGCGCGACATCTCGCGACCTGGGCTGTTTCATCTTCAACCTTAGACAACCTCGTTTTTCACCATTTTCCAACCCTAAAACCTCTAAAGTATCATCCCAAGCTCCAATCAATCAGTCCCAAATTGAATACTAACATTTGTAAATGAATTCTAACAGCCTAGAATCATTAAATCATCCATATAATTTGAAATCTCAAATTTATTATCAAGAACCCTAGTTCTTAAATTGATATGCATAACTTCTAAATTAAACCCAGATTAGTTCATAGAAATCACTCTAATTTCGTAGGCATCATCCTATCTACATATGGTATTCAAATTCTTATCAAATCATCCCTAGTTTATGATATAGTTCTCCAATTTCACCCAAATTAACTTTCATAACAAAGGTTTATTAACCGAGACTAACATGAACATAATTATCTCTAAATAAAGCAAGAAATAAACACTTGCCTAGATTTCGAAGGTATGATCCGTTGGTGTTATTGGTATGGATGCGTTCCTCACATTCTTATCTACACGATGGTGGTGGTGTTTGTGCAAGGTGGTGAACATATCTTCTCCACCTTTGGAATTTTCTCTCCCTCACCCCCTGTGGATCTCTCTTGATTTTGGTGTAACCTAACCCTAATTGTCCCCAATTAGTTGATATATTATTTCTCCAATTTTCGTCCATTTAATTCCTCCAAAAATCCAAATTACAAAACTACCCCTATCGGGTGCCGACTTGGCCTAAAAATATCCCGGAGTCTAAATAAAATACCTGGGTAGAGTTTTCTGACTATCTCGCCCCCTCCAAACTCAACGGCACACTCGAAATGATCATACGAGTTACTTAGAATAATCTACCTTTTTATTCCACTTAATTAGTTTTGACACGACTCGCACACGTGTCCTGACTAAATATACCAAACTATCGTATTTCTCTCTCATGGAAAGTTATATAAAATTATCATTCCATATTACTTATTCTCACAGTAATATTCATCATTACTAACTTCTCGTCACGCTAGTAAATATTCAAATTTAATTCGGATTAATAATTAATTCTCACATTTTAATTTAATTAATCCCACAATAATAATAAATCACATAATTATTTAAATCTTCGAAAATACGGGGTATTACATACTTCCCCCCTAATAACATAATTTCGTCCTAAAATCCAGAGAATAAGGCAATTCTGGTAAGGACAACTCCCGGTATTAACCTCACATCTCATGTAATCTACGCGGTACCGCCCATACAGTACATTACTGAATACCCTTAATAATGAACACCTCACTGAGGTTATAATTTACTCTCCAAGCCTTACTATTTAAGTTTCACCACTTAAATTTTTTTGATAATTACTAACTAGCCTCCTAATACTCGCACTAGTAGATTATCAGTATTTAGATATATACGAATTCCTCTTACTACTATGTTTCATCAGTAGTTTATTCTTTCTTGAACGATACACACTTTACACATAATATATACTATAAGTGTTAACACATTTTTGCCATACTGCCTCCGCAAAGGACTATGGAACATAATCATGTATGCTACCGGCTCAAACTTAACAATAATAGGAAAAGATACCACATCACTCGGTACCAATTTCCTCATTCTAACATGCACTAATGCAACTCCCAATCACTTCCACCCTGGTTAACGGGACCTAAAATTCCTCTGGACCTAGTAGATTATTGTCTTCCCCTCTATCCAATATATGAGCTGAGGGGAGTAGTCTTACACTAACTCCACCAGTGGAAGATTTTACACTAAACCTTCCCATAATTTTAAATACAACATTCCTCACAATATGTAATTAGAACTCTCAATCTACCCGTTTTGCCTGCGAGTGTGTTAGGTCAAATATGTTCGCATTACGATATTCATGGCCTCCTAAAAACTATTCCCAATAATCGAGTCATAACTCTCTTGACTCTTTCGGATAACAAATCTATTTGTACCCTATATAACCTTACTATCCCAGGAATAATGGCTAGGGTTTACTGTTACACGTTATGATTTGTCCTAACTTGTCATAACGTGAGCTATTTTTTTTACACGACCCACTTTCACCCACATAGGGCCGTGATCCCGTTGCGAAGTAATTAACTCTGTAATGGTCCACTGATTTACTCTCCCATTACTACAAAGGAATTCCTAATGCTGAAGGAACTTTATTAGTTTTGGATGGCCCACTTCCAATTTGAGCTTAGTAATGTCGTGCTTTGCTTATGCCATCACTACTACGGCTTTATATCATTATGCATTTTAATTTTCTTATAACCATATCCATATCTATGGCTCAGGCGACAGTGTCATCAACGCATGTGGCAAGTCCTTTCCCCTCTCTCTAAGCTTCAGATTATCGTGAAACATGCTCTCTCCATGTCCTATCAAGTAAGTTTCAACTTCCTCGAGCTGAATTTTATCGGATTCTTCCTATACTATCCTCGTGGAAAATCTGGGAATTAACGGTCCTAACTGCCCTAACCCATCAAACAACTAAGTTCTGAAGTCACACTCTTCTACACTCAGTTGCCTCTCGCAATACGAATTGTGCCACAATTCTCAATTATAGAAAATACTATAATTCAACTATGTAGGGCGCCCATACACCCTATGTTTGTGCATTGCAGCACCACCTTACTAGACGTTTTATATAAATAACAAATTATTCCCCACATACTTGGCATGATTATATGGTAAGGTTCTACTTAGTTACCCTACCTTTTCCACCTAATCATATCTTAGGCTATCCCAACGGTCTGCTTGTGGTGTCAACGATTGGTTACATTATCACATATTATTCTTATATGGCTCTATCGGCCTTAATCTGTAATATAACCATTTTCTCATAGTTATAACTACGTATATGGGTAATCATTACGATACTAAATCCATGTACTAAAGGCAAACTTCTCCCAACTTCCAATGTTGGCTAAGTTTCATGCATGGGATGTCTCGCAAAATGAAATCCAAATAAGAAACCCCCCCGATACACTACTACTTAACACTGCTGGTCGTCGGGATCTGTTAAGTCCTTATTCCATAACATATATCCCTGATTTCCCATCTACGAACATAAAACGTCTACTTGCCCACTCTCATGTCACTAAAGATGGCATACAATGCGACGCTCTCACTATAACAAGTTATTAGCGCTATATGATTAAGGAGCTATATCTCTCCTCTCTATAATAAGTCAATATACCATGAATCACATCAGTAGAACATCCCTGCTCACCGGGATCAACATAGTAAGACAACATACTCACTGAAGTCTACAATACAATACAACACATACGTAGGCTCATCCGTCTTTCGGGTGATGCCTTGCTGAAACCATATATTTAAAATTTAATTTTTTTTAGTACGATAGTCTTATCACAAAATTTACTACCGTTCAAACCCTCGGTAACTAGTAACCGTACAATATAATCATAATATGCTCTATTATCACAACGCTCAAAGGATCACGAATCGTTACATAATACAATATACAAATTTCTCTTAGTGTCCACACTTGCTCCTCCCCGCGGGTGGCACGAAAATCTCGCCACTAAATGGTAGTCATTTACATAATAAGGCTACTATCGCCAGCGTACCCACTAAACCGAATGCACACTCAAATTCTTAATGTTAACTATTCACATATGATGTGACATAACCACGTCACTTGAACTCATCGTTTATTAACAAGGATGAAACAAATCTCCATCAATCTATCCTGATCGTAGGGTCCCCGTACGCACGTTTTGCAACCCAAAATTATCTATAATCGTTATAACTTTCGGATCCATTTCATTAGATTTTCACTTCCTTTTTGGTGGGTAAATTATTCTGTTTTACGGCTCACCAACCCGACATCGATACATTGACCCCATATCTCTAGGCCTCAATTATGGGCTTACTGGCCTTCCCTTGATTTCCTGGGCCCTATCGACCCTGAAATATGGTATGCTACAGTTACTGAGGACTATGTTAGTTCTGACTAGACCCACTACTCTCGGGTTATTAGTTCCTGGGCCCAATTCTCTTGACCCAATTCCTACACTAGACATTTTACTTCTCCAACTGGTATGCCTTACATGCACGGTTTATTACTCCCGATACTATCAATTTCACTTATCAAGTGATCACATTCACTACTGTTAACCCTTATCTCTATTTATAGGGTAATTTCTCTTTCACTGGTCCTCTTGTCCTTATTGGGATGTCCTTCTCTCGAACCTGGCAGTCTTAACTCCCAGTTGTTATTTTCGTCGTTCCTTGCGCTCTACAGGGCATATGGAACACATGGTCGGCCCACTGGTCTTAACTGAATCCATCACCATTTCCTTAAGATTTAATCATAACATTTAAATAGGTTTCCCCCACTGGGTATACGTTCTGGTGATATTCTACTAACACTATTGAATTCAACCTAGCCCTTCGTGTAGGTATCACAACTCTACTGGCTCCATTTCTTTTGGGGCGTTGACATATTCTAATAAACATATGCTTTAACGGCATTGACACTAGTTACCTTAGTCACACCTCCCATTTGCGCTAGGGTATTCCACCCACGAGTCCATTTTAACTTATGGACCCTTTTTATCTTCTGTGACTCCTACTTCGGTTACGAAGTTAGCTTACTAAGTTAACTCATCCTTTATGGTCGGTCCCTTCCAGACCAACTGGTGGAAGATTAAACGGTCAACATGCACCCAATATCTCGATGTGATTGACTATTCTTACTCGCCATTTCTCTGACCTAGAAAATTTTCTTATAAATTTAAAATGCTGAGTGTTACGGCACTCTACTTTACATTATTGTATTTGGATTAGCTCCCTCCATTAGCCCATCACACTTAGATATTATTGTTGGTGACTTCTATCGTGATCACCATTCCCCTAATGCTTCACAACTTTCAAATATTTTTCTCCTCCCGTAGTCCCGCTAACAGCCTTCATTGCTCATCCCATATTGTTCGGAGTACATAGTCAATTCACTCTCGCATATGAATTAGATTCACTACACTAAATTGCAAGAGAGCGTGAGTCACATACGCAGTGGAATACAACAATCATAGAATAAGTCTCTACATCAAAGAACGCTAAGTTGAAACGTAATAAGCCGTATAGATCATAAAGGACACTAGAACCTGATGCTCTGATACCACTTGTGACACCCCGCCCAATTAAATATCTGGTGATCAGTCCTTTATAAAATTTATAACAGAATGTTCGATTGGTTCATTCTTAGCATCACTGTCGAAAACATAAAGCCTATTAATTACCTAACATTTAATTTAGCTAGTGTCAAAACATTTTCCAATCAAACTTGAAATCAATTCATTCATTTATTTTCTGAACATTTAATTAAAAACCATACATAAGAGATAAATACTAACTGAATCAAATACTGAATAATTAAGTTTGGATAAAACCTTCCAGTTCAAAGTCACAAACCAAACCATAATAAATACTCAATCCAACTGAAAAGAACTACAAAGGAAAATGAGTACACCCCCCTCTCCCGCTACGCTAATAAGAATGGGTGATACATACCCGAACTGAGATATCTGAACTAGGAACTGAATGAATTGAGAGAAGCGTGTAATCTCAATAACCCGCAACTTCCACAATAGCTGCAGCTCGGCAAACCATCCAAGTATCTAGAACCGGTGTCCCAGTGGCTGGGCACCTGTATATATATATATATATATATATATATATATATATATATATAGAGAGAGAGAGAGAGAGAGAGAGAAAAGAGATGCAAGGAACGGGTCAGAGCCCGATGTGTAAAAATATTTGTTTTAGCAAGTATATAAAATTTGCAATAAAGAAAGTATTATATGCATGATAGTTCGAACTCTCACATGAGATTCTCACCTCTCGACTAGTGTGCACGCTTAACTTACCTCTAATCCAACCTAGCCATCTGACACACTCCTAACTAGGAAAAAGGCGTATCCCTCTAGTTACCCCTCGTAGTAGTATTTCGTATTTGATCTCGACATTTATCATTTTAAACAAGTGTTATCACACTAAAATCAAGTATTTACTATTTACTTACATACTTTACCAAAGAGTTAGTTATAAACGCACGTATATTATTCTCAGCACAAATATACAAATAGGGTACCCCTAAGCTTAAGCTGCGGTGCACACATACTCTGCTATCAAATCCCGGTACATCACGTACATGAGGACTACGTGTTTCGAATCTCTCAGGAACCATTACAATAAGAAAAATCACACATATTGGAGGCTAACATAGTTCACATACCCATGAGTCATGCACATACCTACGCTCCCATGGTCAGCTGACTTATTAACTCATAAATAAGCCATTCATAGTCCTATGTCCTTAAGGTAACGATCTAAATCCCCCCCGTAGTCACACTAAGATTAGATGGCCCTGTTCCGAAAGCCAACCTCCCGTGATAGCAAGTATGGTAGGTATGTCATACACATAATATATCAAATATAGGTATACACACAACCCATCAAATCAAACGGTATACACACAACCAAATGTTATATTCCATACGTAGTATTATTATCACTAAATACTATTAATGTATTTTTAAATTAATATATTTCCCGTCTCGTAATATATATAAGGATAACATGTCATCCGAAAATCCTTAATACATAATCATAAGAAGTCCCAAATGTAACCACTAATTTTTATTCTTATAAGTTCCATATCGTTAGAACTAATATCGTAAGTATTTTTCACTTAATACTCTCGATGCATTTAAAATTACGGTTATCTGTCTCTCGTAATCTTCAAGGTAGACTCACCATCCCTAATGTTTAAATCATTACACCTAAACAACTCCCAATAATTCTGCACTATTTTGGGTTCCTCGGACACTGGTTTTCCTCACTTAAATTAACCGTTTACTACAATAGGGGCAAAATAGGAAATCCTTAAAAATTAGAAATCTCGCTCGAACTAGAAGAAATCTCGCTCGAATGACTTCCACGTGTCGCTCGAACGACTTCGCGCGACAACTCTATCTCGCTTGAATGACATCGCGCGACTTCGCGCAACATCTCGCGACCTGGGTTGTTTCATCTTCAACGTTAGACTACCTCGTTTTTCACCATTTTCCAACCCTAAAACCTCTAAAATATCATCCCAAACTCCAATCAATCAGTTGTAAATCGAATCCTAACATTTTTAAATTAATTATAACAACCTAGAATCATTAAATTATCCATATAATTCAAAATCCCCAATTTATTATCAAGAACCCTAGTTCTTAAATTGATATGCATAACTTCTAAATTAAACCCAAATTGGTTCATAAAAATCACTCTAATTTCGTAGGCATCATCCTATCTACATATGGTATTCAAATTCTTATCAAATCATCCCTAGTTTATGATATAGTTCTCCAATTTCACCCATATTAACTTTCATAACAAAGGTTTGTTAATCTAGACTAACATGAACATAATTATCGCTAAAGAAAGCAAGAAATAAACACTTGAATCGATTTTGAAGATCTGATCCGTTGCTGTTGTTGGTATGGATGCGTTCCTCGCGTTCCGATCTACACGATGGTGGTGGTGGTTGTGCAAGGTGGTGAACATAGCTTCTCCTCCTTTGGAATTTTATCTCCCTCACCCATTGTGGCTCTGTCTTTATTTTGGTGTAACCTAACCCTAATTGTCCCCAATTAGTTGATATATTATTTCTCCAATTTTCGTCCATTTAATTCCTCCAAAAATCCAAATTACAAAACCACTCCTACCGGGTGTCATCTTGGCCTAAAAATATGCCGGAGTCCAAATAAAATACCCGGGTAGAGTTTTTTGACTATCTCGACCCCTCCGGACTCAACGGCGCACTCAAAATGATCATACGAGTTACTTAAAATAATCTACCTTTTTATTCCACTTAATTAGTCCTGACATGACTCACACGCGTGTCCCGACTTAATATACCAAACCGTCGTATTTCTCTCTCATGGCAAGTTATATAAAATCGTCATTCCATGTTACTTATTCTCACAGTAATATTAATCATTACTAACTTCTCGTCACACTAGTAAATATTCAAATTTAATTCGGATTAATAATTAATTCTCACATTTTAATTTAATTAATTCCATAATAATAATAAATCACATAATTATTTAAATCTTGAAAAATACGGGGTATTACATACCGGTAGTGTATGATTGAATTAACTACTTAAATAACTTAAGGGGTAACTAGATCCCCTTCGGGTAGAGAATAATACTCAGGAAAATGCGATAGGATGTTATAGTTATGAATCGATAGTACGTTGTTCGAGAGATATATATTACGTAAGGATTATGTATATTTGTTGTGTGTATCCCTATACGGACTATATTATAGGTTGGGTGTATACCTATAAGGATTATATTAATAGGTTGTGTGTTTGCCTATATGCAGCATATGGATAGGTTGTGTGTATGCCTATTATGTGCTTCTTTTGTGTGTGAACATACCTTCACTACCTAGTTCCGCACAGGGGGCGATCTCACCTTGATGATTCCAGTGAGGTCTGGATTTGTGCCCTAGGATATAGAACCTAGTTACGATGACTATTTGGGTGTACGATAGTACTGACAGTCAATTGGGTATGTTAGGTATGTTCATGACCCATAGGCTTGGAACTATGTTCGCCTCCGTTGTGTGTTATTTGATTTTGGTTTAGGGAGATATTCTGAACTAGTAGTCCCTAATTTAGTACAAGTGGTACTTGAACTTGATAGCAGAGTATACAAGTGTGCATCACGATGGCTAGTCCGGGAGATGCTGTATTTACATGTACATGTACATGTATATATATATATATATATATATATATATATATATATATATATATATATATATATATATATATATACACTTGTGTGATTTATCCTACTTATGTGTAATATTAAGGGAGATAGATAGCGTATATCTAAATTGATTTTCATTTTATTTATATATAATAATAGAAAGAGATAGAGTATATCGAAAGTATAAAATAAGTAGAGAAACTTAATGAAATAATTTAGTGATAACACATGCCAAATGTTAATTTGATGGATTAATAATAACATACGGGAAATTTGAATTATTAGTTAGTGGATAGCAAGTTGTATGGACGGTACAAGTGGAGTTAAAGAGAAACTAAAAAAAATACTTAATGATAAGTAAGGGTATGCTATAGCGTACTGTATGGGCGGTACATGTGGGTTAAACCTGATAGCGGTTAGTTAGATACTTATGAGGTCTAGTTAGACTGGGTAGCATAACTAGGTGAGATAAATAGGGGACGTTAGGTGTGCACATTAGATGAGAGGTGAGGAACTCAAGGGAGTGTGCACAAACTAATATGTGTAATCAATAACTTCTTTTAAGTTGTGATTTAAATGCTTGGTAAATATTTTTAAAAGGTTTTCTTGGGATCTGACCCATGTCAAATCTATTTTGTCTATTTTTCCAAAATATTTTAGGTGTCAAGCCACAGGGACGCCAAGCTTGATGATTCGTTCCAGGAATACCTACCTGTAACACTTGTGGGGTCTTGTAGGATTTATATTATAAGCTTTTATTACTTCCTTCCTAGAGTAGGATACAGTTTCAGTTATTCATTTGGGCATGTTGCCCTTTCAGCTATTACTTTTATTTCAGTTCAGACTGTGTATTCAGGTTTATTATTTCTTTTAGATTTTCATTAGACTTAGGAAATAATGGTTTATTTGGTATTATTTATTTCAGCTAATTATCTTGTGATGGATTCAGATTATTACTGTGTGTATGGTTTGGTTATTACATTTATTTTTGCCTGTTGTTGTTTAGTAAAAGATAAAATTTGGCACCAACTTTTTGAATACTAGGTGATTAGTAAACTTTAAAATGTTTTAGACAGTGATTCTAAGAATGGACCAGATGATATTCCTATTTTATTTTCATAAAGGATTTCTCTGAAAAACGTTGCTAATGCCGTTTAATACAAGATTAAACTGTATAAGCAACTACGAGATGTTTGTTGAAGAAACCCTTTTCTTTTGAAAATAAAAGTTATAAACAACAAGATGTGTTTACAAAAACTTATGTACGCGAGTAATCAAGACTTTGTAATCAGTTTTTTAAAACTAAGACAGTTTCAAAAATCCAGCACACTATAGAATGAGATGAGGAGATGAAGATAATCTGAACACACAGTTTTTAACGTGGTAAAACCTCTCCCAATAGAGGAAACATCCACGGTGACTTCTAAGTCACAAAAGTAAAAATCCACTAACAACAAATATCAGTTACAAACAATACAACATACATGCACACAAATCAACCTATTCTAAGTTTAGGAATATACCCCACTTGGTGTCCTTCTAACTTCTTATAGATGTGATTGTTGATGATGTTCTTCCAGTTTGATAACTTCCTTTGCTTTAACTTCCTTACGTCGACTCAATAATCTTTGATCTTATTCACAACACTTCCAGTGT